>OX456986.1:118539129-119249129 GCA_949752695.1 Melanostoma scalare | reverse complement strand
ATATCAATCACTTTATTAATGAATAAGATGTAATTATTTTGGTGGAAACTAATATTGAAGATGAAAAGAGCGGTTTTTATCAGCTAAATGGTTTTAAACAAGAAACACTAAATCGAAATGATCAAAGAGGGGGAGGAATAATAATGTTTGTTCGAAACAGTTTAAGTCACCAACGAATTTTGTTGCCAACGGTTTCTTATGAAAGTATTAAAATCCAGTTTACGGAAGAGAATAAAACAACATACATGATTGGAATATATAGACCCCCTGGTTTTAGCAAAGTCGCATTCATTGAAGAACTTGGCAATGACTTGAGTAAAATGAAGAAAAATGAAGAATACATTGTTTGGGTGATATAAATATTGACGTCCAAAATAAAAAATCAAACGTAAGCTATGTTAAAGACTATTTGGAGATTCTAGCGTCATCGAGGCTAATGAATGTCATAACAAAGTTCACTAGAGTTGATCCACGAAACGGTACTAAGTCGCTGATTGATCACATATTAGTTAGCAATCTCGATAGTGAAATTTATACAGCGGTCATTGAGAACGAAATAACTGACCACTATCCAACATTGTACTAGAAGAAAACTCAAACAATTGCAGAAAAAACGCTTGCAAGTTCTTCTCGTATATGTAATTCGAAACTTAACCAACTCATTCAAGAAGAAAATTGGAACTCGCTTCTAGAAGAGGAGAACTCTGAAAATCTGTACAATAAATTTGCCAATAAACTAAAAAATATTTACATGAAAGCAACAGTCAATAGAAAATTAATAAAAATACGGAAAACAACCCATGGATAACACAGGAACTCATTGAGGAATGTAAAAAAGAGACAGATTATACAGGAAATGGAAAAATAATAGATCAAACAATAATTATGAAACAGAATACAAGACATTACGGAACAAAATCAACAAAAATATAATTATTCAAAGATCAAAATTTTATAAAAATCACTTTATGGAGTTCAGAGCAGATCCGCGAAAAACCTGGAGCTTATAAATGATATCCTAGGAAGAAACAAAAAAAGTATTGACGAGACACTGATGAACAATTGCAAAAAGGGATTCAATCCGCTTCCTAACAATTTTGCTGAGTTTTTTGCCTCACAAACTGGAAATATAATTCACAAATGTAATTTACAAACATCAAAAAATAGAAATTTGCATTTAGAAAACACAATCTTCGCATATGCCACCAATGTAGATGAGGTGAAAATAATTATAAAGTCACTTGGGTCGAATAAGTCACCTGGCAATGATGGTATCAGGGCAAGTGACATACAAAAGTATGCTGATTTGTTTGCTCCAATCTTGTTTCGATTATATCCAAATGTTCCAATTGATGAAACTTTAGTTTTTCTGAGAAAATGGCTAGAAAGAAATACACTTAAACCAGAAGAAATAAATGAATTTGTAAAACTTACTAAACTGTGCATGGATGAAAATTGGTTCCAGTTTAATGAAAAGTTTTACAGACAAAAATTTGGTTGCAGTATGGGATCACATATGAGCCCGTTTTTAGCAAATTTATTTATGTCGCATATAGAAACTGAAATGAAAAATCAAGTAAATTTTCCAAGAATTTGGTTAAGATATGTAGATGATATATGGGCGATAATCAAAAAACATGAACTCCGTCAGCTCATTAACAAATTAAATAGAACTAAATACCCATCAATAAAATTTACATATGAAGAAGAAATTGAAGGGAAACTAAATTTTCTGGATTTAAGTATAACTCGGAATGGAGACAATTTCGAATTGGATATATACAGAAAACCAACGAATACTCTGAGATACATTACATCAGACTCGTTCCATTCCTTTGAACATAAGATGTCAGCTTTTCACTCAATGATTTTTAGAGCTCTAAATATTCCAATGACTATAGAAACAAAAATAAAAGAATTCCAAAAAATTAAAGACATAGCCAAAATTAATGGATATACTGAAGAATTGATTGAAGATTTAACAATTGCACATAGAAGAAAACAAGAATTGAGAAATTATACAACTTTAGAACTATACAAACTTAGACAGACAAGAAGACCTATTCTAAAAAGATTTAAAGAACATTTTGCACATCTTAAATATAATGAAAAAGAAAAGTCAAGTGTTGCAGAACATATGCTAGAAAATAGTCATAGCTTTAGTTTGCAAAATTTAAAACTAATAAGAAATGTAAATAGCAATTATGAATTAGATGCTTTTGAATCATTTTACATATTTAAAAACAAAAATAATCTAATGAATAGTGATGATGGACCAATCAAGATTCAATATTCCAAAAAATTTTTAATAGATTCAACTCAACTCAACTGTAATTTTGTTTAGAAACATTTTTGTTTATTATTAGTTTTTTGACAAATAATTTAATTTAATTTAATTTTATAAATCTCAATGACGATGGAAGCATTGCTTCTGTTGGTTGGGGAAATGCTGCAAAAACTCACATCAACAAGATCCAAAAACTTCAGAAAACGATCTTAAAAACCATTCAAAAAACAGACAGCAAATGGAAACAGTTTTAGGGTGCTTCAAGTCGAGGAAATCTTCAAAATGACTGCAGTACTACAATACCAAGATGACCACCGCTTCGTTCGACCGCACACACGGAATGCTTCAAATACCAAGAAACTATAACACTTATGGTAGAAGACAGCTACAATACATTGTTTCTTCAATAATAAATTCTTTGCCCCAAGAACTTAAACAAATTAGAAATTATAAAACAAGAAAAAAACAATTAAAGTACTTCTTCCTAAATGAAATCAGATAAAATGCTATTGACAACTTTTTATATGAAAAATCTTTAAGGGAAATCAAATGTAGAAATTGACAACTTTTGTAACTTTTTGTAACTTCAAATTAATTCAACTCACTTTTATTAATTAAAATTAAGTTAAAACACAATCTTCTGCAGAAAAGCCTAGGCTTCGCAGAAATAACATGTAAACTGTAGTGATTATTATAATTTAATAAAAAAAAAAAAAAAATACTACTACTACTACTACTACTACTACTACTACTACTACTACTACTACTACTACTACTACTACTAATAATAATACTACTACTACAACTACTACTATTACAACTACTACTTTTGCTACTACTACTGCTACAACTACGACTACTACTATTGAAAAAATACAAAAATGGATATTCGCGGAACAATGATGCACATTTAAAACTCTCAACGTGGAGCAATTTTTTAGGATGACTCTTATACTGGAGTACTACGATGACAACCGACTCATTCGACCAATAATTGACCATGTGATCAACACCAGACGACGTGCTCAAGGAATGCTTCAATTCCCCACTAACTACATTACATACGGAAGACGTCAACTCTTATACAGGGTCGTTTCAACTATCAACAACCTGCCTCGACATTTAGTAAACATTAAAAATTTCAAAACTAGAAAAAACACATTAAATCTTACTACTACTCTTTCTATTACTTCTACTTATACTACTACTTTAAATAGAATTATTACAAAACATTTTTAAAAGAAAAAAGAAAAAATTTAATTAGAAAAATGTATGTTGAAGATCGAAATGATCATACTACTTTAGTTTAACTCTTTGCACTTCAATACATTTAGTGTTAAACAAATCAGAGATATTTGCTTTAAGTTTGTGTCATAAAACGTTAAAGAAGATAATATTTTATTTTCTGCATTTGCATCGTGTTTTTGTATAAATCTGCGTAAGACGTAAATAAATGTCTCATATAAAAATTCAAAGCTCTGCTTATCGACTAGGAAGCAAAAATAAACGTAAATATAGAAAACAATAGCGACATTACATGAAAGAGTGCAACCGTGTGAAAATACAATTGTTGAACTAAAGAGTGACAACCCTAAAAGTAAGAGAACAGATAGCCGACTTTTAACGCTAACAACGTCTCAGTGATGTCATAGTATAGTCATAGAATCGACATACTGCAAACTGAGAAGGAAAGTCCGGTTAGTTTAGAAAAAAACGCTGCTGCAAAACTTAACCATGAAGTTTCTTCTTATAGTAACAGCAACTCCCTCCGACTCTCTTCTCATCATGGACAAATGCATTTCTTTCTGCTTTTCGTAAAAGCAAAGGTTAAACTCTTTCTCAACTGGATATTCCGATCAGCGTTGCCGCTGTGCCACTTTAGTGTCAGAATGCCACTTTTTTTTAGGCTGTGCCACCGAGCTACCACCTTTCAGTCTGTGCCACTTTTTTAGCATTCCTACAAGTAAAACTAAAGTTAGCAATTCACCATGCCATTTTACCATACCTTTTCATATCTTTCAAACGTACAAAAGTTAGTCAAAGTACTCAAAGTTTTAAAATTCAACATAACCCACACATTGAACAAAACTCAAAAAACAAAATTTAAAAAAACGAATCCCGAATATTTGGCACATAGGCTGTGTAAGTCACTCCTTAGCTTAAGTCAACGAATCAGCGGCCGAGGTTTTGCAGCGAAATATAGAGGAATTTCGTCGAAGTGTTTCTGAAGGTTTTAGGCAAGGTGACAAACTGTTATGCGATTTCTTCAACATCATACTTGAAAAGATTGTAAGAAACTCAAACTTCGAGGTAGTACAGGACTTCGTCTACATAGGATCCGCTATAGACACGGAAAACAACATCAGTGCGGAGATCAAACTTAGAATAACTCTTGCCAACCGTTGCTTCTTTGGGTTAAGAAGGTAATTGAGCAACAAAACCCTCTCCAGAAAAACCAAGGTAATCTTGTATAAGACCTTAATCATCCCAGTCCTGCTTTACTGCGCGGAAGCATGGACCTTATTGAAAGCGGGATAAAGTCCATGCTTCCGCGCCGTAAAGCCGTAAACCATTGGTTGTTTCGGCAGAAATATTCTGCGAATGATCTTTGGTCCCGTATGCGAAGACAATGAGCTGTATGAGCTGTACCGCGCCAGGGGCATAGCCAGAAGAGTACGCATTGTGAGGCTACGATGGTTGGCCCATGTATAGCGGATGGACCCAAACGCTCCGCCTCGACGGGTTTTCGAAAGATTGTTGCAGGGAAATCGGGGAAGGGGAAGACCTCGTATATATACTTTGGTTCTGAAGCCGAAAATTGTGTTGTAAGTCAAAGATTAACGGAAAGTGAACTTGTTGAAATTAAGAAAAATATTCTAAGCTATTATAAAATACTTTGAGATGAAATATTTAATCGATTTGACATCAAAAATGAAAAACTTTCTATTTGGAGGCATTAAGACCCCAAAGTAATCAAGTCGAAATAAGAGTTCACTTATTTTAAACTAGTTTCCGTTCTTAATAATTCTACCATAAGTCCCGAAAAGTTTTTTGGTTTGAAATGGGTAACATTAAAAATAGTTTGAATGAATACCAATTTTCCGACTTATATGAATTTGTTGCAAAAATATGAACCTTGCCTCATAGCAGTACCTGCGCTGAGAAGGTTTTTTCCAAGATAATTTTGATGAAAAGTAAACTCACCAACAGATTAAAAACTGAAACTTGAGAAAATGTGTTGGATTCCTTAAATTTAGTAGGCAAATGTGACACAGCTGAATGGAGTCCTGATGAGCTTCTTATAAAAAAAATATAGGGAAACAACCATCACAAGAAAGTGAAGCGTAATACGAATTCTTTTAAATAAATTATTATTTATCACTTTTTTATTATTTATTCAAACTTTTATTTTTTTATTTGTGTTGAGTTATCAATAAAAAATGAGCAGTTAAATTTTTAGTTTTTATCTTACGTTGCAATAAACCTTAAAACGATTATTAAGGTTATGTGTTTTCTTCAACTCCTATGAATTCGTTGAGATGTGTGAAATTTTTTCATTCATTATATGGTGTTGTTTCGTTTTCAATTTCAAGTGCCACCTTTTTTTCTCGAGTGCCACTTTTTTTGCTACTTTTCCAAAATATCCAACGGTAACGCTGATTCCGATATTTCAGCTACAACCTACAACCGGGACGGAACATCTCAAGACAACTCAAGTCAGCCGACTTATAATCAAGAATTCTCTTTCTTTTCAGCTATATAATATTAAGTTATTATTTTTATTTTAGACAATGTTTATGGTTAGGCCCCCTATGTGCCAACATTCCTACATTATTATCATTTTCTTAATTTTTAAATAACCTAGTATAAGTATCAATTGTATACATATATATCGTTCAATAAACATAAACTTTAACTTTGGATATTCCTAATATCACTTCAGCTGATTGTGTTTTTGTGTATGAAAGCCTTACACCTGAAAATAGTTCTCTTCTGCGACATGTGATTTGATTACGAAATGAGGGTTAGGTATTCTGCAATCGGTAAAAACGACGAATGGTTTTGTTTTTGTGAAGAAGTCTATAAATGACATCGAGATTAAAATTGTATCGTCGAGGGAAGTGTCTGTTCCTGATGATATTGTTCCTTAGGTTTATTTCGTTTAGCATGTCTGATCTCTATGTTTTCTCTGTTATTTAAATATTGTGTGGTGTGTGTGATGGGTTCAATGTTTGTCATCTCAATGCGCGAGGTCTTAATCAAAACAAGGTAGATTTCATGATTTATTTGTTCGTTGCTTCTGGGGTTGATGTAATCTGTGAAAGTGAAACATGGCTTAAACCTGATATACCTACCTGATTCGTGTTATAATATATCTGGTTAAGATTTAATTATCATGATCGCATCACCGAAACCACTGGACGTGGTGTCCCATTTTATAAAAAAAGATTTTTGGTAAATCCACACAGTATGGGACTGAATTCAGTCTTTTAGAAGTTTCGGATTGCAACACAAAGTGTGTTCTTGTTGCTGTATATGTATAATCGTAATCGAAGTTGCTCTCCAAAAAGAGAGCTAAGAGAATTCTCCTCGATTTATGAGCATATTATTTTATGAGCGGATTTTAATGCGGATCTTCTAAAAACTGATTCAAGATCTACAAAACTTCGTGACTTTGTTGTTTCTTCTGGGCTTAAAGTAATAAAGTCTCCTTAACTTAATCACTGTTTCATACACTATGAATGTTTTTTCGCAGGACTAACTATCGGATGAAGGTATTTCTGACCATGACATAGTCTTCTGTACTTTTAGTATAAAATTCGTTTGCTCAATGTCTCCATTGAACTTCCAGTTCAGAGATTTTAGGTCCATAGACAACCACGAACTTCAGTTAGATGCGTGTTCAACTGAATGGATTAGATTCCAGTACTTTCCGAATTTGAATGACAAAGCAGATTTTTTTCAGTCCTTCATATATGTATCAGTTATATAAAAATCATGTTCCCCTTAGGTCTGTGACTGTTTAATGTCGTTGTTTCCTGGTTTTCGTCTGATGTTCAAAACTCAATACGAAACCGCAGAAAACTGTACAACAGGAGCAAAGTTAACCAAACGACGTTTTTTTGTTAGTTTTACTGTCGAGCTCGAAATCAAACAACTGCCTTGATTCGAATAACCAAAAAGCAATTTTATCTGTCGAAGCTAAGTATAGATCAGCCATCAAAAGAACTTTGGTCTAATTTGCGATCATTAGAAATAGAAAAAAGGTACTCGTTAAGCAATATACCGGATCCTAATGAACAAAGCATTTGTGTTTAGCACTGCAAGTGATACCTGATTTATATCTGATGATGTGAAGGCCTGTGAGCGAGGTGTTGAATCTAATTTTGAGACTGTTTGTGAATTGGATGTGGTATCGTCTATGTTCGAAAAGTTAAAATACTTATTTTCCGTAAGAAAGAATTCTTTTAATTAAAACACCAAAAATTCACTTCTAACCACTTTGACTTTGTATTTCGCTTTGTATTAAGAATTTAGTCATATGACTTTATGTATAGTAGCAACATTAATTTTAGTATAAGATTCTACATATGTTTTTTATTGAAAATTTTCGTGATATTAGATTTAATGCTATAGGTGAAGATGGTATTTCGGCAATTTGGGATTATGTTTTTTCGGGATTTTGGCTTTTCGGTGAAAGTTTTTTCGGGATTGCGTCCGTCTCCCTATCTATCTATTCACCTGTGTGAAGATGATGTGCAAATTTATCTATCCAGGCCGATCGGTCTGGAGGAGGATGTAGTATGTCGCATTAACGAAGACTTATGCGCAATTTTAAATTCATCAATTGCAAATGGACTTTCTTTAGATCCAAAAAAGTGTCATTCCATGATTATATCTAAGAAAAAGTACAATCCTGATAATATACCGGCAGTTTACTTTAGGAAGCTCTCAGATTCGCTTTGTTCACAAGGTCACAAACTTAGGCTTCAAAATGGATTGCACCTTAGGTTAGGCTATGTTTAAATGAGTGTCAGGAAAACAACTGACACACTAACACCAATATTAGCTCCATTGTGATACCATAAGATTTATGTGAGGGACTACCATTGTATATCTAAACTATAGTAATTTTACTGTACACCTTTTTTAATCTCCTCGTTCATCGTTAGGTGGTGCAAACATCGCGTGTGGAAGTGCGTGTCAAAAAGAATCAGCTGATGTGGAGTGCATACTTTTAGCCTGCGTAATAAAGAAAGGAATTTATGTGTATGTTTTAAGTAAAACGAATGAAAGGAACCAAAACCGGTTTTGGTGTTTAGCGATATAAAAGAAGAAGAAGAAGATTGGTTGATGAGAAATAATTTTTCAGGGTGGTATTCACCAAGAAATCTTAAACTAAGTGCCTCATAAACCTGTTCACCGACCACTATTAGTGCAGATTTATGAGCGCTTATAACACTTAAGAGTGGTCGCTACCACTCTTAAGTTATGAGCGGTTGTTGTTTTAAATAACTTCGAAAATTCGAAATTTACTGACAGCGTCATTTGTGGTTGTTATTCAAAAATCAAAAAGGAGTGAGGCACTAGGAAGCAAAATTTTTCGGAGCAAGAAAAAGAGTTGATCGTTAATTTAGTTTTGAAATACAGTGATACAATTAACTGTAAGAAAACAGACTGTGTAAGCACAGCTGACAAAAAGATGTGCTGGGAGCAGATAACAAATGAGTTAAATGCTTCCAGCAACTCTTTTAGAACAGTAAAAAGCCTTAAAAGTTTTTATCAAAATGCGAAATCGCAATTAAAAAAGATCTGGCATCCGACAAAGTTGAGGTCTACCGCACTGGAGGAGGTACGTTCAACAAAAAAGTGAACGAAAACAATCCACTTTTAGCTGTTGTTATATCGGAAACAACTCCGATTCCAAATTTGTAACTGTTGAAAAAAAATAAGAAATTCGAATTATGGTTTGCAATACAGAGAATGAATTAATTTTACGTTCTACCTTTTCTTAAATTTCCGAAATTTTTTTCTGTTTTTGGTTTGCTTAACAGCTGATTTCTGAAGAAAAAAAAAAAATCTAACAAAGATTGTTAGATTGTTTGGTGAATACCACCCTCAGAGTGGTAGTGCAATAAGTTGCCAGTGCCTGTATTTTGCGGCACTGAAAGTAGATAGTGTGGTTATAAGTTTTTGAATGTAATGAGTGAAATTTGTCACGTTGCATTCATCATATTTTTTTAAAAACAAAAAATGAAAGAAAAATTTTCTTTTTTAAATATTTAAATTATGTAGGAAAAGACAATTTTAAAGATTTCATTGAAGTGTTGTAAACAATTCCGTTACGGTTCTTATGAGAACCGGAAGTTGTTTTTCGGTTTTGAACATACTTTTATTGTAGGTACTAGCTTTGCCGCTTATTTACTCTTTTCAAGGCATTTACATCATACAAATGTAAGGTTTCGGGTTTATGCGCTCTCAATTTAGTAATAATTGAAACGGTTTTAAGATGAATGTGCTAAGTCACATTTTCCAGAATGTGAGTAAGCGTTCAAAGTTTATTATTTTCATGCGTGAAGCACGCTTTTAGTTTAAGTTAAATAAAAATCTAAAATATAATTTTTAAGTTATTTCAAAAAATTAAAATTTCTTAAAAAAATTTATAAAAACTTTAATAATTAAAATATATCAAATGTTGATATGCTATATTTTTTAAACAACATAAAACTTCTTAAATATTTAATTTCATGAAAACCGTGTTAGCCATCGACGAGAAAGTCGGTTTTCAAAAACCAGTTACTGGGTAATGAGAGTCATAAGAAATTCAGAAAGAAAAGAAACTTCAGTTTTATTTTAATTTCTTAAAAACTGAGGAAGGTTTCCACTTTCGGCTCTTTTATTTTAATCAAAACTAATAAAAGCAATGGTTTTTAAAAGAAAAAAAAAAAAAATATTCAAAGAAAAACAAAATTTTTTAAGCTGGATTTTGAGATTTGATTACTCAAACACTATTCATTTAGTTAACTTCAGCTAAAGAACAAAGTAAAAGCTTTCAAAAACACTACATATAGTCTAGTTGATTTTTAATAATTTTTTTTAAAATTAATTCAATTCTTAAATGAAGTTTTTTTTAAATAAACTTTTTACAAAATTTTCCCTTATTAAAGATCACATTTTCTTTCACTTATCAATGCTCTTTCCGTCACAGTGGTTAGTAGAACTAACCACCTATTTATTCGCGTTTTTTATGATATAGTGACATTTACTCTACACGACACGAGCATGTATCATTCATCAAAAGTGCTAATTGTCATACTCTGACGGAAAAAGATCTGAACTATCAAACGAAAACTGGTAAATTCTGAAATGCAAGTATTTTATTTCATTAGCAAGTTAATATTTACCAATATGATTTATTTTTATGCTCAAATTGTTGGGATATAAAAAACCTTCTATAATAAATATGAATATAATAAAGTGGTTAGCACTTTATTTCTTCACAGTGGTCACCCACAATTACCTTTTCAATCGGAAAAAATTTATCGTAGAACCCTGCCAACATGCTGTCAATACGTCATATATTATTGTTTTTTGTTAGGGCAGCTTTGCCTGGTAATTGTTTTAGCAATTTAAAAGAGTGATGTGCGAGTGATGTGCTTTTTGATTCTAAATGATAAAAAGTTTGTTTTTTTGCATTTGGCGTGTCATGACATTGTTTGAAAATCATTTAAACACATTTATTAATTGATGAATGAAATACCATCCACAACCATTAAAGCATCCGAAAAAATACCATCCACATGCCTAAGTGAACAACCACAGCAAAATTTTTTGAACCGATAAAACCTTTAAGGGAGACCGCAGGTGGCGACACCATCGCTTTCCCCGCCATGGTGCTACTATATATTCTTTATACTGTAATGTACACCCAACATTTATACCAATTTCCTAATCGAAAACGTTTAACCGAAAACACAACTGGCAACACTATAATGGAATGGTATAAAGAAAGACGTTGGTTGTGAGTGTGTATGTGTGTGCAGAAATATACCGGGAGGGGAACTTGTCTAGACATCATGGTTCATAGCAAAATTACTAGAAAGCTCTCGATATTTCACACTTATTTATAAAGAGGGAGCTGACGCAACCAGAGGTCAGTTTGATTTAGAAAGTGATAGTCTGAATATTGAATAAACGTAATTGAGTTGAGTTCGAATAAAGTGTATATCGAAGGTAGATACTGAATAAAAGTGGTAGAATTAAATTGAAAGATAGAGTTTTATTTTTGCGAACTAAGCGCACGTTACAATACTATGATATTCACTATACTATGGTTTTTCGTTATGCTAGTATATAGTTAACACAGGATTTTGCACTAGTTCTATTTTGCTGAAGCTAATAGCTTTCCTCGTGGAATTATTTGATTAAAAAATATAGCCCAATGCAAGCAAAATACAAATCAAACAAACAATCAAAGCAGTAGAAAATGATCAAAAGGGAAAGATATATGTTAGAAATCAAATACACAATGAAAGAGTTGGTTTGTTGGTAGTCGAATTATCTACCGAAAAGAGTGGTCCAATATAAGAGAGAGTGTCGCACTCTTTCTTTCTCCACCTTAAAAAGTGGCGTACGTGATCAAAAGAAGGGCGAATATCAAGAATTCGGATCTGTGTGTACTGAGTGAAGGGCAGAAACCTTTCAGCAGTCGTCGCGAAAGCTGCGCCACAGAATCGAGAATCTGATTAAATCGAGTAGTATCTTTAAATATCTTTTAGTATATCTTTGATATCTTTTAGTATCTTTCATCAGAAGTGGGATAGATCCCTGATTCCTGACAATTTAAGTGCAAAAGCGTTAAAAGTGCGTGGAAAAAGAAATAAGAAAATAATAAAAGTTTTTATTAATAAAAAAGGGAAATAGCTTGTGTGGTTCGAAGCAGTGCTGCCGTTCGATGAAATGACAAAAACAGGAGATTTCCTGTTCAACGGGTTGAAAAAACAGGAGATTTAATTTTTTTCGAATAGAACGTCCAACTGGACTCGAATGTGTTAGTGAACCTCGCTTACGTCGGTATTTATCAATAACGTGCTGGCATCACCTTAAGTCAAATAAAGATTTAGCAATGTTTCTTCTAAATTGTATAAGAATGCTATGCAGAGAGTTGAAAACTCGATACATCAACCTTACAAAACTCTAAGGTTTCTGTTTGGTCTCACCAAACTAAACTGGAAATTCATTTATTTATTTTTTATTTATTTTTTCAAAACAAAACTTAATTATTATTCAAAGCAAACAAAATAAATAACTTATAAAATTATCCAGAAACTAAACAAAAAAATTTCATGTTCACAATTACATATTTTTAAATGTATGGCTTACTAATCAAAAAAGAATTAAAAACTAAAATAAAATAGGACAATATATTAGTCTTTCAGTTGAAATTATTATTCAAAATATAATCACATATTTTCTCATTGATTTTTCATTAAATTCAAATGTGTTTCCGTAATTTGGAATGCCGTACAATTCAAATCATCTTCTTTTAAGTGCGATCTTATGACAGCAATTGCATTGAGAGTCTTATTCCCTAAACAGTTTCGTTTTTTTGTTTTTGCATCGGTAACAATGCTGAAAATTCGCACACATTCTGCATTTGAGTGTGGCAAACTTAAAACAATCTCAGCCAATTTAAAGATATTTTTAAAAATTAGTTTATCGTTGTAATCTTTGATACCTGCAATCATGTTCCAAAATTCTTCAATACCTGCGTCTTTTACTTTTTGTCTTTCTTCTTCTTTAAAGTACGTAGGCAAACTTTGCCACTCGTTTAAAAGATCAACTGTATTTATCAATTTTGAAAAATGATTACAAAGTATTTGCAAAGAATTTAAGTTTTGTGTTCTGTTTAAATTAAGAGCTATCCAAGGATCTACAAATTGAAACTGTTGAAAAAGTAAACTATCTATTGGAAAACGTTTTTTTATTTCACTGCATCCTTTAATGTAGAAATTTAAAGCATTTTCCCGAATATTTTCAACATCTTCAATCAAAAAAACTGATTTTCTTAAAAATTCCTCACATTCGGCCCCCAAATAAATCTGAGACAAGTTTTTATAATTAACAGCATCTGAAATACCAACAGAAATATTTAATTTATCTGGCAAAATGAAATTATTAGCCATTTTTAAGTCATGCAAACTTCAAAACAGGGATGAACTCGAGGTAGAACTTGAACAGGTATGTTCTTTTATAATATCTTTTCTTGAAGATGAAGAATACTGTGGTACGAGGATAAAAAAAATTCTTATGAACTTATGATAAATATTTGTAAAAAGTAATAAAATGTTTGACTAGATACTAGTTGCTCAATGTAATAGTTAGAAAAGTCAGAAAAACAGTAGAGTTTTGAAAAAAATGCCTTGGTAACAGGAGACAGGAGATTGGACTTTATTAGAGTGAAAAAACAGTAGTCTACTGTCATGACAGTAGAAACGGCAGCACTGAACCAAAGCAGTGCTCGCCCACGAATAGAGAGAACAAGTCAAACCAAATGCTTTAAGTGCGGACTGCAAGGCCACATATCACCTAACTGTACGGCAAAAAATTCAGTGATGATGTTGCAGCAGAACAACAATAAGCTAAATAGATCTCCAGAAGTTTTTAATTATCTACCTGACAAACGCAACAACAAGGAGAGACAGCCAAGCAGAAACGATTTCCAAAGAAAAATATGCTTTCGGTTCTTCAGTGATGAAATGGAAATTTCAACAACTTTGCTGTCACTTTTGGATTCTGGCAGCTTCATCAGCTTTATTCAGATGCAATATCTACCTGCATTTATGGTAACAACAATGGATACGAGAAGTCATCGATATTGTGGTGTAAACAATAGCCCTCTAGATATCTTAGGAAGTATTAGTAGTACAATTTTTTATGAAAATTCTTTCATTGATTTGCAACTTTTAGTGGTAAAAAATTATTCAATGAACTATCCTTTAATTTTAGGAAGAGATTTTTTGGAAAAAAATGTTTTGGTACTACAAAAAAGAAACCTAACATACTCAGCTGGAATCAATCGATATCTCAATGTTGTATCTGAAAATAGTTATGCAGGCAGTTCAGACGATCAGCAAAGTGATGGCAGACACTTGGATATCATCGTTCATCAAATATTAAACATTGACGTAAGTGGCGAAAAAAGTGAGTTAGATCTTAATATTAATGACAATATACCGGAAGCCTTTAAAAGAGATTTAGTCAGGATTGTCACGCCAGCTTTTTCAATCCCAAACGACCACATGACCCATAGCGATTTTAAAATGAAAATAGTTTTAACAAAGGATAGCCACTTTCATTGCTCACCTAGGAGACTTCCGTACACACAGAAGCTTGAGCTTCAGAAAATATTAGACGATTTAATGAAAAAAGGCATAATTCGTGAATCAAATTCTGCATTTGCATCTCCCATAGTTCTTGTTCGTAAGAAGAATGGAGAGCTTAGGCTTTGTCCTTTACAACACCATTAGGCCAATTTGAATACGTAAAGATGCCATTCGGCTTTAAGACCCTCTGTTTTTGAAAGATTTGTTAAGCAGGTATTTAAGGACCTTATCTTAAAAGGGAAAATACTTAATTTTTTGGACGACTTTTTAATCGCAACAGAGTCTGTTGAAGAAAACTTAAAAACTTTGAGAGAGGTAGTAGATATATTGATAGCAAATTCCTTACATCTAAGATTAGATAAATGTCTATTTTTGCAGACCGAGATCGTATATCTTGGTTATAAAATAAATGAGAAAGGCATAAAACCAAATGAATCTAGCATGAATGCTTTAGAACATTTTCCGGTACCTGCATGTTCAAAACAAGTTCATAGTTTTATAGGAATTTGCTCCTATTTTCGAAAATTTATCAAAAATTTCGCAAATTTGGCAAAACCTTTGCATGATCTTCTCAAGACAAAGACATACCCTTCATTTTTGGTGGTAAACAGATTGAAACATTCAACTTGCTTAGAACGAAGGGCCCCAGGCCCCTGTTTTGTCCATTTATAGTCCCCACAATACTACAGAGTTGCACTGTGATGCCAGTGGTGTAGGATTTGGAGCGGTTCTCCTTCAAAAGCAAAATGACAATAAATTCCGTCCAGTTTTTTTCTTTTCGAAGCGTCCTACAGAGGCTGAAAGTAGATACCACAGCTATGAGCTGGAAATACTGTCCATTATAAACGCTCTGAGAAGATTTAGAATATATTTAATAGGAATACCCTTCAAAATAGTGACTGACTGCCAAGCACTAGCCCTAACTCTAAAGAAAAAATCTCTTAACCCGCGTATTTCACGTTGGGCATTAGAGCTACAAGATTATGAGTACAGTGTTGAGCACCGCAAAGGGACTACGATGACTCATGTCGACGCTCTAAGTCGGTCCTTTAATATACTTCACGTCGATGACGAGTCTTTCGAGTTTGTTTTGGCAGCAGGACAAAGACAGGACCCTAAAATACTCAATATCCTTAAAGAACTAGAAAAGTCTGAAAGCCGTTTCTACGAAATGATTGATGGTTTGATTTATAGAAAAACAAAAGATAAGATATTGTTCTACGTGCCTTCACACATGGAGGATCAGGTAATTCGAACCCATCATGAGGCTATGTGTCATTTGGGTGTTGAGAAGTGTTTCGACCATCTGTCTGGGTGCTACTGGTTCCCAAAAATGAAGGATAAAATACGAAACTATATTCAGCGATGCCTCAAGTGTATCTTCTTTTCTCCAAACTCAGGAAAAACTGAAGGGACAAGCCCTTTGACACTTTGCATATTGACCATCTTGGTCCCCTATCAACAGGAAAAAATAAACACTTACTTTGCATTATTGATGGCTTTACTAAATTTTTAAAGCTTTACCCGGTCAAGACAACTCAAAGCAAAGAAGCCATAAATTGTTTGAAGTCATATTTTGATGATTGTTCAAGGCCCAATAGAATAATTTCCGATCGTGGAACTTGTTTCACATCGAATGAATTTTCTGATTTTTTAACTGCTAACAACATTCAGCACATCAAGGTTGCCACTCACTCTCCTCAGTCTAATGGCCAAATAGAAAGAATCAATCGAGTCCTTGTTCCTTTGTTAGCTAAGGAATGTAATTCTCTCACTACGAGTGAATGGGATAAAAACATAGCAAAGATTGAATTCGCCATAAACAACACCTTGAACCGAAGTACAGGTTTTTCTCCAAGTACTCTGTTATTTGGAACAAATCAAAAGGGGCAATTTTGTGATCGTGTTATGGAAATGTTGAATAAAAGTTTGGGATTGAAAAACGTGGACCGGGAGGGAGTCAGATTTATTGCTAGACAAAACATTGAGAAGAGCCAAGCGTTAAACAAGATATACTATGACAAACGTCACAAGAAACCGCAGGTGTACAAGCAGGGTGACCTAATAATGATAAAAAATGTTATTAATAACCCGGGCATTAATAAAAAACTGTTCGATATTTTATCGGGGACCATACGAAATAGATAAAGTTTTGCCAAACGATAGATATCTCATAAAAGACGTCGATGGTCTACAATTAACAAGACTACACTATAAGGGAATTTCTTCGCCAGCTAATATGAGGCCATTCATAATGCGTTCGTCTGGACTGGAGAATCATGACAACAATGTTGAAATCGGAGATCCTGATTGGTGTCAGCTCAGTTGAAAGTTTGTAGAGCTACCTAATCACTTTATAAAATCATTTGCATTTTAATAAACCTAACCATTTTCTTACATTTTATCTTTCCTATCCTAACAAAAAAATAATATATTAAATTAAATATTTTTGTTTATCTAAATGATTTCCAAATGTTAATGCTCAAATAAGCATGTGCGTAAAGATTCGTAAGGAAACTAGCTATGTATTGTGCTATTTTTAAATGTAAACTATTTTACAATGTCACATAAATATATCTATTTGCATGTTGTTATTACACTCGAAAAAAAAAGTATAACACTTAATGTAATGTAATCGGGGCGATTACTCGATCAGGCTGGCCGAATTGGGGGCTATTTATCAACTCATGATATTCTTTTTGGCACCACTGCACTGTCACTTAAAGATATATAATGTAATGCGTACGTGATTACATAATATTATTAAAGCCACACTGATCGGATGATCTACCCGAACCTTCGTATTTAATGTATATAAGATTTTACTGTACTCCTTATCTAAATATAAGAGATCTAATGTCAATTGCAAAAGTCAGTCATTAAAGAGATTTTCACAAGCAAACAGCTAATCTTTTCTTTAATCGCCACTACAAACATAATACTCAAAGTGATTTTTTTCGTAAATTTTGACAGTTATTTCAAAAACTATAAATTGAAACCACTTTATTTAAAATTTATTATAAAGTGCAGATTTCTGGCTTTCATAAAAAGTATAATTTGTATCTGTAAGTTTTCCCGTTGTTCTACAATATTTTTGAATAGATTTGAAGTCAATTCTTAAAAAATTGCCCCTACCGCCTAAACGAGGGGAGATAGACCCCCCTCCCGTAGTTAAAAATGCTTGCATTGTACCCCTCCACCAAAAACCGTTATTATTTCTTGTCGCCAAGTGAAAACCTAACCTGCTTTATCGAGGGTTGTAAAGTATTAATGGTTATTGACCCAGGTCCAGGTACAATCTTGTTAGTAAAAAAGATTGGACTCATTTTTGCAAGAAACTTAAGATTAAAGCAGTTTTTGATGCCGTCATTAGGGTGGAAAGAAGTTCCGAAATAATTTCTGAGTTCTATGTTATAGAGAATGATAGACAATTATTATTAGATAAGAATAAGGCAATCGATCTTAATGTTTTATATGTTCGGGCTCCAAGTAAACCAAGTCCAAAATATCGAAGTATTTCAAAAAATCAAGGGTTTTAAGTCTTGCTATCTATTGATGAATCTGTAAAGCCAGTACAACAGCCTTTACGCCAAGTACCTGCCCCTCTTGAAGCAAAGGTATAGAGGCTAAACTAAATGAGGGACTTGCCCAGGATATCATAGAGCCTGTAATTAGACCAAGCCGATGGATATCCCCCCAATGGTGATAGTATTCAAAGGAAACGGCGACATTCGGTTATGCATAAATATGAGACGGGCGAATGCCGCCATCCTGAGAGAATACTACCCTCTACCAAATTTTGACTGTGTTATGACAAGGTTAAAGTGTACCGTTGAACGCAGATATTCCCAGACAGAGAAGGAAAGCTTTGCTTTAGTATGGGCTGTATAGAGAGATTTCATTATTATTTAACGGGAGTTGCATTCGAGCTGGTAACAGATCATAAGCCATTAGAGGTTATTTTGAAGCAAACCTCAAAGCCACGAGCCCGAATTGAGAGATGGGTCTTAAGATTACAATCATTTAAATTCACAGTTATCTACCAACCCGGAAAGTTCAACATAGCGGATTAATTCTCCAGACTTTGCAAAATGGAACAGAGCAAAGCAATAGTCTTGATACATTTTCGAAACAAAGTATTTGTCGTATAATTCAAAAATCAACACAAAGGGTGTAAGAAAAAGCACTTGGTTGAAACGTTATAAGGTCTTTATTGCAAGAAGAAATGATTGACAGTAAGTGAGACAATATCCAGATAAGAAAAAAGAAAACTTAAGTACGGTGAAATTGCATTGGTACATAACTGAGAGGAGGTTGTGTTATAAAGCAAAATAGTTGTACAGACACTAGTGTCTAAAAGTAATGATTCACAACAGTCCCCCCCAATGCAATATTTCAAAAGACTACATATTATGTAAGATTTATTAATTCATAAAGTTAATTCAAAAATTTAATTTAATTCAAAAGTTAATTGACTTTAATTTTACAAAAATAGTCCCAAGAGAATTGATAGTTTCTCGTGCTTCGGCCTGTTCAGATTCTTCGTGAGGATATCAGCTATCATGTCAGATGTAGGTGTATACTTTAGCTCAATAAGACCTTCTTCATACAGTTGCCGCACAAAATGATATCTAATGTCTATGTGCTTTCTCCGAGGATGAAAGACCGGGTTTTTAACAAGTTGTTGTGCACCTAAATTGTCAGAATGAATTAGAATAGATTTAAAAGATAACTTTTCGTATTGAAATTCATGGCAAAGATTTCGCAGGTACAATGCCTCCTTCGATGCTTGCGAGAGAGCCATGTATTCGGCTTCTGTGCTGCTCAAAGCAACAGAAGTTTGTTTCTTTGACTCCCACGAAACAGCTCCACCACTCATCAGAAACACAAAGCCAGTACAAGACCGACGGTCCATGTCACCAGCCCAATCCGCATCTACGTAGCCAGTAAGTTGAGATGGTATTCTCTGGTAAGTAAGTTTTGTGTTAATAGTTGTCTTTAAGTAACGTAAAAGATGCTTGGCTGCTACGAGATGCTCATCATACGGCTCCACATTGAACTGAGAAAGCTTACACACGGAATACATTATGTCAGGCCTTGTTGACAAGGCAATGTAGAGAAGAGCTCCTATTAAGGACTGATATTTTGTTGAATCCACGCGTTCTCCTTTATTGTTATTTCCTTTTGTTAGCTTCATACCGGGATCCAAGGGTGTATATCGAGGTCTGCTTTCTTTTAAGTTATATTTAGTTGTAAGTTCCTCAATGTATTTCTGCTGATGAATTTCGATTTTTCGGCTGCTTCTATCGATTTGAATTCCTAAATAGTAACTCAGCTCACCTTTATCGACGGTGTCAAATTCAGAACCAATCTCAGATTTGACATGCATTAGGTCGTCATAGTTTGAAGCAGCTACGATCATATCGTCAACATAAATTGCCACAATACACAATCTGCTCCCTTCACACTTTGTGTAAGCACAAGTATCGCCGCTGCAACGCCGGAAATTAAGTTTTAACATTGCGTCATTGAGCTTTTTGTTCCATTCTCTGCCTGCTTGCTTCAGCCCATACAGCAATTTTTCCAGTTTACATACACGGTGCGGGAATTGCGAATCAACAAATCCTTCTGGTTGACGCATAAAGTCGAATTGTGCGGCCATAGCGAGTATAAGTCGAATTGTTGAGTAGCGCACGACGGGAGCAAACGTTTCGTAGTAGTTGACCATGTATTTTTGGGAGCAGCCTTTTGCAACTAGACGACATTTGAAACGATCAATAGATCCATCAGCATTGCTTTTTATGCTGAATACCCATCTACTTCCAATAACCTGGCAGGCATCTGGAGGATCAACCAAAACCCAAGTATTCATCAATGTCAATGCCTTATACTCTATTTTCATAGCTTCTTTCCATTGCCTACTTTCAGGTTGACACAAAGCTTCTGCAACTGAGCAAGGAATAACTATACCTTCTTGAACAGCGTTTATTGCCTGTTGATTGAATTTCATGCTGGGAATCCGACCTTACCTGTCCTCATAGTTCTTGGACGGCCAGGCAAATTGATTAGTGATTGAGGTAGTTGCTTCAGTTCGGTCACCTCCTTTTCTTCGCTTCCTTCTCTTTTCGAGCAGACTTTCTCGTCAGACTCTGGAAAATTTTCTGTTGATAGCTCGAAACCTGAGAAATCATAAATGTTACTATGTGATTCTTGTAGGTTTTCAAAGAATTGGACATCGCGACTTTTAACAATTTTACCTGAAGTCTCGTCAAGAAGTCGATAAGCTTTCGACTCTTCAGAATACCCAACAAACAAAAACTCTTTACCTTTTGCTTCAAATTTTGACTTTCCAGGTTGTTTCACCAGCGCTATTGCTCTTAACCCGAACACTCTAAAATGACTCACCGAAGGCTTCCTGCCATTCCAAACCTCATAGGGTGTTTTATTGCCCAACACTTTTGTCGGACATCTGTTCCGCAAGTAAGCAGCAGTATTGATCGCTTCAGCCCACAACGACTCACGAAGAGAAGAACCTATGAGTAAACACCTTGCCATCTCTACTAGTGTTCTATTTGCTCTTTCCGCTTCTCCGTTTTGCTGCGGAGTATGAGGTATAGTCAACTGTCGCCTTATTCCACTTTCTTTCAAAAACTCTGTGAACTGATTAGACACGTACTCTGCTCCATTATCACTTCGAATCGGTTTTATTTCTCGTCCTGTCTCACGCTCCACATCTTTCTTAAATTGCTTAAAAATACAGAGGACTTCGTCTCTTCTTTTTATGATATAAACTCGCATTATACGTGATTTATCATCTATAAAACTAACGAAATATCGACCGCCTCCAGCTGAATTCGTTCTCATAGGTCCGCAGATATCTGTGTGGACTAGATCCAGCAATCCCCTACTCTTAATGAACGATTGCTTTGGAAATGGCTGTTCATGTATTTTGCCTTTTGCGCAGACAACGCATTCTAGAGAGCTGCTGTTTTCACTGAACCCAAGCCCCAAAACCATATTTTTATTCTTTAGTTGTTGTAGGCTACCAGTATTAAGGTGTCCAAATCGTTCGTGCCATCTATTGAACGAACTTTGAATCGAATCTGAAGCTCTTAAGCTAAAAAGTGACTCTAGGCTGACACCACACACTACATACAGCTCATGACGCTTTTTTGCTTTTAAAACAATGTCACCATTTCTGCTTTTAACAGTTCCTAGTTCATTTCCAAATTCAACTGCATGCCCACTAGTAGTAATCTTACTCACTGATAAGAAGTTTCCCCTCAACTCGGGAACAAAAAGTACATCTTTCAACAATAAGTCATGACCATCTGCTCGCATTCTGACAGTCCCTATACCACTCGAAGTAATGCACATATCTGATGCTAGCTTTACAGGTGCTTTCTGATTAACATCTAATGTGGCGAAAAAATTACTTTCACAACACATGTGAGAGGTGGCCCCACTGTCAATGCACCACTCGCTCCTATCCAAAACTCCACTTCCATTGGCAGAATTAGAAACTAAGCCAAAAACAGTTTCGTTGCGAGTGTTGGTTTGGCACTTAGAAGCGAAGTGTCCGCGAATACCGCATTTATAACATTTTCCCTTATGCCGATTATTATCATACTTTCCTTTAGGTGAGATTTGAAATGATTTTGGTTTGGAAGTGATAGCTAGAACATGCTGACTACTACTACCAACATGCTCTTTCTCTGTCATTTCTCCTTTGTTCCTCCTCTGTAAGTTTATTTTTTAAGGAAGCTAGTGCTGGCAATCTATCGCGACTCTCAATAGCGACTATGAAATTTTCATAGTCGTTAGGAAGACTACAGAGTAACATAATAGCAAGCAACTCATCTGGCATCTTAACATCTATTTCATGAAGTTTCTCCACCGTCATACAAAAATTATTGATATGGACCGACATTGACTGCCCATCATTCATTTTGTTCGATAGTAATTGTTTGAATAAACTTACTTGTCTTGCTGGTCCAGAGGGTTTATAAATTTGAGCTAGGATATCCCATGCTTGCTTCGACGTCTTGCTCTGCTTCACGTGTATGAGCTCCGCTGGCTTGATACTAAGTAGGATTGTAGATAGGGCCTTGCTGTCCGATTTTTGCCATTTTGATTTTTCCTCCTCATTAGCTTCCTCTTTAAATGCGTTCTCACCATTAACGTACTCCCACAGATCGCAATGTATTAACACGCTTTTCATTAAAATCTCCCATGCGCTATAATTATCTTTATCAAGTTTTTCGATTTGATAAAGAGAGGTCATGATGTTCTTTTATATGATTTGGAACAAAAAACAACTTTCTTGAATTTGATTAAATTTTGATTGAATTTACGACTAACGCGAAAACAAAAAAAAAACTATTGAAATACTAAATTTATATTTTAAGAAACTCGACCTGGGCCCATAACCTGTTAGAAAAAGCACTTGGTTGAAACGTTATAAGGTCTTTATTGCAAGAAGAAATGATTGACAGTAAGTGAGATAATATCCAGATAAGAAAAAAGAAAACTTAAGTACGGTGAAATTGCATTGGTACATAACTGAGAGGAGGTTGTGTTATAAAGCAAAATAGTTGTACAGACAGTAGTGTCTAAAAGTAATGATTCACAACAAAGGGCATTAACTATTCTCAAAATTGTTAGACCCAATAGTAGATACAGGTGCAGAACTTATTGAAGCAGTTAAATGCGTTGAAAATAACAGTTATTGGACAGTCGCTCAAACAAATTTTTCCCATTCCTCTTAGAATTGAGCACCATGGGAAATATTCTTCTACGAGGAACAAAGCTTGTTATGTTTTGAGTACTTTTTTTTTTAGAAAACAGTAGATTAATCATCAGGGATAAATTATATGTTGTAGTTTGTTCCTCAGCCTGATTAAGGAGTAATACTTTGTGTTTAGAAATGTATTTTTTCTTGTTTCTTGCAAAAATGCACATTTTGATCTAATTTATAAATGATAATTATTTTGTCAATACCTAATGTTAATTAATTTCACTTGCCAAACATATCGTAAAATACCCTATGTATTTTTCTAGCATCTTAATCCATGGTTGGTTGTTCAAGCTTATCTGTGTAAATCGTTATCTTAATCCACTTGTTATTCTCAAGCAACACTTAGTGCATAGAGTTTGCATAGACCTATGCTTTCAATGCAATGTAAATTTTTTATACATAAGAGGTGATTGCCTAAATTCTTTTGTAGCATCGAGGGCATTTGCTTAGCTCTCGATATTTTCAGTTTGCCAGCAACCACCATTGAGAACGTTTAATTGATCTTATAATACAGTCCATTCTTTAGTCTTGATCATTGAAATATATATTATAACGTTTTAGAAAAAATTGTCTTTATAATTCTTTCATTGCTGATCAAAGTTGGTCCTTGCGTAAAGCCGGATATTTTTTGTAAATTAAAGTGCTTTCAATTTATATGGTGGTTGGCCGTTCTGCTGGACTATTGGACCTGCAAATACTTTTGGTAAAATTGTATCAATATATAATAAAATTATTTGATGTGTCTGGTGGGTTTGCTGTAATGCTGGTTTGCTGTTCGGTAGGCTTTGAAGTGCTGTATTGAGGTGCGGTTAATTAGCTGCTTTTTTGGAAATAAATCTTGTGATTTGAAGCGTCTGGATTTTGTGAAAGAGGTTTTTAAGATTTGTTGCGCTCACGTGTTCGGGTTTTACCAAGAATTGCAATAGTCATGAATACCCTAAGGCAAGCGCGTGGACATTTAAAGGGTTCGATAACGCGTGCACATACGTATATATTAGAAGTAGCCGATGAGGACATAGACAATTTAGAAACTAGGTTAGAACGGTTAGAAGAAACGTGGAGGGATTTTTGCGTTAATCAAAATGAGCTTTTTAAATATGCTGAGGAAGAGGGATATGGTGATCCCGAAATTGGTTTTGAAGCTACGGAGAAAAAATATCTAGATGCGAAAAGTGCGTTTCTTAAAACGATTCGAAAGAACACTCCTTCAATTCCTCCTCCGGTTCCGCCGCGTGCTCAAGCTAGTGATGATTCTTCGGATGAACATCTTAACCAACAAGCCGCCTTGTTAGAAACTCTTCTTAAAACTCAGTTGAAGACTTCTAGTGAAATTGAATTACCTAAGTTTAAGATAACTCCTTTTGGGGGAGATTACCGCGAATGGCCTGAGTTTCGGGACATGTTCCTAGGAAGCATAGGCTGTAAGAAAAACCTTTCGGGTGCTCATAAAATGCGCTATTTAAAATCGTTTTTGACTGGTGAAGCCGCAAAACTTTTAATCGGTATCGAAATAGCGGATTGCAATTACGAGCAAGCGTGGCAAAAACTCGAACGCCGTTATAATAAGCCGTTATATATTATATTATGAAGATGCCAACGGTGGCAGTCGCAGATAGCGGACACCTGCGTCGGTTAGCGGATAAATCAGACGAGGTTATTCGTGGCTTGAAGGCTCTTGAAAGTGAAAGCAGAGGTCCTTGGCTGATTTATTTAATGCTTAGTAAAACGGACTCAGACACGCGTAAGGCTTGGGCTCTTCATAATAACAATTCTAAAAAAACTACCGTTCAAGAACTAATTGACTTTTTGGAAAAAAGATGCGATGCTCTAGAAGCATGCTCAGATAAAACGAATGAATCAAGGTTTCGTGAAAATAAACAATCAACGCGTTCGGGTAGTTCTTCAAACAATATAGAAAGCTTTGCCGTCTCAAATTTAATATGTCCCTTGTGCAAACAAAATCATAATTTGCCCCAATGTCCCCAGTTTCTCGCTTTGTCTGTTATTTCGCGTCGTAGTTATGCTCGGGATCAAAAACTTTGCTACAATTGCTTAGGAAGCAATCATTCGTCGTCGAGATGCCGTTCAAAAACAAGTTGCCCCAATTGTAGTATTCGCCATCATGTACTTGTGCATTTAGATTCACCGTCGCCGCTTATTGAAGCTAATAATTTGATTACAGAAATGCCCACGACCTCTCAAGCTTCGTCGGAATCAATTGTCAGCAACCATAGTCAAAACGAAACCCGTCCCTCTGGTATACTGCCTACAGTCGTTGTTATGGTTTCAGATGTTTTTGGTAACAAACACCCCTGTCGCGTCTTGCTCGATACAGGTTCTCAAACGTCCTTTATAACTGAAGGATTGGCGAAAAGGTTGCATCTTCGTCGTCGCCACGCTCGGGTTCCTATTTCTGGAATATCTTCGCTGGAAGCTGGTGTTACAAAAGGTGCCGTAACCCTTAATCTTGAATCTTGTTTTGATTCAAATGAATTGCAGGTTGAAGCATTCATTCTGAATCAAATAACTTCGAAAACTCCATTTTTGCCTCTTGAATTTGATAAATCGTTAATGCTGGAGGATTTGAGATTGGCCGACCCAGGCTTTAACGTTCCAGGTCCTATTGATGTGTTGCTAGGATCGGACAAGGCCTGGAGTATTTTGCGTATATATATTTATATATATACGCAAATTATATTATGGCCGTCACTCTGATAAAAGCGGTAACTTGATCGCTCATAATACGATTTTTGGGTGGGTAATTACGGGTAAGAACCCAATGAAGGAAATTGTTTCTCTACCTGTAGGAATTGTGCAGGATGTTGATGCTCTTCTAAAATCGTTTTGGGAAATTGAAGAGATCCCAGATAATACGTATTCGTTGGATTCTGGTGATTATGCGGAAACTATCTTTTGTAAAAGCTTCTCTCGTTCACCTCATAGCAAATATGTAGTGGAGTTGCCTTTTCGGCAAAATGATGTGGCTTTCAGCAACACTCTCTCTGGAGCATTGTCCAGATTGTTTGCTATGGAACGTCGCTTCGCTCGTCAGGAGAATCTTCGTTTGGACTACTGTCGTTTTATGAAGGAATACAAGGACTTAGGACATATGGAGCGTATTCCGGAAGGAGAGGTTGAACCGACTTCTGGTAAGATCTACTTTTTGCCTCATCACGCTGTCATAACTAACAAATTACGGATTGTTTTTGACGGTTCTCATAAGGATGGAAATGGTACCAGCTTGAATGATACATTACATATAGGTCCTCCACTCCAGCGTAATTTGATAAATGTTTGTTTGCGGTTTAGAGTCCATAGATATGTTTTCTGTGCCGATATTATCAAAATGTTTAGGCAAATTTGGGTGGATAAGAAACATCGTGACTATCAACGTATTGTGTGGCGAGAAAGTCCCGATGAACCCATTGAACACTATCGGCTGTGTACCGTTACTTACGGAAATTCTCCTGCTCCATTTCTGTCGATGCGAGTTCTGAAACAACTTGCCATAGATTACGCGGATAAGTTCCCTATTGCATCAAACTCTATGTTGCACGATTTTTATGTTGATGATATCCTAACAGGTTCGGATTCTGTAACAGGTATCTTGAAATTAAAGGCGGAGTTGATCGAGTTGTTGTCCCTCGGGGGCTTGCAGTTAAGCAAATGGAATTCTAATTGTTGGTCGATTTTGGAGGGGTTGGATGCTGAGCCAACATTTTCTCTTGATTTGGATTGCACTGACAACTGTACAAAGATCCTCGGACTAATTTGGAACCCTCACCGTGATATTTTTACCTTCAAAATTTCGTTAGAGAAAAAATCTCCATTGTCACCAACAAAGCGAACGCTGATGTCAGAAATTTCTAAGATTTTTGACCCTTTAGGTTTGCTGGCTCCTGCCACCATTTTATTCAAAATGCTGTTCCAGGAGTTATGGATGCATGCAACTAAAATCGGATGGGATGATCCACTGCCAAGTGAAATAGCTGACAAATGGACCACCTATCGAAGAGATTTGCTCTATTTTGAAAAGGTTGAAATTTTGAGAAGGTTTACGTTGAATTCGAAGAATTTTGAGTTGATAGGGATCAGATGCATCTGAGAAAGCGTATTCTGCCGTAGTTTACGTCCGCAGCATGTCAGAAGATGGAGAAATCGAGGTTCAACTTGCTGCTGCTAAAACCCGCGTTGCACCTGTCAAGCAGTTGACAATTCCCCGCCTTGAACTTTGTGGGGCGCTGCTGTTAAGTCGTTTGGTAAAGTTGGTTCGCGCTTCTTTGGATATCAAGCCCTCCCAAACCTTTGTTTTTTGTGACTCTCAAATTGTTTGCTTTCTTCTCCTCCTCGTCGATGGAACACTTTTATTGCTAATCGTACGGCTGAAATTCTTGATGCTCTTCCTTGTTCCGAATGGAGCTATATTCGCTCAGAGGAAAATCCAGCTGATTGCGCGTCGAGAGGAGTTGAGCCCAGCAAGTTGTGGAAACTCGATATTTGGTGGAAAGGCCCCGTCTGGCTTGCCATGAGTTACGATTCTTGGCCGATTTCAGCTGACGGAATGCAACTAAAGGAAGTGCCTGAAGAAAGAAAACAAATTGTTACTGCCAATTTATTGTGTGCTCAAGAAGGACTTTTTGACAGACTAGGGAAAAGAGTCTCTTCCTGGTTCAAAGTCATTCGAATAGTAGCTGTTTTTGTTCGCCGTGCGAAGAATGGTAAACTTCCCCCAGAAGAACGAGTGAAAGGTTTTTTGCGCTCTCCTGAATTGCTTTACGCCAAGCAGAAGTGTCTTCTATGGGCTCAAGAAGAGTTCTCCGAGGAGATACAATCCTTGAAAACAAAAAATTGTGTCTCTAGCCACTCTAAATTGTCATCTTTATCACCGTTTCTGGATGCTGTTGGGCTGCTTCGAGTTGGGGGGAGAATTTCCAATGCAGTTAATGTTTGCTTCAGTCAGAAACACCCCATAATAATGCCGAAAGGTCACCCGGCCTCTCTGTGGATTTTACAGGATGCTCATACTAAATTCCTTCATGCAGGTGTATCAGAACTTTTTTCTTTAGTGCGACAGGAGTTTTGGATTTTTGGAAGCAGAAACCACATAAAGAAAATTGTTCACGACTGCATGCGATGTTTTCGACAACGTCGGGCTACGTCTGAACAACTCATGGGGAATTTGCCGTCTTCAAGACTCACACCATCTTTTGCCTTTGACCGAACAGGATGTGACTATGCTGGACCAATAACACTTCGACTCGCAAAAGGAAGAAATCCAAAGTATGTGAAAGGCTATTTTGCATTATTTGTTTGTATGGCGACAAAGGCGTTACACTTGGAAGTCGTCAGTGACCTAACCACGGATGCCTTTTTAGCTGCGTTAAGGCGATTTATTGCTAGAAGAGGAAAATGTAGCGTCATCTACTCCGACAATGGCACCAATTTCCAAGGAGCTGCGAGAACTCTGTGTGAATGGATTGAATTGGTACGCTCCGAGAAACACACCCAACTGGTGTCAGCAACATTGGCAGCTGAAGGTATTAGATGGGAGTTTGTTCCTCCACATAGCCCACATTTTGGTGGTCTTTGGGAGGCGGGGGTTAAAAGTGTTAAACAGCACCTTCGACGAGTATTAGGGAATAATATTTTGACCTTTGAGGAAATTTCCACCTTGCTTTCTCAAATTGAAGCGATATTAAATTCTAGGCCTCTTTGTGCTATTTCTGATACAGATTTGAACCCTCTAACACCATCTCATTTCCTTATAGGTAGACCATATACCGCAATACCGGAGCCAAACTGTCTAGATGTCCCACTTAATAGACTTGGAAGGTGGCAACTCATTCAAAATATGTTGCAGGGGTTCTGGCGTAGATGGCACTCTGAATCACTACAACAACGTCCCAAATGGAAAAAGGAGACAAGGAATATGAAAATTGGTGACCTGGTGGTCGTAAAGGAGCTCAATATGCCTCCATCCAGATGGGCTTTAGGGAGAATTGAAACTCTTCATCCAGGAGGGGACAATCTAGTACGAGTGGTGTCGGTTCGCACCAAGAATGGCATTTTCAAACGCCCAATAACAAAACTGGCTGTGCTACCATTTTCCTGAAATTCCTTCAGGGGGGGCGGCGTGTTTAGAAATGTATTTTTTCTTGTTTCTTGCAAAAATGCACATTTTGATCTAATTTATAAATGATAATTATTTTGTCAATACCTAATGTTAATTAATTTCACTTGCCAAACATATCGTAAAATACCCTATGTATTTTTCTAGCATCTTAATCCATGGTTGGTTGTTCAAGCTTATCTGTGTAAATCGTTATCTTAATCCACTTGTTATTCTCAAGCAACACTTAGTGCATAGAGTTTGCATAGACCTATGCTTTCAATGCAATGTAAATTTTTTATACATAAGAGGTGATTGCCTAAATTCTTTTGTAGCATCGAGGGCATTTGCTTAGCTCTCGATATTTTCAGTTTGCCAGCAACCACCATTGAGAACGTTTAATTGATCTTATAATACAGTCCATTCTTTAGTCTTGATCATTGAAATATATATTATAACGTTTTAGAAAAAATTGTCTTTATAATTCTTTCATTGCTGATCACTTTGTATGTAGATTTGCGATACTACGATCATAAATTTTTTTTTATCGATATTAGTAAAAACAAATCTTAAAACTTTTTATAATTGAAAAGCGAACTTAAGGAATGCTCAAAACAATGCTAATTTATAAATTTTTCAATCGCAAGAATTATTGTTATTTTTATTTATGAAATAAGAGACTTACCCTTGCCCGGTTGGCAATGATATTGTAACGCAAGTCTGATGGTTGCTCAGATCCTATAATGAACTCATGCGATTTGTAAGCTAACTCTGGGCACTTCTTTCTTCTTGGCAGCGGTGGCTCATTTGTTGGTCCTAAGGGCAAACAAGATTCTTCTTTGATTCATCAAACAGGTTATTAATTTTAGGTATATAAATATTAGTGATGTCATAATCACGGAGACATGCGACATACCAAATTGATTCGGAACAGGTGCCCTGCGCACCACTTCTGGTCTGGAGTTGCCTGTGAATTCATGCCAACGATAAGTGCTCCTATACTCCGAATGGAGCTGCTGAAAACATAAATGAACAAAATTAAATTAATAATAAGTGATTTAAGTGTCGGAATATTTATAGCTGTACGCGTTTTCTTATAAAATTAAAATAAACAGTAAGATTCATCGATGAATTTTATATTTCAGATATGTATTTCACGAGTTTTTTTTAATTTAGTAAACCAAAGACTAGTTAAATTTTCAACATTAAAAAAACCCTTTTGGTGTTTTTCTCAAACGATCATTTCATGAGTAAAGGTAGTACTAAACTATCATACGTGGTATATATGGTTAATACTGCCATATAATGTATGACACTATACCACATATGTATGTATGGACTATTTGTATTTTGTATGGCATCACTCTGTTAGTTAATTTTATTTACATTATATGACAAATAAATGTAAAGCTATCACTCTTGTATGGCAATCTGTGACATTTAATTGTATGACAAACATGAATAAATGAATAAGTTATATAAAAAACGATTGTTTTTAAATGAATAGTATTTGTCATACAACTTGCACACTATGTTTTGTTATTTGTATTTATCTGACATAGTTGATAATATGATACATTAGTTCCTATTCCTTTGGAAATGAAAAGGAGTTAAAACATGGATTTTTATTGAGTATTCTTTTTTGAAAAGAAAAATTATTTGAGCAAAAGCAAAGAAAAGAAGCTTGAGTTGAGATAAGTGATATAAAAGAAGCAAAATGTTCTCTGAAATTGTTACAAGTGGCTAGATATATTAATATTTATTTTCAAGTTTTTAAACCACATTTTCATTAGATTTTCAGTCTTTCAAAATTTCAATAAATGTTAAATAGGCCATAGGACCATAGCCATAGGACTAACAATAACTATCAAAGATACCGAATGTGACGTGTTTTTCGTTTTCCAGCCGGGGTAATACTCACGGCTAGCCAAGGTCTAGTGAAGAAAAACACCAAACTTCACAAAGGTCAAAGAAACTCTCTTTTATTAGAACTTAATAAATTTTGTATTATAATTAACAAATAGAAGTGATATATATATCTGTATATCATTTGTTGCGGTGCCTTCGGTTTATTGGACACTGTACTGGAATTCGTAATTGCCGGGACTTCTAAGGCTCTTAGCAGGTTCACGACTTTAGACTGGTTACCCGTACTAATCTCGTAATATCTATGGGAGAGAAAGGATTATTATTTATCAAATTAGAGGGGGTTACTGCCCCTAGCAGCACAATTCCTCACTACACATTCACCCTATAGGCAGTCGAAGGTAAGTCGGAGTTGGTAGGCGTCGGAAGACCCTAGCAGGTGAAACACGAGCGTCCGAAGACCCCGGTAGGAGAAACACGAGCGTCCGATGACCTCGGTAGGTGAAACACGAGCGTCAGAAGACCCCGGTAGGTGAAACACGAGGGTCCGAAGACCCCGGTAGGTGAAACACGAGCGTCCGAAGACCTCGGTAGGTGAAACACGAGCGTCCGAAGACCTCGGTACAGACAGTAGCTGTGGGATCGGCCAGGTATTAGTCGCTGCCCCTGGTGGCACAATACGTAAGCAATATAATTTTATTTGATTACCTTACTACGGTTTACCTTAAGAACCAATGTTCTTTGGTTGTCTTCTTGGTCCAGAGAATTTATTCCAGGGAGATGTGCACTGTTTGACTGGTGCCGGTGAACTATATTTTTCCATTAACTGTTTAACTATTATTATTGAACAGGTATATATACAATTGGTTCTTAATTCTAAGATTACATTACATTTAGATATAAATTTAATTTGTTGGCACAGAAGGGGCCTAACTTCAAATAATGTTTTGTTTGCTAAAATAATTATAATTATTGTCTATGATAAGAAAAAATATATATTTATAAGGTTATTAAAAAAATCTCTCTATATTTTTCCATGCGCTGAGCCGCCCTATTTACACTCACAGCTCACTGGTATCGTGCGCAAATCCCATATAACTTAATGGGAAATTCCTTACTCCCATATAATCTTCCCAATTACACACGACATACTCATATGCCTGCCTATATGCCACCACTTTGCCGTCAATGTAACTCACCATCGAGCTCTGCCGATGGTTATACTTTGCACTGCTTGTGCATGGGGAGTTGGTTGTTGGGTGGTACTACCACCTACCCACTATCCACCATCAATGGTGTTGAGGTTAACTTCTTACCTCCATGGTACAACCTGAATACTTTCCACCACCAGGTACTGTGTCTCGGCTATGAGATTAATTTCTGGGTTGTTGTCTTAGATGGATAAGAACTAGAATTAGAAAAATTTTATTCATTCTTTTTTAATATAAGCTTTTCTTCTTACCATTCTACTAGATGGAGATGACTGTTCCTGGGGGCGGCAAATGAGAAGCATGTAACGAGGTTTTAAAAATGCCTCGTTATACGTGTAACTGCTGGTATTTTTCATCTTTCAATTACAAAAACTTATTAGTAAAGTTTCCGTAATCAAAAAAAAATTGTATCATATATGAGGTGAGGTGTCGACAACGAATGCATTTAAATTTTCGACGCAGATGTTATTAAATCCATGACAAAACTAAAGCTCGTAGAACAGGTTTCTCGAAATCTGATGCGAAATAGATTACAAGTGTTTTTAATTCATTTAAATCAAAAAACGTAATCAACCCCACTCAAAAAATATCATTAGACATTATAAATTTAGCGAGAGGCAAACACTAGATATCAAAATAATACAGCGTATAGGATGCCTGATTGTTTTTTCAAAACAAGACATATAAAAATAATTGATTTTTACATGACTGTATTTATATGGCAGGAACTATGTTACGGTATTATACTATGAGATTTACATATAGCTCTAAAATCGTTCGTATATAATATATGGCAACACATAGATAATGCCATTTAAATATGGCTATCATAATTATGCTGTGACATAATAAGTGAACAAAATTGTCATATTTATAAGACAGAGTAATAGTGCCTTAATACTTTTATCTTCAATGATATTATTTGAAAATTGAATATGAACATATGAAAACTTCTTGTCAAAAAAATCAAAAGCGTTCCTCAACAGTATTACAGTTGAATTGATTGAGTCTGCCTATCGAAAATCTTTTTCAGTATTGATTCCTTAATATGTAGGTCAAACATTACTAGAAGGATTTGAAAGCATTGAACTCATCATAAGTGTAACTATGCACAAAAAGTGACATAGAAAAACTTTATTACATTACGTTCATTGGAATAGTCATAGTAATAAGACTGCCCAATATTTTGTAAACATTAAAAGTAGATTGCTGACCAATCCATATTTATAAATGGTAAAGGTGGAGACAATGGTGGGCACTTCCCCCTCCCAACAACTTCAAAGTGCAAACAGGTGGATCTTAGGATATTATTATTTTTGTGGCAAAAAAAATAAAAATTTCGACAATTCTTAAAAAGTTTCATTTTCTAGTCACAAAAATAACAATAGCCTAAAATTCGAACGGTGAGCGCCACCTGTTTGCATTTTGAAGTTGTTTGAGGGGGAAACCCCTCACCCCTTCCAACTTTCTCCCACCCACAAACAACTCCCGTTTATTTTATTAAATTCAGCAATTTTCGCAATTTTGACGCGAACTTTTGGACTTGGAGGTTGTTGTGGAGGGCACCCTCTACCACCCCCTGCTTTACCCCTAATTATCATCATTATCTCCACCTTTAACTTATAAATATTTGGTTAAATGGGATATAGTTTGTAAGATAATTTAAATATAAATAGCTGTAGAAACTGTACATAAAGTCATTCCAAATTTCAATCTGGAGTTATGTTTATCATGTAAGAGGAATTTCCCTATATTTGGGGAAAATTCGAAAAACTGGCAATATGATTCCTCGTTTTATAAGTTCATTTGAGCTCGTATATCAATAAATTAAAAGGAATATAATAATAATACTTATTATCTTTGATCTCTAGGATATTTTGTTTGATAGTTAGTAGATAACCCTGTGTATAAGCGGAGCACTGAGATCAACACCCTCAGCTGCACTAAATACACTCCTAAACCTCACACCACTAGATATCTTCAGCAAACAAATGGCCGCCAGTGCAGCCACTCGTATGAGAGCTATCTCCCAATGGACCGATAACAACATCGGTCATGCTGCAATCCTGAATTTATTCGGATCAATCCCCTGTCACTCCGACTACACCATCCCCCAATTGGTTTTTGATAATAAGTTCCAAGTCTCAATCCCACCGAGAACGACCTGGGAAGACGAAGAATTTTTGAGAGATGATTCAATTCATTTCTATACAGATGGTTCAAAAACCGAAGAAGGGGTAGGCTGTGGGGTGTACTCAAACCGACTTAACGTAAGTCTCTCGTTCCGCCTCCCAAACCATTGTAGCGTGTTCCAAGCGGAAATTCTGGCGATCAAAGAGGTCCTATCATGGCTAAAAGAAAACGTGATATCCTCAACGAATATCCGGATTTTCTCAGATAGTCAAGCAGCCCTCAAATCACTCGGCGCTGTTTCTACGAACTCAGTAACCGCCCTCAACTGTCGCTTGTCTCTTAAGGAGATGGCTGAACAGTTCAATATTCACCTTATTTGGGTGCCGGGGCACAGAGATATCGTGGGTAACTGCAAAGCCGATGAACTCGCCAGAGAAGGAACCGTTCTACCGATCTCAACCAGCAGGTTGAATATTGGTATACCAATCGCTACATGTAAACTTATGCTAAAGCAAGAGGCAATGGATAGAACAAATCATAGGTGGTACAATATCACCACGTGCGTGGCAACAAAACGGATATGGCCTGGTCTAGATCCAAAACGCACAAGACATTTGTTATCAATTGCCAGATTGCAAGTTAGCTCCGTAATCAATGTCATCACCGGACATTGTCTGATAGGAAGACACGCCATAAGACTTGGCGTTCCCTCAAATGACTTCTGCAGAAGTTGCTTAGATGAGGAGGAGGAGGAGACAATCCCACACCTCCTCTGCTTATGTCCTGCACTCTCTTTTAAAAGAAAGCGGCATCTAGGAAAATATTTTCTTGATGATCCAAGCGATCTGGCACACACAGATCCCCTGCATATCCTTCGCTTTATTAAAAGCTCCAAATGGTTTTGTTAAGTGAGGTACTCCCTCGCATAATACTTATGGTATCACAATGGACCTAATATTGGTCTAAGTGTGTCAGTCTGTTTTCCTGACAGCCATTTAAACCTAACCTAACCTAACCTAGTAGATAACCCTTCAAGTTTGAATAAATAGATATTATGATGTATTTTTAGGTTACAGCTCAAACTGCTTATTCGTTCCCATCTTTTCAGAACAACCACTTGCTGGATTGAATCATATTTGTTTTAAAGCTAACATAAAGATCTTTAAATTGTTTTTTTTTTTACTATCTTAATATTCTGTAAGGTTTCGAAATTACAACGATTTTAAACAAAGTAAAAATGATTTTTTTTAATTTTGTTTTATATAAATGTACCTACACTTATTCAATTGGGCGGATCGAAAAACCACTTTTTTGCGGATCGCTTCGTAAAACCAAAAAACCGTCTTTATTAAGTATAAAATTAAGAAATCTGAAGCCTAGGGGGCGGATAAACGATGCCTTCAGTTTTTTTTTCACGCGACATCGTTTTTACATATCTAGGCTCAAGAGCGACCGATTAATTTTTTCAGGGCTTTCTCTACATAATAAACGGAGGTTCTCTAAATAAAAGGAGCCCTCTAGGTGACCTAGAAGATAAGATAAACGCAAAAGAATTTGATGAAATAACGCAATTTTTGGCATTTTTGTATTTTTCTCAACTTTGAATGAAAATTTTTGTCTTTTCAAGAGCTTTACAACCATATAACTTAGTATGGGGTTTGGATAAATATTTATTAAACTACAGTGCAAAACGTGCAAACTCTCTTATACGTCAATGCTTTCAGGCAAAACATTTCTTTACAGCAAGCCCTACGAAAATCCTTTTAATCAAACCGCAACAGCCCAAATATATAGCTTTAAAAATAAATTTTATTGGAGAATCCGTAGTACATTTGTGCTCATATAATCGATGCTAATGTTATAAATATTTAAAATTCAATGAAATTCAATATAAAATATTGCTATTTAATTTGATTAATACATGAAAATGGGAACGACTGCTGCCCTTTTTTGGAACTCAAATCAGAAGATGCTTGCCTCGATGCTATTATGTAGCTCTAATACTGCCATCTCTTCTTTTTTTAGAACTATGAGCGAGCGATGATTCTGTCACTAGTTTGATGCAACGTTGAAAACGTTGAAAGGCTTGGGTGTGGCATGGTATTTGCAAAATATCTTCTTTTATGGCATCAACGTTCTCTACGAGTTCTTTCAAATTATCTTCACTATAATTACATAAGAGAAGAGCTTCGGTGATAGATACATATATGTCATTAAAATTAAGTAACTCTGTGCAGTTCTAGCACTGCAGTTTAAATTTGGTTGAAAAAATTGTCGTAGATCACCCCGAGCTTTCGTGATGTAACAAAGAGCTGAAACCCTGACTTCTTTTTCTTCATCGAAAATCATTGAGAGCAACAATTTTCTGGATGAGCAAAATACGAGTTTCACATTAAAACTGGATCAAAGATCAATGACGTTGATTAGTTCACTACTCAAATATCTCGAGCTTTTCACCATAAAATTAAATTTTCTTGCACCGCGCCGTGAGTTACTGAATGATTTTGTTTTATTTTAAACCATGATGAATGAACGTACACTCTCAATTATAAAATTTGCCGTAATAATCGATTAGCTAAATTTAACCAACGAACATGATTGATTTTTCCTGGACTGCGACGCTCTAAATTTTTTCACATATCACATTTTTTCCAGTAATCACAGATAAAAATATATCGTGTAGATATTGTTGATCAAAGCTTTAATCTTTACGATCTCCTGTATAATAAAATTAAGACGCGATAGGTACAAACTTGACTGCAGGTAAATTTACACATTTTTCAAGTTGTTTTCTTATTTGGCCCGGTTGTTTTACCATCAAAATATTCTTAGAGGCAATTCTTTATTATGTAATAGACATACAATCCACTGCAGCGGACGATTAACAGCCAATTCTTATTTTCGTATAACACCATTGCGAACTCCCACGTTTACACTAGTTCCCTCACAACCAACTGCCAACAAAATTTTAGAGCTAATACGGTTAGAGTTTAGGAAATTCGTTATTCTGAATTGTTCTGAAGTGTTCGTTTGGACAAAACTGGAAGGTGAGTTTGGAAGCCTTCGATACCTCATGGTGGAACCAGACCCAGAGTGTTCCTCCCAAAGCGTCATCATTGGGAAAACAGTGGTAGCACCGAAAAACAATATGGTCCCCGTACGATTACTAAACACCAGACCGTACGATGTAAGGTTGAAGAAAGGAGAAGTCGTTGGACGTTGTGAATCGGTTGCAGCAATTACGACGAAGCCCCGAGAAAAACTATTACTCCGGAGGAGCTCAAAACCATCAGAGCTAAAATACTGAATTCATCCAACCTTGATCACCAACAAACAAGGATGGCTGAAAATCTCCTACACGAGTACACTGACATCTTCGCATCGCAAAAGGGACAGTATGGTAGGACACAGTTAGTGCAGCATAGCATCAAGACAGGAGATGCAAGACCGATTCGTCAACCCGCAAGACGCCTTCCACTGGCCAAACAAGGTGAGGTTGAGGAAATGATAACAACAATGAAGAAGGACGGTCTTATCGAAAACTCCAAAAGTCCTTGGGCGTCACCAGTGGTGCTAGTGAAAAAGAAAGACGGAAGCACTCGTTTTTGTGTGGACTACCGAAGGCTGAATGGTGTGACTAAGAAGGACAGCTATCCCCTGCCCAGAATCAGTGATACCCTGGATGCCATGGAGGGAGCCCAGTTGTTTTCGAAGCTGGACTTGAAAAGTGGATACTGGCAAGTTGACATCCACCCAGATGATCGGGAAAAGACGGCAGGTAATGGGCTCTGGCAGTTCAAAGTTATTCCGTTTGGGCTATGCAACGCTCCGGCAACATTCGAGCGTTTGATGGAGTGCGTTCTTCAAGGACTGACGTGGAAAGCTTGTCTAGTCTACTTGGACGATGTCATTGTTTACGGGAAAACAATTGACCAACATTGCAAGAACCTAAAAGCCGTGTTTCAGAGACTTCGAGAGGCTAAACTTAAACTAAATCCGGAAAAATGTTCACTTTTCAAAACCGAAGTTAAGTATTTGGGACACATCATCTCTTCCCAAGGAGTGAGGACAAACATCAACTTCGAAGCTTTCTTTGTCTTGCCACATATTACCGACGTTTTGTTAAGAACTTTGCTGGAGTTGCAAAGAGTTTGCATCAGCTCACCGAAAAAGGGAAGCAGTTTAAATGGTCAGGTGAGTGTGAGAAATTTTTTCAGGAACTCAAATACCACCTCTGTAACGCTCCACATCTGGCACATCCAACACCTGGCAAAACATTCATCATCGACGCTGATGCAAGCAACGTTGGTATCGGGGCGGTACTATCCCAAGTGCATGATGGCGAAGAGAAATTGGTGGCATATTACAGCAAGGTCCTCTCGAAGCCCGAAAGAAATTACTGCGTGACCAGAAGGGAACTGCTAGCTCTTATCTTGGCAACAAAGCACTTCCATAAGTACATCTATGGACAGAAATTCCTTCTGCGGACAGACCATGGTGCTCTGAACTGGCTGTTGAACTTCAAAAATCCAGAAGGTCAAGTCGCAAGGTGGATAGAAAGACTGCAGACTTATGATTACCAGATTCAACACCGCAGAGGAAAGTTGCACTCAAACGCCGACGCATTATCCCGAAGACCTTGCAAAGTGGATTGCAAGCATTGTAGGCCTCAAGAAGACAAAGAAAATATTACCGCTCAGCGACTAAGAGCTGACCCAATAAGCGGATGAAGCAATGAGGAAGTGAGGAGTGCTCAACAGGAGGATCCAGATATCGAACCCATTCTCGCATGGAAAGAAAATTAAGAGAAACCTGAATGGGGAGACATTTCTGACAGGAGTCCAATTCTCAAAGCCTATTGGGCACAGTGGGAGTCACTATGTGTGCAAGAAGGTGTCCTCAGGCGAAGATGGGAATCCGCTGACGGTAAAATCATATGTGATGCAGCTGATCGTACCGCAATCGAAAGTCATTGAAGTTCTTCGGGAGATGCACGACGGACCTTCTGGAGGCCACCTGGGAGTTAACAAAACACTGGAGAAGGTACGACATCGGTTCTACTGGTTACATGCTAGAGATGACGTGGAGCCAGTGCTCCTCTCTTTGAATGCTGTGGGCCTTGCGGGAATGTCTTCCATTCCAAGTGTATTGGCTCAAGCAATGCATTTTTGGACAAAATAAGTGCGTCAAAGATTGCTTGTTGGTATTGCTCAGAATGCAAAAAGATATCCCTGTACCTACTGGCTATTAAAATGTCCAATTTTAAACTAGACATTTTGAAGCTGTCGAAAGGCTTTGAGGAGCTTCTTAAGGTTTTCAATGACAGTGTTTCTAACCTTGCTTCATTTTCATCTCCTTATAGTTCCGTTGATACTTCAACCTCAACTAATGAATTGGGGCCTTTAGTCAATGAGAAACCCCAATTGTTAGTAGACCATCAATCGCAATCGACTTCCTTAGCTACCAGCTCGGCCATAGCATTATCCAAAAACTCAAAAAAAAAAAAAATCGCGATGGTGCAGTAGCTAATCAAGTTTCTAGTCCTCCTCCAAAAGGCAAAACACTGAGGAGCAATACGAACAAAGATCAACTGAACAGTTTACTCGTTCTTCCTAAGTCCAATGCGTCAGTTAGTAAAAATCCCATCTCTAATAGTAACCTGGATGCAATAGAATCCACCACATCAATGATCGAAAACTCTCTTTCTATGGACACGCAGGATGTAATTGAACCTGTTTCTCTGGGAATAAATGTCTTTATGGAAGCAGTTACCAAACCTAGATCCCTTTTTGTCTCACGACTTAGACCAGAAATCACGTCAGATGATGTTTTGCGACATTTGGTTGACAAAAAGAGTATCCCCTCTGTTACGTCAATTAAATGTAGTAAAATCAGTAAAAACAATAGCTTTGTTTCTTCATTTAAGTTAGTTGTTCCTCCCTCCCTCTCTAATTCTGTAGTGAATAGTGACTCTTGGCCTGATTGTACACTCATTAAAGAGTTTACATTAAGCAAGAAAAAAGCAGTTAGAACTGAACGGATACCTGAACCAAAAAACTAAACAGAATTACCCTCTTCTACCAAAATGTAAGAGGGATTCGTACTAAAATTACGGATCCTTACCTTAACTCTCAAGTCTTCTGGCATGACATATTTGTCTTAACTGAAACCTGGCTCAATCCAAGTCATTTGGACACTGAGCTCTTTAGTCAGGAGTCAGGACTTCTCAGTTTATCGTAAAGACCGTCATTACGATAAGCCTGAAGATGTGGGAGGTGGTGCATTGATTTCTGTAAGAAATATTTATATGTCGTCTCAAATCACTTTTCCTTTTTCCTTTACAATTGATGTGTTATGTGTCAAAGTATCCGTACAGTTAAATAGTATATATGTCGTATATCAGTCGTGGTGGTAACCCTATCGTTGCATCAAGTCTTGAATTTGTGCTCTCGATCATTTATCGATTTTCTTTTTATAGCATTCGCTAAGTCTGATATAAAAGTTCTTACAATTATATTTAAACAGTGTGCACCTATAATTTACTATAGTAACTTTAGATTCAGTGCTTGTGTGCTAATTATAGTAATACAAATAATATTGTTCTGAGTAGAAACTCATTGCAAAAAATAACAGTGTCGTTACATCGTATTTTTTATTTTCATTACTTTTGATACAACTTTATTCATTCGCTTTTAAATACTTGAATATTAAGCGATTTGATTTGTGCTTCATAACAAGTGGTCATAAATAATTGTGTGAATAGTATTTCAAAAGTTATTTAGATTTTACTAAATTTTCCATTATTGACTATTCTTGTGGTTCATATCATAACATCTGAAGATTCGGTTCGCAATTATATTATAAAAAAACTGCCCTCAGTCGATGGATCTAAGCTTATGGTAAGAAAATTCAATGTGGCCCCAGAAAAGGAATATTCCTCTTTTGAAATCAAAGTTGGGAGGGACTTTGAACTTTTTTCTTCAATATGCAACGCAACACTCTGGCCGTTGCACACTGTTGTCCATGAATTTTTTCGAGGAAAGAAAAGAAGGACCTACGTCTTGTAATGTGAACTCACTAATATCCCCAGCGACAATTGGCGCAGCTCTTTCAACCTTGACTCCTGCTTCTTCAGTTAATTTTTCTTATTATTACCAGAATATAGGTGTCATGAGAACTAAATTAGACTCTTTATATCTAACATTTTCATCTAGCTCATTTGATATAATTTTACTAACTGAAACATGGTTGACTGAAAGTCATCTAACATCAGAAATATTTAATTCTAATTATACTGTTTTTAGGAAGGATAGATCGAAGCTTTTGACAGGTAAAGATAGAGGAGGAGGCATTCTAATTGCTATTCGATCGTCTTTAAATTGTAGGGAGATTGAGTTGAAATCTAATACTGAAATTTCTTCATCTTTATTCGATATTGATCAATTGATTGTTTGTATATCTTTAAATATCTAGTGACTGTGAAGTTTTTATTATACTTAATTATATTCCGCCTAGAAGTTCTCTGGATTATTATAACATTTATTTCGATAATTGTAAAAATGTTTTAGAAAATCTAAACAGTTCGCAACATGTTATTTGCATTGGGGACTTTAATCAGGGTGATATTCAATGGATATTGGACTTGGACGATAAATGCTTAATTCCTTACAATGTAACCTCTGAAATTGAAGAAAACTTGGTTGACTTTTTTAGCCAATTTGACTTAATTCAATTAAATTCCATTCCAAATGTTCTAAACCGTATTCTTGATCTTGTTTTTGTTGACAAGGAATTCAATGTTTATGTTGAAAAGTCTGATATCCCTCTTGTCGATAATAAACTACATCACATTGCACTTGAAGGGCTTATTAGTTTCTATAGCTATTCTAAGATAGAGAATTGTGATAATACTCTAATACCAAACTTCAATTATGCGAACTTTGATGCAATGAATGAATATTTTTCGTCTTTTCCGTGGGATATACTTATTAGTAAAGTCAGTTTATGTAATGCTAGTGATTCTTTCATGGCTATTGTCAATGAAGCTGTACGTTTATTTGTTCCTCATAAAAAGTCTTTATCAAATTCCAACCCAGCATGGTTTAATAAGAGACTATCGAATCTAAAAACAAAAAAAATAAATCATTTAAATATATAAAAAAAATCTTCAGAATTTTCAACTACGTTTGAATTACTTAAAACTTGAATATGAGTTCGACACTCTCAACAAGTTTTTGTACAAATCTTATGTGTTCTCCTTACAGTATAATATTAAGAGTAATAGTAAATGTTTTTGGAGCTTTATCAACTCCAAACGTAAATCTAACGGCTATCCTAGTTGTATGAAATACTTAAGTACGGTTACTAATGATGTTGATGAGATCTGTAATCTTTTCGCAAATTTTTTTCAATCTGTCTATTCTACTAACTCTTCTACTAACCTAGAACCACCTTATATTTCAGTTTCAGCTACCGTGGGATCCATGAAGCTTGAAATATTTGAAATTAAAACTGCTTTGCTTGGCTTGGACCCAACCAAAAAAGAGGGACCTGATGGCATTCCACCAATTTTGCTTTCAAAATGTGCTAATTCCTTAGCTAAGCCTTTGACGGATCTGTTTAACCTGTCTTTATCTAGTGGTGTCTTCCTGGATTCTTGGAAATTGTCTTTTATAATTCCCGTGCATAAATCTGGTTCTAAACAAGATATTACTAACTATAGACCTATATGTAAAATCTCCGCGTTACCTAAGCTGTTCGAAAAAATTGTGTGTGATAAACTATCCTTTAAATTAAAGGAAGAGATTTCAGAACATCAACATGGTTTTATGTCTGGTAGATCTACTACGACTAATCTTTCCTTAATGACTAATTACATAGTAAAAAATTTTGAAAGTAATTCCCAGACTGATATTATATTTACGGATTTTGCCAAAGCCTTTGACCGTGTTAATCATCAGGTTCTAGTTAACAAACTGAAGCAGTTTGGGTTTCATTCAAGATTTCTTGATTGGCTGCAATCCTATTTAAGCTCCAGAGTTCAGAGAGTTAAAATCAATAACCATTTTTCACACCAAGTCCTAGTTCACTCCGGTGTCCCTCAAGGAAGCCACCTGGGTCCATTACTCTTTCTAATTTTCATTAATGATATTCCCAAAATATTCAACAATTCTCTTTGTCTTCTTTTTGCTGACGACCTTAAGCTATACCGCACTATTAGGAGTGTTGAAGATTGTGTTTTGCTTAACGATGACTTAGGAAAACTGGCTGATTGGTGTCGTATAAATAATCTTCATTTGAATGTTTCAAAATGCCAAGTTATGTCCTGTTTCCGTAAAACTCTACCTGTTCAGTTTAAATATCAGATTAATAATTCAGACCTGGAATGTGTTACCCAAAAAAAAGATTTGGGGGTAATATTAGATACTAAGCTTTCATTTTTACCTCATATTAATTATATAATAAATAAATCTAACCAAATGCTAGGGTTTATTATCAGAAATACAAAGGAATTCACCGATTCATACTCACTCAAATCTCTTTTTAACTCTTTGGTTCGATCTGGACTGCTGTACTGTTTGGAACCCTTGCTACAAAAACTCGATAGTGAGAATCGAAAAAATCCAAAGAAAATTTACTAGATATACGTTCTATAAATTAAATTGGAGAATCGATACTCCCTCATACAAAACCAGGTGTTTGTTATTTGGCATGCAAAGTCTAGAAAATCGACGTACTTATTTTGGGATAATGCTTGTTAGAGATTAACTAGCATACCACATAAAATGCTCTCCTTTACTTTTGTTAATTACCTTACGTGTTCCGAGTAGAACATCTCGTAATAACTGTGTGTTTCATGAGCAAATTCATCGAACGAATTATGCTCGTAATGAATCAATTGCTCGTTGCATCAGAGTAGCCAACTCAGTTTGCAGTAGATTAGATTTCTTCGATAATTGTAGTAGAGATTCTTTTAGACAGTACGTATTTAATGTATTAAACATGCCACCATTTAGTTAACTTAAAGTTCAATTAAAATTCAAATTCCTATTTTATCAATACTATTGTTAGTCTAATTCTTAAGTAGTCTGTAAGTGAATATTGTTCTCTGATTGACGAAAATAAATAAATAAATAAATAAATAAATAAACGTCTATATTCCTCCAAAGAGTCCTGTCTCAGCTTATACTGAGCTCTCTTTAGTTTTAGATTATGTAATGGAATTGTGTTGTATGAAAAGCTATATTTTATTGTTGGGCGATTTTAATTTGCCAGAAGTGAATTGGGTCCCTTCTAAAGACGGATCCTTTCAAGTTGCATCTTTGACTTCGTCTCAGCAAGAGCTTCGTTTACTTGACAATATCATTTCCTCAGACTTACAGCAAATAAGCTGTATTAGACATTTTATGAATCGCATGCTCGATTTAGTTTTTTCATCTGACGCAGTTTGTACTGTTGTTCTTAAATCTAAGTATGGCATTACTAACTTAGATAATCTTCACCCACCTTTAGATATTTTTCTGTATCTGAGCTCTGATTTATATGTTCGAAGTAACTCATTTGACTGTTCATATACTTTTGACTTTCGGAGAGCGAATTTCGATTTGCTTTCCGAAGAACTAATCAGAGCCGGTATACGTAGTATATCAGCTTCTGACAATATCGACGTTGCAGTCAAATGCTTTTACTTGATTTTGGAAAATTGTATGAACAAAATTATTCCCCGAAAAATCCTTAAAAATTCCTGCTTTAATCAGCCTTGGTATACCAAAGAACTAAAGATTCTGCGGAACAAAAGGAACAAAGCCTGGAAAGCCTACATTAAGACTCATTCTACATCTGACCACAATGTTTATATTAGTTTTTTTGAAAACTTTAACACGCTCTCTAAAACTCTTTACTCCAACTACCTTAGACAGATGTCTTTCTCTTAAAGGGATGACCCGAAAAGTTTTTGGCGATTTGTGAATTCAAAGAAAAAATCTGATGGGTACCCAGTTAACTTTATTTCTGGTGATACTCCTCTAGAGAATACTAACGATGTTTGTAATGCCTTCGCTAATCATTTTCGAAGCTCTTTCTGTGATACCCCCGTAGTAATCGATGAAAACTACTTTACGTATTTACGTAACTGCTCTCAAGTAAGCTTTAATAATATCCCTGTTCATAGTGACAAAATTTTAAAATATTTATCACTTCTGCAAGATGACTTTTCGTCAGGTCCGGATGGAATCCCGCCAATTCTTTTAAAGAAATGCCGTTCCATAATAGTGGTCCCACTTCAATATCTTTTTCAGCTTTCAATCAAAACAGGCGTTTTCCCAAGTCTTTGAAAAAAGTCAGGATCACTCAAGTTTTTAAAAAGGGTGATAAGATAGAAATAAAAATTTACAGGCCTATATCCAAACTGTCTTGCATCCCCAAAGTCTTTGAGCAAGTTGTTTGTGACAGCCTCTCATTCTTTACAAAAAATATTATTTGCAGGCAGCAGCATGGCTTTATGCAGAAAAGATCAACGGTAACAAACCTTCTTTCTTTTCTTCACAAATGTTCCAATGCGCTTGAAAATGGGTATGAGCTCGACTGTATTTACACTGATTTTTCCAAAGCATTTGATCAACTCTCTCATGATGTTATATTATACATATAAGCTCAAGGCTTTCGGATTTCCTACAATATTTATTGTATGGATATGCTCTTACCTCGAGAATAGAACGTACCAAGTAAAATTTCGTAACAGATTTTCGAATCCCTTCAATGCTCTGTTGGGTGTACCACAAGGCAGTCACCTTGGGCCTTTGCTTTTCATTGTTGCCATTAATGACGTTGTCTCGTGCATTTCGTATAGTGAAATTCTAATTTTCGCAGATGATATGAAAATTTTTAAATCTATTCAAAATACTTCTGATCGCGCACTCCTTCAAAAAGATATCGATAGCTTTGGAACATGGTGTAAAAAGAATGGTCTTAGTCTCAACCCCTCGAAGTGCCAAACTATGACTTTCTCGAAAAAAACGTGAACCTAGTAGAGCTATGTATTTAATGTCTGGTCATTCATTGTGTAATGTCTCAAGTTTTTGTGACCTAGGTGTTTACTTCAATATTAACCTTGAATTTTGTGAGCACATAAACTCAATTGTTAGGAAAGCAAATTCTATGCTGGGTTTCATAAAGAGGTGGTCAAAAGAATTTGATGATCCTTATGTAACACTATCTTTGTATAACTGATACGTTCGCCCTCATCTCGAGTACGCCTCACAAGTTTGGTCTCCCCTATATGAAATTCATAAACATCGTATTGAGGCAGTACAACACAAATTTATACGTTTTGCTTTGAAGGGTCTTACTTGGGAAGATCCATTCAATCTACCTCCTTACGAACATCGAATTCAACTTTTGCAATTACAAACTCTTAGTCAAAGACTTATCAACAATGACCTAATATTTTTCCATCAGCTTATGACTGGCTTTATTGATGCTCCCTACTTGCTTTCGTCCATAAGTTTTAACTACCGCGGAGGATCTCACCACTTGCGTAATTTAGAGTTGATTCATATCCACCATCATAGCACCAACTACGGCATGCATGGGCCGCTGTCGCGCATGAGTAGGCTATACAATTCTACTTCCCTACTTATAGATTTCAATGTTAATAAAAATTGTCTAAAACAAAAAATTAAAACCAGTGCTCCACATGCATGATTTTTTGTTCAATGTTTCTTAGTTTATTATGTCCATGAAAGTATTTGTAGCTAATGTTTTATTTTTATTTTATTTCTAGTAGTTTATTTAATTATTATTGTAATTCATGTTAGGTGTTCTATATTGTATGTCATTATTTGTATTTTTTTTTATATATATAAAATATATTTTCTATACATTCTCTTTGTGCTGGTGTTGGTGTTTACTAATCTCTAACACTTGCATTCATGATGAAGAGCGTAGATAAGTACGTACAAATGAGTTTGCTCTAAACTCTGTGCGACTTATTTGCAGTAGATGTGGTTCCAGAGACCAACGCTGGAAACAAGTACATTCTGGTTGTAATGGACTATTTTAGTAAGTGGCCTGAGGCGTATGCCGAAAACTGGTGTTGCCAGTATGGAATGGTATAATGGAAGACGTTGTTTGTGAGTGAGTGTGTGTGTGTGCAGAAATACCGGGAGGAGACTGTGTCTAGATATTATGGTTCAAAACAAAACTACCAGAAAGCTCTCGATGTCTCACACGTCTATATAAAGAGGGAGCTGACGCAACCAGAAGTCAATTTTATTTAGAAAGTGATAGTGTGAATATTGAATAAACGTAATTTGAGTTCGAATAAAGTGTATATCGAAAGTAGATACTGAATAAAAGTGGTAGAATTAAATTGAAAGGTAGAGTTTTATTTTTGCGAACTAAGCGCACGTTACAATATGATAAAAACATAGTTTTCTTAACCGCACAGTTGATATTTCGTAGGATAGCCTTTCTGTTTCGATACGGCGGATATTCTCCTTGGCATGAAGTCCACCAAACCTTTCCGCTACGCTACTATTTTTTCACTCTTTCTGCAAAATACTCCAGAGAGTAGTCTGGTTGCTTTTTTTCCGCAACTTTTTTTTTAGAATGTCCCCAAATTTTCAATAGGGTTCAAGTCCGGTGACATTGCTGGCCACCCCAAAATATTCACTTTACGCTCTTCAAGGAAAGATTTCACAACTCTTTACTTGTGTTTGGGGTCATTGTCGGACTGAAAGATCCATCATTGGGGTAATTGGTTCTGGCAGTCACCGAGAAGATTTGTGTCCAGTATATCCCGGTAGTCAATACGAGTCATTTTACCGTTTATTTGACACAGCGGACCGACACTCCATGGCTTGTGAAACACGGCAAACCATTATAGAATTGCCGCCATGCCTAAAGGTCTTTTTGGTGTATCTTGGGTTCAGCTGATTTTTGATTGATTTTTTGTTAAAGAAATGACTATTGTTATAGTGGAATATATTTTCTTTGTATTTTTTAATGATTGTGATTGTAAATATTTATAATTTGAACAAATTTTGCTTTCGTTGTAATTTGTACTTAATATATGGATATGTTAACCTAATTTTATAAAAATGACTTAATTGTGTGACCATGAGTGAATGTATGTCAATTCTCACCATTAACCTTTTTCCCCATTGTCATTTACCTATGCCGTGTGTACTTTGCCTGGCATACCAATGTTGTTGTTTATCGTATAGCCTACAACAAGTGGTATTATTCAGTACTATTGGTGCGTGACTCGGCTATCCGTTTGCATGGTGACTTGTCGGAGGTTGGTGGCGCCAATGATATGTTTCGTTTCGATTTTCGACACTAGAGGGTGGTGATAAGCAATTTACTATGGCATACTTCTAGCATGTGACCAAACCACAAATGCTTTGTTGCAAAGCTCATTAAATTCTGAACTTGACAGCATTGTTACACGGGGTCCTAAAAACCGAGTAGAACTCAATGCTTCGAAAACTCAATGCTGTCTCTTGTCGTTGAAGCTTAACATTCCCCCATTGCCATTATCCATGAATGGTACCTGTGCCCCTGTTCTGTAATTATCGCCTCGATAAACGGTAGAAAATGGAACGAAATCCTACTAAATTCATAGAATTTCGTTCCATTTTCCACCGTTTATCGCCAAGGCGATAGTTACAGAACAGGGGCACAGGCATCCAAGAAACCGAAAAGATGTCAGTCAGTACTTGGTATGTGTGTAAGCGATGAGCTTCGTTGGAATGACCACATATTTGAAGTCGCCAAAAACGCTGCTAAATGCTTAGGCTTCTTGAGACGATGCAGGGAGCTCTTCACCCCTTCCGCCCAAAACTGGAGTATAACTCCCATATCTGGTCAGGTGCTCTGCAAACATCTTTGCACCTACTTGATAGGGTACAAAATAGAGCTTTAAAATTGATAGGTGATAGTTCAATCGTAGATTCGATTGATTCTCTTCAACATCGTCGAAACGTTACCTGTCTCTCTCTCTTTTATCGCTTTTTCTTCAAACAGTGCTTTAGTGAAATAGCCAGTTGCTTTCATCCCCTGAAAGAATTTAGCCACAACGCGCTAGGAATGCCCATCAGTTTTACCTTCAGCCCAACTTCGGGCGTACAGTCACGTTAATAGATTCTTACTTAAGTCGCTCCACCCGTATGTGGAATGCTTTACCTGGCTCTGTATTTCCACTGCATTATGATTTACATTTCAAAAGTAACGTGCATCGGTGTCTCCTTTCAAATCCTCTCCTATTTTCCTAAATGCTCGTTTTGTGTTTTATAACATTATAAGGGGAGAGGTTAAAAGATACTGCCAGGGTGGCAAACACCGAACTCAAGACTGTAAAAACCAGCAAAGAAACATAGTAGTAGAGTCGCAGTCACTACTGAGGATCTGGCAAGACCACTTCTGCAGACTGCTTAACGGTTATGAAGACACAAGATCCGCTGTCGGACAGATTGCTCCTTTCATTGGACGATGATCAAGAATGCCGTCCTCTCGACATTGAAGAAGTTAAGCTTGCCATATGCAAACTAAAATCGAATGAGACTGCAGTTGAAGATGGCCTTGGTGCCGAACTTTCCAAGACAGCTGGAGATCAGTCGGAAATAAAAATGTCCGTAGAAAGACCAAATTTTCACATAACGGCAAATTTTGGAAAAAACAATGAGGAACAATCTTTCAAAAGTCTGTACAACTACTACTCGCCTACTCAGACGATATTGACGTAATGGGAAGAGAAAAGCGTGATGTCATAGGTGCTTTGTGAGCATTGAAACAGAAGGGGCAAAAATAGGTTTGATGGCTAATGAGGGCAAAACGAAGTATATGTTGTCTTCAAACAAGTACACAGAACATCGACGAACTGGACAAAACGCCACAATAGACAGACATAACTTTGAGGTAGTACAGGACTCCGTCTATAGTTAGGATCCGCTATAGACACGGAAAACAACATCAGTGCGGAGATCAAACGGAGAATAAGTCTTGCCAACCGTTGCTTCTTTGTGAGAATCGAGAAACAAAACCCTCTCCAGAAAAACTATGGAAACCCTGTATAAGACCTTGGTCATCCCAGTCCTGCTTTACGGCGCGGAAGCATGGATCTTATCGAAAGCGTATGAGGAAGCCCTTGGTCGTTTCGATAAAAAAATTCTCGGAATGCTCTTTGATCCCGTATGCGAAGACAATGTTGGGAGAAAAATATACAACCACGAGCTGTACTGCGACATGAACTAAGCCAGAAGAAGAAGCTTTATCATTAAAGCTTTTCATAATCAAACTGCATACTCGTAGGGGATAAAGGAAAAACTTTGTGTGACCGACACTTCGAAAAGTAGTCTGTGCCCCTGTTCTGTAACTATCGCCTCGGCGATAAATGGTGGAAAATGGAACGAAATTCTATGAATTTAGTATTATTTCGTTCCATTTTCCACCGTTTATCGCCTGCTTTTATCGAGGCGATAGTTACAGAACAGAGGCACTGGTTGCTTCAAATCAACCAGTTTGATTTTCGTCACGTTAGTCTTAGCAAATAGCAAGTGAAAATGGAACTCGAATATAGTCGCACGATGGCATTTATGTAGCCTGGTCGAGCGATCTTGTGAGCATCTGGCGACTGGTATTAGGACACGCGTTGTGGTAGCACTACCAACAAACAACGCGACCGACCGAAGTTCATCGTTCGGTCGCGCAATGCATCTCCAGTTAGGACATAGCCTTAAAAAGCACATTGCAGGGAAATCGTGGAAGGGGAAAACCTCGTCTTAGGTGGCGCAATCAAGTAGAAAAAGACCTCAAGCGACTTTGAAACTGTTGGCGTAAGATGTTGGTTGAGGCTCAGGTTCACCCCTAACTGTAATGCCCACCTAAGAAAGTAAGTAAGTTTAGTTCAGTTTAGTTTAGTTAAGTTTAAAACAACAACTCACAACACTGTGCTCATGTGAATAGTCTTTTATCGTCGTTCACTTAACCCAATGTTCTAATTGGCGTGACCGAACAACGAGCGACGGGCGTTTGGTCGTGCGATGCAACTCCAATTAGGATATAGCCTATTCCTATAGGACTATTCGCATGAGCACGACCAACGTTCATACTTATTTTTAGGTGGATAAACTCTTATTTTTGTGCCTAAAATAAAAAAAAAGAAAAAAAAAATTCATTCGTTCCGAATAAATATCTAGTAGGTACGAACTGTCAGACTTTATTCTCGTTCCACACAACCCACACTACAACGAATAAATTTTTTGCGCGTGTTTAACCTCAAAATCATTCTCCATTTTTGTTTTAGATGTAAATTGTGTTCGTTATTCGTGACGAATGTAAAACACTCATGTGAATGAAATGTCAAAATTAATGAATATTCGTTCATTCATCGTTCGATAGTCGTTCTCATGTGAATATTACTTTAGAGTTGGTGTTTTCCTTTGTGCGATGTTTTGCAATGTTTTGCTGAAGCGAAAACAGATTCTGAATGAAACTCAGCAAATAGAAACTACGAAAATTTTCATATAAGATGGTGCTTAATGTATGTATTTTGTATTTCCTTTTCTTGTAATTCAAAGCAAAACATAATTGCGTAAAGTGCAATATTTTCAAAAACAGGAAATTAGCCTTATTATTGTTGCATATTCTGTTATGAAAGTGATTAGACATTGCGTTCTTAAATTTTGGAGTAGAAATAATTTGTTTCATTGTTAAGGGTTAAATATTCCAAAGTCTGATAGTATGAACATAGAATACCCACAAAGAATTTAAAGACTTTGCTAGTTGTGAAATGAGGTTTAATGTTCTTTAAGAGTAACGGTGTTGTATTTTTTCAAAGAAGTAGGATCGAGTTTCGGTTCTTAAGAATTTACAAAACGAGTAATATTTCTTTGATGATCTAAGCGATCTGGCGAACACATTTTCATTTCTATCGCTTTATCAAAAGCTCAAAAAGGTTTTGTTAAGTGAGGTACTCCCGAGCAGGAAACAAATAATAGGTTCGTTTTTTTTATGCTAGTACCTATATAGTACAGCATTCCAGTTAAAAAAAAACGATCTATCCACAGTATTTTCAGTTATAATATTCAGCAACAAGATGGTGCTCAACGTGAAAACTTGCTGTTACTTTTCAAAACTCTCTGTGAAATTTAAGATGAAACAAAATCAAACTCATACCAGGTTTGTTTCGTTATTTGTTCTATCAAATGAATACCGATACAAAGCCGGGTATGAATTTGTAATTATTTTGTTATTTTCCATACATCAGATTCTCTGTTACAGCTCTATTTTACTCTTTTTGGAGGCATCGTCCAGCAGTGAAGAAAGCTCTATGTCAAAGTCAGCTGTTCTGTTGAAAAAGCTTTCGGGTTTGTTCGGGGAGTATGTAAAAAGATTTTAGAACCTAATCCTTGATGAGATTTTCCATTGGCAAACAGAATCAATTTAATTTTTATCCAAATCTGTGGTAAAGCAATTTTACACAATTGACCAGTCTTTTCGATAGATTAAGAAAGAAAAGAAGTTGATTCTATTTACAAAACCATGAAATTGAACAATAATATTACCGCGTAAATAAACACAACCCAAATTAAATTAAGTTGAAACACGTACTGCTAGTCCCAAACACGAATTTCTATTGGAGAATGTTTGACTTTCATACATATATGAAAGATACTAAAAGATATCAAAGATATACTAAAAGATATTAAAAGATACTACTCAATTTAATCAGATTCTCGATTCTGTGGCGCAGCTTTCGCGACGACTGCTGAAAGGTTTCTGCCCTTCACTCAGTACACACAGATCCGAATTCTTGATATTCGCCCTTCTTTTGATCACGTACGCCACTTTTTAAGGTGGAGAAAGAAAGAGTGCGACACTCTCTCTTATATTGGACCACTCTTTTCGGTAGATAATTCGACTACCAACAAACCAACTCTTTCATTGTGTATTTGATCTCTAACACGGCTATCCTGCTTATTCATCGCTCTCGATGAAATAAAAGAAAGCATCAACTCTTATCTTAACCACTGACAATTATTTTATTTGTTAATAATAAAAACAGTTAACACTGACAGTTTGATTCCAAAATAACACATAAAATTATCTTTAAGCCTTGAATCGCTCATCTTGGGACTCTCAGCTAGTATCATCAAATCAGGGATTCCTTCCGCAAATCCTCGGAACCTGTAAGCACAGTAAATACAAACCATGTCAATTTTGACACAGCAAATACTCTTAGAAAAGAAAATGCAGATTCAGAGGCTTAGTTTGAATTCAATAACATTTAGACTTCATAACTCAGAGGCGATCTTCAGCTTGTTTATTAGTATCTCTAGACAAACTCCGTAAAGCAATCAACATCATAACTCAGAGGCAATATTGAGCTTGTTTATGAGAATCTCTAGACAACTTAGTAAAACAGTCAACATCATAACTCAGAGGCAATATTGAGCTTGTTCATGAGAATCACTAGACAAACTTAGTAAAACAATCAACATCATAACTCAGAGGCAATATTGAGCTTGTTCATGAGAATCACTAGACAAACTTAGTAAAACAATCAACATCATAACTCAGAGGCAATATTGAGCTTGTTCATGAGAATCACTAGACAAACTTAGTAAAACAATCAACATCATAACTCAGAGGCAATATTGAGCTTGTTCATGAGAATCACTAGACAAACTTAGTAAAACAATCAACATCATAACTCAGAGGCAATATTGAGCTTGTTCATGAGAATCACTAGACAAACTTAGTAAAACAATCAACATCATAACTCAGAGGCAATATTGAGCTTGTTCATGAGAATCACTAGAAAAACTTAGTATAACAATCAACATCATAACTCAGAGGCAATATTGAGCTTGTTTATGAGAATCACTAGACAAACTTAACAAACAATCAACATCATAACTCAGAGGCAATATTGAGCTTGTTTATGAGAATCACTAGACAAACTTAGTAGAACAATCAACATCATAGCTCATTTTACATGTACCACACATACTAACCTTCGGCTGTGTTTTCAGCGACATCGCCCTCTTCGTTTATTCAAACGAATAGCTTCCCTGGCTGCTACTATGACAGCTCTACCTCCTTTCCTCTTAAGTTTATAACGGTCGTTCTGAAGTATCCCCACAACTTCATAGGGTCCCCGAAAATGTACTTCGAGTTTGGATTTTCGAATCTGAGGACTTTTGTAGACTACCTTTGACCCGATCTCCAACCGAGTTGGAGTGCATTTTCCTTTGTCAAACCTTCTTTTCATTATAGACGCGTTTTGTTTGATACGTTCATCTGCCAGACCACGGACTTGTTCGACATCTTCATAAAGCGGCTCTATGTTAAGTGGTTTCAGTAAAGCACTAATTTCTGGGGTTCTGCCTTCAACACCCGTGAGTATCTTTAATGGTGACAATCCAGTTGTCTTGTTTTTAGTGGTATTCAAAGCTAACTGTACACGACCAACGAAACTGGTCCAGTCCATGTTAAGATCTAAATTCGTTCTCATCAGGTTGGCTACGGTATCCACATATTTTTCCACCTGACCATTGGCTCGGCTAGCTCCAGGTGCGATAGTATGATGTTCTATTCCGTACGAGTTACAGATATTTTTAAATTCCTGACTGGTGAAATTCGTCCCTTTATCACTAATAATCCTGTATGGTGTTCCGAAAAGCGTAATAAAGTTGTTTAAGTGAGTCACGGTCTCAGTTGCTTTAAGTGTTTTACAGGGCTTTATGATCAAGAGATAACGGCTTTCGTCTCCTTTTTCTTCTTTAAATGGTCCCATGCAATCAACGTGGATGGTATGGAAGGGAACTGGTTTCTTTTCGATTGGATGTAGCTCACATTGTTTTCTTCCCGATGGTCTTTTTGCGACTAAACAGATCAGATATGCTTGAACAAACTTTTTAACATTCTTTGACATCTTAGGCATCCAGAAGAGAGTGCGCATTTTTGATAGCGTTTTGTCCCACCCAATATGACAGTTGTCTTCGTGGTATCTTCTCATTAAGGCCAATCGACAAGCCCGGGGAACAAACATTTTCTCTCCCTCTTTTGTTTTACGGTACAATAAATTATTTTTAATCTTGTAATCTGCTATTGTTTGTTCATCCTTATCATTCAGCTTATCGGTGATATCAGTAACTTCGGGATCCAGTGATTGCCCAATTTCCAACCAGTTGCCAGCCAGACTACTAAGCAGGAAACAATTCTTCGTGGGTGGATTTCGGCTTAAATAATCCACATGCTGCATGCAGGTCCCTTTTCTATATATGACCTGAAAATCAAAATCCTGTAAATATATCCACCATCTGGCAACTCGAGGTACCAAGTCCTTTTTATCCTTTGTCGCTTTCAAGGCATTACAATCGGTGACGAGTGTGAAGCGTATACCCAGCAGATATGTACGAAACTGTTTGATTGCGTTTAATACTGCAAGTGTTTCCAACTCGTAGCTATGATACTTGGCCTCGTATGGTTTGGTGGCTTGGCTGTAATACGCAACTACGTGTAGAGTACCATTTATTCGTTGAAAAAGGATAGCACCATACCCAATCGCGCTTGCATCCGTATGTAATTCAGTCAAAAGATCTGGGTTAAAAATCACGAGTAATGGTCTTTTGGTCAGCTGGTTTATAATGTAGTTTCTCGCTTCTTCGCATTCAGATGTCCATTCAAATTTTATATTTAGCTTAGTCAATGCAGTTATACACCTCGACTTTGCTGCTAATTCTGGTACGAACTTCCTGAAGTTGTTCACCAACCCCATGAACTGTCTGACTTCTTTTACATTAGTTGGACTAGAAGAATTTAAAAGGGAATCGATTTTAGCTTTTCCCGGTCTAATACCATCACTGGAAATTTCACGACCCAGATACTCCAAATGTGTTTGTAAAAATTTACATTTTTCCATATTCAAAGAAAACCCGTTTATCGTCAGTGTCCTGAGCACCAACTCCAAGCGTTTCATACCTTCTGCACCCGTTTTCGAAGGAATCAGTACATCGTCCAAATACACCAACGCTACCGTGTCCCTTAATTCTCCTAATGCATTATTTATGGCACGTTGAAAAACAGCGGGAGCATTAGCCAACCCAAATGGCATCCTTAGATACTCAAATTGGCCATCAGGGGTCACGAAAGCTGTTTTTTCGATGGAATCGGTTGCAATTGGGATTTGGTGAAAACCGGAAGCCATGTCTAATGATGTAAAAAATTTGTTTCCCGCTAACTGGTCGAGCTGATCATCGATACGGGGTAAAGGGTATCGATCCTTAACTGTTATCCGATTTAAAGCTCTGTAGTCAACACAAAGTCTGTACTGACCACTTTTTTTTTTAACTAAAATTATTGGGCTTGCGAACGGTGAATTGCTGTCACGAACAATACCTTTTTCCTTTAACTCGGCAACAATTTCTTTACGATGTTACGTTCCGACAATGCCAGACGATATGGTCGGTAATTTACGACAGCATCTTTCGAGAGGCGGATTTCTAAGGCACCTGTCTTGACCTCTTCCCTTGGCATTCCGCTTATAACGTATTTCGAAAAATTGCCGAGCAACAATTTCAGCTTGCATTGATCTACACTGGGTATTTCTTGCTCAATAGCATCAGCAGTATTTGCTATAAGACAATTTGTCACCCTTCTCTGCAGTTTCGTTTCATTTCTGTTTAATAAAATCTCCAGTGAAGGATCTTTCAGAATATCTAGCCCAATTAATACCTCCCACTGAAGATATATGGGGTCGATTATATAAAGAGCTAACTCGACCTCAATCACCTCGAAACAAGCTTTGACGTTGATTTTGTAGTCAAGCAATATTGAGTCCCTTGCAATACCCCTTACGGCTATGGGTTCTCTGACTTTCTCAAAAGGCAATCTACAAACAACATCTGCTCGGATTAGTGAGCAGTCCGACCCAGTGTCTAAGAGACAACGATAGTTATTACCTGCGATACTAAGCTCTTGTGATCTGTTGTTCTTCTTTTTGCCCAGCAAAATTCTTCTGTATGTCCTATGTTTTTGCAAATGGAACAGTTTTCTGTTGTTTTCTTTAAAACAGGTTTTCTCACATGAGATGAAGAAGGAATCGCAACAGGAGCAGGCAGTTTTGGACATTTTGACTTCAAATGACCAGTCACGCCACAACCAAAACATCGCTTATCCTCCATCCGGGGATGTTTATTAGGAACGGGACTTACTTTTGTCCTACGCGAAAGTTGGAATTCTTTAAATCTCCTTCGTGGTTTTTCACGAATCGATGACAGGTGTTCAGCAAGGTCCTGAACTGATTTAGGCATTACAAAAGTAAGGGAATTACGTAGGCTAATATCAGAAATACACCCGATAATAATCCTAACCATTGCCTCTTCTGACAAGTCGAATGATAGTCTATTGACCTGCGCCACCTTTTCCATAACAAAATCTGCGTAAGAAGGGAAACTCTCGCTTTCCATGTTAGCTACACTTTTCAACAACTCAATTATGTTGGACGAACTTGAAAAGGTATTTTTCAATGCTGATGACAAATCAACCCAGGTATACAGTTGATAACCGTGCTTTTCGTACCAAATTTTACCCCTTCCTAACAAGGCTGTTTTAACTCTAGGGATGATGTCGTAGTCTGACAATTTGTCCCTACTTGCTCTCTCCTGGACGTCCTGACACCATTTGTTTACATCAACCCTAGAGTGATCTGGGTCAAAACACGGAAAACCCACAAATTCATTTCTCTCTTGGCGCTGAGTAGCTTTGAGAATTCTATTGATAGCATCTACTGTGATAACCAATTGTTCAGATTCCTTAACTAATTTTTCAGGTTCCTTAACCTGAGGAACATCTTTAACTGTCTTTCTTTTAGTCATTTTTCAAAATAAAATTCCCCCCTTCTTTTTTTTTTCTTTTTATATATTGAATATTAATTGGAACGGACTCACCAGCGTCAAACAACAACGAAATTGGCTTCCAAAGCAAAATTTTTCTCTTAGACAACGAGCAGCAAAGGCAAAATGCAAAAACAAAACTTCACTTTCTTTCTCTTCTTTATTCTGTTCAGATGTTGTGCAGACTACTTCTCTGCTTTTTATTTTCAAACTGCGAACACATACAGTCAGATCGCGGCGAATTTTCCGTTTCTTTGCACCTCTCTCTTTTTTTTTTTTCTTTTTTTTTTTTTCTTTGTGTGTGAGTATTGGTTTACTTCTTTTCTTTTGACACAGCAAACACAAATGCAATAAATCGCGGCGAACTGTCTGTTTCTCTGCACTTTCTTAGTTTTACATGGGTTTATTTACTACGTTTCTTATTAATGCTATGTGCAAGCAAAAGTACCGCTAAATGAACTAATGCAAACAAGTAAAACGTATTATGTACAGCACCGAACGTGAATATTTAAAGCGGAACAATTTAGCGTTTTTAATTTGCGATGCTTTTTTAACACGACTATGCGACACGGCCACCAAAACACTGCAATTTATTTTCTCTTTTTTTTTTTTTTTTGCTAAGTTCATTAACCGGCCTCGCACTTCGAACCAGTGCTGCCGTTTCTACTGTCATGACAGTAGACTACTGTTTTTTCACTCTAATAAAGTCCAATCTCCTGTCTCCTGTTACCAAGGCATTTTTTTCAAAACTCTACTGTTTTTCTGACTTTTCTAACTATTACATTGAGCAACTAGTATCTAGTCAAACATTTTATTACTTTTTACAAATATTTATCATAAGTTCATAAGAATTTTTTTTATCCTCGTACCACAGTATTCTTCATCTTCAAGAAAAGATATTATAAAAGAACATACCTGTTCAAGTTCTACCTCGAGTTCATCCCTGTTTTGAAGTTTGCATGACTTAAAAATGGCTAATAATTTCATTTTGCCAGATAAATTAAATATTTCTGTTGGTATTTCAGATGCTGTTAATTATAAAAACTTGTCTCAGATTTATTTGGGGGCCGAATGTGAGGAATTTTTAAGAAAATCAGTTTTTTTGATTGAAGATGTTGAAAATATTCGGGAAAATGCTTTAAATTTCTACATTAAAGGATGCAGTGAAATAAAAAAACGTTTTCCAATAGATAGTTTACTTTTTCAACAGTTTCAATTTGTAGATCCTTGGATAGCTCTTAATTTAAACAGAACACAAAACTTAAATTCTTTGCAAATACTTTGTAATCATTTTTCAAAATTGATAAATACAGTTGATCTTTTAAACGAGTGGCAAAGTTTGCCTACGTACTTTAAAGAAGAAGAAAGACAAAAAGTAAAAGACGCAGGTATTGAAGAATTTTGGAACATGATTGCAGGTATCAAAGATTACAACGATAAACTAATTTTTAAAAATATCTTTAAATTGGCTGAGATTGTTTTAAGTTTGCCACACTCAAATGCAGAATGTGTGCGAATTTTCAGCATTGTTACCGATGCAAAAACAAAAAAACGAAACTGTTTAGGGAATAAGACTCTCAATGCAATTGCTGTCATAAGATCGCACTTAAAAGAAGATGATTTGAATTGTACGGCATTCCAAATTACGGAAACACATTTGAATTTAATGAAAAATCAATGAGAAAATATGTGATTATATTTTGAATAATAATTTCAACTGAAAGACTAATATATTGTCCTATTTTATTTTAGTTTTTAATTCTTTTTTGATTAGTAAGCCATACATTTAAAAATATGTAATTGTGAACATGAAATTTTTTTGTTTAGTTTCTGGATAATTTTATAAGTTATTTATTTTGTTTGCTTTGAATAATAATTAAGTTTTGTTTTGAAAAAATAAATAAAAAATAAATAAATGAATTTCCAGTTTAGTTTGGTGAGACCAAACAGAAACCTTAGAGTTTTGTAAGGTTGATGTATCGAGTTTTCAACTCTCTGCATAGCATTCTTATACAATTTAGAAGAAACATTGCTAAATCTTTATTTGACTTAAGGTGATGCCAGCACGTTATTGATAAATACCGACGTAAGCGAGGTTCACTAACACATTCGAGTCCAGTTGGACGTTCTATTCGAAAAAAATTAAATCTCCTGTTTTTTCAACCCGTTGAACAGGAAATCTCCTGTTTTTGTCATTTCATCGAACGGCAGCACTGAATGGGACTACTCTCTGCACTATGTACAGTTCCTTCTGTTGACTTGTCGTCGTTTATCATATTCAATTCCTGTCTGCTGAGAGCGTCAGCTACGACATTTGCCTTACCTGGTTTATATATGATTTCTGGAGCGTATTCTTCTATGAAGGCGCGCCAGCGTTTTATTTTCGCGTTTGGGTTCTTATCACCAATGGCAAACGTTAATGGTTGGATCTGTATATATGCGGATACCACTCACACCGTAAAGATAATTTCGGAGGTTTTTCAGTGCCCAAATTATGGCAAGAAGTTCCTTTGTCGCGTAGGTTTCTTCGGTTTTACTTAAAGTTCGACTTATAAAAGTTATTGGTTTATTATTTTGGCTAAGCACTGCACCTATGGCTGAGTTGCTAGCATCCGTAGTAAGCTCGAATACCTTATTAAAATCAGATTGGTTGAGCGTAACTTGTTCACAGAGTTTGTCTTTCAATGTCTTAAACGCCTTTGTAGCCTCTTTATCGAATTCGATTGCTTTCTTTTTGCTATTATTTTGGCCAGTTCTGCCGTTCTCTCCAGTCTCCACTAAGATACTTAGTAATGGGCTTGGAAATCATCGCGTAGTTTCTTATGAATTTACGGTAATAGCCTGCTAACCCCTAAAAAGGTCGTAGTTGACGCAAAGTCTCCGGTTGAGGGAACTCCTCTATGCATTGTGTTTTCTTTGGGTCCATTTTGATGCAATTAAATGATACGATGTAACCAAGAAATTCTACTTCTTCCATAATGTATTTTGATTTCTCGCTCGATATTCTCATGTTTGCTGTGCTTAAGGCTTTTGTTATTGTCTCGATATGTTCGAGATGTTGTGCTTCCGTTTGTGAAAATATAATAACGTCATCGATATTAGCGTGGCAAAATTTGCCTATGTGCTCACGGAGGATATCATTCAAAGTTCTCTGAAAAATTGAGGGTGCGTTTTTAAGTCCAAATGGCATTCGGATGAATTCGTATTTACCATTGTTAACGCTAAAAGCTGTTTTCTCCCTATCGCTCTCTTTCATTTTAATCTGATGGAAAGCACTCTGTAAATCGAGAGTGGTGAAATATCTAGCTTTGCCTAAGTTAGCTAAGATGACGGACGTTTCTGCCATCGGATATTTTTCAGTTTTAGTAAAAGAATTAAGCTTTTTATAGTATATGACCAGTCTATGCTTCTTCGTACCGTCGTCAGTTAACCCTTTTTTGTCTACAACCCATACAGGAGAGTTATATTCACTTCTGCTAGGTTGTATTATATTGTTGTTGAGTAGATTCTCGATTTCATTATTAACGAAAGTTGCCACTGACTGTGGGTACGGGTAACCTTTCGTCCAAACCGCTGTGTCGATAGTAGTATTTATGCTACATTGTAAACGAGTGTTGTATGGAAAGTAATTTGGATTTTCAGTAAAAACACCCTGGTATTTTTTCAAAATCAGAGTTAATTTTTCTTTTGTAGTAATTTCTTTGTTAATATTAAGGTTATTTATTAAATGATCTTTGAACATTAAGGGTATCGTGCCCTGATCGTATTCTTACGTTGAGTCCCTGGTATTAATATAACCTTACACCTTTCTAAGTAGTTTGATGTCTATAATAGCATCGAAATCCTGTAGTAAGTTAAGTTCGTAGAATTTGTCTTTTACCCCCAAGATATTTATGTCTTGGTAAGAATTGATGATAGTCGTCCCATGGACACTTTTGACCCTCGATGGGGTTTGTAGCACCAAACTTGGGAATAAATAAATAAAAAAATAAATAAATAGGGTGGCGCAACAGAGCGAGGAGCCCCTGGGCCTAGCCCATTTCTCACAACCATGCCTTGTGAGGGAATGGAGGAGACCTACAATTTTCTGCCGGTTCCGAACGGCTAATTGAGAAAGCGCTTATCATGGCAATGAATTTACTAACGGAGGACTTGCCAATTCCTCGCGAAAGGCGATACCCGTGAAAAAACATTGTTGCCTCTGCTGGGATTCGAATCTCGAGCCCCTGGGTTAGCAGGTGGACATGCTAACCATCACGCCACGGGTACCACAAACTTGGGAATAACCCTGGTTTTACATAGTTGTGAGTAGCTCCTGTGTCTATCAGAATATTGAATACGCGTCCCGACTTACCATCCGTTCTTTTTATGTACGGTAAGTCGTGCCTTACTCTAAAAAATTACCGCTCTCGTTTAAGTTATTGATGCGCGGCACTTTGTTGGTAGCTATCTGGTCGCTGTTTGTCCGCTCTCTCTTAAACGGGTTGTTACTAAATGTGTTATTAGACCATTGTGGTCTATTATTGTTAAAGTTATGAGGTGTGGCTTGTCTCGAGGGCACTAAATTCCCACTTGTGGTGTCCATCCTTTCAGGGTAATTGTAATTACTACTGAAATTGCTATGATGGCGATTTTGTTGGAAAGGTCTGTTCCGTTGTTGGAATGATTCATTAGAATTAAATACCCTATTCTGCCGAAAAGGCCTGATCGCGGCCTGGTTATGAAACTGACTTGTACCCTGTTGTCTAGGTGGGTGTCTGTCGTTGACGTGACTAAAACTTCTAACCCTAGCCTGGTTAGATTCTATTTCTTGTGCTCTCACTAAAGCATTGGGAAGGTCCCCAGGGTTGAGAGAAAATACAATGTTACTCGTGGGTTGATTAAGCCCGGTAACAAACACCCGAAGAGCGTTTTGTCTTGCCCTCTCGGTAAGACATTCTGTTTCGGCAGTTCTTGGACCGTAGATTAGATTAGATTTAGATTTGGGGGACGGGTAGAGCTTGCTCAGCTCCGGGCACTGCGGTGTCTGAATGAAACCTATTGTACCAGCCCATGTGAGGTTTCAGAGCAGTTCTCCTGCTCCTGAATTGAACCAGAAGTTAGCAATCTTCTGTGGGTGAATGAGTTTGAGTTTATCTAAGGGGATAATCTCATAGTCAAGTATTTGCTTTCTAAGGCGGAAAAGTGCTGGACATTCTGTAATAATGTGCAGAGATGTTTCTTCATTTTCGAGGCATAGTCTACAGATGGGATCCGCTACCAGCCTCATTTGGTGAAGATGTTTGTTTAAGGAACAGTGACCGGTTAGTAGTCCAGTGCAAATTTTTAGGTACAAAAAGTATTTTGAACAGATTGGGCCAGATGAGTTACTCCAAGCTTTATTTGATTCCTCCAGTAGGATGTTCTTGGCAGTATGTTTGAAGGTGCTTTTATTTACACCGCAGAAGGGTTCAGGACCGACGAATGGTTTAGATGCGCCGTCTTTAGCTAAGATGTCTGCCTTCTCGTTACCATCATAGCCTCTGTGTGCTGGGATCCAGTGGAGGATTACAGTGTTTTTCCTTGCTAGTTCAGAGAGCGACATGACTGACTCTTGGACTAGTTTGGATCTTATGACAGGTGAGCTTAACGCCTTTAGTGCAGCTTGGCTGTCTGAAAAAATGAATATTGTTTTATTTTTCGTGTTCGATGAACATATTATTCTCGAACATTCGTTAATGGCAAAGACTTCGGCTTGGAAAATGGACGAGTGACTGCCCATACTTACTGAGAAGTTCGTTCTGGGACAGTCGCTGAAAATGCCGGAACCTGTACCAGTTTCCATTTTTGAGCCGTCCGTATACCAGACCATATCTTGCCATGAAGGATGAGGTTTTGTGTTCTCCCAGTCTTCCCTAGGGGGGATGACAATGGAGAAGTTGAGTTTAAAGTTGTACATGGGAATAGTAGCATCCAAGCACATACTAAAGGTATTAAGTTTTTCTAAACTTTCCATTATCGATAGATGTCCTTTCGGGTATGGATGTGATTTTATGTGTCCTTGATGGAAAAGACGGTGTGTCTTGCTTCCATTTTTATGAAAAAGTGAATTGGAGGTAGTCCTGTTATGACGTTTAGAGCGTATGTTGGTGTTGTACGCATGCATCCCGTAATGCATGTTGTTGCCAATCTTTGAATCTTTTCTAGTTTTTGGATTGCCGTTACTTCTTTCGTTTTTGTCCACCATACAATAGCTGCGTACGTTATTGTTGGTCTTACTACCAGCGTATATAGGTCGTACACCATTTTAGGTTTTAGACCCCAGTTTTTCCCGCATATGCTTCTACAAGTCCATAGAGACTTGGTTGCTCTGCTGGAAATGCGTTCTAGTTGAGGGTTCCATGACATTTTGCTGTCTAGGATTATCCCAAGGTATTTTGATTCCTTGGAGAATGGTATTGTTTCCCCATAGAGACTGGGGGGTATTAGAAGATTTAGTTTTCTTCTTTTTGTAAATGTGACAATAACTGTCTTACGTGGGTTGACAGAGAGACCTTCATCTGAGCACCAGCTTTGTACTGTGTTCAGAGCTGTCTGAAGTCTTCTTGATATTAGTGTTTCTGATGAACCTTGTATGACAATTGCTAGATCATCTGCAAAGCCCACTGCATAGATGCCTTGGGTTGCAAGTAATCTTAGTACGCTGTCTACAACTATTGACCAGATGAGTGGTGAGAGAACTCCACCTTGTGGGCAGCCTCTTGTTGTTAGTGCTGAGATTTCCACTTCTTCGATATTGCTGTGGATAATTCTGCTGTTGAGCATTGACATTATCCATTTGCGAATAACTTGTGGAACGTTGTGGTGCCTTAGAGCACGGTCTGTAGACACAAAGGAAGTGTTGTTGAAGGCTCCTTCTATGTCAAGAAATGCCACTACGCAAATTTCCTTTTTATCGATAGAGAGTTCGATCCTAGTAACTAGGTCATTCAACGCGGTTTCCGTTGATTTCCCTGGTTGATATGCGTATTGTGATGTGGATAGTGGGTGGGTAGCTAATTGCTTATCCCGGATGTGTCTATCAATGACCTTCTCCATACATTTAAGGATGAATGACATTAGACTGATTGGCCGAAAGGATTTAGGGCTTGGATCCAGATTCCTTCCTGCTTTTGGCAAGTAGATAACTGTTACTTTTCTCCAGCTTTCTGGTATGTGACCAAAAGCAAGGCTGCAAGTGAACAGTTTTGATAAAATGGGAGCAATTGTGGCAGCCCCGTTCTGGAGTAGGGCCGGAAAGATGCCGTCTTCCCCAGGGGCCTTGAATGGTTTCAATGAGGAGATAGCCCATTTGATGACATTGGTGTTGCAGATTTGTCTGGCCGTTGTCCAGTCTTCCCTAGATGGAAACATATGCTGTTCCCTTTGGGGAGATAGGTTTATTGCTGGGTCTATAATGATAGATTGTGGAAAGTGGGTGTCTATTAGGAGTTGCAGTTTCAATTTTATTCTTAGTCTGAGAGCCGTTTTCCTTGGTAAGGGTACCTAGGTTTGCCGGCTTGTCGGACGCGAGAACTTTGTGGAGTCTGCAACTAGAGGAGACGTCAGAGATGCTTTCTACAAATTGTTTAAAAGAGGCCTTTTTGGCTTTTTTAATTTCATTATTGTATTTGGTGAGAGCAGTAGAGTAAGTTTGCCAGTCATCATTGCGTTTTGCTTTGTTGAAAAGTTTCCTTACTTTCGATCTCAATTTCTTGAGGTTGTTGTTCCACCAAGGGGTTTGCCTTTTAGTTGATCTTGTTTTCAGAGGGCAGTTGTCCTCAAAGGCAGTTATGATAGAGTTTTTTGCGTAGTCCGCAAAGAAATCTAATTTAGCTTTGCTATTAATGTTTGGGATTTTGTCTTTTAGAGAGTTTTCCAGATCTGTTTTATACGAAACCCAATCTGTTTTTCTCTTTGGACGATATGTTAAACAAGTTATTATGTTTGTGTCTAGTTTAAAGCGTATGTGTCTATGATCAGAGCAGGATGGTTCGGAGGACACCCTCCAGTCATAGACAAGGTTTTTAGAGAGAGATGAAGACAATGTAATGTCTAGAACCTCTCTTCTCGTTTTGGTGACAAAGGTGGGTTCATTGCCAATATTACATATATTTAAATTTTCTTTAATAATATAATCAATAAGGGACTCACCTCTTTTGTTTATATCCTTACTTCCCCACAGGGTGTGGTGAGCATTTGCGTCGCATCCCAGAATAACTTCCAATTTGTTTTTCTGTGCGTGCTCATAAAGTTTTACTACCTGTGGAGGTGGGCAAGGTGTAATGTCTCCAGGGAAATATGCTGAGGCAACAATGATCTCCTTGGAGTGACCGATCCTCACTATTGCTGCTGTCAGATCAGCAGATACAAAAGCTGTTAGTGGGAAGAAGGGCAGGTTATTATTAAAAATAATACAAGTTCTAGGTCTACTGGCTGAGGTTGAATATAATATTTTACCTGTAGGTGTAGTTAGACCGAGGATTTTACCACTCGTGCTGATCCATGGTTCCTGCACGAGGGCAATGTCTAGCTTCGTTTTACTCAGCGAGTGAGTTAAGACCGCCGAAGCAGCCTTGGCGTGTTGGAGGTTGATTTGGACAACCTCCATGCTAGTTTTTTCGGATAGGAGCTCTAGAGTAGGAGCTCCCTTTGTTCTCACCCCTTTTCCCGGCTTGGGGAGACCTCCGAAAACTTCTCGCCATCGTCGATGCCGGTCTTGGGGCTCTACGAATTTGAGACGTGTCTTGGTGGTGGGTGGATTTTGACGCGCCGGGATTGCTTAGTTTACTTAATTGGAATGATTTTGCTTGTCCAGGAGTTGGCCTTGCGGTCTCCTGAACAGGTTTTGTAGGATTGGGAGTAAGAGAGGGGTTGGAGGTGGAGGATTGGGTGTGGGACGGAGGTGGTGGAGAGGCGGATTCCGGGCTCAGGCTAGGATTCTTTTTGATTCGGAATTGAACCCTATTTCATTTTTCATTTCATTTCATTTATTGAGCATTTAGATTTACATGACATTTCAAGATTGATATCTTTTAAATAAGCATCTAAAATAAATTACAGTTTTTTTTGAAATATAAATAAATTTAGTATATAAATAATATAATTAGATTTAATAACATCAAAAAGTATAGAAAAATAAAAGTATAGAAAAATAATAGTTACAAAGATTGGAAATATAAAAAGCAAATTAGATTGATTTCTTCATATATGTTGTGAAATATGTAAAAAAAGTTTATTAACAAAAACGGTTGATGAGTTTAGCCTTTGCAGTTGATGTGGAAGATTATTCCACAACTGAATAGCCTTGACAAAGTAAGACCGCTGTCCCACCGTATATGTGAACCGAGGAATATTAAGTGTAATTCCTCTTGGTGATCGAGCAAACATAAGATAGTCAAATAAATACTGTGGGCAATTGTTATGTATAACGTTGTGGAGTTTGATCATGATTCTGAAGCCATAATATTCATCGAGACTCATTCCTAACAGAGATCTTTTATACTGAGATACGCTGACATATCTTGGTATATTATAAATGTATCGTAAGCAATCATTAAAAGCAACATTTATCTTATACTTACATCCAGCATCTAAGCATGGATACACATTGCAATTGTATAAGAAAAATGGAAGAAGTAGACTTTTGACTAGATGCATTTTCGTGTTTGGGAAGAGCATGTGTGAAGAGGCTCTTAGATTTCGAAGTCCAGCGTAAACTTTTTTGATGGTGTCAGAAGTAGCATCACAACAACTCATCTTCTGGTTTATTTTGAACCCTAAGTATTTAACACAGTCCACGTAAGGTATTGTCACATCGCTTACAACAAGGGGAGGAACATTTAATGAACATACTTCTCTTCGGGAGCACACGATTCCGAGCGACTTCACAGGGTTTAAATATAGTTGGTTTTCATCAGACCATCTTTTAACATTTGAAAAATCTTCATTTATTCTCGTAACACAATCTTCAATTAAACCAATCCTTTTATTTAAATAAATAATAACATCATCCGCATAAAGATGCACACAACAATTTTCAAGAATATCTGGAAGATCATTAATAAATATTGAAAATAGAAGTGGTCCTAACACAGATCCTTGAGGTACACCTTTATTGACCAAATATGGCATAGAACTGCCAAGTTTTGTGTGCACTGTCTGATAACGGTTGCTTAGGTACTGGTGAATCAGCTTAACAGAAGAGTCAGAAAACAGAAATTGTTGTTTTAATTTATAAAAAAGAATTGAAATTAAAGAACGGTTGGCAGTTCAGATCTTCCAGTAGGGATACCGATCTTTCATCCATTGAAATTGTCAGGGCAAGACCCTGAGAGTTAGCTACTTTCCGAAGGACTTTCCAGTCATTGGTTGGTAGCACTTGGTTCTGAATGCGTAGCCGTTTCAGAGCATCTTCTGGTGTGTTGTTTGGACCAGGGAAGTATGCAGTTGCCACACATGGTTTCGGAAGGTCTTCACCCTCCACCATTCGCAGCTTGGCATTTTCAAATGGCGAAATTAGCTTGACTGTTTTCCAACCAGTCTCTACTAATCGCATCTGCACATTTCATTGTGAGCCATCCTGGTTTGTGCGAGCAGCCCAGAAATCTTATCTGTGGACCCTCCTCAGTGATCTTACGCAGCTCAGTAAGGATGGCATTTTCCACTGCTGTGATTTGCACACTTTCCAGATGGCTATTTGGGTAATCCTCGGCGATTAACCCAACCACAATCATTCCTGCAACCTCATTGAACAAGAGAGCGTTGGTTTTCGCTTTTTTGCTCTGTTCAGGAACTTCGTGTCCGGACCTTCTTCTTTTGTTGGAGGGGTCTGAGGTGTCTTTCGACGGACTTGAGAGTACTGTCTCTAACGCTGCGTCGTATGGCAGTTTTTCCGCTAGCAGTCTTTTCAAGTGCTTTTTTTGAGACGTGGTTAGGCGTCTCCGCTTGATGTTAGGGTCTTTTCTGTGTCATCTCCGAGAGCTTCACAGCTCCCGTATGATTCCACTGTCAGGACAGAGCTTTGATATCCGACGGATTCTATGTCGCTGTCGGATGTTACCATTGCAGATCGGTCTATCCGTCCCGCAAGGCTTGGTAGTTCAGCCAGTGGCTGAGAGACAGAGAGGCAGTTGCTTGCTTCTCCATCACAGGGTTTGGTATTCAAATTATCTATTTTGGATCCCACGAGTAGCTAGGGAAATAATGGGGTACGTCCACACAGAGCCCCGCATGCATGGATATGACTGAAATGAAACTGGAATTCGCCGCAAAACCAGAGTACACCGTTAGTGACTGAGCTATTTAAGATGGGCCCTCAGCCTAGTAGATCATCGGCACGGTACGGTTGACACCTTGATGCCGGCCCATGGGAAAGTAAAGGATTGGGGTTGGGTAGAAGGGGATAGAGGAGAGGATGAGTGGAGGGATAGTGGGCAAAGGGTAGAGGGTAGAGGGTAGAGGGGGTTGGATCGTCTCTTAGTTTCGCTGTTTCTCCCTTTCGACCTTTCCGGCATGGGTGACCCTGCTGGAATCAACTCTAGTCGTAAACCCAAGTTGAGACCGCCGGTATAGCTCGTTAGTTCTCAGATTCAACTACTTAAGCCCTCCCACCACGGCAAGGTGAACGATCGTCGAGAGAGATCGACCGTAACTCATTATCGTTTTGTTAATAATGAGCGTTAGAACTTTCGTAACATCGTCATAAAACTCTTGTAGGCTTTTTCTGTCTTGCCTCATATTGCTAAGTTCTGACTCCAACATATGAACAGATCTTTTGTCACTATACGTAAGATCTAAACGACCTATAATCGCGTCTACGTTCAATGGTGTTCCGTGACTTGTGAGAACATCATTGGCTTTCCCTATGATTTTATTCCTAACTATGTTAACTACTGAGAAGTATCTTGATCCTCCTTTGCAAGGCTCGTATACCTTCATGGCATTTAACAGTGCTGTTCGCCAAGAAACATAATTTTCCCCATCAAATATTGGTAAGCATTTCGCCACTTCTAATCCCTCTCCACCTATTATCGTTGGGTCTATTGTTATGTCTTTATAGGGTTCTATGTTGTCATTTGTCGTTAACGTAGAAAGCTGGCTACTAAGTCTTCCTACTTCTTCGGTTAACTTTCGGTTGGCATCTGCCACTAACCTACTTACTATCATCGAGAGCTCTTCTTGTGTCATTGTCATCTTTTATTGTTTACAATTATTTTCTAAATCTTAACTTAACTGTTGTTTGGACCAGGGAAGTATGCAGTTGCCACACATGGTTTCGGAAGGTCTTCACCCTCCACCATTCGCAGCTTGGCATTTTCAAATGGCGAAATTAGCTTGACTGTTTTCCAACCAGTCTCTACTAATCGCATCTGCACATTTCATTGTGAGCCATCCTGGTTTGTGCGAGCAGCCCAGAAATCTTATCTGTGGACCCTCCTCAGTGATCTTACGCAGCTCAGTAAGGATGGCATTTTCCACTGCTGTGATTTGCACACTTTCCAGATGGCTATTTGGGTAATCCTCGGCGATTAACCCAACCACAATCATTCCTGCAACCTCATTGAACAAGAGAGCGTTGGTTTTCGCTTTTTTGCTCTGTTCAGGAACTTCGTGTCCGGACCTTCTTCTTTTGTTGGAGGGGTCTGAGGTGTCTTTCGACGGACTTGAGAGTACTGTCTCTAACGCTGCGTCGTATGGCAGTTTTTCCGCTAGCAGTCTTTTCAAGTGCTTTTTTTGAGACGTGGTTAGGCGTCTCCGCTTGATGTTAGGGTCTTTTCTGTGTCATCTCCGAGAGCTTCACAGCTCCCGTATGATTCCACTGTCAGGACAGAGCTTTGATATCCGACGGATTCTATGTCGCTGTCGGATGTTACCATTGCAGATCGGTCTATCCGTCCCGCAAGGCTTGGTAGTTCAGCCAGTGGCTGAGAGACAGAGAGGCAGTTGCTTGCTTCTCCATCACAGGGTTTGGTATTCAAATTATCTATTTTGGATCCCACGAGTAGCTAGGGAAATAATGGGGTACGTCCACACAGAGCCCCGCATGCATGGATATGACTGAAATGAAACTGGAATTCGCCGCAAAACCAGAGTACACCGTTAGTGACTGAGCTATTTAAGATGGGCCCTCAGCCTAGTAGATCATCGGCACGGTACGGTTGACACCTTGATGCCGGCCCATGGGAAAGTAAAGGATTGGGGTTGGGTAGAAGGGGATAGAGGAGAGGATGAGTGGAGGGATAGTGGGCAAAGGGTAGAGGGTAGAGGGTAGAGGGGGTTGGATCGTCTCTTAGTTTCGCTGTTTCTCCCTTTCGACCTTTCCGGCATGGGTGACCCTGCTGGAATCAACTCTAGTCGTAAACCCAAGTTGAGACCGCCGGTATAGCTCGTTAGTTCTCAGATTCAACTACTTAAGCCCTCCCACCACGGCAAGGTGAACGATCGTCGAGAGAGATCGACCGTAACTCATTATCGTTTTGTTAATAATGAGCGTTAGAACTTTCGTAACATCGTCATAAAACTCTTGTAGGCTTTTTCTGTCTTGCCTCATATTGCTAAGTTCTGACTCCAACATATGAACAGATCTTTTGTCACTATACGTAAGATCTAAACGACCTATAATCGCGTCTACGTTCAATGGTGTTCCGTGACTTGTGAGAACATCATTGGCTTTCCCTATGATTTTATTCCTAACTATGTTAACTACTGAGAAGTATCTTGATCCTCCTTTGCAAGGCTCGTATACCTTCATGGCATTTAACAGTGCTGTTCGCCAAGAAACATAATTTTCCCCATCAAATATTGGTAAGCATTTCGCCACTTCTAATCCCTCTCCACCTATTATCGTTGGGTCTATTGTTATGTCTTTATAGGGTTCTATGTTGTCATTTGTCGTTAACGTAGAAAGCTGGCTACTAAGTCTTCCTACTTCTTCGGTTAACTTTCGGTTGGCATCTGCCACTAACCTACTTACTATCATCGAGAGCTCTTCTTGTGTCATTGTCATCTTTTATTGTTTACAATTATTTTCTAAATCTTAACAACAAAAACCTTTCAGATTGCTTCCTATAATTGTTATTTTATCTTAACACTTTCTTTTGGAGTTTTAAAACTACAACTTCTTATTTTACGATTCAAAAAAATTCAATACGACTTAAATTATTCGCCAACTGAAAATATATACATTATACATAAATGTTAAATTATAAAATTCCTTACTTTCTCGTAGATTTGAGTTGATATTTCGGCTTCTGATGCGCCTACTTACCTGATCCTTTGGGTTCAGATGTCCCCGTTGTTGTCCCAGGTGTTTTAAATTTGGAGTCTCTTTGAGCCGTTCCCCCGGTGTTCAGATTCTTTTGACTTGGAGGTAATTTTTTTGCAAAAAAATTACCTCAAAGTCAAAACTTTGTTTCGGTAAGAAAATTTGAACACCACTTAAAATTGAAATTATGGCAACCCTAAGCCTATGGAAACTAGTCTTAAATACAGTCTTAAGGGTTGTTATTTATACAAAAAATTTAGTCTAAGATTAGGTCTCTATCATTAGTATTGACAGAGATATCGAATTTAACATAGGTCAGGGTACACCAAAGTTTGCCTTTTTTTAAAATTGTCAAAAAGTGATGTCAAAAATGAGAAACGAGCTTTACTGTAATACGATTTTTTTCTTGAAAAATATGACCAAGAATCACACCCCAAAGGATAATACACGAAGTACGCGACACCCTGTATAACCTTCTTCAGTAAGCGCGTCAGATCTCCTCTCAGTTGCTTCAATTACATCTCACATATTGATGATGGTGTACTAAAAGCCAATTCAGCAATGAATCACTAATGGTTTCACGAACCTATGGTCAAAAGAATTCTCCGACCCTTACGTAACCCGATATCTGCACATTGTTCACCCTCTCCTTGAATACGCCTGCCAAGTTTGGTAAGCTTTCCAACAAGTTCGCATTTCTAGAATCGAAAGTATTCAGCGCCGTTTTCTGGGATTTGCTCTGAGACGTCTTCCTTTGAAAAATCCCTTGATTCTCTCTCCTTACCAAGATCGCATCAAGCATGAATACTTTGAAAGATCGTAGAGAAATATTCGACATTCTCTTCATTCACCGTGTTTTTTCCGGAACAGTTGACTGCACAACCCTTTACAACCCTATCTTCATTAACACTAATCCTCGCAATATACGAAATCCTCACCTTTTTTACCTACCACCCCGTCGAACGTCATATGGCTCAAATAAACCTATCTCCCGAAAGCTGAGTAATGTTAATTCGAGTTTTAATTGTTTCGACTTCAACCTTAGCACCCCTTCCCTAAAATTCCATCTTCTAAATCACACTCCTCATTAACGTTAGCTACTAGTCTCTTAGTTCTTAAGTTCGACTGAGAATTAGCTTCTATAAAGCCACGTTTATTCGATTTCAACTCTACCAATAATCACACTAACTCACTCTAAACATTATCATTCTATAATCAAAAACTGACTTTTTGGTTGCGTCAGCGGCCTATTTATATAAAATAACATTACATCTAGAGCCTTCCAGTTTGTTCTAAATTTAAGACCATTCCAGTATTTAGCTGTCAAGCATTTCCCCCTCCTGGTATATTTCTACACATTATAGTGTTGCCGCTTGTGTTTTCGGTTGAACGTTTTCGGTTAGGAAATTGGTATTAAATGTTGGGTGTGCATAACACTGCCCCTCCCCCCCCTTTTTTATAATTAACGCGCACATCAAGGGGTTATGACTACCCTTATAGTGTTATACGTGTGTCCCGTACTTCGTGTATTATCCTTTGGGGTGTGATTCTTGGTCATATTCTAAGAAAAAAAAAATGTACTTCAGTAAAGCTCGATTCTCAACTTTGACATCACTTTTTGACAATTTAAAAAAAAGGCTAACTTTGGTGTACCCTGACCTATGTTAAATTCGATATCTCTGTCAATACTAATGATAGAGACCTAATCTTAGACTTAATTTTTGAAGAAATAACAATCTTTAAGACTGTATTTGAGTTTAGCTTCCACAGGTTTAGGGTCGCCAGATTTTCAATTTTAAGTGGTGTTCAAATTTTCGTCCCGAAACAAAGTTTTGACTTTGAGGTCAATTTTTTGCAGAAAATACCTTATAAACATAGAGTTTCTTTATTTAATTTTGTTTCAGGGGAGGAATGCAACTGGCTACTTCACTATAGCACTGTTTGTAAAAAAGCGATAAAAGAGAGAGAGATTGGTGACTTTTCGACGATGTTCAAGAGAATCAATCGATTCTACGGTTGAACTATCACCTTTCAATTTTAACGCTCCTTAAGATTGTTCACCCCGAATATTTCCATCTGCAGCCTCGCCACTATATCGATGCAGCCGGTCTAAATGAACTATTTTTAACTTGCCTCTTAGTCCCCTTTGGATGTGGTAAACCACGTCGTTAATCCTCGTGACAACAGTATAAGGACCTTCCCAGTTTTGCTGAAGTTTCGGTGACAATCCCTTTTGACGATGAGGATTATAAAGCCACTCATGATCTCCTGCTTGGAATCCTGCCGTTGTCGCTTTTGTATCGTTCCGTGTCTTCATCCGGTTGCTATAGGCTTTCGTCCGTGCCCTTGTTCTTTTATGGATGTCAGCGAGTCTCTCCTTGAGGTCGTCCACATACTCGTTCGTGTCCTGTGGTTCCTCTGTGGGGCATCCAAATCTAAGTTTGCTGGGCAGCCGCATGGTCTTCCCGAACAGGATGTCAGATGGTGTTTGTCCTGTCGAGCTATGTACCGCACTTCTATAGGCCATCAGGAACAGCGGTACGTGCCTATCCCAGTCTCTTTGGTAGTCGCCTACGACCTTGGTGAAGTGTTCTTTCAAGGTGCATTTAAATCTTTCAACCATCCCATCAGATTGTAAATTAAGCGGTGTGGTTCTCGTCTTCTTAATGCCAAGTAGTTTGCACACTCCTTGGAAGATGTTTGACTCGAAGTTTCTCCCTTGGTCGGAATGGAGTTCCATAGGTACGCCAAACCTGATCTACCAGTTAAACACAATCTGGTCGACCACCGTTTTGGCTTCTTGATTTGGAATGGCATACGCCTCAGGTCACTTACTAAAATAGTCCATTACAACCAGAATGTACTTGTTTCCAGCGTTGGTCTCTGGAAAAGGCACAGCCACATCTACTGCAATCCTCTCAAAAGGTGATACAACGTTGTACTGATGCATCTTACCTTGAATCTTCCTACCACGTCCTTTGGTTGCAGCACACTTGTCACATGTTCGGCACCACTTCTCCACGTCATCTCTAGCATGTAACCAGTAGAACCGATGTCGCACCTTCTCCAGTGTTTTGTTAACTCCCAGGTGGCTTCCAGAAGGTCCGTCATGCATCTCTCGAAGAACTTCAGTGACCTTCTATTGCGGTACGATCAGCTACATTACATATGATTTACCGTCAGCGGACTCCCATCTTCGCCTGAGGACACCTTCTTGGACATATAGTGAGTCCCATTGTGCATAATAGGCTTTGAGAACTGGACTCCTGTCAGAAATGTCTCCCCATTCAGGTTTCTCTTCATTTTCTTTCCATGCGAGAATGGGTTCGATATCTGGATCCTCCTGTTGAGCAGTCCTCATTTCCTCATTGCTCCATCCGCTTATTGGGTCAGCTCTTAGTCGCCGAGCGGTAATTCTTTGTCTTCTTGCCGCCTACAATGCTTGCAATCCACTTTGCAAGGTCTTCGGAATAATGCGTCGGCATTTTAGTGCAGCTTTCCTCTGGTAGTCATAAGTCTGCAGTCTTTCTATCCACCTTGCGACTTCAGCTTCTGGGTTTTTGATGTTCAACAGCCAGTTAAGAGCACCATGGTCTGTCTGCAGAAGGAATTTCTGTCCATAGATGTACTTATGGAAATGCTTTGTTGCCCAAATAAGAGCTAGCAGTTCCCTTATGGTCACGCAGTAGTTTCTTTCGGGTTTCGAGAGGACTTTGCTGTAGTATGCCACCACTTTCTCTTCGTCATCATGCACTTGGGATACTACCGCCCCGATTCCAACGTTGCTTGCATCTGCGTCGATGATGAATGTTTTGCCTGGTGTTGGATGTGCCAGCACTGGATGTGCCAGCACTGGAGCATTACAGAGGCGGTATTTGAGTTCCTGAAAAGATTTCTCACACGCCCCTGACCATTTAAACTGCTTCCCTTTTTCGGTGAGCTGATGCAAACTCTTTGCAACTCCAGCAAAGTTCTTAATAAAACTTCGGTAATATGTGGCAAGACCAAGAAAGCTTCGTAGTTGATGTTTGTCCTGTGGTGTTGGCCAATTTTTGACGGAGTAAACTTTTTCAGGATCAGTCTTCACTCCTTGGGAAGAGATGATGTGTCCCAAATACTTAACTTCGGTTTTGAAAAGTGCACATTTTTCCGGATTCAGTTTAAGGTTAGCCTCTCGAGGTCTCTGAAACACGGCTTTTAGGTTCTTGCAATGTTGGTCAAATGTTTTCCCGTAAACAATGACATCGTCCACGTAGACTAGGCAAGCTTTCCACGTCAATCATTGAAGAACGCATTCCATCAAACGCTCGAATGTTGCCGGAGCGTTGCATAGCCCAAACGGCATGGCATAACTTTGAACTGCCAGAGCCCATTGCCTGTAGAAAACGCCGTCTTTTTTCGATCATCTGGGTAGATGTCAACTTTCCAATATCCACTCTTCAAGCCCAGCGTCGAGAACCACTGGGCTCCCTCCATGGCATCCAGGGTATTACTGATTCTCGGCAGGGAATAGCTGTCCTTCTTAGTCACATCATTCAGCCTTCGGTAGTCCACACAAAAACGAGTGCTTCCGTCTTTCTTTTTCACTAGCACCACTGGTGACGCCCAAGGACTTTTGGAATTTTCGATAAGACCTTCCTTCTTCATTATTGTTATCATTTCCTCAACCTCACCTTGTTTGGCCAGTGGAAGGCGTCTTGCGGGTTGACGAATCGGTCTTGCATCTCTTGTGTTGATGCGATGCTGCACCAACTGTGTCCTACCATATTGCCCCTTTGGCGGTGCGAAGATGTCAGTGTACCCTTGTAGGAGATTTTCAGCCATCCTTGTTTGTTGGTGATCAAGGTTTGATGAATTCAGTATTTTAGCTTTGATGGTTTTGAGCTCCTCTTGAGTTATAGTTTTTCTCGGGGATTCGAATAGGTCATTAAATTTCTTTATTCTGGTATTTCAAAACTTGATAACCGTTGTCCAAATTCCGCGGCGTACCCCACAGCGAACCCACAGGCGGATCACTAGTGTGAAGCAGAAAAGTGGGAGAGTTGTAATCGCTTCAAGATCACTATTCGTAACGCCGGAAATGGAAAGAAGAAGATTACCGATGTTTAAATTATATATAATATATCTGCCACCAGGAATTGATGAGTAAACACTGGATCGGCCAGTCGGATCTTAAGACTTCTCAATATACTTTTGCTGCTTCTCCCGTTGCGGTTCTTAGACGGTAGCTATTGGTATTATGAAGTCACGTCGTCTTCACCAGATCTCGACGTACTATGGAGGCACCGGTGTCGATGGTAGCCACATTTTTTTTTTTTTTTTTTACATATTTGTTCCCGTTAATAGTATTCTCCACAGTCAGACTTTTGTTGTCTCGTTTAGTCTGAGAGGCCTGGATGGTGGTTCTTGGGCCATCGATACTAGAAACCCTCCTCTGCCCCTCGAAGTTGGTGTTGTTGTTACCGTGCTCTGGGTTGGATTTCTTTGCTTCCGCAATGATGACAAGTGGTTTTATTTGGTGATAGTTGGCATTGACGCTGTAAGTGCCTGGTCTTATTGCAGTTCCAACATCTTGCAAGCACGCTTCGCTGGTTCTTTAGCATTTTAGCTCTTTGGCACGAGCATTCTTCGACTATGGCTTCTCTAAGTCGATGTACTCCATGAAAAGCCTGTTCTGCTGCTTCAATTGTCAATGCGAATGCTAAAGTTTCAGATAGAGTACGTGTTCTAGCAGTTCGCACAGACCTCTGAAAATGGCACGAACGAAGGACTCAACAGCAAGCTGGTTGATGATTTCTTCTCCAGCATTCGGGCATGCCATCTGAACCTGTGTTTCGACGTCTGCTTGGAGCTGCTCTAAATTTTCACCCCTTTTCTGGACTCTGTCATTAAGTTGGACTCGGAAGACTTCTTTCAAGTGGCTATCGCCAAAGCGTTTATCTATAGCTGCCACGAGAGAACTGAAATCTCCGCTCTTACCTGCTGGAAAAGTTCGAACTAATTCAGCTGCTGGACCTCTAAGAGCAAGAGTCAGTTCTATGTACTTGTCTTCGTCATCCCAGCCATTTGTTGTCGTGGCTGCCTCAAATTCTCTCTTGTAAACTGGCCAAGAAGACTGTCCATCAAATGTTGGTGGTTTCATCTCCTATTTCCTTGCAAACTCTCCAGCAGATTCTCGAACTTTGATTTTCCGGATCTGGTCTAATTCCATGGTCAAAACAGAGAACTGTTTATCACATCGGCTTTCTACGGTTTGTGGTACCCGTGGTGTGATGGATAGCATGTCCGCCTGTTAATCCAGAGGTTCGAGTTCGAATCCCACCAGAGGCAAAAATGTTTTTTCTACGGGTATCGCTTTTCGCGAGGAATTGGCAAGTCCTCCGTTAGTATTCATTGCCATTACAAGCGCTTTCTCGATTAGCCGTTCGGAACCGGCAGAAAATTTTAGGTCCCCTCACAAGAGATGGTTGTGAGAAATGCGCTAGGCCCAGGGGCTCCTAGCTCTGTTGCGCCACCCTATTTATTTATTTTATTTTTCTACGATTTCGAAACGATACTCTACAACAGAAAGCCGTTTTTCCACACTTTCAACGCGTTCGTCTAGGGCACATACATTTTTCTCAATGTTACCCAATAGATGGCAACTAGAATGTTTTTCTGATCTTCCAAAACATTCTGTTGCGCCTCAAGTCTTTCGAGAATATTCTGTTGTTCTTTCTTTTGTTCGTTTCGTTGTTCTTCAATCAGCTTCTTTTGTTCGTTTCGTTGCTCTTCAACTAGCTTCTTTTGTTCATTTCGTTGTGCTTCAAGTTGTTCGAGAGCATTCTGCTGTTCCTTCTTTTGCTCGTTTCGTTGTTCTAAAAAAAGCTTCATAATACTAGAAAAATCGACACTTTCACTTACTTTCTCTTCCACCACTTCTGTTTCAAAAACAAAAGTGTTAACGTCTTCCCCTTGCTGTTACAAATTATTGAATAGCGGTGATATGCAAGCGCAGGACGAGCTCATTTTTCGATCCCGCTCTAGAAAGATTTCGCTTACCTAGCTCACTTTTAAGATCAATGCAGTTGAGCTCTTCTAACAACTTACCCATTTTTATTTTACACTTTACTAGTCAATCTCGTTCTTTTTATCAAATAAGTTTTTTTTTCACTTCTGACACCAATGTAACGTGCGCTTAGTTCGCAATAATAAAACTTTACATTTCAATTTAATTCTACCACTTTTATTCGATATCTATGTACTTTATTCGATTTCAACACTACCAATAATCACATTAAGTCACACTTAACATTATCACTCTATAATCAAAAACTGACTTTTTGGTTGCGTCAGCGGCCTATTTATATAAAATAACATTAGTAGCGTTCGAGTACTCACCCACAACCGCACATTTAAACACATTCATCCACATTATACCACACGTTTTGTTCGAGTATTTTAAAAACAATTAGTTTTTGACACAAAACTCTCTCCGTGAGAGAGTAAACAATTTCCCCATGCTACACATTCTAGCCGAAGAAATTTCTATGAGTAGAAATGTCCTTTCTGTGCGATGTGGAAGGAATTATTTTGGTTTTCAGTTGCTAATAAATTACTAAAATCTTAGTTTAAATAAAACAAATTATATCTAAGTCGTTGGACTACTGTGCAATCTCATATATATAAAATTCTGGTGTCACGGTGTTCGAACTTGAACTCCTCCGAAACGGCTCGACCGATTTTTGTGATCCTTAGCGTGATTGTCGGCCAGGGTGGAGAATCGGCCAACATCTATTTTTCATCCCCCTAAATGTTAAGGGTAGTTCACCCCTAAATTTTTTACTTCCCCACACGCTTATAGTAGATAATTATTTTTATTTACATGGCAAAACAACGTTTGCCGGGTCAGCTAGTAGTTTATAATAACCTTTTAGTGTTGGTATTGCATATCGGACTTCCCATTTAAGTTGATACGTATCATCAACAAGACAAAACCTAAAAATATCAAGGACGTTCTACCAAGACCGGCTGAAGAGTTTGAAAACGATGGCCTTGTCGAAGAAATGTGGGCTATGAAAGCCATGGAAGATGGAACAAGCAGAAGTGTACTTTAATGTGAATTTTTTCAAAATAGTTCAAGGTTCCAATGTCTAATGTCTACTTTTTCTTAATTGAAGCTCTCCAACATTGATCCAAAAAGTGTAAAACTGTCTCCATTTGATGACATCATTTACACAACAATCGGACAAGATTTTCCAAATTTAGCAATCGATGTGACTACTTAGGACGACCTCAGGGCCCCTGAACAAAAATCCAAATGGAGAGTTATAGAAAATTCAAAAAACTAGAGGACTTTGTAAATGGAACTCTAATAAAATCGGAGCCTTCGAAGGAATTCCACCTGAAAACTCATTGCTTGTTGTTCGTTTCCAATTCTTGGCCATTGAAATAGCAAGGAACCGTGAAGATTTTTATAATGATGCAGTTAGAGATAAATCAAGACCTAAAGTTTTACCAACTCCGACACCGGTTGGGGACTATCATAACAGCATCTGTTGGCAATAACCAATTCAGCTTGTGACTAAATAAAAGATAATTAAAAAACGAATTCTAGACTTTTACTATCTCACACGGTTGAGATGTAGGTTAGGCTAGGTTGGTTGGGGAGTGCAGCCACAAGTGGAAATATCTGACCAAAGATTTCTGGAGACTAGGCATGTTTCTAAAGGAAGCCACCTGTCATTGGCGGTTTTTAGAAAATTATGTTTTGAGTCTGTTTGATGTTGAGATGTAACTGTGTAGAGATGGATGAATTCGGTTCATAGATCACGTTGACGTTTAAATGTGTATTGCTTTTGTGTCAAGAAAACGTTCGAGTACTTTTATGTACATCAATCGCTCTCAGAGAAATTTTACCCCCACTCCTTAAAAATTTTCTGACGGCCGATTTTGGTGCACAAAGTACTCGAACGTACCTATTACATCTAGAGCGTTCCAGTTTGTTCTACATTTTAGACCATTCCAGTAATTAACTGTCAAGCATTTCCCTTCCTGGTATATCTCTACACATTATAGTGTTGCCGCTTGTGTTCTCGGTTGAACGTTTTCGGTTAGGAAATTGGTATTAAATGTTGGGTGTGCATTACAATATACTCAACAGTATACCTAAAGCCTGATAATATTAGCGCCCAGCCATAAGAGGTAATCCTTTATGTTCACCAAATATACTCAAGAGAGACTTATGGTCAGTTCGCAAAGTAAATATATTTGTAAAAAGTATTGTTTCAGTTTTGAAACACAAAAAATAATAGCAAGAGCGTCTTTTTCTAGAGTACTATAATTACTCTCACTTTTTGTTAATGCTCTTAAAACAAAAGCAATCGGCCTGGAGCTTGATCCTTTGTCGAATTTTGTGAGAGAGAACTCCAGCTACGCTACAACATTGCCGCTGGCGTCTGTAGTGAAAATTATAGGTTTATCTGGGTTGAAATGCAGTAAAACTTGATCTGATGCGATTTCAGATTTAATCATGTCATAAGATTTCTGACAGTCTTCTGACCAATCAAATTTTTAGCTTTTGCGTAGCAGTTCATATAGTGGAGACATTTTGCTTGAAAAATTATTAATAAATTTTGAAGAGTAATTCACCACACCGATAAAACCTCTGAGTTCCGTAATATTTTTCGGAAAATGTGATAATGAGACACTTGAAATCCAATCGTTATTTTTACTCAACCCATATTTATCGATATTAAATCCTAAATAGCAAATTTGAGATTGAAAAAATTCACAATTCTTAACATTCAGCCTAAGTCCAGCTGAATTTAGTTCATATAAAACTAGCTTCAATGTGGAAGTATGTTGTTGAATATCTTTTCCCGTAGTTATAATATCATCTTGATATACCACAACAAAAGGAATTCCACGATCCACGTAGTAATGTTTCTATTATCTTTTGAAAAACTGCTGCTGCACCAAATGGTAATCGCTTAACTTTCAATAAACCGATGTGTGTGCTCCAAGTGCAAGGCAGCTGTAACTTTTCATCTAATAACAGCTGATTGTATGCATTTAATAAATCAAGCTCGGTAGATAGTTCACCTTTCATGGATGTAAAGATTTCTTCAATACGAGGCAAAGGATATTAAAAATCGACTAACCATTTATTAAGATGTTTGAATGGTAGACATGTGCACCCAAGAGGACCCTAGCGTTCATAGGTTTTTCTTAAAACCCACCTCTGTCTATCAACTTCTACTCTCACCTCCACGTGGTGAACATCAGGTGCCTAGTACCTCAACTGGAGATTGGGTCTCAACCCTAGTGGAAGGTTGTTGGTGGCAGCAAACGAGAGAGGGGGGGGGGGGGGGAGGTGTTCCCACTAAGGCAACTCTCCTTTCATCCAGACGGCTGTGGAGGAATTCCCTAGATGGAATCAACGATGGCGTCTACAGTTCCAGTCAGGTTGAACTACTTAGTGAACCCCTTATAGGGCTACTACAACATATTTGGAGCTCAGGTCTATAAGGAACGGTTTATCCGGCTCCCCATCCTTGGAGCTATACAAGGATCTGGCCCTCCAGGTTTGGGGTCGTGCTGTCAGGGCGACTTCCCGGCCACGTAAAGATATCTTAATTGCGAAGCACCAACAAGCCTCGGATACGGACGGATTTACTGATGACGAACCAAGCAAACGAAAAACGGACAACGAACTTCGGATCTGTACGTGGAATGTTAGGTCCCTTAATAAACCACGTGCAGCTGAACAATTAGCGGAAGCCCTAAACTGCTACAAAGCAGATATCACCGCTATCCAAGAAATGCGATGGGATGGACCAGGTAGACTCAAATTAAAAGACTGAGATATCTACTACGGCGATTGCTACCGAGAACAAAAGCAGCGACTGTTTGGATGTGGATTTGTTGTTGGAACTAGACTCAGGCAAAAAGTCTTGAGTTTCAACTATGTGAACGCATAGCAACAATCCGCATCAAGGCTAAATTCGTCAACATAAGCCTCATTTGCGCACACGCCCCCACAGAGGAAAAGGATGAAGACACCAAATACGTATTCTACGAGCTCCTGGACAAAACATATGAGCAGTGCCCTGGCTATGACATTAAGATTGTTCTATGAGATTTTAATGCCAAGCTAGGAGGAAGAGAGGATATCTTTGGTGGAATAATCGGAAGATACAGCCTGCACGACAACACATCCGATTACGGATTCAGGCTGATTGATTTCGCTGCGGGGCGAGATGTTCTGGTAGCTAGTACGCGGTTCCAGCACCTCAATATCCACAAAGGGACATGGAAATCTCCTGATCAATCAACCGTCAACCAGATTGACCACATTGCGATCGACGCACGACACTTCTCCAGTATAGAGGATGTCCGAACATTCCGAGGGGCCAATATTGATTCGGACCACTACCTTGTTGTAGACAAGGTACGACTGCGGATATCCCGATCCAAGCCAAAACAAGGAAATACTGTGAGAAAATTCGACGTTAGACGACTACAATCGCAAGAAATCGCCAAGTCCTTTTCCGATCGAGTCTCTTACAACCTCTTAAGAAGTCCTATGCCGCCAGCATCAAGTATAGAGAACCAGTGGCAGTAGTGCCAATCAGCCATCAGAGATGCCGCCTCTGAAGTGTTGGGTTTCACACGGCCAACACAACGAAACCCCTGGTTTGACGATGAATGCCGGCGAGCACATGCAGCTAAACAGGAAGCATACAAAGCGGCCGGCGCTGCACAAAAAGACTAGAACTGCTTACGAGCTCTACAAGCAGAAGAGGAGAGACGAACACCGGCTTCTCAGACGGAAAAAGAGAGAGCATGAGAAGCGCGCGATCGAGGAGATAGAAGGGTGCCACAGTAGGAATGAGGTTCGGAAGTTTTACCAGAAGGTAAAAACAGCAGCCTCGGGCTATAAGCCCCGAGCCGAAGCCTGCAAAGACGATCAAGGGAACATCGTGGTGGAACCACAGTCAATGCTGAGGATATGGAAATACCACTTTTCCAAGCTCTATAACGGCGATGATGAACCCAATTCCGCTATTAGAGAGATAGAACCATTCGATTTAGGCGACGTAAACCAACAATTCCGCCAACCCGACCTGAACGAAGTGAAGACAGCAGTATCCAAGCTAAAGTCCAACAAAGCTGCTGGAGCTGATGGCCTCACTGCCGAATTTTTTAAAGCGGCAATCGATGACCTGGTCAGCAATATGCACCAGCTCATTTGCAAAATATGGTCGAAAGAAAGCATGCCCGATGAAGACCCTCTGAACTGCGCCAACTACAGAGGTATCAGTCTTCTTAACATAGCGTACAAGATCCTCTCTGCCGTATTGTGTGAGCGTCTGAAGCCATTCGTCAACAACCTGATAGGTCCTTGTCAGTGCGGCTTTAGACCAGGAAAGTCCACCATAAACCAAATTTTCACAAGATCTTGGAAAAAACCCAGGAGCTTCAAATCGGTACCTACCCCCTTTTTATCGATTTTAAGGCCGCATATGACAGCATCTATAGAGAGGAGTTATATAGAGCCATGCCTAGTTTTGGCATCCCTACCAAACTTGTCCGATTGTGTAGGATGACGATGAAGAACGCACGCTGCTTCATCAGGGTCGGAAAAGATCTCACCGATACATTCGATGTCAAAAAATGTTTTAGGCAAGGCGATGCACTGTCATGCGACTACTTCAACATCGTTCTTGAGAGAATAGTGCAAAACTCCCACGTTTACACAAGAGACACAATCTTTCGAAGATCCGTTCAATTGCTCGGATATGCCGACGATATTGACATGATTAAGATAGATAAATTTTTTATTTATAAATTTCAGTAATGTAGCACAGGTCTTAGACAACATTTTTGTATAACTATTATATCTAGAAATTTAAATGACATTCGATTTTCGTATTATGAGATAATAATAAAAAAAAGTATTGAATGCCACACTATAGATTATATAATTCTAATATAAGTATTTTAAATTGGGTGGGGTGACCCAGAAATATAATTCAGAAGTTCGTAAAAATTAACATTAACATTTTGAAAACATCTTAAAGCAAAAGATTAATTATTAAAATTCAGAAATTCGTAAAAATTTACATTAACATTTTGAAAACATCTTAAAGCGAAAGATAAATTTTTTATAAAGTAAACAATTTTTAAGCCAGAAAGCCAGAAAACAACCGTTCAATAGAGACGAAATTGAAATTGAAAAGCCAATTTTTAAACAACTTAAGAAACATTCCAGGTATAGTGATCATCTTCAAGGATAAAGGAAGTTTATTAAATAGACGATGTGAAGAAACATTATAAAAGTTACGATAAGTAGAAGTATGGAAGATTGGAATAGATACAGAGTAAGAATAGTTTCCACGCAAATTATAATATGAAATCAAACGAAAGTTGCGATTTCCAGACTTCATAAAAAAGTTTTTGAGCACTTTAAAACAATATAAATGACGAACAGGAAGAATTTTTAAGTCACGAAACAATGAGTAACTAGGATGTCTGCCACGTTTGCCACATATTTTCCGTATAATACTTTTCTGTAGAACTAACAACGGTTGCATTTTGTTCTTATACGTGCCTCCCCAGCAAGTAATGCCATATTGTAATTTTGAATGAAAGATCCCGTAGAAAATAGCTTTAAGTAACGTAGAAGAACAAACATTACTTAGGAAATAAAAATGTCTCAGTGTGCAACGTAAATATTTTCTTAAAGTTTCTATATGAGACCCAAAATTCATTCTTGAGTCTATAGTAAGACCTAGGTACTTAAATTCTTTAACTTTCTCGATTAAGAAACATTTATCATCACAGATTTCATCACAATCAAATGTGTTAGATGATGTAACTGATGAGCAAAAACATGTACACAATTTGGACTATGGAAATGAATATTGACATCCAGATCCAGTCTAGGGGACAAACTAAAATACATTACTTTAGTCTTTGGGCTCATAACTAAGTTATGAACTAAGAACCAGATTCGCAAAAGATTAAGATCCCAATTTATGTTAGCTATCAAATCAAGACGACTATCTGAACCATATGAGAAACCTACGTCATCAGCGAAAGCAGTAGGTGTACCTTTGAAATTAAGTTCAAACAAGGAATTTATATAAATGAGAAACAGAATTGGACCAAGCACAGAGCCTTGAGGTACCCCTAAGTTTAGTATCATTGTATCGCTCCTGATTTCATCCAATTTTACTTTTTGAGACCTGTTTGACAAAAAGGATCTAAACCATTCCAGCATAAAACCACGGAACCCTGCCTTTTCAAGTTTTTTCAGAAGGATGATATGGTTAACCATGTCAAATGCTTTAGTAATGTCAATGAACAATCCAGCAGTACACTTTTTATTATCAAGGTTAAACATTACTTCACCACAAAACTTTAAAAGTGCATCTTCAGTAGATTTACCATTTTGGAAACCAAACTGAGAGGGATGAAAAAATTTATTTCTCATTAGATAACCCAATACTCTATTTTTAACAAGCTTTTCGAAAATCTTCCTTATTACAGGAAGAAGGGAGATTGGTCTGTATCCTGTCGATTGACAGCTATAAATTTGAGGTAGTTAAGGACTTTGTCTACCTAGGCGCCGCTATTAATTCAGACAACGACACCAGCGCTGAAATAAAAAGAAGAATAACTCTTGCCAATCGCTGTTTCTTCGGACTAAGAAGGCAATTGAGTAGTAAAGTCCTCTCTCGAGCAACTAAGGTGTCCCTGTATAAGACAGTTATCATCCCGGTTCTTATATATGGCGCAGAGGCATTGACCTTGTCAAAGGCAGACGAGAACGCTTTAGGATGCTTCGAGAGAAAAATTTTTCGTCTGCATAGATGGACAGTGGAGAAGAAAATTTAACGACGAACTGTACGGGCTGTACAGCGACACTGATCTGGTCAAACGAGTCAAGGTCCAGCGGCTTAGATGGCTGGGTCATGTAGAGCGAATGGACACCAACGCTCCGGCCCGGAAAGTCTTCGAATCCAATCCCGAGGGACGGCGCAGTAGAGGAAGACCGCGACTCAGGTGGCGCACGCAAGTAGGAGAGGACCTCAACCAACTTGGCATGCAAAACTGGAGGCAGCTAGCTAGGGACCGAGCTGGCTGGAGAAGCATGTTGGTTGAGGCCCTGGTCCGACCCGGACTGTAGCGCCACCTTAAGTAGAAGTAAGAATCATTTATTAATGGTTACTTTATAGTCACCACAAATTCTTAGGTCACCATTGATTTCAAAATGGGGATTAAAGGTGTTGCCCACTCGAAATTATCAACATGCTCAAGAACACCTTTCTGAATGAAATCACGTAATTACTTTTCTATTCTATCTTTCCATGCAAGAGGCAATGGCCTAGGTTTAAAAAAAACAGGTTTTGAGTTATCGCAAACGTCTAATTATATTTTGTTTACATTATAAGCACCAATATCTTCATTGAAAACTTCCGAAAACTAGCTTTTCATTTGCTCCACAGCTATTAAGTATTTGTCATTTTGTGTACCAAATTTATTTGCATTAATTCAAAATTAAATGCTCTTAAAAACGTGCGACCAATTAGAGAAGGAATTTTACTTTTAGAGACTACAACAACTATACTTTCGACCATACCTCTATAATTTATTGATGCATCGTACTCACCCAACAGCGAAATTCTTTCCCCGTAATTCTTTCCCCGCTGTAATCAACATACGGAATTTCACATGGTCTAAGCAACTTTTTGAGCGCGATCTATTCATAAAACGAAACTGGAAACAATGTGCAAGGAGCACCGGTATCACAAAAAACTTTCATGTGAACTCCGTCAAGAATTACTGGTAGAGAGTAAATGTCATTACTTGAAATTGAAGATATATACATACTTTAAATAGAAGAATTGAATGAATCATTAAAATCACAAGATGATATACGAGGTGTGTTCAAAAAGTATCGCGAATTTTGAATTTTCGCGGGTTACGTATATTCGAATTTCGATTTTTTTGTGGCGTTATGTTGGTAATCATGTCTCTCACTTATGCCGACAAGCTCGGCCATTTTGAATGTTCACTTAATTGTTGACAGCTGCTTTGCTAGCACGTGTTTTGGATCGTCTTCGATTTTTACTTATTCAAAAAAATGGATCAAAGAACCTGTATCAAAAACGACTTAAACTAAATCTCGTTTTTCACCTGTGTGAAAAACGAGATTAAGTGCGCGGATGCATTCTGAATGTTGACTGTGGCATACGGAGAAGCTACCTTGGACCGAAGCAACGTTTATCGGTGGTACAAAATGTTTTTAGAAGGCCGAGAAGATGTGAACGACGAAGAGCGTGCCGGACGCCCGAGCACTTCAACAACAGACGAAAAAATTAATGAAGTGGAGAAAATGGTATTGGCCAATCGTCGAATCACCGTTAGAGAAGTTGCTAAGGACCTAAACATATCGATTGGCTCGTGCCATTCGATTTTTATCAATGATTTGGGCATGAGACGGGTCGCCACGAAATTCGTACCAAAATTGCTCAATTGCGACCAAAAACAGCATCGCATGAACTTGAACATTGCTAATGAGATGTTAAACTCTGTCCGCGACGACCCAAATTTGCTCCAGAGGGTCATTCATAACTGCATCCGCATGCATCCGGGCACTTAATTTCGTTTTTCACACAAAATTTGATACAGGTCCTTTGATCCATTTTTTTGAATAAGTAAAAATCGAAGACGATCCAAAACACGTGCAATCTGAAACTCGACTAGACCACACGCGAGTGCGAAATAGTTTAACAAATCTGCTTCCCGGCCCTCCAAAATTAAACAATTATCAAATAAAGAACAAAAAAAAATCAAAGCTCTCCCCCCATATAAAATAGTTAATTAAAAAAAAAAAAATAATAATAATAAAATCAATAGTAAATCATCAAACCAATCAGTTAAACGCGTCGCGCAATTAACAAATTATACCTACATTCAATTGCCTTCAGTGCAGTGCATGCGAAAAAAAAAAATCAGTGCAGTGCGCGCACCCAAAATTAAATTCAATATTGTGCGGAGTTTTATCTATTTTTCCCGTTTACCACCTCCTCCCTTTTTCCCCGCCTCAATGATCTCTGAAGCTGTGCACAATTGTGTGCAATTTTGGAGCCCATTAGAGGCGTAAGGTGAATAGTGGCACATCATGTGTTGTTCTCCGTTAGAGATATGAATTGTTACGAATGGTTGCTAGGGCATAACACCAGCAACTGTTTGTTATTTTCATTTCTGTCTCTGTTCTGTGAACTTCACTACTTGATGTTTTTACTTAGTGGCGTCTTTGTTGTGATTTTGTTCTTGTACTTCTGTGTTTTGTAATGCGTAGTAATTTTCGTGTTGATTTTAGCAACATTCGGGGGCTAAGATCCAATTTCTTTGCAGTGTACGCCCATACTGCTAAATGCAGGCCAGCTGTTTTGGCATTGTGAAACACAGGTAGGTGAGAATTCTGATCCTACAGAGTATTTCCTTCCTGGCTATTGCTTAGTGCCTTTATTCTTCTCCTCTTATGGCCTCGCCGTGTATGTTCGTAATGATGTTGCTTATCAAGTTCTACCACAATACGGCCTCTGTTCAACTAAGAACTTCAACTTCATGTGGTTAAAATTCAGCGTCCATAAGCACATCATCCATTATTGTTTCATTTATAGAAGCCCCAATTTAGATAGTAATTCAACCTCTAACGAGTTTGATGCGCTATCTGACTCCATTTCAAGAATTGTTTCCCATTACCCTCTCACTGAAATTGCTATTGCGGGTGATTTCAATGTACACAATTCTGGGTGGCTTCGTCATTCTGGCCAGACAACACCCGAAGGTAGGTGTGTTGAGATCTTTGCAAAATTAAATCTTTTAACTCAGCTTGTTGATGAGCCCACTCGGGTTCCGGATATTTCTGGCCATTCGGCCAACACATTAGATTTGTTTCTTACTTCTCATCCTGAAAAATATAGGGTCAAAGTGTCTTCACCTCTAGGCACGTCGGACCATTGTGTCATATCGGTAGATTTTCCGGTTTCCGTCACAGTTAAAAGAGAAAAAGTCCCTAAAAGAACTGTATGGCAATATGAGAAAGCCAATTGGGACGGCCTGAATAATTTCTTTCGAAATTTCAACTGGTCTTTGTGCTTTCTCGACGGTAACGTGGATGCGTCAGCTGATGTGATATCTAACGTAATTCTCAACGGCATGACTAACTTTGTTCCGCATAGATCAAAGAGCATCATCCCCAAAGATAATTCGTGGTTCGATTCGAGCTGTAGGGAGATGATTAGGGAAAGAGAAAAATGTTTTCGGATTTTTAAAAATGACCCTACAGAAGAAAACAGAAATAAGTTTAAATGCGCCAGGAACGCCTGCAATACTCACATACAGAAGACCAAGTTTTTATATGACCAAAAGGTAAGGCAAAAAATACTATTGTGTCCAAAAGGAAGTAAAAACTTTTGGTCTTTTGTTAAGAATATTAAGAACTCGACAACATCATCGGTCCCAACGCTCGTCTTCAATGACTCTCCGTATGTCAGCTCCATCGACAAAGCCAATTTGCTGGCAGCTCAATTTGCTGCCAACTCGACACTTCCTTATAGCATTTTGGCTCCACCTGAGCTCGAGTCTGCAAATTCTTTGATGAAGCAGATATTTTTTCGAACTCTCTCGGTTGCGAGAGTCCTTAAAGATCTCAACATACATAAATCCGCTGGTCCAGATGGTATCCCCGCCGTTATTCTGAAGAGGTGTTCTACGCTGGCAAAACCACTGCGTAAACTTTTCCATCTTTCCTATTCTGCTAGGATTTTTCCGAGCAGATGGAAAACTGCATTTGTCCAGCCGGTCCCTAAGAAAGGCGAATCTTCCTCCCCTTCCAATTACCGTCCAATTGCACTAACGCCCCTTCTATCCAAGGTCATGGAAACGTTGATAAACCGTCAACTTATGAAATATCTTGAAGAACGAAAGCTTCTTAATGAGGTTCTTTTATCGAAAATGCGTGCTTTTGGTATCGATGAGTCTCTTCTTCGTTGGATTAGAAATAACCTTTCCGACCGTTCAATACAAGTTATATTGGATGGCTTCAAGTCTGATACCCACCTCATAAATGCTGGTGTGCCAAAGGGCTCCGTTTTGTCTCCGACTCTCTTCCTCATTTTCATAAATGATCTCTTGTCTGAAACTTCAAATCCGCTTAACTGTTTTGCTGACGACTCGACCCTCAGCTTTTCATATTCGTTTCCAAATTCACGTCCCTGCTCTTCGGACGTGGAAATGGAACGGTTGCGTATGATAAGCTCATTGAATTCTGACCTTGACAGCATTGTTGCATGGGGTCTAATGAACCGAGTAGAATTGAAGCTTAACATTCCCCCATTGCCATTATCCATGAATGGTACCTGCATCGAAGAAATCGAAAAGCTGTCAGTACTTGGTATGTGTGTCAACGATGATCTTCGTTGGAATGACCACATATTTGAAGTCGCCAAAAATGCTGCAAAGTGCTTAGGTTTCCTAAAGCGATGCAGAAAATTTTTCACCCCCTCTGATCTGGCTATAATCTATAAGGCATACATCCGCCCAAAACTAGAGTATAATTCCCATATCTGGTCAGATTTTTCTCAAACATCTTTGCACCTTCTTGATAGGATACAAAACAGAGCGTTGAGATGGATGGGTGATAGTTCAATTGTAGAATCGATTGATTCTCTTGAACATCGTCGAAATGTAACTTGCCTCACTCTTTTTTATCGCTTCTTTTACAAACTGTGCTCTAGTGAAATAGCCAGCTGCATTCCTCCCCTGAAACAATTTAACCGCAATACCCGCCTCGCAAGGAATGCTCATCAGTTCTCCCTTCAGCCCAACTTCGGGCGCACAGTTAAGTATAGAGATTCATATTTTAGCCGTTCAACCCGAATGTGGAATGCTTTACCTAAATTTTCTAACTAAATTTTCCCCACGCAGTATAATGTACAGAAGTTCAAGAGTGATGTGCATCGGCATCTCCTTTCTTATCCTTTCCTAATTTCCTAACACCCGCACTGTGTTCTATATATACATTATAAGGGTAGTCACAACCCCTTGAAGTGCGCGTAAACTATAAAAAAAAAAAAAAAAAAAAAAAAAAAAAAAAAAAAAAAAAAAAAAAAAAAAAAAACAGCTGTCAACAATTAAGTGAACATTCAAAATGGCCGAGCTTGTCGGCATAAGTGAGAAACATGAGTACCAACATAACGCCACAAAAAATCGAAATTCGAATATACGTAACCCGCGAAAATTCAAAATTCGCGATACTTTTTGAACACACCTCGTACTGTCTAAATTAGATACGCAGTTGATTTTTTTTTATTTGACAAACTGATGCTTAATGTCCAACCTAACCACAAGCATGATATTTGCTCTCTTTAAATTTACAGCACATAGCTTTGATTTCGCCACCCACAACAAGAGCAACCTTTTTGTTGTTTATTTAAGAGCTTCTACCAAAGCCGCTGCTGCTGCCTGCACCTCAACTGCTGCCTTTACCCAAGGGTTGCTCAAAAACATCGATACATCGAAAACATCGATACATCGAAAACATCGATACATCGAAAACATCGATACATCGAAAACATGGATGTTTACTATTCGATGTATCGAATAAATCCGATGTTTAACACCCTTTGGATGTTTCGATGTTTTTTTATTCGATGCATCGAATGAAGCAAGCATTGAAAAAACTCACTCAAAGTGCCAAATCTGAAGTTAAATTTATTTCATATCAGTGGGATGGTGTATTTCGTTCAATGCATATTGAATAAGGCAAGTATCGTACAATACACACTCACAACTCACAGTTACAGTACCTAACCAAATCGATTTCAGTGTTCTGATTATGTTTAATTGATTCCATACATAATATGCTCTCTTCTCCTTTACTTTATATATCCAGCGCCCCTGTTCTGTAACTATCGCCTCGGCGATAAACTGTGGAAAATGGAACGAGGATTTCGTTCTATTTTCAACCGTTTATCGCCTGCTTTTATCGAGGCGATAGTTACAGTACAGAACAGGGGCACTGATTCCAGAGATAGACTACACGATGTGCAGCTGCACACGCGACGTGTACGCTTTGCTCAAAAAACATCGATACATCGAAAACATCGATGTTTTTATGAAATGCATGGAGCATGGACAAACATCGATGTAAGGTTACGATGTATCGCATTGAATGAGAAATCGATTTTTTTTTCCATGAGCATCCCTACTTTACCCACAAGATTGCAGCTCTTATTCATAGCTGCTGCCTTCCCGCTGTTTTTTATCCACTTATGATTTTCATCTATTGAACTGCTTCTTCGTTGACTACCTTTTTACGGATTTTCGTTTCCATTTATCATTCCCATTTTTAATGCATTTGCGAGTGTTAAGTTTTCGTCTTCTTAGCAAGCTTTCTTAAAGATTTTGGTTGGCAAACTGAATTGATAAAGAACAAAAGCGTCTAGATTTTCACCAAATTTACTATTAAAGGCCAGTTTTTTTACCCTTGCGAACCAGCCTGCAACTGCCTCTTCATCTTTTATTCGCGGAATATAATTCCTGGTGGAGTGTAATGCGTTATAAGACTGTGGCATAAATCTTTGTACGATTTTGATACAGGCAATGTGGGGCTGCATAGTCGCACCAATCGATTTCAATAAAATTGCTTTTTTGTGTTCATATTCAGTTTTTCTTTCCATATTGAAAATGTTTCGTTATTTGGCGAAAATTTTCTTCCACTTCCTCTCCCAGTATTGTGTAATTCTTTTCTGGCTTCTCTATCACATCTGTCTTTTGAAAGTAGTAAAATGGCAAATATTCAACAGTTCTTAAAAGTTCATGCGGAAACAATTCCGGATTTTAATGGTGAACCAAATGAATTGCATTTATTCATAGAATCGGTAGATTCGATCGTAAAATATTTTTACGATTCGAAAGATAATACAAATTTTCAAAATGTAATGATTTATAGAACGGTTTTAAATAAATTAAAAGGTTCTGAACGAGAAATCGTAAATATTAGTAGTGTTTCGACAATAGATGAAATAAAATCGGTTTTAGTTAAAATTTTTAGTGATGATAGATATGAGTATTGTCTATCATTTGATTTAAATAATCTTATAAAAATTCAACGAAACACCCCAAGAATTTGACGGCCGAATAAGAAAAATTTTAAACACAATTTCTAATTATTCATAGCCATTCACGAAATTAGTTTTGCTACCAATAAAACTAGACTGGATATGTATTATACATTATACAATGCAAGCCCTACAAGTTTTTCTGGTTGGTTTGAGGAATCCTTATGGAATTATAACACGTACAAAGGAACCGAAGTCCTTAGCAGATGAGTGAAATTTTATTCAGAAAGAAGAAAATATAAGGTGGGTACCTCCAAAGTGCTCTAAACAAACAATATAGAGCATCTTTCGCTTATTCTCAACAAAAACAATGGTTCACAATCATACCTACTTTTCTTTAGAGACTTCAATCCGATGCAAAGTTATATTTCACAATGAAATTTGAATTCCCAACCAAATAATAACCCACAGCGCAATTTTTATCAAAAATCATACAATAATTCGCAACCGAGTTTTAACTTCAGACAAAACCAGTCATTGAATTCTCAACAGACTCAAACTTCCACAGCTAGATTTTCAACTCATACACAAGTTTTTGGCAAAAGCTGAAATGTTTGGAAACCTAACCCAAACCAGAATCATTATCAGCCTAAACCAATTCCAATGAGCACATCAAAAAAACAATCAACAACTCTACAAAGGCCATACCCATGCTTCAAATTCCCAAGAAACCTATTTCTTAAATCATAGTACACCTCCTATAGAGAAGAAGAACTTGAATACATTGAAACTCAACCAGAAATGTTAGATCTGGATTTTCAACAACCTCAAACAAAAAATCGAACTCAATAATAATAGACTTTAATAGTTCCTTTGACAGCAAACAGCTATCATACATTTTATTGAAAATCCTCCACTAAAATTATTAATAGACACGGGAGCGACTAAATCATTTCTCGATCCAATTAGTGTCATAGATAAATATTATTCATTATTCAAAATAATGGAACCATTTGTGGTTACAACTTCTTTGGTTTCTATAAATTTCATAATGTTTTTGATGGACTTTTAGGATTGGATTTGATTAAAACTGAAACGCAACCTTAGACTTTCCGAATTCGCAAATTAAAACACCTAATACTACTTTACTATATTCTTATTCTTACTTCAATTCTAACCCAAACATTTTGTTTCGAAAAGTAGGTATTACCCGCTACTAGTGTTTCAAGAATTAAAATACCGGTAACGACGAAAATGGAATGACTCTTATTCCTTACCAAGTCATACAGAATTGTATCATACCAGAGACATTAAGTATCTCCAATAATATTTGGGCACACGCAGAAATACAAAATATCAACAGAGCGATGTAAATCTTACAGTGCATAACTATGATACATACCTATGATACATTCTTGCAAAGATTTCAAAGCCACCTTTACTCTTGTATAAAGCGATCAGTGAAAAAAAAGTCTAATACTAAATTAAAACCATGGATGAATTCTCACCTTTTAAAAAAACTTTTAACAAAAAACAAACTTTTCGAAGTGTTCAAGACATCCAAATAATGTCAGCTTAAAGAAACGTTTTTTAAAACTAAGAAGTTATTAAAGAGGAGAGAGAACTAATGTTGAAATCGACAATAAAAGGATTAGAGTTGAATAACCTACTTATGCGTGCTAATGGCTCATGCATTCCATAGTTAGTTCGGTGGTGGGAGCGATGTATAAACTCTAAATTACGTAGTTGGTGAGTTCCTCCGCGATAGTTGAATCCTATGTGGGAGAGCAAGTCGGGAGCATCAATTATACCGGTTATTAATTGATGAAAAAATACTAAATCATTGTTGATTCTTCTCTGTGAGAGGGTTTGAAGATTTAATAAGCGAATACGATTTTCATAAGGAGGGAGATTGAAAGGATCTTGAAAAGGAAGACCTTTGAGAGCGAAGCATATGAATCTGTACTGTATTGCTTCGATTCGTGATTTATGAATATCATAAAATGGTGACCATACCTGAGAAGCATACTCTAGATGGGGACGAACATAACAGTTGTATAAAGAGAGGGTGACATAAGGCTCATTAAATTCCTTTGCCCATCGCTTAATAAGGCCAAGCATTGAATTTGCTTTGTTAATAATGAGGTTGATGTGTTCATTAAATTCGAGGTTGGAACTAAAAAGAACACCGAGGTCACGGAATCTAGAAACTTGTGATAAAGATTGTTGCGATATTGAATATTCTCTAATGCTAGGAGATCTTTTGCGGGAAAAAGTCAAACTTTGGCACTTGGAAGTGTTTAAAATTAGTCCGTTCATTGAACACCATACAACAAAACTATCAATATCTTTTTGTAAGAAGTCGCGATCTGAAGCATTTTTGATGATTTTAAAAATCTTCATATCATCAGCAAAGATTAAAATGTCGCTATAGGAGATGCAAGAAATTACATCATTTATTGCAATAATGAAAAGCAAGGGACCAAGATGACTACCTTGTGGCACGCCAGACATAGCATTGAAAGGTTTTGACAAAATGTTACGAAATTTGACTATTTTTTAAGTATGAGCTTGTCCAAGCAATACATAAATACTGTGGGAAATTCAAAAGCTTTTAGTTTATAAAGTATGATGTTATGAGACAGTTGGTCAAACGCCTTAGAGAACTCAGTGTAAATGCAATCAAGCTCGTTCCCACATTCAAGAGCATTGGAACACTTATGATGAAAGGATAGAAGGTTGGTAGCCTGCTTAATTCATTCAAAAGCAAATCAAAATTCGCCTTTCGAAAGTCAAAAGTATATAAACAGTCATTTGAATTATTAATAACATGAGATGCGTTGCTTAATTCAACAAGCAACTGATGATCTTCGTCCCCCCTTAGATATTAAGGGGGGATGAAGATCATCAATTCTAGTAATGCCTGAATTAGATTGAAGAACAACCGTGCTAATAGCTTCGGAAGAGAAAACAAGGTCTAACATACGATTTTGGAAATTTCTAATACAGCTTACTTGCTGTAAGTTAGTAGATATAACATTATCTAAACCATCATGATCCATCGTCAGATGGTAACCATTGGACATATGGTAATCATTCAGCCTACCACCGTCATCGCGAGAGGACGTGCACAGCCGGAGAAATACAAAAAACCCACATACAATTACGGATTAAAAAGGGACAAACACCGACTACCTGCCAGGTACCTGACCGGAAATTCCCAGAAGGACCTGTTCGAAGACGAGGGTTAATCCCCTGATCATTAACTACTAATCACCAATTTACAAAAATTAAATTTTTTTTTTTTCCAGGAAATAGTCCACCCATTTTCAGGGAAAATAATTTATTTAATTACTAATCCCTAATAAAAATTTCAGGAAATTTCTAATAATTGATTTTCAGAGGCATGGAGAAACTTACTCCTGATACAGCGTTCGCAGCCCTGGAAGCGCTTGTTAAGCGTATGGCTACCGACTTGGGGCCTACGTGTGGACCAAGGCTTTCAAATCTCATCAGAGAGCTACAAATGCAGCTTAATCCGGAGGAAGGGCAGACTGCAACACCCACGGAGGATTGTCAAATGGGAGAGGATATGATCAACCTCACAGGCGACGAATGTGTACCTTCTGAACCCGAAACCTAAAAACTCGAGCTCAGAAGATGGAGGAAAGGGCGCTTCAAAGCGACAGAAAAAGACTTTGAAGAAAAACAAAAAAAAACGGAAGGAGGAAACCCCAGTTTTGACAGTGGGGCTAGCCACCCAGCGTACGTCTGAAATAATGAGCGACGCTAAAGAAGTACCACCGCCACCACCAGCACCATCATCACAGGCAAAATCACATGGAGCAATAAAGAGCACCCCACCATGGACCTCTACAACACCAGCAGCACCAAAAACTAGCGAACCGACCAAAGGCCCCGGAATGCCGCCAATTTTCTGTTTCTCAGGAAATATTGCGGAGATCAGCCGGTTCTGCAAAGGGAAAAACTTGGCGGTCACATTCAAGAATCGCAACGCCAAAACCACAATTATTAACGCAGGAAACCGCCAGTCGTTTGAAGGGATTAAGAAATTCTTCAAGGAGAGGAAAATCCAGTTCAACTCCTTCACACCACGGGAGGATAGGAAGAACTTACTTCTTCTGAAGGGGATACATCACTCGTACGCAGCCGTTGAGGTGGAAGACGAATTGAGGATAGAGGACCTCCCTGTCATCAGAGTAACTGAATTTAAAGCCAAGAGGGCAAAGGGTAAGTCCTACAACAACTTTGTTGTTGAGCTCAACAAGAGCTGCCAACTCAGCGAGGTGTATACGAAGACGTTAATAATGAACCAAAGGGTTCATTGGGAGCGCCTTAAATCCAATGACATCGTGCAGTGCAGAAACTGTCAACGATTCGGTCACGTTGCCACCAACTGTGGCCGTGAATACGTATGTGTGAAGTGCAAGGAGACGCACGAGCCAGGACTTTGCAAACGGACTACTAACACAGGATTAGATGTCTGGTGTGCAAACTGCCAAAAGGAAGGACATCCGGCTAGTTTCAAAGGGTGCCCAGCCCTGAAAGCTAGGCTGACAGAGAGGAATAAGGTCATCGCTGAAAAAAGGCCCAGCAAGAATTTCTCGCCAAATCCACATCAATGACAGCTCGCCCAACTGTCAGCTACGCATCGATAATCAAAAATGGACCAGCACCCAAGCCAACCACATCTAAGAACCAACTACAGCAACAGCAACCAACTGCCAAACTTGCCAAAACAATACCAGCCAAACCCACTAGACCAGCACCAGCCTCAGCCTCACCTATCAACCTCAACAACGAGGCACAAAGAATGTTTGGGAATGGCCTAGTTACCCTCATACAAAAAGCCAAGAGTGCTGAATTTACCAACTACAGCAGCTTGAGTGAAGGAGATAAGTCCGTGGCCTTAGCCACTTTCATATTCCAAATATGCAATTAAAGAGGCTCCGCATCATAACGTACAACGTAAATTCGTTGTACAGCCTGGAAAAGAGGACGTCATTTAACATGTTCATGAAGAACAATAGCCCGGATATAGCCCTCATCAGTGAAACAAATGTCGCAAGGCGCAACAACATTGACGTCATAGGATACAAAACCTTCCGACAGGATAAATCCGAGGATCGCGTTGGAACAGCAATCTATGTCAGAAATAACATAATTGCCAGGACTACGGAAATCTTCGTCACAGGCCTACTGACCAGCGAAGCAACAGCCATCACCATCCAATTAGGAAATGATGAACCCCTCTCAATAATCGGAGTATACTTCAAATGCAACTCAACTCGAAGGAATATCCAGAGTGATCTTCATATCCTGAACAACATCATCTCCAGAAGCACGTATGGGCTCATTGGTGGCGATTTTAATGCCAGACATACCCGCTGGCACGACACGATCATAAGTCCAGCAGGCAGAGCGGTTACAGACTGGCTGGATACGTTTGGCTCTCAACATTCACTGGCAGTTGTCTCCCAACAAATACCAACATTCCCGAGGACGCCATCAACACTTGATTTCTTTTTAATAACAGCAAGTTTTATCTTTCTCGTTCCAGAATTGCAGAACTACACCTGCTCAATCATATACAGTGACACGGACCACGAAGCAGTTCAAGTAAACATAAAGCTGCGCCAGCCACTTCTTTTAGCCGTGGAAGCGCCGGAACATTACATCAACTACAAGAAACTCGACCCAGAGAAGCTTAAAAGGGACGTTGAGGAAACTTTGGTACTGCCTGACCAAAACAGGAACCTGCTCAATTCGGAAATTGACGCTGCTGTTGAGACGCTAGAGCACGCAATTACCAGCGCACTTGACCGCCAAAAGCAACCGAAGAAGAGTAGTGATAGATACCAGCATCTTCCTGACTACGTGAACAACCTGTACAAGCACAGGCAAATATTGCGTAAGAGGCTACAGCGAATCCACCAAAGGGAACTCAACACGACCAATGTCAGCTATCGAACTGTTTGGAGCGAGCTCCAGCAAATCAATGTAATGTTCCGGAATGCGATCCGTCACTACAATGATGTTCAAATCCAAAAGAGGCTACAAGAAATAAAACCTGGACCTGATGTGTTCAAAAAAATCAACAGGATAGTTGGTTGTAAGAATTCAATCCCGGAAGCCATCACAACCAACGAAGGAGATGCTAAAACCAATCAGGAGAAAGCGGAAGCGTTCGCAAAACATTTTGAAGGCAACTTTGTGCCCACACCAACCGATGACCCTGACTTTCTGGACGAAATCGAAACATCCGTTCAACTGACCCTTGGGCCCAACACTGATGAAACCACTTTCAGCAACACCAGTCTGTCGAGTGACCCAGTCAACTGTCCAAACCTGTGCAATCCGGAAGAAATTGCGGAAATAATCAACAGCTCCAAGCCCAAGAAGTCAACAGGACCAGATGGTGTTTCTAATTTCATCCTGAAGAGGCTCCCACAGACAGTGATGATATTCCTGGCCATCATAATGCGTCAACAACAGCTACTTTCCCGGAAAATGGAAAACGGCCAAGATAGTGGCGATTCCGAAAAAAGGCGATCGGAATCTCATCGTCAATTACAGGCCCATCTCCCTACTGAACAACCTAAGTAAGCTCCTGGAGGAGCTTTTACTTAGGAAATTTAAGAAGTTCTGCCGGGAAAATAACATCATCCCAGATATGCAGTTCGGCTTCCGGGAAAAGCATTCAACCCTACATCCGTTGATGAAACTGCATAAAGACGTCACCGCAGCCCTCAACAACCATCGGGTCACCGTCGCTTGCTTTTTGGATGTCGAAAAAGCATTCGACAGCGTATGGATTGATGCTCTCATCCATAAACTCCATCTACTAAATTTTCCAGCTCCGCTAATAAAAATAATTTTTTCCTTTCTCTCCCACAGGAACTTCTTCGTTCAAGTCGAGAGCGCAAAATCAGCCACCAAAAGTATCAGAGCAGGAGTTCTTCAAGGATCGAAGCTAGGGCCATTCCTCTTCAACATAATGACGTCGGACCAACCTACCCCAAGGGAATGCGAAAACTTGCTTTACGCTGACGACTCCTTAACATACTGCACATCTCTTTCGCCATCCATAGCTGCACGGACAGTGGAAACTCACATCCACAGACTATATGCCTATTATAGTAAGTGGGGTATACGGGTCAACTCAACCAAATCTGAACTCGTCTGCTTCAGAAGGCCTGGAGTTTATAGAGGCTGCCGTACTGCTGGAAAATGCAGAGCAACATCACTATCGCTACCCGATGGAACCAGACTGACTGCCCAACTGAACGCGAAGTATCTGGGCGTCAACTTTAACGAGGTGCTTAGATTTAACCCACGCTGTACTAAAGAAGGCCAACTTCGCTTTCCACCGACTTTACCCTTTGATGAGAAGAAGGACAGGACTTAGTCAGTCAACGAAACTTCTGATGTACAAGCAACTGCTGAGACCCGTCATCAACTACGTCAGCCCGGTCTGGTTTGCCATCTCCAAGACAGCGATGAAGGAGCTCCTACTTTTCAAAAGGAAAATTCTGACACTCTGCACTGGCCTTACTTTCAACCACCAGCGCCAAAGACACTACAGCAACCAGCTTGTGTACGAGCAAGCCAAAGTGATGCCCTTAGATCAATACGTGTTATTGACAGTAAGGAAAACGGCTGCAGATATCAACAACCACTCGAATCATTTGGTGAGAAGTATAAGCAGTGAGGACTAACACCCCGAGCCAAGATACCTAAGCGTGATGAACACTTTGAACGAAGAAATAATACCAGCCAACGACGAAGACACCAATTTCTACGCTGACCCTGGGTCAGCATATTTCCGTGGCTAATGCCAACCCCTACCTCCTCCCTATGCAGAGGGACGCCAGCGACAACCGGGACGGAACATCCCGAGATCACCCAAGTCAACCGACTTATAATTAAGATTTTTCTTTTCTTTTCAGCTATATAATATTAAGTTATTATTTCAATTCTAGACAATGTATTTGGTTAGGCCCCCTATGTGCCAACATTCTAACATTATCATTTTTAAATTCTAAAATTATCTAGTATAAGTATCAATTGTATATATATAACGTTCAATAAAATAATTATTATTATTATGACATATGGTAAATTAAAGTCACCTAGTAATAGAATTTGGCTTTCTAGGTCCGACAATTCAAAAATATGATCCAAAATTAGCGAAAGTTCAGCATAAGCACAGGCTCAACTTTTTGGAACAATGTAAACGTTAACGATAAAAATATTTTTAGACAGTGTACAGACTTTCACACAAACAACATCAATAGTCAGCTCAAACGGAAAGAGTATACGAGACGACATATATGTGTTCCTGACTGAAATCAAAACACCACCACCGACACAGAACCATGGAAAAATTCTAGCCATCTTTTTTACTCGAAAAAGAAAATCCTGCTTCCTCCCAAGTAGTCAGTTAGAGGTGAACGGTTGTTGTATAAATTGAGAGCCCTCTGTAAAATACTTAGGATTAACCCCTAGACAAAAAACTGACCTTTAGTGAACACACTTCAAATACACTGAAAAAGTCTCTATTGCGATCAGGATATTATACCCCGTTATAAATCGAAAATCCTCTCTGTCAAATTAATAATAAAGTTATAATACTAAAGTCGATTTTCCAGGCTATTTTACTCTATGGTATGGGGAAAATGTCCAATGTGTCACATAAAAAAATTTCAGGTGTCACAAAGCAAAGTTCTTAAAATGATGCTAAATTTGCCTTGGTAGCAATTTACCAAACGCGAATGTCGAAATGATTTCGGAGTGAATTGAAAAGTTAGATAGACCCTTAATAGAACGCTGTACGTTTGCCGATAATAATCTGGTAAAAGAAGTAAGATTTGATTCCTGATTAATTATACCTATGCATATTGGCTTATTTGTTTATATTCTCATTTGTTGATTTCAATTTTAATTTATTTAATCACGTTTTATTAATTTGTAAATTTATTTGTTTTCTAGTTTATTTCATTTTTTCATTCATTTATTATACTGTTTAGTCGTTAAATTATTTATTCTTTACTTTATTTATTTATTTATTTATTAGACTATTTATTTGCTTATTTACTCATTTATTTATTTATTTATTTGTTTTTCTATTTATTTATTTGTATATCTATTCATTTATTTATTTATTTACTTATTTTTTTATTTATTTATTTTCCTAATATCTTATTTATTTATTTGTTGGATAATTAATTATTCATTTTTCCAATCTTTTTTCACTTATAGTACACGTCAATTGTGCTTACTATACCTCCAAGCGGTATCCACTGGGACCTGGGATGCTCAGTCCAGAGCTGACCTGCTAAACTAGTAAGTGCGAGTGTTGACAAGGGAATCCGGAACAAAAGAATTGTGATCGGTCAACACTATAATTGCTCTGCGAATTATGACTGACTTCACGAATCTCAGTGGTCTACGAGAGCTTTCGCGTAAATGTCCCAGCGGATGAATTCGAAGGACAGAATCAACGGTGGACTTCAGCAGCCATAAAAGCAGAAACCCCTGAAGGAGCTACTCCAACATATTTGGTTTAAAGATCTTTCGGGGTCTTTCAATACTAGGACAGGGTATTGAAGTATAGATGGTGGCGGATGAGCTCCTGGTGAGCCAACGGCAGCACTCACACCCCTGCAGCAGGGTACTGACACTGGATATTCCAGCCCTTTGTGTCCGAAGGGATCCAAAAGGACCTGGCCCTCCAGGTTGGGGGTTGTGCGTAGGGTTAACTACCCAACCACGTTAAAAAAAGTTTGTTCCGAAACAACTAACAGCCTCGGATAACGATAATGATTTCAAAGTTGACGACCCAAGCAAACGAAAAAAGGACAATGACCTCCGGATCTGCACGTGGAACGTAAGGTCTCTTAACGGACTAGGTGCAGCTGGAGAATTAGCGGACGCCCTGGACTGCTGCAAAGCAGACATAACCGCCATCCAAGAAGTGCGATGGAGTGGACCGGGCATAAAGAAGATGAAAAACTGTGACATCTACTATGGCGACTGCTACAGACAAAAGAGACAACGCTTACTTGGGTGCGGATTTGTCGTTAGAGGAAGACTCAGGGATAAGGTGATTAGCCAAAATCCAGTCAATGATCGTATAATGACCATCCGCATCAGGGCTAAATTCGCTAACATTAGCCTCATATGCGCCCACGCCCCCACAGAAGAGAAAGACGACGATTCCAAAGACTGTTTCTACGAGCTCCTCGAAGAAACGTATGAGCAGTGCCCTAGACACGACGTGAAAATCGTTCTTGGCAATTTTAACGCAAAGGAGGACATCTTTGGAAACACAATCGGTAAGCATAGCCTATATGACAAAACCTCCGAAAACGGACTGAGGCTAATCGATTTTGCTGCGGGGCTGAATCTTATTGTAAGTAGTACGCGCTTCCCGCATCTCAAAATTCATAAAGGTACATGGCGATCCCCAGATCAATTAACCGTCAACCAAATTGACCATGTTGCGATCGACGCAAGGCACTCTTCCAGTGTTCTAGATGTCCGAACTTTCCGAGGGGCCAACTTCGACTCGGACCACTACCTTGTTGTAGCCAAGGTACGAATGAGGATATCTTGTTCACGACCAGCGCGAACTAACGCTGTGAAGAGATATGACGTCGGAAAGCTACAATCGCAAGAGATTGCCAATGCCTTTTCCAATCGAGTGTCCCTTCAATTATCCTTGAATCCCATGCCGCCAGCATTAAACATTGAAGACCAGTGGCAGCAATGCCAAGAAGACATCAGAACCGCTGCCTCTGAGGTTCTTGGTTTCACTCGGCCACCAAAACGAAACCCATGGTTCGATGAAGAATGCAGGCAGGCAAATGCAGCCAAACAAAGAGCACGACAAATGCTTATGCAAACACGAACAAGGGCTGCTTACGATCAGTATAACGAAATTTACAAGGAGAGAAGGAGGGAAGAACACCGACTTCTCAAAAAGAAAAAGAAGCAGCATGAGAAGAGCTCGTTTGAGGAAATTGAGAGGTGCCATGACAGGAACGAGATTCGGAAGTTCTACCAAAAGGTAAAAAGATCCTGCCAGGGTGGCAAACCCTGAACTCAAGCCTGTAAAGACCAGCAGGGAAACATAGTTATAGAGTCACAGTCGCTACTGAGGATCTGGAAAGATCATTTCTGCAGACTGCTTAACGGCGATGAAGACACAAATTCCGCTGTCAGGCAGATTGCCCCATTCAGCTTGGACGATGATCAAGAATGCCGTCCTCCCGACCTAGAAGAGGTTAAGCTTGTCATATGCAAACTTAAATCAAATAAGACTGCAGGTGCAGATGGCCTTGATGCCGAACTTTTCAAGGCAGCTGGAGATCAGTTGGAAAGGAGCATGCACCAGCTGATCTGCATGATATGGTCGAAAGAAAGCATGCCCGATGAATGGAACCTCAGTATCGTATGCCCGATCCAAAAGAAGGGAGACCCTCACAATTGCGCCAATTACAGAGGGATAAGCCTCCTTAACGTCGCTTATAAGATCTTGTCTGCTGTAATATGTGAACGTCTGAAACCCCACGTCAACAACTTGATAGGTCCTTATCAATGTGGTTTTAGACCAGAGAAGTCCACAATAGACCAAATTTTCATATTACGGCAGATCTTGGAAAAAACCCGAGAACATAATATCGATATTCACCACCTCTTTATCGATTTCAAGGCCGCGTATGACAGTATTTACAGAGACGAGCTGTACAGAGCCATGTCTAGTTTCGGCATCCCTGCAAAGCTCGTACGACTATGCAGGATGACTTTGGAGAATTCACGCTGCTCCGTCAAGGTCGGTAAAGAACTCACCGAGACCTTTGATGTCGAAAAAGGCTTTAGGCAAGGCGACAAACTGTCATGCGATTTCTTCAACATCATACTTGAACAGATTGTAAGAAACTCAAACGTCAACACCAGAGGAACAATCTTTCAAAAGTCTGTACAATTACTCGCCTATGCAGACGATATTGACGTAATGGGAAGAAAAAAGCGTGATGTCATAGGTGCTTTTGCGAGTATTGAAACAGAAGCGGCAAAAATGGGTTTGATGGTTAATGAGGGCAAAACGAAGTATATGCTGTCATCAAACAAGGACACAGAACATCGACGAATTGGACAAAACGTCACAATAGACAGACATAACTTCGAGGTAGTACAGGACTTCGTCTACCTAGGATCCGCTGTAGACACGGACAACAACATCAGTGCGGAGATCAAATGGAGAATAACTCTTGCAATTGAGAAACAAAACCCTCGCTAGAAAAACCAAGGTGACCTTGTATAAGACCTTAATCATCCCAGTCCTGCTGTACGGCGCGGAAGCATGGACCTTATCGAAAGCGGATGAGGAAACTCTTGGTCGTTTCGAAAGAAAAATTCTCCGAATGATCTTTGGTCCCGTATGCGAAGACAATGTGTGGAGAAGAAGATACAACAACGAGCTGTATGAGCTGTACCGCGACATGGGCATAGCCAGAAGAGTACGCATCGCGAGGCTACGATGGTTGGGTCATGTAGAGCGGATGGACCCAAACGCTCCGGCTCGTCGGGTGTTCGAAAGCACATTGCAGGGAAATCGCGGAAGGGGAAGACCTCGTCTTAGGTGGCGCAATCAAGTGGATGAAGACCTCAACCGACTTGGAGTGCGAAACTGGAGAGAGCTCTCCCGAGATCGAAATCGTTATAGAAGGATGTTGGTTGAGGCCCAGGTTCACCTCGAACTGTAATGCCCACCTAAGTAAGTAAGTAATCTTTTTTCATGTTTAACTTACTTAGCTCTGTTACTTTTTTTTTTTTTTTTTTTTTTTTTTTTTTTTTTTTTCCAGGAAAGTTGTGCGACCTTTTGAATGTTAATTAATTTGTTTTTGAGCAGGCTCAAGGTCAATAAACATAAACCATAAACCATATAACAACATTGTTTTTATTGACCTTGAGCCTGCTCAAAAACAAATTAATTCTGTTACTTTTTGTGTGTTTATTGTTATGCTTCATTTTTGCTTGTTTGCTCACTCCTGCTTAGTATTTATTTATTTATTAAATATTACATTTGTTTTGTAAAAGAAAAATTGTCATTACTTAAGTTATCAAGTTAACACCCTCTGTGCAATATTATTTAATTAAAGTTTTTTGTTCGTGTTCTCCTTCTTAACTCAAATTATTTGCTTTATATCGTTTTTTTTCTTATTCAAAAATACTGTTTCAGAAGAAAGATAAATATAATACTATCAAATCTCTGTTTTATACAGGGTGATTCGCATAAGGTGTGACAAAAAGATAGGGTGTGTAGTTTGGTCCTAGACAAGCAAAAAATCGTATGGGAGGGGGGGGGTCCATTTTCCCCCGTTTAGGCGGGAGGGGCCATTTAAGAAAAAAATCACTAAAAATGGAAACAAAATTATTTAAATATAACGGTAATACCTACAGAGTCGTGCTATAATATTTTGAAAAGCCAAAAACCTATACATTAAATAAAATTTAAAAATAAGTTGTTCATTTGAATAGTTTTTGAAATATTAATTTTCAAAGTCAAAATTTTGAAAAAAAAACATAATTTTTTTTCTTCAAACCATTTTTTTTCAAAATTTTACGTAATTAAGTAGTATTTTTCTGGCTTATTTTCAATGCTCTTACTTATTTTTGATCAAACACAAAAAACCGGATGCCAAAATAACCTGTAGTTTTTGAGAAAACCAAAAATTACAAAAACGACTTTTCAAAAAAATTTTTTTTTTAAAGTTTTTTTTTCATTATTGGATTCTTAAGTGTTTCTTAAGTGAAAAAAAGTAAAGAGAAAATTCATCCTTCATTTCTTAAATTCACTTAACAATCCAATAACGAAAAAAAAACTTTAAAAAAAATTTTTTTTTGAAAAGTCGTTTTTGTAATTTTTGGTTTTCTCAAAAACTACAGGTTATTTTGGCATCCGGTTTTTTGTGTTTGATCAAAAATAAGTAGGAGCATTGAAAATAAGCCAGAAAGATATTACTTAATTACGTAAAATTTTGAAAAAAAAAGGTTTGAAGAAAAAAAATTATGTTTTTTTTCAAAATTTTGACTTTGAAAATTAATATTTCAAAAACTATTCAAATGAACAACTTATTTTTAGATTTTATTTAATGTTTAGGTTTTTAGCTTTTCAAAATACTATAGCACGACTCTGTAGGTATTACCGTTATATTTCAATAATTTTTTTTTCCATTTTTAGTGATTTTTTTCTTAAATGGCCCCTCCCGCCTAAACGGGGGAAAATGGACCCCCCCCCTCCCATACGATTTTTTGCTTGTCTAGGTCCAACCTACACACCCTATCTTTTTGTCACACCTTATGCGAATCACCCTGTATATAAGGTGTGATAACAGATCAAATGTAATTTATAACAAAATAAAAACTCTATATCTATCTATCTTAAGAGCATTACAGGAAACCTTCATTCCGAAGATGGCGAACGCTACGATAGCATAATAAATTTTGCAAAACAATCAAAATAACATAGCTTATACTTATCTTAAACAAACAAAATTCAATTACAACAAAAATTATAAAAGATTTCAACAATATGATTAATTTAATTAAAAAACCAAAATCAATTGCTAAGTAAAAAAGATCTAATTCGTTCGAGAAGTAAGCAATCCTTGCATAGACTACATATGTATTTCATGATATTTGTGGTACCCGTGGTGTGATGGATAGCATGTCCGACTGTTAATCCAGTGGTTCGAGTTCAAATCCCACCAGAGGCAAAAATATTTTTTCTACGGGTATCGCCTTTCGCGAGGAATTGGCAAGTCCTCCGTTAGTATTCATTGCCATGAAAAGCGCTTTCTCGATTAGCCGTTCGGAACCGGCAGAAAATTGTAGGTCCCCTCCATTCCCTCACAAGGGATGGTTGTGAGAAATGCGCTAGGCCCAAGGGCTCCTCGCTCTGTTGCGCCACCCTATTTATTTATTTATTTTATTTCATGATAGCAAAATATGCCCTTAACGAAATTAGTTACGTTTGCAACATTATACTACATCTTCTTGATGATTCGGAAAATGCTATTTCATTCGCTAGACTAAAGGTCCTTCACAGCAGTATTCTAAAAATAAAAGGTATTATTCATAGTCTGCGAGGTTTCCCACAACTATAAAGCTAATGAACGTTGGTTTTTTAACAGCCGACTTCATAATTACTATGAAATCATTTGTTCTATGTAGTATTTGTGTAGTTAGTCTTGTGGTGTATCAGCCAAATGGTCTTTGTCGCCCGGCTGCAACCCCCCTACTCCGCAGATTTATGTGTGGAGTAGGTTTCATGTAAATGTAAATGTAAATCATTGAACTCGAATCATATCAAAGTAACAAAAGAATAGTTTTTGTCATGCTATAATGTATCCCGATTTATATTCCTTTTATCACATATACTCAATCCCTTCCAAAAACCAAACCCTTATTATACCCCAGAAACTGTTCCTAGCAATCAGTGAACTACACTAATACAGTGATGAAACTTGCCACAAAGTAGAGCTATACCTACTGTTCGAATCACTTTATTATCCAAGACAACAAAGAAGACGATTGCATTATCCAAATGCTTAAAATAAAGAACACCAGAAACCACTAAAAAGACAACAAAGAAGACGATTGCATTATCCAAATGCTTAAAATAAAGAACACCAGAAACCACTAAAACATGGTCATGCGACCAAGTTAGAGATAAAAGGTTTGTTCGTTGAAGCCCTAGGGTCGCCCTGGGGTCGCCGTAAAGCGTTTTTTGAGAAACCTAAAGTCGCCCTGAATGTCAAATTGAGTGTTTTTTGGGCCCTAGCGTTAACCTACCCTACCCTAGTGTTATCCGTTACGCCCTTGCTTTTTGCTGTGGCGAGTTGAGGGCTGTCAAATGGCATGTATTTTTTTTAATGACAGGGATGTGTGGTTATTTGTGGTTTAGCGTTTTTTGAGGACTGGAAAACCAAGTTTTTTTTGACAACTCATAGGGTTGTCAAGAAAACCTGGGTCAACCCTGGGTAAAGTTCAATGAATGGACCTTAAATCGGCAGTCATAGAACAAATCAACAAAAATTACCTGATTGCAATATTCCTGGAGCACACTTAAGTTAAAATGACCTGCCAGCAACACAACGACTTTAGATCGTTACTGGGAACTTATCTTATACGGATACATACAGGAGCACCCGATCATACACAAATTATGAAACTTCTGTATCAGGGCATCTTCTCATACTACCAGCATTGACTCTACCCGAAGCAACAGTCAACGAAAATGGTTTGAAAATCAATCTTCACGACATCAGACCAAGTAATCTACATCAACCACTCAGAGAGCAACTCGCAGTAAGGCATGCCACAATGTCTGCAACGTTCCATATCATCGACCTTTACTAATTGGACCACTTTTGTTCTTCTTACAATACTCACAACCGCTTTTATTAGCTTCATGTATATTCGACTTAAATCCTGCAGAATAACATGAAACTCGACAAATTCAACAGACGGAAAAAGAAATTCCAACACCACAAGCAACACAACATTTCGAAGCCGAACAAGTTACAATATGAAAATATAAAAAAAAAATATTATATAAGTCAGTTATGTGTGTGTAATGTGTGTATAACCAGAACAAAAATGTACCTCTATTAATTGAAAAAAAAACCATTGCATGTAAGATAAGTACACATGTAATTTCAAGTACATAAATAAATAAGAGCGAATCAAAAAAAAAATGTTTATTAAATAAATAAATTTGGTTTATCAATGTGGAAAACGTTTAAGATTTCGTTCATAACGTAGATAGATCTATATTTTGAAAGCGGAAATAAAAAAAAAACCTTTGAGAAAAACTAAAAATTTTAAATTAATAAATCCAATTTATCTGTGTAGAAAAAAATTAATATTTCACTCTTAACATAGATAGATCTTTTTTTAATAAAAAAACTTTGAGAAAAAATTAAAATAATAACAATAGTATTAAATAAATAAATATGATTTGCACGACTGGGTGGCACGAACTTGCGATTGTGTGCTAAGTACAATGCCAAAATTAAGACTGAGTAAAAGGTTTAAGTATTCGCTCTTAGTATATTTGGTGGTACAGGACTGCCAACTACACATTAATCATGAAAATTGGAAAAAAATGAAAAAATTAAATTAAATATTCCAAAGTTTTTAAGCTAATATCTAAGAACGCCATTCTTTTGCAGTTGCTAATACATACATATACATATGTATAATCTTCAAAAATTTCATCAAAGCCGTTGGAGCCGTTTTTTTTTTAAATTGGTTTTCTATTTTAAATTTTTTTTTTTTAAATGAGGTTATAAAAATTCAAGTACCCATAGTACACATATCTTTAGATCTTGTTAAAAGGTGAATTGCCAAAAAATTTTGAATAAATCAAATAGGTACCTATACCGTTTTGAATATATTCGAAAAAACTAATTTTTTTTAAATAGCAAATGAAAATTTAAAAAACAAGATTGATACGCAATCTTGCTTAAACAACCTAGGACTTCTAAAATATAAAATTTCGTCAAAATCGTCTAGGCCATTAGCGAGAAAGTCGGTTTTGAGAAAAAAACGGTACTATGGGGGTTACCGTTTTTATACTTTTCCAAAAACAAATTTAACATAGTAAGAATATTTATTCAAAAATAATCCTTCACCTAAAATTTTATCAAAATCGTTGAAACCGTTTTCGAGAAAAATAGGTATTATCATATCGGTTGTTTGGCAGGTACCGTTGTTTCAAGACCCAAAGGCCCAATTCCAAAAACCCTCTGAAGGCTATCTCAGAGAGCATACATGTAAATTTTTAAGAAAATCGGTCAAGCGGTTCAGGCTGTAGATCCATATATGGACAGACAGGCAGAAAGGCAGACAGACAGACACACACACGGACAGACAGAATTGCAGCACCCACTTTTTTGTATTCTCTATTATCGTAATGTCATGTTTAATTGTTATTTGTTATTTAAAATTTTTTTTTCTGCACGATAGCAAAACTTGCCTTATAGTACCTATGATCGCAAGTAAAAATAATGTATAATGTATATATGTAAAAAAAATTAATTCATTATAATAGCAGATAGATCTTTCTTCTATCAATAAAGCGGTGCCGTGACTTAAGGCCAAGTGACATAAGGCCGAATTTGAATGTTTGGCCTTATGTCACTTTGCGAAAGCGACATAAGGCCAAATTTTAGGAGTTGGCCTTATGTAACTCTCCCATAGCGTCATAAGCCCAACTTTTTTGGGACATAAGGCAAACGGTTCAATTTATTGTTTGTATATGCCGTTAGGATTGTTATCAACGTCTAGCCTTTTACATGTTGCGCTCATTAACATTCTTCTTCTCAATTGTGTAAAAATCAATCTTTTGAACGGATCTTCCCTAACTTTTATTTGAACAAAACATTTTTCCATTATTAACTTCTTATCATAATTTTGCAAACGTGCATCAACGTGACGCATTGTTTTATAAAGGAAGATACAGTTATAATTAAAAATGCTAATGCATACATACAGAATATTTTTAAGTTACATTAGCCGTGTTTCATTGGGAATTTTCATATTCACTTCACTAATACGCTCAATAAAACGCTGTACTCACTAATGGAACTCTATTCCATAAACTCCATTTACCAGAAATCCCTGTTGTTCACTTCTGCAAGTGACTTATTTTTATTCACTTATCGTTGTTCACTTAGAGTTGTTGTTTTCCCATGTGCGATGTTTTGCTGAAGTGAATACAGATTCCCAATAAAGTTCGGCTATTGGTACAAAGAGATATGCTTTCAATTAGTTTAATTTAAAGATATAAGTTAAAAAGCTTTTACAAAACATTCGCCGGGAATGTTTTTTCAATATTTTTTCAGTTTTGTTTTCAAATCTTTAGGTTTTGAGCTTAAGATAAAGTAAAAGTAAAAAATTCGCGCGAACTGAAAAATTTGGCTTGGGCAGCTTAAAAGACTCTACCATCGTTATCTAAATAGAGTTGACCCACAATATCGTGAGCTTCAGGCCAAAATACTGTGCATCAGCAAAATTATAAGCGATAATATTAATTTAGACCTAAAAAATGCATTTAAATCCAGATTGGGGAAAATTAAACCCTCTCCCCAGGCTTTTATAGAGATAGACAAAATAACTGGACGTAACAGGAACAGATATCTCGAAAGATATGCTTCTTTATATTGACCAAGAGCTTTATGATGCTCAATCTAAATTAAATGCATTTAAAGGTATTTATTCTGCTGATTACTCTAAAAGAACGTCTATTGATGATCAAAACTTTGAAAATGAAGTTCTATTTACAGTAAACTCTTTCAAAGAAAACTATCAGCTCGAAAGACTGACTACCTTCTCCAGGATCCAGGAACTACTCTTTTCACGTCATCTAAAAGTGTTCACATGTTGAGAATCTCGCTCAATAATAAAAAAATCTTCTGGAGTTGATAAAATATCAAATTATTTACTAAGAAAATGTCCGTATACATTGGATAGATTATTGTCAGCAATATTCAACCAATGTTTAATTTAGAAGCAAGCTGAGATTTTGCCAATAGCAAAAAAGAAGGCTCCTAGAAAAATTATCAACTTCCGTCCTATATCGTTTCTGTCCAATATGGGAAAGTTATTTGAGCGGGTATTGGCAAATCTTTTGAATAATTTTTGGGAAGATGCAGTCATCCTTCCAAACAACCAGTTCGGGTTAAAGAAAGGAAACTGCACAGAACATGCCCTACTCTTATTTCAGAATAAAGTTATTCAAAATTTAAGAAACAGAATATGCACTGTGATCTTAGACATCGACCTCGAAAAGGTTTTTGATTCGATTTGGCATAATGGCTTATTATTTAAAATCATACGACTCGGCCTTCCGAACTTTTCTCTCAAGCAGATTTTCCTCAATTTTCATTGGAAATGACCATACGAACTACTTTCCGGTGAATTCGGACGTTCTCTCGTACCCTACATCGAATAAACCTGGATCACTACACTATGCAGATGACACTCTGGTATTGGCAAGTAATATACGGCCACTGTTAGCGCTCAACAAAATAAAAGAAAAACTCCCACTTGTGGAAAAAAGTGTAAAAAGTATTTTAAAAAGTGGAGACTTAAATCAACACCCAAAAATGTGGGTTGACAGTTGACATGCTTTAGAAACGCAAGCGGTAAAGGGCACTATCTTGAGGTCAGCGAGAGCAAGTCTCTTTCCTTAAAAATAAATAATTTTTCTATCCCACTACGTTCGGAAACAAAGTATCTCGGAATAAACTTCCACAACAGGTTAGGATTCGACAAACATGGAAGGGCCTTTCTCAATAGAGCAAAAATAGTTACCGGAACTCTAAAACAATTATTTAATTCTAGAGTAATGTTAGGAAAAGCAAAAGTTCTAATATACAAAACTCTTATTAGCCCATTTTGACATATGGTTTCAGCATATGGTTCACCATATCACCAACGGTAGCGAAAGAAATGGAAGTTTTCGAAAGAAAAATTCTAAGATTTTGTTGTGGAATGTTTAGAAGGTCAGATAAAAGATGGTTCCCTAACAAAGCAATATATGACGCAACCTCTAATGAAATACGAAATAGAGCTTCTTTTTAAAAAGATGGAACGAATAAGTTCCCACCATAACCCACTTATGAGGTCATCAATAGATTCTAATATCGAAGACATATGGGTGACCACTATTATTTGTCAGCATTTAATTTAATTAATGAGGGGTCCGAATCCCTTTTAAGACCAGGTGCAGGCGACACCACACAATGTTAGTAAGTGTATGTTTGTAGACTAGAGCAGTGAATGTACACCGGGAGCAAAAAATGTACACATACACATATAGTTGAACTTGTTTCTATTAAAGACTCTCTAATGCGACGTATTTTGGTTGTCCTTGCTGTTGGCACATGTTTTGAAAGCCGTGATCTTCTTATAAAGCATACTTACTGTTTATTTGAAAAAACTTTTTGAAAAGGGTGATAGGAAATTGCCGGCTATTGTGGAATGGAGTGTAAGTAAGACGAAGGGCAGGGTAGATTGAATTCTTAACACAGTATTTATATTATTTACTTCACACTTTGTTATTTGCTTATTTTTGAGGTGAAGAGATAACTAAAAAAACACTTTCGTAGTGACTGTTCAATGTTTAATTCCTTTAAACTATAAAAACAGGCGTATTTCTTAAAAGTAATGTTTTGTTTTAAAATATAGTTAACCCGCCCGCGCTAGCTGGTTTTATATACAGGGTGTCCCGTAATTCGTGTAACATACTTTCTAAAATAGTTCTTGGTAATATTCTAAGAAAAAAATTGTAGCACATAAAGTCCGTTTCTCAATTTTGACATCGCTCTTTGACAATTTAAAAAAAGGCTAATTTGGTGTTTCCTGACCTGTGTTAAACTAGATTTCTCTGTCAATACTGATGGTAGATAGCGAATTTTAGATTAAATTTTCTTGTAGAAATAATAATCTTCAAAACTGTATTTAAATTGCTCTCCTAAAGGCTTAGGGTCGTCAGAATTTCAATTTTAAATATTGTTAAAATTTTCTTACCCCAACAAAGTTTTGACTTTGGGTAATTTTTTTGCGACAAAATATTATCAAGCGACAGTTTTTTTTAATTCCGCACACTACACAACTCCCGTACCTTCGTGCTCAAATCGGTGCAGTAGTTTCGGAGCCTATTCAAGACAAACAAAAAAACAATCAAACTTTTCCCCTTTATAATATTAGTAAGTTTACTAGTTATCGGAGTTTTGGTAAGGAATTCTATTTTTTTTTTTTTTTTTTGAAAACTAAATATAGTCTATGTCACTCAGGGATAGTGTAGCTTTCCAACGGTGAAAGAATTTTTCAAATCGGTGCAGAAGTTTCGGAGCCTATTCGAGACAAACAAACAAACAATGAAACTTTTCGTCTTTATAATATTAGTAAGATTAAGTCTTGATCAATATTTACTTCAATATTTAAGGAGTTTCGATAAAGTTAGACATATCATTAAGTCAACCAAATGTTAAATTAAGCTTTATAAATAACAATGTAATGAATTTATGAAATTTGCCTCAATAAAGTTAACTTTTAACTTGTAACTTTGCTAAACTATGCGCTCATAAATTTACTACCTACACCAAATTAAAATGAATACGTGTTGCATGCATCTGCACTTGAAAAGATTTAACACAAACTAAAAAGAAATATCAACGTAAGTTTCTCGTTTCCAAATTAAAAAGAACAGAAATGCTGTCATATAAAAAAGGGCTGACTAAATTCTTCTTTGGTTTTTCTGTTTAATCAATGCCTGAAAGCAAAAAATAATAAAGCATCTTAAATAAAGTTATACATGTGAAAATAATTCTGCAGAAAATATGTATTCATTTTAATTTCAGTCCGAAGAACGACGAGTTCCTTCAAGAAGGAGTAAATCTGAAGGTCCTCCAGCTGTACTAAATGGCCGGGCTTATCCAATTGCGTCCGAGATTGATGGAACGGGAATTGGGAACTCTAATGTACAGGTATATAAACTCCCAACTTTTGTTTGATTTCAGTTCTTTTCAATATCAGAAATACAATCAGAGATTATTTTAACAAAAAATTATGAAAATTTAAAAATAATTTTTTTGTTATTTATGGTATTTAGTCGTTATTATATTTAAGCTATCAGTCGGATTATGATGATCGTTTGAGAATTCATTTGCTATAGAACATTGAACTAAGAGTTTTTCTTTCAAATTCCCACGGAGAGCTAGGCAGACACGAATTCAACAGTATTTCTTCTAAATTCAGCGACACTTGAAATATGTTTAATTTTTTCTTCGGAAACTCAAGGCACTCAAAGTTCTGAACCGAACGCAGTCGGACTGCTTTATTTTTATGGTTTTTGGTGTTTTTTGTGATCGATGCAAAGCAAAATCGAAAGTGATATTTGAGGCATTTTCATCTGTGTGAAATGAAATATATTTTAGATAGCGAAATAATGAGAAAGTATTACAAAACAAAACATATATTCGTGAAGTTAATCCGTAATATGTGCAAAAAAATGTGTATTTGACCAAATGTATGGGTATCATTTTTCCCTAAAAAAAGAACAAAAAAGTAACCATTGGAGAAAATGGTCGTAGGGTAGCTCTACAACTCTTTTGAAATGTCATTTTAGAAAGAACTAATTTCACAAAGCTACCAATTTGAAATAATAAAAAATATGATGACTTAAGGCACTAACTAGAACTACACAAATACTACATAGAACAAATAACACATGACAGCACGCAAAAGTACAAGACAGTTCCCCCATTTTGTTAGTATGAGCGCTCATTCCGATTTAATTGCGGTGTTCTAATGGTGATATATATCACATATATATAGATACTATTTGTTCCCTTTGGAACAGTGTATAATTAAACCGAGTTAAGCCATTCCGAGTCTTTTTTCGGTCCCGAAAATCCCGGGATTAGAATCGTAAAATCCCGGGATTTTCGGGATTGATTTGTTGATTATTTTGGCTTATTATTTTTATCTACTTGAAACTTTTCCGATAAAAAAATTTTAAATTGGATTCCACTTGGTTTTGAATTAATAATAAAAATGAATAACAATTTTTTTTTACTGTCAATACATTCTTTGGGTGTATTCCAAAATAAAGTTAAAAAGTTTGTCGTTCCTGTGTGTATAGATAGCTCTTTATATCGTAATAATATTTTCAAGTAAATAATAATAAGAGAAGTAATAGTAATGATGTCAATACATTATGAATAGAACACATGAAGACAGTATTCAAATATTCAAAATGAAAATAATATTTAAAGGAAAAGAGAAACACACAATCAGTATAGGGTGAAGTATTCAAAATGAAAAGATTAATTAAAAAATAAGCGAAAGTTTGCAGTTTTTTCAAAAATCGACACAACATTAGCTTTTCTGTGGAGATCTAGGGTTAAAGTGCACCAAGGGAGATTTAGCATTTTTTTCAAAACTTTATTTTGTGATAATTGTAATCTTTTTATTGCAAAAAGCAACCATATTGGACATCCATATTGCATAAAAATAGCTTTGTGAATAAGCAGATTTTTGATTTATAAAAGGCTAAAGCATCCTAATTGCAAGAACATATTTTGAGTATCTACTAGGCTTAAAAATTATTGAAAACTAAATTGTGTTGTGAGAACTTTCAAACTAGTTCGTATGTTTCGTCGTATGTTTTTCGAGACTTCCATTCTTTTAATTGCTTTTGATCTATTTGACTATTCTTAAAAGAAAAAAAAATATTAAACTAGTTTTTGGGTATCCTTTCTCGTTTTCTAAACCCTTTGTACATTGTGTTTCCTTCTGTATTTTTGAGTGCTAATATCACTGTGTTCACGGATGGCCTAGATTTAAATTTGATTTGAGAACAAAAAACCACTTAGTGTGCAACAGTCTGTGCATTTCCTTCATAATGTTTTACGTTTCTTAATTATAAGAAGTCCTCATAAAATGACGAGAGAAAAAACAGTTTGAAGCTAGTTAAATAACTACAAAAATCCAATGCAAGCTCTGCGCAAAAGAGTTAAAATCATTAGAGAGTAGAAGCAAAAGGTTTTCACACTTATTTGTCATCGAACTACAACAAAAAATAGATTTAAATATAATATAGCAATCAACCAAGTAATTTTTTTAACTGTCTAAAATATTTAGCCAATCCCGGGACTAGTCCCGGGATCCCAGGATTGACATATCTGAATCCCGAAATCCCGGGATTGAAAAAACCTTTCGGGATTGCAATCCCTAATCCCACTGCATGTATAGCTTATAGTTACACAATGAACACTCCCAATGGTACAGCCATACAGGGTTGCGAGTTTATGAATTAAAAAATCCGTAAGCTATAAGCTTATATTAGGCTTAAGAATTGAAAAGTATTTAATTTACAAGCTAGTTTGTAAATTGTTAATTGAGAAAAACTCAATTCATAAGCTAATTTGAGAATTATGAACTGAGAAATATTCAATTCGCAAGCTAGGTTGTGAATTAAGAATTGAGAAAGATTCAATTCATAAGCTAGTTGGAGAATTATGAATTGAAAAATATTCAATTCATAAGCTAGCTTAAGAATTGAGAAAGATTCAATTCAAAAGTTAGTTGGAGAATTAAGAATTGAGAAATATTCAATTCACAAGCTAGTTTGTGAATTGAGAAAAATTCAGTTCATAAGATAGTTGGAGAATTAAGAATTGAGAAAAATTCAATTCATAAGCTAGTTTGTGAATTATGAATTGAGAAGTATTCAGTTCATAAGCAAGCTTATGAATTGCAAAATATTCAATTCACAAGCTAGCTTGTGAATTATGAATTGAGAAATATTGAATTCATAAGCTAGCTTGTGAATTGAATATTTTTCATAAGCTAGTTTATGAATTGAAAAATATTCAATTCACATGCTACATGCTAGCTAGCAAAAACTTTTTTTACTTTCACTTAGAAATAAAATTCACTGCCTGTGAGTGCTTACATTGCTGCCTGCGCGAGCTAGAGTTCCTTTAGGTAAAGCCTTATACTCTCCTATACACTCTCGTCGGCATTGAAAATATTTTCAAGACAATAATTTTGCAATAGCGAAGGCAAAGCGCTTTCAGTGAACACATCGGCCCCACAAGCATCTGCAGCACTACTCTCGCCGTGAATTGTTTTGAACTGAATGTTTTCTCTTTTTTGCCACCGCCACAGCCACCCATTATTGGGTTTAAAATCAAGGCCTCGACCCATAGAATCCGTTGCGTCCGTTCGCTGCCGGATTCAACTGAGAGCAGTGACTTTTACCGGACACAACGGATTAGGGTGACCCATAGAATCCGTTGTGATGTGAAGAGAAAACTTCAAATTGGTTTTGATTGCGCATGTCATCAGTTCTGCCGGACGCAAAAGTTAAAAGTTGGGCTACTTTTTCCGTTGCGTCCGTTGCATCCGATGCTTATGGGTCACCTCTCATAAGATCGTGTGTATTTAATCGAGCTGTCAGTTGAATCCGGCAGCGAACGGAGATTCTATGGGTCGGAGCATTCAGAATTGAGTTTTAACGCAAATTCTTTGGCTTTATTTAAAATGATGGCACCTGATATCTGCTCTATTTCGGATACGTTTGCGCTTCACATTTCTTGTCACGGCAACTTCACAAATTTGTTTTTTTCGTTTTTAACATATCTGTTTATTGTGGAGACATCGCATTTATATTTGGCAACTAAATCCTTTTTTGTTTTATTTTGAAGGTGATTCAAAATTTCTTGCTTTTGCTTGATGTTTAATGCTGTTACCTTTCTTCGTTTAGTAGCCTTTGCTTTTTCCCGTTTCTGCAAAAGTAAGGACTATACAACTGCACAGATGAAACTAAAAACAACAAATCACTTTCACAATGTTGGACATTAATGACAATTCAGTTGCTGTGAAGTCAGTTGTGCTTCTGTGCTGATTTTGAAACAGAACAAGGAATGTTTGATTTTTATTTTGTGTTGGTAAGGTAGTTATCCGAAAAAATTGCATGCTTTTTAGACAAAAGTGTTGATAAATAGAGGGCGTTAAGCGGGTTGGGTAAATATCTGATAGGCATTTAACAGGGTAAATTTGTGAGCGATTTGAAACAAAATTACAAGCGTAGAAGAAGATTGCTTAGATAAACGGGTTGTGCATCAAAGGGAGGAGGCAGATAAATGGGAATTACTGTATATTGATTGACTTTTGAGAGACTAGTTTTTAAAAAAAGTGAAAAGTAAAAACGGTTTTTAAGACTGCAAAAAAATGGTATTTTTAGATTTTCACTAAATAAATTGATTATTCAGTTTTTTCAATATTTTATGTGATCTATTCATAATTAATGTAAGTAAATAAGTAATAATTAATGTGTTGGCAGCCCTGTCCCAAGAAATCTTTTATGAAGAGCGAATACTCAAACCTTGACTCAGCCTTAAGATTTTGATCATGTATTCAGCATACAATCGAATTTTCTTGCGACCCAGTCGAGCCCTTTTTCTTTTAAAATCTGAAAGACAAAGAATTACTTTTTTGTTCGGCCTTCTGTGTTTGACTCAAAATTAATAAAATGCATTGACTACTCTCAGGTCTCAGTCTACACGGAGCTTTTGTCTACGTACGATGTGTATTTCTTACCTACGAATTTCGAAGTAACAAATCATCGTAAGTAAACAGGTCTGTTCTTGGAACAGAAATTATGATAAAAGAAAACTATGAATGTTTTTCATCGGCTCTTTTGGTATTGATATAATGAAAAGAAAAAACTCTATTTCATTCTTTTCCCAACGTATCGATGGTGGTTGCCATCTCTTCAGGGGAGTCTTTATTAACAAAAAAGAAAGTATTAGTATACACACAGGTTGTACAAATGGGGCTTATTGTTTGACTTACATTTAAGTAAACAAATACAAAAATTTAAACTCAAGTTGACATATAAAGACTACTTTTATATATTGCAAATTTTATTGACCACTTCCTGAGAGGTTTTGTCATTCGACAGTTAAGTGTCAACTGTTCCTCTGGGTTTTGTTGTTGGAAACCAGTGAGCAACACACTGCTGTGATGTTCTGTGTGTCCTGTTCTCGGTTCATGTTGTTTTTGTTGTTGATGATATGCAGCGTCTCGAGAGTGTAAAGTTTAGATGCATGTCTCTCCGTTTCAAGAATTTGAACTTTTTTAAAATCTGGAACATGTCCTGTTTCTACAGCGTGAAGAGCCAGTGCTGTCTTCCCCAAATTTTTTGATTTAATATCAAATTTATGGTTGGAAATGCGTTGTCGAAGAAGTTGGTTTGTTGTTCCCACATAGCAAAGATCGCAACTTTCATTGGTTTTTCCATTACATTTTATTTTGTAAGCAACATCTGTTCTCCGATCTGTATCTGTTTTCGGTTTTAAGTTGGTAAACAGCGATGCAACCGTATGATTTGACCTATACGCTATATTTATGCCTTTGGTGTTTTGGCTCATAACATTCTTAAAATTTTCCGATAATTTTGGAACATAAACAACACCTTTATAAACCCCCGATCTGCTTTCCCCGTTGTTCTCTACAGGAGGTATGTTTTTTTGTCGAAGAAAAAGACTTCGTATCAGTTCTTTAGGGTAACTATTGTCCAAAAGGATTTGTATGATCTTTTCTTCGTTTGCGGAGTGAAATTTCTGATCACTCAAGGCAAATACTTCTCGAACTGAGTTTGAAGCGGTGTTGAGAATGATATGCTTTGCTTGGTTTGAGCGTAAATTGACAAGCCTTCCCGATGCAGTATCCTTCTGATGCCAGTTGAATGAGAGCCGATTGTTTTCGCGATGGATCTGAACATCCAAGAACGCTATCGCCATGTTTTTTTCACTCTCAACGGTGAATTTAATTTTTTCATGAAATTCATTGAGGCATCCCAGCACATTGTCAATTTCATTCTGGTTAGTGACAGCAAAAATGTCATCGACATATTTCACAAGAAACTTTGGTTTGTCAAGCTTTTTGAAAGTTTCATCCACCAAAAAATCTAATCCTACTAATATTATAAACGTGAAAGTTTGTATGTGTGGATGTATGTTTCTTCCTCTTTCACGCAAAAACTACTGAATGGATTTTACTTAAACTTTCCAATAATATAGCTTATACATCAGAATAACACACAGGCTACAATTTATCCCTAAATTCCCACGGGAACGGGAACGTATACGGGAACTTTGACACTACAGCACCGATTTAAAAAATTCTTTCACCCTTAGAATGCTACACTATCCCCGAGTAACATAAAAACTAATTCATCCCCATATTCCTACGGGAGCAGGAACGTATACGGGAACTTTGACACTACAGCTACGATTTCAAAAATTCTTTCACCGTTAGAATGCTACACTATCCCCGAGTAACATAAAAACTAATTCATCCCCATATTCCTACGGGAGCAGGAACGTATACGGGAACTTTAACACTGCAGCACCGATTTCAAAAATTCTTTCACCGTTAGAATGCTACACTATCCCCGAGTAACATAAAAACTAATTCATACCCATATTCCTACGGGAGCAGGAACGTATACGGGAACTTTGACACTACAGCACCGATTTCAAAAATTCTTTCACCCTTAGAATGCTACACTATCCCCGAGTAACATAAAAACTAGTTCATCCCCATATTCCTACGGCTCCCTATATTCCCACGGGAGCAGGAACGTATACGGGAACTTTGACACTACAGCACCGATTTCAAAAATTCTTTCAGCGTTAGAATGCTACACTATCCCCGAGTAACATAAAAACTAATTCATCCCCATATTCCTACGACTCCCTATATACAACACCGATTTCAAAAATTCTTCCACTGTTAGAATGCTACACTATCCCTGTGTAACATTAACTTTAATTCATCCACATACTCCTACGGGAACGGGAGTCCTTACTAATATAATAAGTGTGAAAGGAGCTCTGTCTGTCCGTCGTTCTATGTTACCATCTCCCGCCCAAACTAATGAACCGATTTAAATGAAATTTTAAACAAAGATTGTTCAGAACCTGAGGAAAGACATAGACTTTATATTTTTTCCCTGTATTCCCACGGGCGCAGGAACGTATACGGGAACTTTTACACTACAGCAACGATTTCAAAAATTCTTTCACCGTTGGAATGCTCCATAATCCCGGAGTAACATTAACTTTAACTCATCCACATATTCCCACGAAAACGGTCACCATATTCCCACGGGAACGGGAGTCTTTACTAATATTGAAAATGCGAATGTAGCTATGTCGGTATGTTTTTCGTATGTCTCCCGTTCAAACTGCTAAACAGATTTTATTAAATTAGCTATATATCTATCCTTATATTCCCATGGGAACGGAAATGGGAATTCAAAAACTACGGTCTCAAAAGTATTTTTAACAGGGCTACAAGGTGTTGAATGTTGAATGTTTTTTTTGGAAATACCGCCAGAAGTTTTGTTTCCTAAAAAGTTAAAAATGCTGCTGAAAGTCACTATTCCACGCGGACGAAGTCGCGGGCACAGCTAGTACCAAATATGCAATGGTTGGCGAAAGTGGATTACCCAAAGGCATTCCATAAATCTGTCTGTACAACTTGTCTTTGAATTTAAGGAAGTTGTTTTCTTACAGACAGAAATCTAACAACTCTAGAAATTAGTTCTAATTCATTTTTGTGTTTTTGCTTATAGGTTCCCATTTCTTCTTAATTATTATTGTTGCAAGTTGAATAGGAACATTGGTGAACAAGGAAATAACATCGATCGAGACTAAAACTTCATTTGAGTCGAGAACTATGTTTTTGGCCTTATCTTTAAACACAAATGAGCTTTTTTTTACAGATTAGGGCGATTCTTGTGTGACACACTGTAGTATTTTGCCAAGGTACTTTGCAAGCTCAAAGCACGCCACTTTCATTGATGATGTTATCGGTCGGAGAGGTATGTTATTTTTGTGGATTTTTGGTAATCCATATGTAGCGGGGATTTGCGCCGTGTATGTTGTCATTTTTGCCTTTTCCTTATCATCGATGATCTTGTTGGCGTTTAGCCATTTAACCAACTCATTGTTTTTGTTCTGAAGAGACTTTATATTTTTTCCCTATATTCCCACGGGCGCAGGAACGTATACGGGAACTTTTACACTACAGCAACGATTTCAAAAATTCTTTCACCGTTGGAATGCTCCATAATCCCGGAGTAACATTAACTTTAACTCATCCACATATTCCCACGAAAACGGTCACCATATTCCCACGGGAACGGGAGTCTTTACTAATATTGAAAATGCGAATGTAGCTATGTCGGTATGTTTTTCGTATGTCTCCCGTTCAAACTGCTAAACAGATTTTATTAAATTAGCTATATATCTATCCTTATATTCCCACGGGAACGGAAATGGGAATTCAAAAATTACGGTCTCAAAAGTATTTTTAACAGGGCTACAAGGTGTTGAATGTTGAATGTTTTTTTTGGAAATACCGCCAGAAGTTTTGTTTCCTAAAAAGTTAAAAATGCTGCTGAAAGTCACTATTCCACGCGGACGAAGTCGCGGGCACAGCTAGTACCAAATATGCAATGGTTGGCGAAAGTGGATTACCCAAAGGCATTCCATAAATCTGTCTGTACAACTTGTCTTTGAATTTAAGGAAGTTGTTTTCTTACAGACAGAAATCTAACAACTCTAGAAATTTGTTCTGATTCATTTTTGTGTTTTTGCTTATAGGTTCCCATTTCTTCTTAATTATTATTGTTGCAAGTTGAATAGGAACATTAATGAACAAGGAAATAACATCGATCGAGACTAAAACTTCATTTGAGTCGAGAACTATGTTTTTGGCCTTATCTTTAAACACAAATGAGCTTTTTTTTACAGATTAGGGCGATTCTTGTGTGACACACTGTAGTATTTTGCCAAGGTACTTTGCAAGCTCAAAGCACGGCACTTTCATTGATGATGTTATCGGTCGGAGAGGTATGTTATTTTTGTGGATTTTTGGTAATCCATATGTAGCGGGGATTTGCGCCGTGTATGTTGTCATTTTTGCCTTTTCCTTATCATCGATGATCTTGTTGGCGTTTAGCCATTTAACCAACTCATTGTTTTTGTTCTGAAGAGAACTTAGAGGGGTTCTTGTAAGTCTGTAGGTAGAGCGGTCAGACAATAATTCTATCATCTTATCAACGTACTCTTTTCTCTTTTCTGTTCATTGCAACAGTTATATTGCCTTGAGAAAAAATCGACAGCATCATTGTGTACCTTAGTAATGTACTTTTGAAATCTGTCGTACTCGTTATGAAGGTGGCGTTGAAAAGAGTGAAGCATATTGCAGTATTTTTCTCTAGTGACCTCTTGCTGTGTATCTTCTTCTACATTACGAATAATTTCTTCTCCATCAGCAATCAGTTGGAAGAGAGTAAAAGTATGTTCTGTTGTGGATAGTGAAAATTTCTTGCCCAGGGATAAAATGCATTGAACTTCAATGGGAAATTCTAGGTCGGTTTTGTTGACAAACCACTTTTGGTTCCAACAGAAATTTTGTTTCAACATCGCCGGTCCTAGTGTTCAAAGAACAAACCCTAATATTTATAAAAACAGTGTTAATTATGATGATGCCTGTAGATGTGTAGATTCCGTCCTCTTCAGTGCCAATGCCAGACTCCAATAATGAAGAAATGGATGAAGTTAATTCTCCACCAGAAGAAAAAGTTTATATTCCACCAGCTAAACTATATTACAAAAATCTTCTGAATATGTGCATACCATGATGAAAATAATAATAAAATGTGCAAAAACATTTAAAGAATTATTATATGGTCTGGGAGACACCGAGGATAATGAACTTAAAAATGAATTGATTAATCTCGGTCTTAAGTGCATTGAAACTATAAAAAAATCATAAAAAGATATGAGCATTTTAGTGTCACATTTTACATAATTTCTTTCGAAAATGGTTCAATTAAATTACAAGATTTGAAGAAAAGTTGTCGCTCTATTTTTCACACTTAAATAAGTTGGAGCTATTTTTGAAATCCGTGCTGTAGCTTCTAAGTTCCCGTATACGTTCCCGTTCCCGTAGGAATTTAGGGAAAAATATATAGCCTATGCCCTTCCTCAGGTTCTAGACTATCTCTGTACAAAATTTCATATCAATCAGTTTAGTAGTTTGGGCAGGAGACGGTAACATAGAAACTTGGACAGACAGAGTTACTTTCACAATTATAATATTAGTTAGGATTTAATATGTCACTGTGATACATGAACTAAAATCCATTGACAACGCTCTTTGCCTACAAATTGTCCATAATATGTTTATGGCACTGTGATATGTCACTTACTTTAAAGATCTCCAGAAAAAATAACACTATTATTCATTATTATCTATTTATCACCTTCAAAGCAGACACAATATTGTTTTGATCGTATGAGTTTTTTTTGTAACTAACCACTGTTTTAATTTTCATTAATACGTGTTTATTTTTTTCATTTCAGCCGGGTGAGTCTAGTGGACTGTTCAAAAAGACAATCTCAAAATTGAGTACTGAATACCGTCTGCAATTCGTTTGGCCAAATGTCCAAAAATCAGTCAAAGGGCAGTCAAACGAAGTGGAAATACCTAAAAAATCCCAATCTATGGGTGCAATCAAATCATCACAAACGAATGCAATGCCATCGGTTCATAAAAAACGATCGACTAATCAAAAAGAAGGTGCGACAATATCTTGTCGCTATTAATTCATAATTCAATTTTAATTCGATATTGATTGAGATTTGCTAACAAAATATATGAATTACCAGTCTTAATAGCAATCTACTTTTAAAATTGAGTAGATTTTTATACTAAAGTTATTCCTTTTCCTTTTTTAATTCCATGGTGATTATCTGCTCATTTAAGCACTATGCACTTATTCTTAGAAAGTGATTCTTTCAAACTAGCTTCGTGTTATAGTGGAGGACAGGCTTAAAGTCAGGGTTCGAACCTCAGTCATAAAATTTCAGAACAAATAAAAAAGATAGTGGTAAATGCAAAATTTGTAAGTCGTTATATTTTCATTAAAAAAAGGTTATTTAAGTAAGGGGTGGGCCATCGTAAAACCTATTTTCACATTATACATATGTCATTTTTTTACACTGACAGCTGCTTTTCATTATGAACTTATGATAGAAAGTCAGTATCATACCTCCGCGGGACGAAATGAGTCGCTCTATGGTTAAACAAATTGTGGAAATGTTGAGAAATTAATTTCAAAGTTAGTACTGTGTACCCAAACAGTGTGTTTTTGAAAGAAGTTTTTGTTCAAGTGAAGTACCCAGCATCAGCACACCGGTGTGTAAGCAAGTTTGTGCCGAAAGTGAATCTGTGGGACAACTTCCAAGGCCCAGTCATGCGGTCTGCATATGCACAGACTGGAATGTGGCTGATGTAGCCGAGAGTACGAGACTCAGTTTATAAACACGTTTCAACGCTCCGTTTTTATGTTGACATCGGAAAAATTTAAACTTTACATTTCTTATTTGATGGGCTTTCTTCTGTGTATCATACCACTGATACCACTGGTATCTAAGATACGGCTATCCGAGATAGGCTATCGATAGGTTCTTGAACGTGCCCATTTATCTTCTCCAAATTTCGTTATCAGTCAAGATAATACTTCAGTAGAAAGACATAAGTATAGCAAATTTCTGTATTATTGTTTTATATATGTACCTTGCGGTAGCTCACCAAATGTAAACCTGGAGACAAAAAAATAAATATCTATCTATCTTTCATACTATTCAGATCTCGCACAAACTGAAGGCTTTAAGCTGGCCGACTGTTTGATCGGGTTGGGTTGGTGGCGTGTTATATATCTAACTAGTGAGGTTGACTCTGGTTAGACGAGTGTAAAATGTAATCCTAAAAACTTTCGTGGGCACAGAGTAGATAAAACAGAAAGTCAACTCGCACCCCTTTCGGTTTAAAATCTTCAAATTATTTTTCCGGTGAGGCCAAAGACTAACCGGTCTGCAGCTATGATTAAGTTTCATTATTTCCAAAATCTTTTTTGCATATTTCTTTTTGATGACAGATCATGTTTATTGCGGCAGTTTTGAGTTAAGCTTTCGACATTCTCAACAGTTACAAACCAAAAAATAGGGTCAGCATTTCCACTTTTTCAAATGGATTTCGAAACAACCAACAAAAAAATTACAACAAGGATTTCCGATTTTGATTTTGGCTAGTGGATAGATAAAATGGCACTATTTTGCAGCAGTTGACTTTCTGGTTCTGTTCGTGAGTATACATAGAAAATAGATTATGTTGCGGTGCTTTTCCTCTTCTACTTTCTCAAAACTGCCCCTCACTTTTACAAAATAAGAAGAGATTTTTCACCCAAAGCTCATAACTGACAATGAAGAAAATGACTTTGCATAGTTTTTCTTCTTTCCTTCTTTGGCTGAGTAAGTGGTTCTTATGCCTGAAATACATGTGCGTAAATTTACAAATTTATTTTTAATTTGGTGTATTGCATTTGTATTTGTATAAAAGACATACAAAAAAACTTGAGAGGTGTCAAGGGACACCCGGATGGAACGAAGCTCCTTTCGATTAATTAGTGAAGGAATTATTATTTATTATTAACAAAAAACATGTATACACTCAACAAAAATAATCGTCGCGACAGCACACTGTTCAATGCAAAATAGAAATGAAAATATCTGGCTTGCTTTCTATAAGAGAGAGAGAGAGAGACAGACAGACAGAGAAACATGCGACGCCGCACAGCTTGCAATAGCTTACTATTGCAAAAAGTGTCGTGACAACTTTTCGTAAGAAATTTTTCCCTCTAGCCCCCTTTCACAACGCGCGATAAGGAACTTCGTTCCAAAAACTACTAAAAGTGCCCATATTATTGTTTTATTCAAACAAACTTCAAAGCTAAAAATTTTAGTATCATAAAATGTCTGGGTTGTTGAGTGCACTTTTTACTGAGTTATTTTTTTTATTATTGTTTTGTTCATCTGTAAAAATAAAGAAACTCTATATTTATCAGGCATTTTCCGAAAAAATGACCTCAAAGTCAAAACTTTGATTCGGGAAGAAAATTTGAACACCGTTTAAAATTGAAAATCCTCCGGTGCTATAACGACGTAATTGCAATCTTCTTAAGTGTTGGGGAACCACGTTTAAAGTTTGCTTGCTTATTCAAAATTCAATAACGCCCTTAAATAAATCTTTCTTTGCTCGACTTCAAGTTTTTAAGAGCAAAAAAACAATCACGTCGGTTTTATCACGTATAAAACTTTACATTTGGGACACTATGTCGTTTTTATCTCAACTTCAGAAAAAATTTCAGTTGCGTCGATATTGCACCGGAGGTGCGGTCTTTGTTACGATCTTAGAGGAATAAAGAACAAGAGGGAAAACCATTACTTCTCTAGCCCCGTAACTTCCATTTGTTAACATATTATATATTACCGCTCAGCGACTAAGAGCTGACCCCATATGCGGATGGAGCAATGAGGAAGTGAGGACTGCTCAACACGAGGACCCAGATATCGAACCCATTCTCGCATGGAAAGAGAATGAAGAGAAACCTGAATGGGGAAATGGGGAGACATTTCTGACAGGAGTCCAGTTCTTAAAACCTATTGGGCACAGTGGGACTCACTATATGTCCAAGAAGGTGTCCTCAGGCGAAGATGGGAATCCGCTGACGGTAAATCATATGTGATGCAGCTGATCGTACCGCGATCGAAGGTTAGTGAAGTTCTTCGAGAGATGCATGACGGACCTTCTGGGGGCCACCTGGGAGTTAACAAAACACTGGAGAAGGTGCAACATCGGTTCTACTGGTTGCATGCTAGAGATGATGTGGAGAAATGGTGCTGAACATGTGACAAGTGGGCTGCAAGCAAAGGACCTGGTAGAAAGATTCAAGGTAAGATGCATCAGTACAACGTTCGATCGCCTTGCAATCCTCTTGCAGTAGATGTGGCTGTGCCTTTTCCAGAGACCAACGCTGGAAACAAGTACATTCTGGTTGTAATGGACTATTTTAGTAAGTGGCCTGAGGCGTATGCCATGCCCCATGCCATAAAGAAGCTAAAACGGTGGTCGACCAGATTGTGTTTAACTGGTTTTTTTTTTTTTTTTTTTTTTTTTTTTTGTCAGGAGTAAATCTTCAAAAGACACTTAGTAGTATTCGATACCAAGTAGTGTGGGATTCTTACCCACTAAAAACTCCTCATAATCAGAACCAATCTATAACGATCGACAACAGATTTTTCTTTCTCAATAATATTATCTCTTTAAGGGAATCTTAAACTTTTAATGCTTCCCATGACTTTTAGGCCATTAGCTCGTGTGGCTTGGTTCTTCTTAATCTCCGAACATTGCCTTTCGTATTTAATACGGACTCCATTTCAGAGTTGATATGACTATGCAGTCGCTGATTGTGTGATACAGCATGTTTTCTTACAACTTCTGTAACCGTTTCTATTTGTAGGTCACGATGTAAATCGCTATTTCTTATATACCATGGTGCATTTACTATTCCACGAAGGACTTTGTTTTGGAACTTTTGGATGATTTCAGTATTTGTTTTCTTTGAACAGCCCCATAATTGGATTCCATAGGTCCAAACAGGTCTAAGTACTTGTTTATAAAGCATTATTTTATTTTCGACAGATAAGTCCGAATTTCTACCGAGTAACCAGTACATTTTTCTATATTTCAAGTTGAGCTCTTCCCTTTTCTTTTTGATATGCTCTTTCCATTTTAGCTTTGCATCCAAATTCATCCCAAGGTATTTGGCCGTATTGGCGTAGGGTACAGCTTGATTGTTGATGAATATTTGAACGTAGCTTAACTTTTTATTTGTAAAGTTTATATGTGCAGATTTAGCTTCATTGAGCTTGATACGCCATTTTTTGGTCCAATCACTAACGGTGTCGACGGCATTTTGCAATTTCTCAGCAGCCTTGACGACGCACTTACTGGATGCCAAAATTGCGGTATCATCCGCAAAAGTAGCCATAATGGTGTTGTTATCCACTGGAATATCCCTTGTATATAGCAAATACAGGGTAGGTCCTAGGACGCTTCCTTGTGGAACACCGGCTTGTATATTACATAGCTTTGAATATTCTTGATCATACCGTACTCTGAAGAGCCGGTTTGAGATATAAGATTTTAGTATTTCGTAGTACTGCCTGGGTAGGTCCCTTTGCAGTTTGTACGCTAGCCCCTCATGCCATACCTTGTCGAATGCTTGAGCAACATCTAAAAATATAGCCGAACATACTTGTTTTTCTTCTAATGCTTTTTCAACTGTATCCGTTATTCTATGAACTTGGTCTATCGTGGAATGTTTATTTCTAAATCCAAACTGATGATTTGGGATTAGATTTCTTTCTTCTATGACCTTGCTCAGTCTTTTCAGTAGCAATTTTTCAAAGACTTTTGCCATTATTGGTATAAGCGATATTGGTCTGTAAGACGTCACTTCTGTTGGTGGCTTACCTTGCTTTGGTATAACAATTACTTCAGCAATTTTCCAATGATGTGGGACATATTGGGTCTTTAGGCATGCATTTATTATGAATTGGAGTTTTATGAAGGCTTTTGATGGCATTTCTTTCATAACCTGAGCAGTTATTAGATCGTACCCAGGTGATTTTTTGTTCGATAGTTGATTTCGACACACACTTTTTATTTCTTTGAGTGTGACAATTGGTATGTCAACTTCATCGACTTTATCAATAAACTGTAAGCTGATTTCAGATGTATTTGCCGGGAATGGCTTAAAAACATTCGCAAGATGTTCTGCAAACAGGTTAGCTTTTTTTTCGGATTTCCGATCCAATTCCCGTTTAGAGATTTAATTGGCGGGTTTTGTAACTGCGGTCTTTTCAGGCGCTTAGCTGCTTTCCAGAGCGAATAATCAGTTGAAGCATCAGTCGTTAAATTTTTCAGGAATCTACTTAATGAATCATTTTTGAATTCGTAGATTTGTTTTTTCAGTTCGTTGCTTAGCCGGTTAAACGCTGTTTTGTCGTCTGGAAATCTAGTATTTTGCCATTTTCTTCGAGCTCTTCTCTTCTCCAATATCAACTCTCTTATCTCGGCAGGGTATTTAACTGAGTGAGCAGGTTTGGCGTACCTATAGAACCAGCGTTGCCACCCGTCTCGACGGCCTATAGATTTTGTCCCGATTATTGACAATATGCGATAGGTTCAATCAATTCAGTCACGTTCAATCAATTCATTCAATCAACACAGTCATGCGCCACCGCGCCATCTACCGCGCGCATCATGTACCGCGTTAGTCTTCGCCTTCGACAAGACGTTTTTGTATTTAAGTTTTTGTGCCAATAGGTCTGTTCGTTGAACCCCCGGGGTTGCACTAGGGTCGCCACAAAGCGTTTTTGGAGAAACTTAAATTCGCCCTGAATGTTAAATTGAGTATTTTTTTAAGCCATAAGGGGGTTTTCTTTTTTAGTTCCGGACAGTGAACTGAACTGAGAACGAACATCGTGAACGTGTTATGAACTGAGCGTGTTCAGTGAGCGCTAAGACTCTTGCTCTTGATGCCCCGTCGTTTTATTTCGAGCACGTAGAGTGCGCTCACGTAATGTTCTGAATATAAAAGAAAAGCATTTTGAGCGTTCAAGTGTTGTTGAATTGAAAAAGAAATACTGTTACGTTTTTGACGTTTCACTTTTCTGTTCGGAACTAAAAAAGAAAAACCCCTATAGGTTTGCCATAGGTTTTCCCATAACTCGCCCTAGCTTTTTGCTGTGGCGATTTGAGGGCTGTCAAATGGCATGTATTTTTTTTTTAATGACAGGGATGTGTGGTGAATTGTGGTTTAGCGTTTTTGGAGGACTGGAAAACCCAGGTTTTTTTTACAACTCATAGGGTTGTCAAGAAAACCTGGGTCAACCCTAGGGAAAGTTCAACGAACAGACCTAATATTTGCACAGTGTTTGAGAAGTCAAGTTTGGTGTTGCAAAATATTCGATTTTTGAGGGATTCGATTCCGAAGAAGGATTTTCTACGGACGAGTTATTTGAAGACTACAGTGTGGTGAAGAATATACTACCACAGATCGAGCAAAAGCAAAGCGTTGATAAAAAATGGTTGCAAGTATTTAAAGTCGCAAAGGAGCAGAAGTTGAACGCATTATTTAGTGTCGTATCTCGTGCTTTGAGCATACCTCCTAAATGCGTATGTTGAGCGCGTATTTTCACTAATGACTATGAAATGGTCTAATGTCAGAAATCGTTGCTCGATAAATTTGATTAGAGCAGAATTGCTTATTTCTTTGAACATACAAAATTTCTTGTTCAGACTTCTTAAATAAATACAAAAATGATGTAGATTTATTAAAAGCGGCTCGTAACAACAAGAAATAGCTACGTATGGAAAAATTAATTATATAAAATAAATACAAATAAAAACACAAGCTGAAGTTCTCCCATTGTACTAAATTTTGTGCAATAAAGTTTTAAAAAAAAAAGTTTCATTTTCCTTAGACTGTCTCACATGTCACATGGGTCATATGTTGATAGGACAGAACTCCGAAGGTCTCTGATGCATGCCCGACCGTCCCGATTTTTTTTCCCCCTAAAGGTGGCAACCCTGTATGGAACTCGATTCCGACCAAGGGAGGAACTTCGAGTCAAACATCTTCCAAGGAGTGTGCGGACTACTTGGCATTAAGAAGACGAGAACCACACCGCTTCATCCACAATCTGGTGGGATGGTTGAAAGATTCAACCGGACCTTAAAAGAACACCTCACCAAGGTCGTAGGTTTATAAAAAAGGTGGTTCTAATTTTTTTTCGTAAACCTCACCATTTGAAAGATATTAAGGACATGTGATTTCTAATGATTAAAAATAAAATGTTTAGAATAATTGAAGAAAAATTTTAATAATTTTGAAAATAAAACTCAAATAATCCTAATATTATTAACTAGCTGAGCCGCCCGGCGTTGCTCGGGTCTGTAGTTTTAAAGTTCCCGTCCTCGTTCTTTGCTTCCGTGGGAATATGGGGATGAAATGTTATCTTTTTTACTGTGGGACTATGAGACACCCCAACGCCACAAGAATTTTTGAAATCTGTTCAGTGGTTTCTAAGTTTCCATTTGCGACACAGCTCCTGTGCAAATCTTCCGTTCCCGTGGAAATATATGAATGAAATATAAGTCTACGTCACTGAGGGAAAATGTAACATCCTAGAATTGTAAGAATTTTTGAAATCGGTTAAGTAACTTTAATGTTCTCGGTCTCATTAGCGTTTCTGTTACCATGAGATTATAAAAAATGAAATATAGTCTAAGTTACTGATGGAGGAGGATAATGTAGCACCCCTAATGCTGAAAGAATTTTTGAAATCTCTGTTCCGCCTTAAAGGCAATAAGTAGCAGATTTTTGAAATTATATTTTTTTTTTTATGAGAAAAATACAAAAAAAACGAAATTAAGTACCTACGTTAATCATTCATTATTGTTTCTGTATTTTAGTACATAGGTTGCACTTCACTTTTTTGTTTTATTATAAGGCGCAAAAACAAACAACGCAGATGGTCTTCCGACCCGTGAACATGCCACATAAAATTGACCATGGGAAAAACATGGATGTTCTAGATTCAAACCACAAAGTTTTAAGGGTTGGCCTTGTGATTTGTTGATGGTCATGACAAATGCAAGACGGATCGGAAATTGAAGTCTTCTAAAATCAAAAGGCATGTCGGTTGGGATCACTGGGATCCTCGGAATGAGAATTTCTCACATTTGAATTTTCCATTCAGTATCGTCGCGTAAATCACATTGTTCATCAATTTTCTAACCACTCAACGCGTCCCGTTGCACAGTTTTGGTTGGTTTATGTTTCGAAATTCGAAGCGTGATTACTACGGAGCAAACCTTTAGGCGCAAATTGTGCGGTGGTAAGCTAGAAAAATTCAATTGGATAGTTGGTGGCTTCATCTTCATTTGTGACGCAGTCAATAGATTTGAATGAATGCATTGATCCAATGATCTATTTTATATTATGTAGTTCAGGTCATCTACATCTTTTTTCCTAGCCGCTAAAATTGCTCGCTCACTCAACCATTCATTATTTTTGTAGTTTGAAATAATGTTTGGAAATACATTGTTGATAAGTTCGTCTTTTGATGAAACAAAACTACAGAAATTATTTGGAAATGATATCAATCCGCTCGATTCATCGACAGGTACTTGACCATTACCATTAGTCAGCAATTGCTCAGAGAAATCTTCAGCAGATGTATCATTAAGAAATGCAACTCTCATGTTTGTTGTTAGCTGTTGTTTAGCAAGCGTTTATTTCGTCGGCAGCAGTAGATCTTGGATTTACTGGCAGTGTTTGGCGGAAATCGCCAGACAGTAAAATCATTGCTCCTCCAAAAGATCTCGAGTCATTGCGAAAATCTTTCAATGTTCGGTTCAGTGCTTCTAATGCACGTTTATGCGCCATTGCGCATTCGTCCCAGATGATGATTTTTGATGCCGACAAAACTTTGGCCATTGCTAAATGTTAATATTATACGTTGGTTCTTCAATAGTTTGAAGATTTAACGGAAATTTTAACGCTGAATGAGCCGTACGGCATCCTTCTAACAATGTGGCTGCTATTCCAGAAGAAGCAACTGCAACCACTATGTCGGATATCGGATCTCGCACGAACAGTGGCTAAAACTACTGACATGAAGAATGTCTAAATCACCATTTTCATCATCGATTGCCTTGATTATAGTATCATAAACCTCATTTTGTTGGGAATTCAACAGGGGTACATTCGTTTGAACTAGTAAATCTAATTCCTTGTGATCATATTCACGTTCCCGTTCCAAATGTCGATTAAATGCATCATTCATTTCACGATTTGGCGCTGGCATTTCTAACCTGATTAATAAACTACCGCACATGAGGTAACACATGTCTTCGATCAAGAGTAAAGCACGATTATGTATCTCCTCATTCATCTCAATATCGTAATTTCTGGAACTGACTCGAATTTGATGTAAAATATCTTCTGACATATTATCCTTGTATTTCTGCCACAGGTTACATGGGTTTGATGGAAGCATGTCGAAATTATGATAGCGAATAATGTGCGTATCTGACTTGGAGATGCAGAGATAATGGCTTCAGCGACTGTCGTATCCCAATGGGTATCGTTTTCTAATAAGTTCAGTTCTTCACATGGAGCACGATATGTTGGGAATATTACACTATTAATAGTCCGTAGTGTCTCAAATGACGTTGTCCCACGCTATTTAATATTGATTTCATACAAAAATCAAACAACAGTATTTTGTATATAACGAAAGAAAATTTAAGAAAGGACATAGGCAATATTTTTTATCTATATATTCCCAGGGGAACGAGAACGCATCCGGATTCTTTGACACTATAGCACCTATTTCAAAAATTCTTCCACCATTAGAATGCACTATCCCTGAGTAACATAAAGTTCTCAGTTCATCGTTGTGGGGTACAGTCGTGCCGAGAGCTTTTTTTTTTTCAAGTGTATACCTATCTTAACTATATAAACAATCAACTTTTTAGTTAACTGCTACCGAGAGTGATTATATGAAAAAAAACCAATCAATCTGGAGATGTCCGTCTTGCACTAGCCATCGAAGAGAATAATTTTCTCATTCAACACCAGCAGCAAAACCGCTCTGCCCACCACTTGCATGCTCATCACCATCTATACCATTGCAATCATCGCCAAGGTCTCTCAACCAAATTATATCAACAAAGAAAATAACAACTGCAACCGATACACTTCAAGGAGAAACACAAATTACATTAGAAATGGTATAATGCTAAAATTGTAACAATTGAAAAAATTCAAAAGCAGCAAATTGATGCACTCATTGCCAAAAATAACGACTGTGAAAAGAAAATACATTCTCTTGAGCAGAAGGTCATCAACCTGGAACAACAGCTACTTGCCAACTGCATTGAAATATTCAACGTTCCATCGGCTAGCCCATCTATGTCAGACACTGATCTCGCTCTCCGTGTGCTTCGTGATGGACTTAACGTAAATATTAATGAATGAGACATCGACCAATGCAACATTGAAAAAATTAAAGTTGCAAATGCTGCTGCAAACAGTAGTGCGACCTGTAAAAATATTCTCCACGTTAAATTTATGTCTCACCTATGCAAACAGAAAGTATTATCAGCAAAAAGAGGAAAGAAAGAGCAGCTCTGGCTGACTACGAAGCTAATCAACGCCCAAGCAAGTTCGGAGAAGATATTTGTAAATTGATGCTTGTCTTTTTCAACGAGACAATTGTTTAATACCGCAAAATCAATGAAGATATCAAAGGGGTATAAATACGTTAGGAACAAAAATGGGACTGTTTACATGCGGAAGAAAGAGGGTGAACTTTTTGTAAGAATAAATTGTATTTCTGATTTTGATAAGATATGAATGTTAGTACTGTCCCTATTTCAAACGCATGTTTAATTGTTTATATGATTCAATGATGAATTACCAAATGTTCTTTCTTCAATTAAATCGAAAAACGTTATAGTTTTGGGTGATACGAGTATATGTAAATATAAATTTGCTTGACGAATAAGATAAAGATACTGAAAACTATTCTTTAACAATGGCAGTAAATGGTCTTGAAGGTTTATTAAACGAACCAACTCTTGTGACCGAAACATCAAAAAGTTGCATTGATCATATTTTCATTAGATCTCATCTCAAAACAACAACCTAAATGTTTTTAGCAGTAGATTTTATGATCTTTGAATTACAGATCATTGCATGATTGGCCTCTATATCAAAAGTGTCTCAAAGCCAGGTTTTAATTGAAAATATTGAACTTGAGGGTGTTATAGAGTCTGATTTCTTTAATATATCAAATATTTTCAACGACTATTTTACTGAAGTCTCTGAAAAGCTCAAACCAGTTTTCGTAAGTTCTTCAGCATGCAATTGCTTAAGTGTTTCTATTATTCGTGAAGATATACAGTTTAACAGCTTCGTTTTTACTGATATTACCGCCATCGCCAGTGAAATTTACAGTGTTGTCATGCGTCTAAAAAATAAAATTTCATGCACAAGTGATGGAACTTCAAGTGCATTAATAAAAAGTTTCGTTTGGTACGTCATTGATGTTTTGAGTTACCTTTTAACAGCAGTGTTAAAAAAGGCTGCTTTCCTGATATTTTGAAATGTGCAGAAGTTATTCCATTGTTTAAAAAGAGAAACAGAAAAAACGTTGCGGACTATCGGCCTATTTCCTTACTCTCCACACTTTCAAAAATATTTGAAAAACTAATAAAGATTCGTATTTTGTCGTTTTACATTTTTTTTGCAACAACCAGTTCGGATTTAGAGCAGGAATGTTGACTGAAGATGCAATTTTGAGAGTCTGTAGTCAACTTTATCGTAGTCTCAATAACAATAAATCAACGATGAGCTTATTTATTGACATGACTAAAGCGATTGACATGGTTGATCATAACTTGCTGTTGAGTAATGTAACTTTCCATTGGACGAAAAGAACCGTCCAGGAGCGTTTAGGAGCATTCTCAAGTTCCATTGGTGAGAAAAGATCGCTTCTCATGATTCTGAGGAGTGACAGCCTCTTCTCGATTTGAAGTGAGAATCGACTCAAGAAGCACTAACACATGTTACTGAAATGTCAAAGAGAAAATTTTCTTCAAGGAATATTTTTTAAGAGACATAGGTGTTTCACTCACACAAAGGCAATTACGTTCAACTGAATAAAAACATGTTGGGTGTTCCATTGGTTTTTAAAATGAGTGCTTCCTCGAGTGAAACCAATGGAAAGCGACATAAGTTATATAACGCTGGTTTTCGTGGTAACACTTTTGAATGGCTAGAGTCATATTTAAAAGGGAGAAAGCAAAAAGTTGAAATAAACGGAGTCTTAGGTGAACCAAGAGTTATTAAAAATGGTGTACCCCACGGCTCGGTACTTGGCCCGTTGTTTTTCTTAGTGTATATCAATTCTTTTTTCAAACTCACTCTAAACGGGTCTTCAACCGCCTTTGCTGATGATAAAGCAATAAATTATGAATCGAACACTCTATTCGACTGTATTGCTAAAAGTGAAGAAGATTTTGAAGTTATGAGGCTGTGGTTTACTTTGCATAGTCTTATTATAAGTGAGAAAACAAAGTTAATGTCCTTTAAGATGTCGGGTGATAGTCTCTTTGAGTTTAGTCCTTGCTTCCATGCGCATGATTGTAAACAATTTTCCTTTCCAGTTCATAAGTGCGGTACGAAAACTTTAATTCTAATTTGCAGTGCTCTAGTAGTTGTTTCAGTATTAAATCAGTTAATCAGTTTAATATTTGGGTGTTATGATTGATTCAAAGTTGAACTGGAAGGAACATATCCAGTCATTAAAATCATATATGTTGTTAGTTACGCGAAAATTGTATCTATCTTTTACAAGATTTATGTTCAAAAAAAGTTTTACGTAGCATATACTATGGCCTTGCAACACTCAAAGTTACAATATGGCATTACTAGCTGGTGTGGTTCGTATAATAATACTTTCGGACCTTTATTGACATCTCAAAAGCATTTGTTAAGAATAATTTGTAGAAAGAATAGATACGCTAGAAGCTGGCCGTTATTTAAGGAACTGCCTATTCCAACAAACAAAGAGGTTGAGAATGACAAAACGTTGACAGATACAAGTGGTGTTGTTGCTGAAATGGCAACAACTTCACGCCAATAGCGCAGGGATGTCAGTGAGGAAAAAATAAAAAACAAAATAAATATTTGTAATTTACGTATTGTCGCATATAATGTGGGTGGTCTAAATAATAAATAGATTTTTCCCACTTTTACTAACTATTTGTTGAATTACGATTTAATATTTCTTTTTGAAACACATATTATTGAAGACAAATGTGTAGGATTTGAAAAATACTTTAGTACATATAAATGCTTTTGGGTACCAGCAAAGAAAAACTGCAAAATGGGGAAGAGCAAGCGTAAGAACAATGGTTGCTATTAGAAGAAATTTATCTTGGAAATATAATATCCACCAATATAATGATTAATACTTTTATATAGAAAACAAAGAAAAAGTTAAAGGTAAAATGTATATTATACCCATATATGTAAATTGTTCTAAATGGACTTTGGATTTCAACAGTTTATACGATATGTTAAGCACTTTACGGACGCATAATTTAATACTAATTGGTGACTTAAACGCCAGAACCAGTAATTTAGAGCCAACTTTCAATAAGACAGCTCAGCAAAGAAAGGCAAAAGACCAGAAAGTCAACTCTGAAAGAAAAAATTTATTGGAACTTTGCAATGATTTTGGGATAAGTATGTTAAATGAATGCTGCTTTGGAGATTCAGAGGGTAAATTAACTTTTATTGGGAAGCAGGGTGGTTCTACAATAGACTATTGTCTTGCTGGTGGAGACTGGTATTCCACCATTAAAGATTTTCGAGTGGGGGATCTTAATCTATCCGATCATCTTCCAATTTCGATCGAAATTGGATTAGATATCAACAATAACTCCCCGACAGCATTACATAATAACAGCGGAGTCTTAAAATGGAATAATAAATACACAGATCAGATACCTACATATGAGAACAAATGACATTTTACTAAGAAAGGAGTCAATATTAAGGATCAAATACTTTCCAATTTTAGAACTTGAAAAAATCATTATGGATGTTGCTAGTCAAATGAAAAAACCCAACACCTGCAAAAAAAGAAATGATTGGTATGATTTCTTCTGCGAAAAACTTCGAAAAAATCCTTATCCTTATTGAATTTGCTACGGAAATATAATACATCGAGCCTTAAGTCGGCATATGTGGAGGCTAAAAAGGAATATAAACGAGTTTGCAAAGTCAAAAAACTTAAGTTTGAAGAAAACTTAGCTAAATCGTTGGGTGAGTGCAAGGATTCGAAGGAGTTTTGGACTCTCACTAAAAAAATCAATGGAAATAATGTAATAAAACAGGATTCATTATTAAACGTGGATGCTTTAAAAGAACATTTTAACAATTTTTTAAATACTTCATTGAAGAAGGAAAGTTGTATTTTTCAATATGCACGTCCCTATCAGCGAAATAACTATTTAGACGCTGATATAAACAAAGAGGAACTAGAAGTAGTCTTGAAGTCAATTAAAGTTGGCAAAGCGGCTCAAATAACATTCCTGTCGAATTCTTCAAATATAACTCGCTTGGTTTTAAAGAAAAGTTAGCAAAAGCTTTGAATACAATATATATAACTTTGAAATTCTTCCAGATCGCTTTTACGAAGCTCTGATATGGCCCATTCTAAAAAAAGGAGATCCTCCCGATCCCAAAAACTACAGAGGCATTTCTTTTCTTAATGCATCACTGAAAATATATACCTCTCTTTTATGTGAAATGAAAGGCTTACAAACTGGGTAGAAAACCATAACATTTTAAGCGAGTACCAAGCTGTATTTCGCATTATTAAGCAAGGCTGCAATCTTAGTCCGTTGCTTTTTGCGCTATATCTGAACGACCTGATACAGTGGTTATCCTGTGGTGTTAAAATTGGTGCGGCCACAATTAAAGTTATAACGTACGCATTGTCACATTAGCAGAATCTATAACCTCACTACAGCTGACGATAAATAGGCTAGCAGATTATTGTAAGACATGGAGCTTAGAAGTGAACATTGACAAGTCAAAAGTTATGATCTTTCAAAATGGAAGTGGTAAAGCTTCAAGAGGAGAACAATGGAAGTTCGATGGAAGAGATCTAGAAGTTGTTAAGCAGTACTGTTATTTAGGCATGGAGTTTACCTTCAATCTTAATATGGAAAAACACTTCAAACCGAAAGCTGACAAAGCTAAAACAGCTATATGTGCAAATTGGCAAAAGATTTTTTATAATAAGAATATTGCTCTAAGTTCCAAATACAGGGTCTTCAATGCAACAGCACAATCAGTTTTATTTTATGGAGCACAAGTCTGGGGGGCTTATAAATTCGATGCTGTGGAAAACATACTATGTTTTCTTCTAAGGAAAATCTTCTCGCTGCCAATTACTACACCAAAATATATTATGTTCTACCTAGAGAGCGGTCTGTCTACGCTATTCATATCAAACCTCAAGCTTAATGCCGATTACCTGATTAGGATAACTAATATGAAAGATACAAGACTTCCAAAGTTGGTCTGGCAGTATGCGATGCAGTTCCAGAACTGGCAGCGGACTGTGGTATTACCTTCAACCAGGCAGGATTGAATAATTTAGCACTGAAGAAATCACTTTACGAAATTATTCAGCTAACGGATGAAGACGAAAGGTTTGCTTTCAAAGAAAGAGCACGAGCATACAGCATTAACGGAAAGGTCGTTTAACTCGAAACTCACTTACAACCTGAATGAACGGAACTACTTCACCCCGAATTTCTCAGTGGATACCATCAGAACTATTTTCAAAGTAAGAGGGGCGATGCTGCGACTCAACTTTGTTCCTCATCGCAGTGATTTAGCAAAGATTTGCAGTCTCTGCAACCTGAACGTGAAAGAAGATGTTGGCCATTTTCTGGGAGTTTGCCCAGTACTGAGGGAGATAAGAAGAGCAGTTTTTGGTAAACATTTGATGGAAGAGAATGAAGTTCTGAGAATTCTTAATGGTGAAAACTAGATGCATCTAGTGGCGTACTGTAAGAAGGCGATATCATACCGAACTAGAATAATTGATGAGTGCTTCTAAAAATATGTTTCATCTAAACTAAAAAAAAATCATTGGTTAATCTAAGCTTTCCGCACAATTGTTTTCGTTTTAGCTAAACTCAAAGTCTAAAAACTAAGCTAAAGTACAATTTTTTTCTTTTTTGATTAAATTTGTTGATATCATAAAGAAACTCTTTATATCTAATTTATCTTTTGAAATTTATTTTTAATTTGTTTGATTAAATCTTTACAAAACTACTGAGCAATTTTCAAGCTTAATTAATGCCATTCAGGCAGACGACATCATTTTTGTCATGCCTCTAGCTGCTCATGATGGAAAAATTTAAAAAAGAAAAATTGTTTATATGTAATTTATAATGAATAAATTTAATCTAATCTAATCTAACTGCATATTCTTCCCATGAGACATTTATATGTGTTTAAAGTATTAAAGGAGTTTTTTATACAAAGTGCTAATGTTCCAAGCCGAAATTCTCAAATTTATAATTTACGAATTAATAATATGAGGATGGTCTGTGTCCCATTTGCACATAATAACTATTTTGCACATTTTTATACAAGTACAGCTCCAAAGCTATTCAACAAGTTGCCGTTGATTATTAGAGAAACTGTAATTGCTTCCTCTTTTATCAAAAAAGTTAAATGTTGGCTATTTACTTTAAGTTATGATTGTATTGAATCATTCTTTTAGCATTTTCACTTTCATAAATTTGTTTTGATTTGTTCATTAAGACATATTTCCTTTTTAGTTTTGAATTCCTATCAAAGAGTATAATTATAGCGTTATCTTTGAATTTATTTTTGTAAGTTAAACAAATTAAGCACATTAATATCATTGCACTGATGTTACCCCACATCTTATTATAATTCTGTACTATTTATTTACTGATATGTCATTCATCACTAACTGTTAAAGTTAAGAATTGACACTATTATTCTATTTCCAACTTATCAAACTCAATTGTTAATTTAGTTTTAAGCTTGAAATGAATAAAATATTCTAAATCTAAATCTAAATAGTTAGTCATCCCCATATTCCTACGGGAACGATCACCATATTCCCACGGGAATGGGAGTCTTTACTAATGTCATAAGTCTGAAATGAAATCTGTCTGTCTATTTTTATTTGTTATCAAAAACCGCTTAAACTATTAAACCTATTTATATCAATTTTGGTACATGAATATAGTCTTGAGCCTGAAGATGGACATAGGCTACATAATTATGTTATCCCTGTATTCCCACAAGAACGCAAACGTAAACGGGAACCTAGAAACTACTGAACTGATTTCAAGAATTATTTCCCCTTTAGAATGCTACACTATCTTAAAGTAACATTAACTTTAATTTATCCCCATATTCCCATGGGAACGGAAGTATACTTACTAACATTATTGATCCGAAATCAACTCCGTCTGTCGGTTTTGCTTTGTTACTAGATAGATAGATAGATAGATAGATACAGATTTTTATTGAATAACCATAAAATTTACATTATATCACATAGTTTTTCCTTTTCATTTTTTTTAACCAACTTTTTTTTTAACAAAAATCATTATAGCACAATTGCCGTCTGCCAGATTGACAATAAAACACAAAAAAAGCAATAAGCTCTTACTTTTGGTACATTTCATCATACATATAATAAAAAGCGATTAACAATTTTTTAGCAAAATAAAGTAAATAAACATTAAAAAAAAAGAAAAAATAATAAAAAAAAATTTATTATTTTCTTACGGAGTGTTGATTTTTAAAAATCAAAATGAAAAGTTCAATTGACCTTCACTCCTTATGCGTTTCGCCCAGGTACAAAAAACGGAAAATCAACACTCCGTAAGAAAATAATAAATTATTTTTTATTATTTTTTCTTTTTTTTTCAATAAACATCGGCCAGACCACGGGCAAACCTTCTCTAGGTGCAAGAATGCAATCCCATTCCCCTTAAAATATATACAGTGTGTTTGCACTGTAAACTTTATATAATGTGTCGACAAACATCGACCAAACATTGCGTCTTAGAAAGGTAAAAACAACATCTAACTGATGAGCCCATTGTTTGTACCTGGGCGAAACGCATAAGGAGTGTAAATAAACAATAGTTAATAATTTTAAGAGAATTGAATAGAAACACAATTAGAAATCTTCATTCATTATAACACTATTTCTGAGCGCAATTTTGCAAAATTCGTTCAATTTGACAACATTCATTTCAATGAATAAACTTATAACTTGATCTTCGGATAAAAAGTCTTTTCTGAATATATTCCTTCTGATTTCTCTGGGAATTGGACATTTTCCAACGAAGTGCACAGTATCCTCTCTTTCAGCCAAGTTACACATATAACATTGAAGCGGTAGATCATCCCTGTTTGGAATGAAATTTAGATCTAGTAGTTCACTACGTAGTCTAACCATCATAGAGATCACGTGTACATTATTCGAACCATGAAAGTAATTTTTCTCTGCGAGGTTATGGTTTAGTCTGCTGTAAGTTGTTCTATACAAGGAATTAGAAGCTTCTGCAATATAATCAGATCTACATTTCTCATCTACCTTTGAAATGACTTCATACAAGATATTTTTAGTGGCTGATAAATCCTCGATGGGTAGGTATACTAAAATTACTTTGGCTTTCAGCTAAATCTTGCCACTCCCGGAATCATTCATTTAAAGTAAGAAGTCAGCTTGTAACTTCAATGTTCTTATAAACAAAGGTGAGAGACCAGTTTCCAACATGATGACGTAATTCGGTGTATTCTGCGGTAAATGAAATATTCTTTTGATAAAATGCGTGAGGAGTTTTTCAACCGAGTTGTACTTCTTGCATCCATACATACATCCATACAAGTGATCCATATAAAAGTATGTTCTCAGCTACTGCTTTAAAAACCTTAAATTTGCTACTATAAACTTATTAATGAAGCATTGTTTCCATGTCATATTAATAGCAGCTTTCGCCTTAACCAATTTCTCCTTTAAGTGTTTCTCCATATTAAAATTATTTGTTACAGTAATGCCAATGTATTTGTAGTCGCGAACACATTCAATATTTTGGCGATTGAAATTCCATTTTTCATTTGATGCATTGCGTCCACGAAATTCCGCTATCTTCTGTGATCGAAAAATGCCCCCTAAGCTGAAGGGAAGACTCTACACAGCAGTTGTCCGTCCAGCTCTGACATACGGTTCACAATGTTGGACAATGTACAAAAAGTATGAGAGCAAATTGACGACAGCCGAAATGAAGATGCTTCGGATGACAGCAGGAGTTACAAAGCTTGATCGAATTAGAAGTACTAAGATCCGTGGAAGCCTTCATGTCAAAAGTACCATCTTGGACAAAATTCAGCACGACCGGCTCAGTTGGTATTGTCATGTTCAAAGGAGAGATCCGCAGAACCCCGTCCAAAAGGCAATATCGTACAACGTTTCAACAAATTCGCGACGAAAAAGAAAAGGCAGGCCAAAACACTCCTGGTATAAGCAAATGCAAAAACAGCAGCATTTGGTTGGCCTCAGACATGGAACAATCCAAAACCGGGAGGCTTGCCGACGCTTTCTGAGGTCAACGCGGCGTACCCCACAGGCGGATCACTAGTGTGAAGCAGAAAAGTGGAAGAGTTGTGATCGCTTCAAGATCACTACTCGTAACGCCAGAAATGAAAAGAAGAAGAAGCATTGCGTCCACGACCACTCTTAATAATCATAACCTTCGATTTATCGATGTTGACTGTTAAATTCCTTTGCTGGCAGTACAGGTAGACTTTATTAATCATGAGCTGCAGAGTTTCCGGAGAATGCGCAAACATGACTATATCGTCTGCGAACAACAGTGCCTTAATCTTTATTCCAGCGAGATCTACTCCACCAGGCAAGCAGTCAAGAAGGTCGTCTACGAAGAGTGCAAACAGGGTAGGGCTAATGTACAACCTTGTCGCACTCCCGATGCGGTTTCAAACCACTCCGATAGCTCTTCGCCTGTCCATACTGCCGACCTGGTTCCTCTATTTAAATTTTCCAAAACACGTCCAAACTTCAATGAAACGCCAAGACTACACAGCTTATAAAACAGTGCACCTCTATCGATTGTATCAAAAGCCGCATTAGTCGATGAAAAAAACATAAAGTTTTTTCTTTTGTTCAAAAAATGCTCAGCCATGCTATTAAAAATAAAAATGTTATCAATTGCTGAATATCATGGTCTAAAACCAGCCTCGAACTCCTTCAAAAAGTTACTGGCCTCAATCAAATTAACGAGACGCTTATGCAACATCGTTGTAAGTTTTTCTTTGTTACTATCTACTGCCCAAACTATTGAACCTATTTCTATGAATTTTGGTGCAGAGATAGTCTTGAGCCTGAAGAAGGACATGGGCTGTATTTGTTATCCCAATATTCTTACGGAAACGGCAACGTAAACGGGAACCTTGAAGCTACTGGACCGATTTCAAAAGTTTTTTCACCGTGAGATGATTTCTATAATAATGAGAGTTAACGATATAAACTAGTAAATTATGGGGGATGTTGTCAAATATCTATCAGTAAACAATATCATGCACGCTGAGCAAACCACATAAAACCGTATGAAGTGTCTCAATTCCTTGGAATTATCAGGAGTTGCTGCAAGTTGGTGTCCAGTGCCAATAATGAGTAATCTAGAATTGTACACAACTACAAATTACCCATCTGGGATGCGGCATTATAAAAGTTTTAACAGCGAATGGAGAAAACTATTGATTCCACGTATTTCTTTAATACCCACTGATTTGTCATTTTAGTTTAAAAGATTGTATCAAACTCGCAAAACCTTTCACTTGACAAAAGATGGAAAAAGTAAGAACGTCGTGTACAAAAATGTACTGAAATAAAATAATATAACAATAGCTTACTAAAACGCATGAATGTGTCTTATTTGCAAAATAAGTAGACTAACAAATTAAAAATACTGCCGAAAATCACTATTCAACGCGGATGAAGTCGCGGGCACAGCTAGTACTTACATAATTATATTAATGACAAGAAATGAAATTCATATGAAATTTATTAATTAAATTGAAATTTTTCGAATATTTCATCAAAAACTTTTAAAATCCGTACACATGAAAGTTTGATGATAAATATCTTTTGAACGGTTAATTTAATGGCCAAAACATAAGAAACCATTTTTATAGAACAGTTAATTTCCAACAAAAATATATTTTCATTTATTGTCGAGTTATAAAAGTCATAAACAAAAATGAAGTTTGTTTTAAAATAATCAAAATTAAATCCTTAATATATTTCAAATGCTGAGGTTTACGGAAAAAATATAAGATATATTTTTGTAGAGCATTGAATTTCCTTAAAAATTCTCTTGGAACATTTTTCTGTTCAATCGATAAATGATGAGGTATGAATTTTTTTTTCTATTGGACTGAGAAAAAAATACAAAACTAAGATGCGGAGGATCTTCCTATTGAAATTAAGAGCTCATGCTTAATGAGAATTTTTTAATGGTGTCTAGCAACCTATTTTTCCGTGTCACTTGTAAAAAAAATAATCGATTTTTTGACCCACCCTATTATATATAAAATGGTTTTAATCTATTAATTAGCCAGGTGTTAGTTGTTAGTAAGCAAAAAAATAAGTCTAACACACTCTAAACCACAGAACAAAAATATTACAAAATTATAGACAAACATTCAAACATTTATACAAAAATAATTAAGATAGCTACATATAGAAAATTAATTTATTAGATAAGACAATAATAGATTAAGAATAAACAAAAAACATAGTCAAGAGAGTGGAGCTCTGGTTCGAATCAATGACTTTGGGGTACTTTTACTAAAATGAAAATCTACTAAATTTGAGTTTAGTTTTAAGATTTTTATCATACGAGTAAGAGGCTCATTCATGCCAAAATTAGTTTTGTGATGGTGACGGTGAAGTAACTCCAAGTTGCGCAGTTGGTATGAGCCTCCACGGTAGTTAAAACCTTTGCCTGAGAGCAAGTCAGGATCATCAATTTGTCCTGTTATAAGCTGGTGAAGAAAAACTAAATCATTATTTATTCGCCGATGCGAAAGCAATTGCATCTGCAAAAGTTGAATGCGGTGCTCATACGGTGGAAGATCATAAGGATAAACCCAAGGAAGTCCCTTCAAAGCAAATCTAATAAATCTTCGCTGTATACTTTCTATCCTTGAACTGTCAACTGTATAATAAATAAGTACCATATTTGAGAAACATATTCTAGATGGGGTCGAACATGGCAGTTATACAGCGAAAGAGTGACGTAGGGGTCCGTAAACTCCTCAGCCCACCTTTTGATAAAGCCTAGCATTGAATTTCCTTTACTAACAATATAGTTGATATGAGACGTAAAGTCTATATTAGAACAAAAGTAAACACCGTGGTCTTTAATACTGTACACCTTGCTTAATATTTGATGAGAAATCGAGTAATTATACAAAGCAGGTGTAGGTACGTTTCATTGAAAAAGTTATACTTTGGCATTTGCTATGATTGAGAATCAATCCATTTTTATCGCACCATGTGGCAAAATTTTCAACAACAGATTGTAAAATAAGACGATCAGTCTATCTATTTTCTTGAAAATTTTCATATCATCAGCGAAGATCAAATTATATTTTTAATATCAAAAGCTAAGCTTTCACAAATAAGTTGTTAATGTTAATTATACACGAAAGCTTAGTGTTGATGGGGACACACGCTTAGAGAATACCTCATCTAAGTTTTCTTTTTTATCATTGTTCAAGTAGTAGTTCAAGTTTTAAATCAGATATCACTTATTTTCTGACTGTGCTCTCTCTAATTTTGTGTACAAATAGTCATAATGAAGTGCGGCTTATAAAATTCTAAAGTCGATAGACAAGAACTTAAAATACAGTGTTTTAATTGCAAAGAATATTGTTATGCAAAGTGCGCGAAAATTGATAAGAGCGAAATAAAAGTTTTCGAGAGAAATGACAAAGGGTACAAATGCGGTAGTTGTGTCACACAACGAAGAAAATCAATTTTATCCGATTCCGATGCTCTCATGAATCCTTTTACTGAAACTGCCTCTCAAACAAATGCTTCTACCATTCGCACAATAATAACGTCAACTCTTGCTTCATGTCCAGCAGCTTTATCTTTAAGCCATGAACGAAAAAAAAACCGCTACGGGTATCAAAATGTAAACATCAACATCATCAGCAGCTGCGCTTTCTTGCTAATTTGAAAAAAATATGGCCTCGGAAGTACCATCAATAACACTTCAAGTGTTGTATGCAGAAATCAACAAACTAATTGCGTTTTTCATTGAAATTCGATATATTTACTCTCAATTCTCAAATCGAGAACTACTCCTTTCAAAGAAATATGTTTTTAGGTTTTTTGCTGGTATTGGATGTTAAATTGATGTTCACATAAGGAATTCATGTTTTCATATTTTGTAATTTGTTTTCTTCAGCAAATTACTGACTTTTGACTTATTTACTTGTTTCCTCAAAATCAATATCAATTTGGAAATAAAATAAAAATAAAAATAAAAAATTAGTTTTTCCTCTTCACTAGTTAATAACATCCATTGTCTTTGCATAGACCATCCAAGCAATGAATTGTTTTCTGGTTTCTCTGTAGTTCATCAAAATATTTGCAGTATGAGAGCGAACTTTGAATCTTTTTCCACTTACCTTGCAACTCTGGATCATTTACCTGAAATCATATTTCTCTCTGAAATCTGGATATTTCAAGAAGAAATTTATGCTTATAAGTTACCTAATTACACATTTGTTGCTAATTATAACGATTCTTATTCAGCGGGATTTCTGTATTTTACAGAAGTGACTTAAACGCAGGCGCGGATCCAGCTGGGGGGGGGGCAATGGGGGCAATTGCCCCCCCTTCTCTCTGTCAATAAAAATGTTAAGTCTGAAGCAAACTGTACGTATTCGCTACAAAAAAGAAGCTTTTGATCAAATTTTGAGTAACGTTGGGGATTCACAATATTATTCAACACTTTTTGATGAAACAACTGATACATCTCACCTCTCCCAACTGAGTATTATATTACGCTACGTTAACAATGGTAGCATTCGTGAAGATTTTGTCTCTTTCGTGGATGCATTTGATTAATACGAATCTGATGAGGCAAGCTGGACGGAAACTAGAAAAAAAACTAGCTGCCCGAGAGAAATTGGAAGGAATTTATAAATCTAAGGAGTTATCTCTAACGGGCAAAGCCATCGGCCAAATTGTATTGTTGCAACTGAAGAAAAAGCTCAAACTTCCTCTTGAATGCTGTGTGGGAATAGGGACAGACGGATGTGTTGTTATGCTTTCAGAAGTTCGAGGTGCTGTCATGGAATTTCAGAGAGAAGCGAAAAATGCTGTTAGGACTCGATTGGAAACGATATCGCAGTGGTGTGACCCAAGCACCACGGCTGGCAAGGTTACTTATAACTTTTTTATGCAATTAAAAGTTTATTGTATCAGTTTTGAGTTTGAGTGATGTGTTGTCTTTAACACAGTCCTTGAGCAAGTTACTACAATCTAAATCTCTTGGCCTGAATGGCAGCGCAATGCCGGTGAAGAACCCGATTTCCGTTCTTTAAGGTCGTCGGGTAATTTTGACACTAATTCAGCTGAGGTATACTACAGAATCTCGTTATATGCACCTCTACTTTTTCTTCATTGCGGCGCCTTAAAACCTATTTGAGGTCTACAATGAGTCAAAATCACCTTTGCGGTCTGGGACTTATGCACACCCACAGACAAAACCCGATCAATGTTGAAAAAGTAATAACAAGGTTTTCAAAAACCGGCTCCAACAAAAAGTTTGATTTTATCATTTAATTCACTGTTTTAACCTAATTTAACTTATTTTTTTTAAAGAATTTTTCTAATTCTAATTAAATAAAAAATGTATTCTGATATTTGATTGAGTTTATATTTAATATCTGCAAATCATTGAAAAAAAGGAAAACAACCCCCCTTTCCCCTGATAATTTTTTATCTCTTTTGCCTTCTTTTGGCTTTGATTCTCTTTTAAATCAACCTACCCGATCTGAGTCCTGCTTAGACCCCATTTTTTTAATGCTGCACAGAAACAATACAATCAATTGCAAAGAAGAGGCTTATGATTTGCGCATAACAGATCATAGTTTAACCAGCATATAGATTGATTCCAAAGTACCGCGAGTTAAGCATTCCTGCCGTAATAACTTTAAGAAAATAGATTTTGTAAGTCTAAAAACTAGTTTGAAAGAACACACTTCCCAACTCTAAAATTACCTCAATAGAGTGGTTAGCTTTATCATTTAAGCCTATCCTATATTAAAATTGGTTTACAATGGTAAAATGAGCTCTAAGCTACAGTATGGTTTATCGTGTTGGGGAGGTTCCTACTTCATTAATATAAAGCCTCTGTTAATAAAACAAAGACATGTAGTACGTATTATGTGTAAAGCGAATCGCTTTACTCCCAGTTTTGATTTGTTTGAGACCCTGGAAATTCTACCATTAAGGCACCTTTACTGTTACCAGGTTTTGAAAATATTTTTTCAAACTTCTGAATTCTATGCGGTTAAAGTTGATGTTGATCACAATCTACGGGTTAATACCAGACATTTTGTAATACTGCCTATAATTAACAAAACACACTGTTCTCGGTATTATTTAGTCACTGCTCCTCGACTGTTTAACTTGCTGCCTGAAAACCTTAGATGTGAAAGAGTGGAAAAAGTATTCTTGCGCAACATAAAAAAGTGGCTTTTCTTGTGCATCTATTCTTCTATAGAATCATTTTTTTTTTCCTATTTCTTAGTTAACTTTTCTATTTCTTTGCTTGGATCTTCTGCTTTGCTTATTTCTGTTATTTTTCTTTCTTTCTTCATATTACTTATTAAATCTTTTATATTCTATGAAGTTTTCCCCATCTGTTTTAGTCTTAATATTTCGCAACTTATAGTATCACTCGACACTTGTTATATAACAGCTGAGTGATTCTCTACTATTTCAATCAAAAGTTTGTGATGCTTCTTTGGTGTCCCAGCTGGGGTAGGACTCAGCGGGCCAGGGTATTTCCCAAGGAAGCCAGAAGACTTGGGATGCGACGGTCCAACTTCTTGCGTAGTAAATGAGAACTCCGACACGGCAAATGTTTCTTAGAGATTTTCTTTATTAGCCTAATTCAAAATAAAAAGCTTACAGTATTGTTTACAACGGTATTCTTGTTACGTTAATGTAATCTTGAAATTTCAAAACGGAGAACTTACAATATTGTTTACAATGATATTCTTGTTACGTTAATGTAATCTCGCATCTGCGTTAATTGCTCGAAAATTAGAAAGTGGATTATTATGCCTGAAGGGCCGAGTTTTTCTACATTAGCTACGGTAATAACAAGCAAAGAAAATGAATGCGTATATATGAAGTGCTGGCAGGTCTTGCTTATTTTTCACCTTTTCAGGACTTACGGACGACGGTATTGCGGCGAGGTCGGTGATTGCCTTCATGCTAGCTGTACTAGGTGCAACCTTTGCTGTAGCACCTGGCGGTCGGTCGTTTGGTCGCGACGTGCTAAAGTTTGGGATAAACGAAGATTAGTAATGATTAATAGACCTTACAACTTAGTGCCCAATGGGTCCTGACGTTGTGCGGCCGAATAGACTAGTTTATTTAATGACACGGGAGCTAAGGTTGACTAGTAAAGTCAAACGAACGGCGGTTTTTGGTATCTTTAATGGATTTAGAGTTGAGGTGTGCCTCCTGGGTCCACCTTCACTATAAAGCCAATTAAAACCAAAATGTTTCGGGAGGGGAACGGAAAAGACTTCCAGAGTCAAAATGGCAGCAGTTTTTGGTATATTCAATGGACCTTAAAACTGAGATGTGCCTCCTGGGTCCATCCACAATATAAGGCTAATTAAACCAAAATGCAATGTGCTGCTTAGGGGATTTTTAGTCACTACTTTTTAATGGACCTTATGAATGTGGTGTTCCTCCTGGGTCCATACACACTTACAAGGCCAATGAACTTAAAAACACTATTCAATATGCGGAGTGGAGACGGTGACTATAAGAAGTCAAATGGGCGGCAGATTTGATACTTAATGGGCCTTAAAACTGAGATGTGCCTCCTGGGTCCATCCTCAATAAAAGGCCAATTGAATCAAATCAAAAATTGACTGTGCAGTCGGCAGAACAGAAAACTTCGCTTTTAATCAGAGTGGTATTCCCACAGCTAATGTTAGCTTAGTAATTTCTCTCCTATTTCTGGGGTCGATTTCACATCTACTTATCATTTTCATGGTGATAAGTGAATGTGAACTGGAAAAAAGGAAAAACAAAATGCACACAGAATTTTTCTTTCATCGTACTTGTGTAGATGGTTTGCAACATAGACGATGGTTTGCAGCATAGACGATGTATGCGTATTAATGGCTGAGCTCTGGGGCGGCGAAAGTAAAAAGTGTGACGTTTCGTCACAAGTTTCTTTAATATCTATTAACTAATATTATGTGCTTATGTATTAAACTTTTCTTTGAAATAATGATCTAAATAAATAAAATAAAAATAAAAAATTTAATACCTTTTTTAAATACAGGTGTAATAAAAGATCTTTTCCACAATAAAGGGAATCGACCAGAATCTAACGACAATGAAAAAAAAAAAAACGAAAATGCAATTTAGGGCTTACACTTTGTTAAAATTGTTGGAGGGATGCCATCAGGGCCAAAAGAATTATCATCGTTCAAAGATGAAAGATTGCAAAGGACTCTTTCTAGGGATATTGGGATATTATTAAAATTAACTAGAGGATATTTGTATAGAAACTCGAAGTAGCTAGCTCTTTTTCTGAAAGATATTAGTGGGTTAGGAGTAGGTAGCTCTTCTGAACTACAAGAGTATCACGTGATCATCGACGCATGGTATGTAGTGTACCCAATGGTATTGATGGATTTTTCTCTTTGGCAATTGTGAAGCTGCTAGATCACTTCTTTGCGATAATTATAGTATATGGGTCATCCCTTTTCGGAGCAAATTTTGATTTAAAGCCCTTTGATGGATTGCTAATAGGATGAGTTTTGACAAGAACTTTATCGCCTAGTTCGAATTTATGTTCGGGTTTTCTCTTTTTGTCAGCAAACATTTTGTTCATATCTTGAGATTTCTCGGACGCTTCTTTTGCTTCTTTCAATATGACCGACATTTTAAGCAAATGTTTAGTGATCTGGGGTATGAAATTTTCGGACACGATAATGGCTCTAAGATCATGATTGACGTCATCCGGGCTCGTAACTCTCGTCCAAGAGTCAAAAACACTGGTGAAAATTTTGTGCTATCACATTTTGCTAAGTTCATTGCGAATCTAATTGCTGGAAGTTTGAGATTCCATGATGTGTTTTCGTTCCCAACTTAGATTGATAATTGAGTTTTGAAGTCTCTACTCTTCCTCTCGACGGGATTAGCTTCTGGGTGATAAACGGGGGTAAGAGATTGTTTAATACCCAAATAAAACGCAAGTTTTTGCATAAGAGCTGAAATGAATTGTGTACCATTATCGCCATGAAGACGGCGCGGGACACCATAACGCAAAATAACTTCAATTAGTAAGGTGAGTGCGCAGTTTTTGGCTGTGCCGTCTTACAGTGGGAACAGTTCCACCCAACGACTGCACAAATCTTCAACAATTAAAATCCACTGATGGTTTCAAATCTTTGACTGCTTGGGGTTGTCTCTAGCAATTCAGACGGTTTAAAATTCGAAGCTTTGTACCTTTGGCATTCGAAACAAACTTTAATATGATTAGCTACATCAGTTCTCATTCCAGGTCAGTAGTATCGACTAGAAATACGAGCTAATGTTTTTTCAATTCCATAATGTCCAGCTGTGGAGTCATCGTAGTACTTTTTCAACATCATTGCTTTCAATGTTTTGGGAACAACTAGCTGACCATTTTCGGAATCTTGTTCTGAACAGTAGGGATATAAAACACCATCTACTAATATGTATCCGCGATTGGTCTAACGAAGAAGATTATCATCATTATTTTCAAATGAATCAATGATCAATTTCAGGTCGTAATCGGCTAACTGCTCTTCTCGAATTTCTCTTGCACCTCTTCGTGGCATGTCCAGACGTCCACATCTACTGAGCAAATTACACAACTTTCTTCTTTATGGTTTTTGTCATTTGTTTGTTATTTCTACCAGGATTATAACCAATCTCGATGTTGTACGGCTGAAGTTAGAGTACCCATCTGGTAAGTCTTCTGGTTGGGGATTTTAGAGTCATTAACCATTTTAATGGCTGGTGATCGGTGAGAACCTTTATTTCAGACCCTTCAATATATCCTCGAAACTTTTCAACTGCCCATATTACAGCAGGTGCTCCTCTTTCAGTTGTAGAATAGTTGGGTTCCGCTGGCAAAAGTAAACGACTTGCAATTTCAAAAGGATGTTCCAATTCGTTCTCCCCCGCAGCTCTAATGGGATAACAACTTGCATCAGTTTTGAGGATAAATCGTATTTCTTCTTTGAATGTTGAATGTTGTTGTAAAATAGGTGCGAAAGTCAAGAGTTTTTGAGTGTTTAAAAGAACATTGTTCCTCATTTCCCTATTTACAAACTGCCTTCTTTTTTGTCAGATTTGACAATGGTTTAGATATGTCCTCGAAATTGGGTATGAATATTCTATACCATGAACAGGTCAGGAGGAACAAAAGTGCTTGTTTTTTTTTTGTGGTGGTCGCAACAGGATATCGGCTGTCTTTTCTGGGTCAGCTTTAAATCCATTAGGTGTTAAAATATGACCCAAATACTTAATTTCTGAGCAACATAATTTACTTTTATTCCGATTGAGACGGAATCCAAACTTCTTTAGACGTTCAAAAATTATTTCTAAGTCTTTCAAATGAGTTACTAGATTTTCGGAACAAAAAATAATGTTGTCTAGATAAGCGATAATCAGGATTGTTATTTCTCCGAATCCTAACTTCCTACCTAATATTACACATGTAAAAGTAACTCTGTATGTCTGAATTTCTATGTTACCGCCTCTCTGATTGAAATTAAATTTTGTATAGGGATAGTCTAGAACCTGAGGAAGTACATAGGCTATATATTTTATCCCAAAATTCCCAGTTGAACGGGAATCTTTACGGGATCTTAGAAGCTACAGCACCGATCTCGAAAATGCTTCCACCTTTAGAATGCTACACTATCTCCGAGTAACATTAACTTTAATTCATCCCCTTATTTCTACATGAATGGGAGCAGTCGTTATTAATATAAAAAGTGCGAAAGTAGCTATGTCTGTTCGCTTTTCTATGTTACCATCTCTCGCCCAAACTACTAAACTGATTGAAATGAAATTTTGTGCAGAGATAGCCTAGAACCTGCGGGAAAGAGAACGCATACGGGAACTTTGACACAATAGCACCGATTTCGAAAATTCTTCCACCGTTAGAATGCTACACTATCCCTGAGTCACATAAGCTGTAAGTCATCTCCGTAATGCTACGGGAACGTTCACCATATTCTCACGGGAATTGGAGTTTTTAATAATATCATACGTCTGAAATGAAATCTGTCTGTCTATTTTTATTTGTTATCAAAAACCGGCCAAACTATTTAGCCTATTTATATGAATTTTGGTAGGTACAGAGATATAGTCTTGAGCCTGAAGATGGAAAAAGGCTATATATGTTACTACTGAACTACTACTACTGACTACTGAACTGATTTCAAGAACTATTTCCCCGTTAGAATGCTACACTATCTCAAAGTAACATTAAGTATCTTTAATTTATCCCCATATTCCCATGGGAACGGAAGTGCTTACTAACATTATAGATCCGAAATCAACTCCATCTGTCTGTTTTTCTTTGTTATTTTATTGTATTTGTATGAATTTTGGTGCAGAGATAGTCTTTAGCCTGAAGAAGGACATAGGCTGTATTTATTTGTTATCCCACTACTCCTACGGGAACGGCAACGTAAACGGGAACCTTGAAGCTACTGGACCGATTTCAAATGTTCTTTCACCGTGAGGTGATTTCTGTCAAATTGTCGATTACACAGCTGACCTGAGAAGAAATGTCTATCTTGATCTTCAAATAAATAATGGCAATCGGTAATGACTTTGTGAAAAGTCGATTTCGGCGCCGACTAATGAGATAGTTAACCATATAAACTAATAAATTATATTTGACATATTGAGGAATGTTGTCGAATGTCTATCAGTAGACTTGACAATATTATGGAAACTGAGCAATTTACATCATACCCTATAGAGTTTCTCAATTCCTTGGAATTATCAGGAGTGGCTGTAAGTTGGTGTTCCAGCGCCAATAATGAGTAATCTAGAACTGTACTCAGCTACAAACTACACATCTGGGATGCGGCATTATAAAAGTTTTAATAATGACTGAAACAGCGAAAGGAGAAAATTATTTATTCCCCGTATTTCTTTAATTCCCACTGATTTGTCATTTTAGTTTAAAAGAGTGTATCAAACTCGTAAGAACGTCTTGTGCAAAAATGTACTGAAATAAAATAATATAACAATAGTTTACTAAAACGCATGAATATGTCTTATTTGCAAAATAAGTAGCCCAAAAAAGGCTGACGAAAGTCACTATTCCACGCGGACGAAGTTGCGGGCACAGTCAGTAAATCAATATGAGTTTTGATAGTAATTTTTCAATATTAAATTTTTCTGGTGAATTTATGTTACACCCTTTTTCCAGACGTAGTTAATATCTATGGAGTTGAGTGTAAAACAATCATCAACACTTGTTTCTACTCTTTTTGGTGCACTAAATAGATCACTGCATTTGTCTGGAGTTCTCATCTCTTGGGGAACAGCATCAGAAAAATTTGACTGAATTGCGTGGGAAGAATAATTGTCTTCCCTTCTTTTTGGCGTATTCGCAAGAGAACTATTGGTGTCGTGGCTTTCAATCCAAGTGAGATTAGATCCAAATTCCTTTAGCTTTACATCCTTTTCCAAAGTTTGATGGTACCTTTGCTTTTGATTGAATTGCGGAGGCTTAAACTGTTTCTCATTTTTTGGCGACTTTCGTTTATCTGCGCTACATTTTATAAGTTTAAAGTCAAATATAGGTACTGGATGCTGGGTCATTGATTAAATGAAATGATCTCTGAGCGATGTTTAAAACTAGACCGCATTCTACTAGAGAGTCAATCCCCAGGAGAGTGCGATTTCCTCTTGCTTTTGGCAAAGCGATGAGACGGATTTTTCGTAGCCTTTTTCCGATGATGATATCGACAACAGTGGAATAAACGACTTTTTTTCTTGTTATTCCGTCAGCCAGAGTGACTTCTGCATTGAATTTTTGGAATGAACACCTCTTGTGTGGTCCTCCCACTCTTATTCTAGCTGCGGGGTTAACATATGCTTCACCGTTGAGTCCGTTTATATTAATTTCAATTTCAACCGTTGGAACGCTTCTACCTATAACCGTCGAGTCAACATGGTTAAAATCTAGCATAGCCGGGCTATTAGCATTTTTGTTGCTGCAGGTTGAACAATTTGATCTACAATAACCAGCCGCTTCACATCCAAAACAATTAAGCGATGGTCTTTTCGGTTCGTTTTGGCTGTTAATTTTTTTTTTAAAACATTGTTCAATAGAATTTTCTTGCTTCCTGCAAAAAGTGCAACGCTTCCTTCTCAACTCCTCAGCGTGATTCTCTAGAGGCCTAGCTTCTTTATTCATAATTTCCGCTTCACGCGCTTCCCTTATCAGCTCTTGGAAATTCTTCACAGAGTTTCGAGGAACTTTTCCCTTATATTGAGAAGAATTTGTCCAAAGATCATGTTGATCATAATCTCTTCAGATAAGCTATCGGGCCACTGAGAAAAAAGTGTGCGCTTTCTACATATAATTCATTCGATGACTCGCTGCGTTTGCTTCTCTTCGAAAAGGGCAAAATAAATTCTCCATGAAGGCTTTGGAGGTGCAGTTGAAGAACGTAGTAGTTTTATAGCGTCATTAAAAGGTGTTTGCCTCATTTCTTACACCTTGCCACCAGTTTGAAGTTGGACCTTCCAATAACAATGGTAATCCTATGATGGTATTGTTGTCAGAAACACTTTCTGCATTTTTGTACACTGTTATTGTTGCTATGAAATCTTCCAGCTTAGAAGCATTTCTTTCACCATTAAAACGAGCGCTGCATCGTTTAAACGTACCATTGCTCTCTTTTGTACTTACAGCAGCTACCAAACGAGTAAGCTGATCTTCAGTTAAGTAGCAGGAGTTTTTGAAATGTCTTCGATGACAGTGGTTTCGTGTTCAGCTTCAGCAGAATCGAAATCAGATTCAAAATCGTTTTCTGATTCAGACGAAGAGTTTCTTTGTAAATGTGCTTTTTCAAATAAACGTTTGCTCTTTCTCATTTGAGCTGAACAAAAAAAAAATTATTTCTGTTGCAATTAAATGTGTTGTACTGTCACGCAATTACTCTCGTTGTGCTTTGGTTGCAAGTAATCAATTTTTAAAAGCGAAAGATACTGCTTTTCTGTGTCCCAAACCAATCGAAATAAAAAATTTTCTGTGAGCGCTTATACGGGATGTACTGTGACAAATTTTCAGACTTTCAGTTGTTGCTGTTGTTGTGTTTCAAGATTCTGATCTGCTGCACCAGCAAAAAAATTCGATCTTCACAACTGACTTCTTACATTTTGTTTTGCATAAGCGGGTTCTATTGTATTCCGTATAAACGGCTTCTACTGTGGTGTTAAATAAATTTAACATTACACAGATAGCCCCACGTAGGGCAAAAATTGAAGTGTGGCTAGCACTGTGCGGGGGGCAGTGAATAATTGTGTAAAAAATTATCTTTCGATGCAATGATGAGATCTAAAAAAAACCAAGCGACAGTATATTACGTTCAGCTTGTTTATGGAAATATGTAATCTCTTATTGCAGTTGAAGAAGAAGAGTCAGGCTACCAATTTATGTTCAGCCTGTCTACTATTAACGACGATGAGCGAAAAAAGCTATTTGTTAAAATAAATAACATAATGTTGTATGATAACAAGGCAACTTTATTCAAAAGACTGCGATTATTTAACATTTTGTTCGTCCTTTTATAGCGAAAAGCAACATTATAACTCATTTTAATATTGAAAAAAATAAGTTGCTTGGATTACTTTTAAATTTAAAAAAATGAGCTGATTAAGATTATTATTTACATTTTTATGATTTCTTAGATTATTTAAAATTGTATGATGATTTGTATACGTTTATTAAGGATGGTGAGGTGTAGTTAGTGTAGGTGGTGTTACACCACATTTTTGGGAAATGTGGTGTTACACCACAGTTTTGGGAAATCTCTCAAAGATAACCAATTGCAGTCGTTTCAATTGAAAATATTCTGGTGTTGCCAGAGATCGCGCGATTTTGAAAATGTTATTAGTTTTGTCATTGAAATGCAAAGATAAAATAAATTTATGTTATTCGGACGCGAGTTTCAAGTCATAACGTTTCTAATTGCAAGTTCTGTGACTAAAAACAAAATTATTTTAACCTTGCAGTTAAAACTAATAAAATCCGCGCGGACTTTAAACTTTTATTGAAATAAGTATGCGCGGATTTTAAGCCATTATTGTTTTAACTGCAAGTATTGGGATTGAAATGCGAAGTTAGTATGACTGGAAATTCGCGTCCGAATAAAAAGAATTTATTATAAAATAAAATTATTTTAACTTTGCATTTCAATGAGAACACTAATAACATCTTCAAATTCGCGCGAGCTCTGGCAACACCAGAAGATACACATGAGAGTTTCAACTGAAACTGCAAGTTTTGTGATAGAAATGCAAGGTTAGTCGTAGAACTTATAATTAGAAATATAATGACTGGAAATTCGCGACCGAATAAAATAATTTCAATGACAAAACTAACAACATCTTAAAATTCGTACGAGCTCTGGCAACACCAAGAGATAAGAGATTTTTAACTAAAACGACGGCGATTGGTTCTCTTTGAGAGATTTCTTAAACAGGCGTTGTAACTTGTATTGTAACACCAACCTACAACACATACATATGTACATACACCGCATTTTTTCACCCTTATTGTTATTACTCAAAATACGGTGTATAGAGCTAAAAAAAAAAGTATTTTTTCAAAAATGCGTTGTTACACCATCTACACCAAGTACACTGTAGGTGCATCTAGACACGTCCTTGTTAAAAGTCTTGAAGGTCTTGAAAACTTTACTCTGGTTGCTGACACAAGTATGTGGATAATATTTTCATTTTATTTCTAACAATTTAATGATACACTAAACGCAAAGTAACAAATTTGCGAAACATTGCTCTCTTCCCTTGTCAAAACATTAAAAAATTGTGCACTCCGCAGGTTCTACAAATCACTATTTCCGTAAGGTGGTACGTTAAATAAGGCGTTTTCCCTTCCGTGGTGCTCTTTTAAGGTTTGTTTCGTTACTCTGTGCTCAGATATTCACAAACTGTCTTATTTTAAAGGCCCCGACCCATAGAATCAGTTGCGTCCGTTCGCTGCCGGATTCACCTGACAGCTGTGAGTTTTGCCGGACACAACGGATTGGGGTGACCCATAAGAATCCGATGCGGTGTCTCAACTCAACAAGACCACTCATGTTAGCAGAAGAGAAAATTTCAAATTGGATCTTACTGCGCATGTCTCTCTTCTGCCGGACGCAAAAAGTTGAAAGTTGGGCTACTGTTTGCGTTGCGTCCGTTGCATCCGATGCTTATGGGTCACCTCTCATAAGATCGTGTGTATTTAATCGAGCTGTCAGGTGAATCCGAGAGCGAACGGACGCAACGGATTCTATGGGTTGAGGCCTTAAGGAGTAGTTGTAAAATTCTCTTGGAAACTCTCTGAAAGAGCGTAATTGTCTGAAAAGTAAAGAAACGCCTTGAACAAAACATTCGCAGCAACGCTTGAACTTTCTCGGTTTAGTTATTTGAATTCACAACGTTAACAAACAGTTCTACTTGATGAAAATTGGCATTGACGCTGTAAATGTCCGGCCTAATTTGCTCTTAGGCATGAGCAAGCCTCGACTTTGGCTTTTCTTTGACAATGTACCCATTGAGAAGCTTGCTCAGCTGCTTCCTTCATCAAGACAAATGCTAAGGGTTCGGGAAATGTCTGTGGTCCAGCTGTTCTCATGACTTTCTGAAGATGACGGTCGGATATGGTGCGATCGAATGAAGTGCAGTCAATTGCAAACTGGTTCACTATTTCTACTCCAGCATTCGGGTACGCCAGGTGAACTAGCCTTTTGAAGTAAGCTTGTTGTCGCGGCTGCCTCGAATCGAATTTTGTTAATTGACAAAGAGATCTCGTAGATCCCCTTTTTGTATCACGCACTCGTACGGTTAGCATGTCTGCTATTAACCCAGAGGTTCGTGCTTCGAATCCCAATAAAGGCATTCCATGGGTGTCACCTTTCGCGAGGAATTGGCAAGTCCTCCGAAAGTAAATTCATTGCCATGAGAGGCGTTTTCTCGATTAGCCGTTCGGAACCGGCAGAAGATTATAGGTCCCTCCATTCCCTCATAAGGCATGGTTGTGAGAAATGCGCTAGGCACTGGAGCTCATTTCGTTCTGTTTCACCACCATACTTATTTATTTATTTTCTTTTACTTTATGCATCTGGTCTATAGTTCCTTGCCTATGTTTCCAATTCGTTTTTCTAGAATAGCTAACTGAATCTCTATTTTCTTTCCGCTCTCAAGCATTGAAAACTATTTCTCGTTACCTTAAATGAGTTTTTCATCCATGTCTTGTAGAATATTTTTTTGATCTTTGACACTTATCTGTTGTGTTTCGAGTCGCTTTAGAATATTATGTTGCTCGCTCTTTTGCTCATTTCCTTGTGCTTCAAAAATAATCTGCCGCTGATTTTGTTTTGCTTCGAAGTGTTCCAGAATATTCTGCTGTTCCATATTTTGATCGTTTCGTTGCTCTTAAATTAATTTCTTGTGTTCGTTTCCTTGCTCTTCAATTAGCTTCTCATGTTCTTTTCGTTGCTTTTCCAGCTGTGCTAACAGAAGATTCATCTTACTTGAAAAATCTACATTTTCAAGTATACTTCCTATTCCTCAGCTTCTTTTTCAAGAACAAAAGTGTCTTGGTCTTTTCCATGCTTACGAGCTCATTTTTTGATCTCGCACTGCTTGCCAGCAGCCGCTTTATACATATAGAAGCATACCTAACACCAACATCGAACACTATGGATAAGACAAGAACCGTCAAGCTATTGGGCGCTATCACAAGGCCCGTCGTAGCGATTTCGTATTACGAATGCCAAAAAGGAAACATCATAGACTACCTCGTAGTAAATGTTTTGCTACGAAATTTGTCTCTGTTGATAAAATTACTAACAAATTTTAAAAATCTGTTGTGAAATATTCATTACGAAGAAGTTTTTGACTCTTTCTATTTGACATTCGTAGTCCGAATTTGTTACGACGGGCCTTGTGATAGGGGGGATTACGAAAAGTAATGCTTTTCGTGCTTTATATATCCTCAACAATTTTTTGGGAGCGTATCGGAATCCCGCTTTTTAAAATCACGTTTTTTAAAATCCCGACAAAAAAAAGTTTATAATCCCGTCTTCTTAAATACCGTTTTGTTAAAATCCCGTTCGTGACAATCCTGTTTAATCAAAATCCCGTCTATCAAAAGCCCGCCTTTTAAAATCCCGTTTAATCCCGCTTAGCCCGTTTTATATTTGGATACGTATTATTCAATATTGTTCATTTAAACACTACATATCAGTTCTCAAATGTTGAAAGTTTTGTTATCTGAACATTTTTTTTTACTAATACCATTATACAGAGAAACTGGGACAGATCTTTCAATACATAACTGATAACTGTTTTTCTTGTTGCATTTTCTGCATAAAAAACTATTGCGTAAGCAAGAGAACAATAAAATGGGTTGGGTTCGATATCCCGTTTTTTATAATATATATATATATAGTAATGTTTGCAATAAAATTATCTAGACCAAATATTCTTCTTCTTTTTTATATTTAATCCCGCTTTTGTAATCAACACCAGGTGTTTTATTTTAAAAATCGCGCGATTTTTAAAATAAAACACCTGGTGTTGATTACAAAAGCGGGCTTATAAACACGGGATTTTAATAAACGGGATTTCTACAAACGGGATTTTAAAAACGGGGTTTTAAAAAAGAGGGATAGTAACAAAACGGGCTTAAAAAAACGGAATTTTAAATGCGGGAAAATAAAAAGCAGGATTATAAAAAACGGGATATCGAACCCAACCCCAATTTTTTTATGTGTGAGTAGCTCCAGCTAACCCTTATTCGCCGCATATTACACCTTCTGGTTTTAACCCTCAATTATTTGTGTGAACACTCACCCGACTTGCGTACAAATAACCTTTTTTGTAGCACATTCAGTGTCTGTACAATATTTTAAGCTGAAAGTTGAAATCGACTGTCTCAGTTAACGAATGGAGATGTTTAAACAAAAGTTTAATTCTTCAAAGTTAGATAAAAATTAATTGAAAAAAGAACTCGAAAAATTAGTCAACAAACCAAGATCAAAAAGCATGACATAATTTCTTGTTAGAATATTAAGGTGCCTATATGGTATATGTATACATATAAAAGGTCCGCCAAAGAACTTTTTTTTTTAAATGGGCGCGAAACATCGAGTGTAGCTTCGGCTGTGTGGCAGTTGAAACCAAATGTTGCCAATATCCTCCCGATAACGATCGCCATTGACTAACGGCCACTCCTTGCTCATTTTCGAAGAAAAATGGCACAATTATGCCTCTGGACTAAAATCCGCACCAAACAGTGACTCGTTTTAGGTCTATCGGCTATTCAATGTATGCGTGCGGGTTTTCTGTGCCCCAAATGTGACAATTTTGCTTGTTTACATACCCGCCAAGATCAAAATTAGCTTCATCTGTAAAGATGATTTTCTTGGCAAAATCGGCATCTTCTCTACGTCGATCGCAGGCCCACTTAGCGAAGTGATACACTACCATATTCGTTCAGCGGAGGGATAAAATTAATTATTTGTCAAATCAGACATGAGCTAAGTGTTATCATTCACGAAATAAGCACTACCTGAAAAAAAAAAACGTTAGATGGCAGACCCTTTATAAGGTTACAACTTTCAAGTTTACCTCAATATTCTTCTTTTCATTTCCGGCGTTACGAGTAGTGATCTTGAAGCGATCACAACTCTTCCACTTTTCTGCTTCACACTAGTGATCCGCCTGTGGGGTACGCCGCAATATGTATGTATATAGTTTACCTCAATATAATTTATATAAGCAGTGTAAAATAAAAAAAATTCTTTTAGTAATAATAATCTTAAAGAAATGATTTTATGCAAATAAAAAGAAAGTTAAGAACAACAAAAAAAAATTGATTTTAGTTGAGTAATAATAGCAGATCAAAATATAATGAAATGCACGAATGTGAACTTGTGATTGTGCTAAACAATATCAACATCTTAAAGCTTACCATAGGGTTTTTGTTTTCTAATAGCGTTTTTCAATTAAATTCGATAGATTTAATCTCAAATCGAAAACTACTCCTTTCAATTAAATTTGTTTTTAAATTTTTCCCCGGTATAGAAGGTTAAATTAATGTTCACATAGCTATTATGAAAAAGAATATTTTCATATTGTGTAATTTGTTTTTCCCATCAATTGAATTCTAATTCATTTTGCCGTTTCTTCATAATTTTTATCAATTTTTTGAATCTATTGCTGGCACAACAAATTTCCAATAATCAAAATACTTTCCATTCCACAATCGACGGAAAAAATGTTTTTGCATGTGTGCGTGCATTCAGAGTAGACCTTCCAAACAAATGGGAGTATATCTCTGCCGGTCAGAGTAACTCCGGATTTACTCTTTTTTTATGAAACGCGGAAAGTGAATAAATCTTTTAACAAAAAGATTAACTGTTTTCGTCAATGAAAAACGCATTAAGTATGATTTTTAAGTTGACTGTCTTCAACTTACGATGAACAGGCTTTTCCATTTTACCCATTCGTTTTTGAAGTTTTCCGCCAATAAGCAAATAGAAAGACGGATTTCTCTTCTTATTGATTCGTTTTGTAAACTATTTGGATTGCGAATATACAGGGTGTCCCGTACTTCGTGTATTATCCTTTGGGGTGTGATTCTTGGTCCCTTCGTCCCTTCTTTCCAAGGTCATGCAAACGTTGATAAACCGTAAACTTAGGAAATATCTTGAAGAACGAAAGCTTCTTAATGACCGTCAGAACGGCTTTCGTAGCAAACGGTCCACTGGTGATTTGATGGCTTTTCTCACCGAAAAGTGGAACCAATCTTTACATTGTTTTGGAGAAAGTAAGATTATTGTGCTTGATATTTCTAAAGCATTTGATAGAGTTTGGCATCAGGCTCTTTTATCGAAAATGCGTGCTTTTGGTATCGATGAGTCTCTTCTTCGTTGAGTTAGAAACTACCTTTCCGACCGTTCAATACAAGTTATATTGGATGGCTTCAAGTCTGATACCCACCTCATAAATGCTGGTGTGCCACAGGGCTCCGTTTTGTCTCCGACTCTCTTCCTCATTTTCATAAATGATCTCTTGTCTGAAACTTCTAATCCGCTTAACTGTTTTGCTGACGACTCGACCCTCAGCTTTTCATATTCGTTTCCAAATTCACGTCCTTGCTCTTCGGATGTGGAACTGGACTGGAACGGTTGCGTATGATAAGCTCATTGAATTCAGACCTTGACAGCATTTGGGGTCTTAAAAACCGACTAGAATTCAATGCTTCGAAAACTCAATGCTGTCTCTTGCCGTTGAAGCTTAACATTCCCCCATTGCCATTATCCATGAATGGTACCTGCATCGAAGAAACTGAAAAGCTGTCAGTACTTGGTATGTGTGTAAACGTTGATCTTCGTTGGAACGACCACATATTTGAAGTCGCCAAAAACGCTGCTAAATGCTTAGGCTTCTTGAGACGATGCAGGAAGTTCTTCACCCCTTCTGATTTGGCTACAATTTATAAGGGTTCATCCGCCCAAAACTGGAGTATAACTCCCATATATGGTCAGGTGCTCCTCAAACATCTTTGCACCTGCTTGATAGGGTACAAAATAGAGCGTTAAGATTGATAGGCGATAGTTCAATCGTAGAATCGATTGATTCTCTTGAACATCGTCGAAACGTCACCTGTCTCTCTCTCTTTTATCGTTTTTTTTTACAAACAGTGCTCTAGTGAAATAGCAAGTTGCATTCCTCCCCTGAAACAATTTAGCCGCAACACACGCCTTGCTAGGAATGCTCATCAGTTTTACCTTGAGCCAAACTTCGGGCGTACAGTCAAGTATAGAGATTCCTATTTTAGTCGCACCACCCGTATGTGGAATGCCTTACCTGGCTCTTTGTTTCCCCTGCATTACGATTCACAAAGATTAAAAAGCAACGTGCATCGGTGTCTCCTATTAAACCCTCTCCTACTTTCCTAAATGCTCGCACTGTGTTCTATAACATTATAAGGGTAGTCATAACCCCTTGATGTGCGCGTCAATTATAAAAAAAAAAAAAAAAAAAAGTTCGACTCGATTAATAAAAACGCCTGTGCCTTTAAGTATGGAAGAATTTCACAGCATTTGTGTGGCATTTCCATTAGAACGAGTGCTGAGTTTCCATTTGGTGATAGTTTCTGTTTCTCTAAGTTTTGTTATTTCTGATATCTGAACTGATTCACCAAGCAGGAGATGGATTGAATTTTCACCTGAGTGTCAATATCCTCTATCGGGATAGTGACGATTATGTTTTTCCTTTTGACTTCACGTGACTGAATCTCCAGCTCGTCTTCTAAAACACAACACTTTGCTTCAAATTGTTGGACTTTGGCAGATAAGTCCTCATTTTGTGTTCACAGCATGTCCCATCTAAGTGAGACATAAGTCCCAACTTCGGTTTGGGAGTTATGTCCCACGCCATCGGGATATAAGTGCCAACATTTTTCCGTTGAAGTTTTAATTTTAGTTTAGTTTTAGTTTAGTTTATTTTTAGATTTGCTATACACATTAAGATACAATATCTCATATGAGTTGTGATAGCTTTATAAAGTTCAGTTTAGGTATAAAAGCTAACATTATGAAAATAATAAGTAGCATAGCGAGAAATTAATAAAATATTTTACAGTAAGCAAACCAAATTCAAAATTGTAATGGGAGAATGGAAAACTGAGTAGTTAACAATTTATTTAATTGCTTCTTTAATTTATTAATTTTATAAATTTTAAGGTTTTTTATTAAAGGTAAAAGTAGTTACTGAAGAGATGATAAGTAAAGTGATAGTTTTTGTTGAAAAGTGTGAGCATCAACAATTCTTCATATATCATTTGGCAGAGAATTCCAGAGGCGTACGGCGTTGACAAAAAACTGTCGTTCTGATGTTTGGCAGGTATGTCGCGGGATAATAAATTGGTTTAATCTGTTAGAGGTAGGAAATTTAAGTCGAAAAAACAGGTACTGAGGTTGATGTGTCTGTTTGATTCTGAAGAATAAAAGGAGTGTTCTATATTGAATAACCTGTACAAACTGCATGTTGTATAAAGTTCGGACATAGCCAGAGATGTGGTCATATCTCTTAAGACCATAAATGTATCTAATAATGCTGTTAAAGGCGACTGTAAGTTTTCTTCTACTCACGGAATCACAATTACAATAAATTTCACAACCGAACATAAGAATAGGCATTATCAGAGTTTTTGCCAACATAATTCGAGTTTTTATAGGAGTAAGATATTGAGATTCCTGAAGGACACGAAGGGATCCGTAGACTTTACCAACAATTGAATTTATATGATTTTCCCAGGTTAAGGACCTGTTAAAGATCACTCCCAGATTCTTGGCTGTTTCTGCAAACTCAATGACTGTATTATTGAGAGATAAGCTGGGAAAATACGAGAGATCAAGCGGTTTTTTAGAAATAACTAAGCATTTGGTCTGAAGGATTTAAGTACAGGCCATTTTGCTGGGACCAAATATGTATGTTTTGGAGATCTTGATTAATATTGTGGACGCAGTTTTCAATGAGACCAAGCGGGCTGCTCAAATACAGTTGGACATCGTCAGCATACATATGTATTAGTGTGTAGTTAAGGATGGATGGTAATTCATTTACATAGAGAGAGAACAAAATCGGGCCCAAAATCGATCCTTGAGGAACACCTTTTGAGACAGGCAAAAAAGTCGAGAGTTTATCAGCAAAAGATACAGCCTGTTTTCGTTCACTTAAATAAGATAAGAATAGATTTGCTGCAGATAATGAAAAATTGAATTGTTGTAGAAGCTTACAAATGAGATTTGTGTGATCAATTGTGTCGAAAGCTTTCGAAAAATCTAGCAAGACCAAGAAATTCACCTTGTCATCATCAATTGCTTGCCTTATATCTTCAGTCACATTCAAAAGGGCTGTGATACAGCTATGTTTTGGACGAAAGCCAGATTGAAAAGGTGTAAGGATATTAGATCTGTTAAGATAAGTATTTATTTGTCTTTGCATTATTCTTTCAAAGACCTTACCTAAAAAGGGTAATATTGAAATTGGACGAAAATCTGTTCCATTTGAATTTTTAGGTACGGGAACTATCTTGGCTAGCTTCCACTGTCTCGGGAAAATGCTAGTTGTAAGTATTGAATTAAATATAAATGTGATATAAGTCAAAATGAGTGGAAGTAGAGCTTTTACAAAACATTTACGTTAATGTTATGCAGCTCAGACTTTTTTTGCTTACCAATGCCAATATCACGAAGATTGTTCCAAAGTTTTCGACCATTAACATTAAGGTTGATTCGATTTTTAAAAATTTTTGCTTTTTCGTTTCTTATTTTGCACACAACAAGGTTTCTTAGCGAGCGATAAGATCTATGAAATTCTTCTAACCTATATCTTTTCCATCTTAGGTAAGCTTGATTTCGCTGTAACATAAGTGAAGAAATTTCAGGCGTATACCAAGGTCGAGATTGATGTGTTATACATTTTCGTTTAAGGGGAACATGCGAGTTGAAAAGATTCTTTGTGTTCGTTTGAAGGAATTCTACTTGTTCATTAGGTGATGGCATATAAAAAATTCTATCCCATTCAATCATAGACACTTCTTGTTCAAGAGCAGGGGTATTGATATTTTTGAAATCTCGATATTCGAAAATTGTTGGTGGTGTTATTATATTGAAATTGATAGTTAGAAAAATAAGATCATGTTGAGAGAAAGCTGGTGCATTGAGTTGGTCATAAAATAAAACATCGCTCATATCATGAAGATGGGACATAAAAGTCCCAACTTTTCAGGAATAGGCTAACTAAATCGTTGTACATTTCTACTAAGCAACCAAACAATTTTTGCTTGCCATAAAGTTGTTGGTCCTTGACACCTTTCTCTCAAGTGGTTTTAGCTAATGGAACCAATAACCTCTAGATAATCTCAGAATCGTTATACAGGGTGTTCCGTACTTCGTGTATTATTCTTTTGGGGTGTGATTCTTGGTCATATTCTAAGAAAAAAAATGTTCTACAGTAAAGCTCAATTCTCAACTTTGACATCACTTTTTGACAATTTAAGAAAAGGCTAACTTTGGTGTACTATGACCTATGTTAAATTCGATATCTCTGTCAATACTAATGGTAATGGCACTTTTAGTAGTTTTTTTATGTATTTTATACAAATACACTTATAACAAGTGCTCAAAGTGCCCTATTTCGTTTTGAATGCATGCCAGAGCCCGTTTTTGAATTTCATTGTAGGTGTTTGCTCTCGATAACTCTTGTCTTACTTGTAGTCTTGTAATCTTTGAAACTGTATTTAAATTAGATTCCTATAGGCTTAGGGTTGCCAGATGTTCAGTAAGGATAAAGTTCCTGGTATATTCGTTGTGCTCTTCTTGAATTTCCATTGTAAAACTCATATAAGAAAAAAATGTCTGCGTAGGCTCTTTGAGCACTTGTTTTAATTGTATTTGTATTAAATACATAAAAAAAACTACTAAAAGTGCCCATATTATTGTTTTATTCAAACAAACCTCAAATTTAAAAATCTTTTTTTTTTTTTTTAATTTTACCCATTTTGTATTTTTTCAAATATCATAAAATGTATGGGTTTTTGAGTGCACTTAATGCTGAGTTTTTTTTTATTTTTGTTTAGTTCATCTGTTAAAATCAAAGAAATTCTATGTTTACCAGGCATTTTCTGCAAAAAAATGACCTCAAAATCAAAACTTTGTTTCGGGAAGAAAATTTGAACAGCACTTAAAATTGAAAATCTGGCAACCCTTAACCTGCGAAAGCTAAATTTAAATACAGTCTTAAAGGTTGTTATTTCTACAAAAAATTAAGACTATGATTTGGTCTCTACCATTAGTATTGACAGAGATATCGAATTTAACATAGGTCATAGTACACCAAAGTTAGCCTTTTCTTAAATTGTCAAAAAGTGATGTCAAAGTTGAGAATTGAGCTTTACAGTAGAACATTTTTTTTTCTTAGAATATGACCAAGAATCACACCCCAAAGGATAATACACGAAGTACGGAACACCCTGTATACTCTTTGAATACCAATTCGAAGGCTCTGTTCAAAATATTATTTTCCATCCAGCAGGCGATTGAAAATGTTTACTTCAATTATAGCTGAGGTACATATTTGCACATATAGTTCTTCCGACTTTCTAGTCATTAGAAAGTAGAGATATGGTTTTCCAGAATTAGGAGATATTATTTTACTTGTAGAAGCTAGTAAAATTTTTTTTAATTTAAAAAAGAAACTTAAAAAATTTAAATTTTTGATTATTTGAGAAAATAAAATTACAAAATCGCGCGATTTATCTCCTAATTCCGGAAAACCATATCTCTATTTTCTATTGAGTAGTTAGTTTGCTTTTTGAAAAACGAAGCTTCAAGAATTTGAGAAAAACTCAGACATTTTTTCAGAAGGGCTTCTGAAAAAAATGTCTTAGCTTGTAAAAAGTATATTCGGAGGGACAAAAGTCCCAACTTTTATTTTTGGGACTTATGTCCCATCTAAGTGAGACAAACGGTCTATCCAGCCACAAGATAGTGCTCAACGTCAAAGCTCTCTGATACTTTTCAAAGCTCTCTGTGAATTTCAAGAAGAAACAAAATCAAATTCATACCAGGTTTCGTTATTTGTTTTGTCAAAATAATAACGATACAAATCCAGGTAGGTACTGTATTTTTTTTTTTTTTTAATTCATTTTCCAGCAGTTAAGAAAGATCTTTTTCAAAGTCCGCTGTTCTGTAGAAAAAACTTTCGGGTATGTTCGGGGAGTATGTAAAAATATAATCTTTGATGAGATTTTCCATTGGCGAACAGAATCAACTTGTTTTTTATCCAAATCTGTGGTAAACCATTTTTTAGCAATTGACCAGTCTTTTCGATAGATTAAGAAAGAAAAATTTACTAAACTGTGAAACTGAACTATATTACCACTTAAATAAATGCAACCCAAATTAAATTAAGTTGAAGAATATTTGATTTCAATACATATATCTTTCCCTTTTGATAATTTTCTACTGTATTTGCGATAAGTAAAAAAATGGGCACGACTGGGTCGCACGAACTTGCGATTGTGTGCTAAGTACAATAAACAATACCGAAATCTTAAGGCTGAGTAAAAGGTTTTAGTATTTGCTCTTGATATATTTGGTCGTAAATGGGTCGCCAACTACACATAAATTATGAAAATTGAATTGGATTCAAAAATATTTTTCGGTCACAAGACTCACCTTTAATTTTCCTTCAAACTTTCCTTTTGTTTTACATTTTCCTTCCTGTTCGTATTGACTTTAATTTGCTTTCTTCACACTCTCCTTTTGTTTTATATTTTCCTTCCCGGGTTTGGGATGGGAACCAAGGTGAAGTTGGTCTTGTTTTGAAGAAATATAAAAGCATCCAGCAACAGGTATTCTGCTGCCGACCTGGACTGCTCAGCTGGGCTGGGTTCAGTACAGCAAGAGAAATTTATGTGCTGAAACTTACTAAATCGCCGGTGGAAAATTACTTTTGAGAACAAATATATATATTTAAATATTACAGAAACGTATATACATGGGCGCCAGAAAATTTTTAAAAGAAAATTTTCAAACCTGGTAACCTGAAAAATGTTAGGATAGAGAAAAAGAACAAGAAATGACAACCAAAGGAAGAAACGACGCCGACGGTGATTAACGAGAAAGAAGTGCTTTATTCCCAAAAATGGGGTTGCAATAAATTTTTTTTTTGTGGAAAAACCGTGACAGTGCCTGGATTAAAGCCAATCTTTTCAGCGTATATATATGTAATGTATAGATATAGAAGTTTAGTATAATATGTAGACAACTGGTCAGAAGGACCGGTAAAAAAAGTAGCAGTAAAACAAGTAAAGGTATGTTAGGTTGGACCGGTACTGTCCCACCCGAAAATTCCCAAATAGGAAGCAAAGAAATAAAAGGATTTCTCTAACCGAACCAGGTAAAATCCTGGAGTTAGATACGCAATAATAATAAGACAAAAGGGGCCACTCAATTTCACTATCTTGTCAAACTTTTTTTTAATACCACACACAACGCTATGTATATGTATATATATCTACATGTACTTATCTTCTTTTTCTTTTGTATTCTAATGTCCTCCTTCTACAATTTTCCGGAATATTTCCTGGTTCCCTCTGAACCCTTCTTTCGTGCTCCTTTCTAGCTTTCCTCGACTCACTTTCCTAAATCTCAAACTTTTCTTTTCTTCGTAAGCTAAAAAAAAAATATATCACACTTGTTTCTTTTTAGATAGATAGATATTGTTTATTTCGTATAATTTTTTCAAAAAGGCTTGCCACCACACGTTTTACATCACAGAGATTTGATACATATTATGATCTTTCTACTGAAACATTATCCATTTTATATTTAAGTTTAACATTTTACAAAATGATTTTATTGGAAGGAAACACGAAAGAAAAACCTTCATTTGAACTAGTAAGAATAATTTTAGTAATAAAAACAAAATGACTAGAATGATTGGATTTGTAAATATATGAAAATTTGAGCAAAAATAAATAAATAGTTAAAAATAAATAAATAAATAAATAGACAAATAAGTAAATAAACAAATAATCGAATAAATAAATAAATAAATAAATAAATGAAATAATTGAAATGAAAAATAAATAAATATATAAAAACATAGTAGTTAAATCTTATAAATATTGAATAAACAAATACGGAATTTATAAATAAATAAATAATAAACACATAAAAAAAAAATTATAAACAAGCATACAAATAAGTGAGTACGAAAATATATAAAATTACAATAAATAAATAGTTTGAAAAAATAAATAAACAAATAAATAAGTAAATAATATTTAGTAGAAACAAAAGTAATTAATTTTACAAGTTAATTTTACACTTTTATGTTTTAGGGACTTAACTCACGAATGAGGCGATTCTCAGCAAAACTACATTTAAATAAAAACCTATCAGTGAGTTTTTGAATTCTTTCGTCAATCAATTCAACATTCGCGTTTTCGTGTAGTTCTATTGTTGAATAATGCCAAGGAAGATTCAACATCATTTTCAATATTTTTTATTTTGTGATGTTTGTAGTTTTTTAATGTGACATTTTGCACAATTTCCCCATACAGGACATCCGTACAGCAGTATGGATTGAAAGATAACTTTGTGCAATATGATTTTATTTTCAAGGGACAGTTTTGATTTTCGATTGATCAAAGGGTATAGCATTTTTATTGCAATACCAATTTTTCTTAGGACTTGGGTGGTATTTTCTTGGAATGTTAATTTCGAGTCAATATAAATACCGAGATACTTGACTGATTTTTGCCAACAAATATTAATTCCACATAATTGAAACTGGTTACTTGGAAGAAAACAAGCTTTTCTTTTTCTTGAAAAAAAGATGGCTTGCATTTTTTCCAGATTAAGCTTTATTTTCCACCTGTTATAATAGGTTTCCAATATTTTTATCGCATTTTTAAGATTGGTCTCAATGTTGAGACCGAAATTATGCGATGAAATTATTGCTGTGTCGTCAGCGAATATTGCTGACTCACATTCAGGTAGGAGTGGAAAATCGGAGGTGTATATGTTATATAAGGTTGGTGCAAGCACGGAACCTTGTGGGGCACCAAAGCAAAGATTTTTCAAATTAGAGGTGCTACTATTTATGTGCACTCTAAAGCTTCTATCAGTCAGGAAACTCTGTACAATCTTGCATAAATAGATCGGGAAATTTAACTTTAACAACTTATAGACAAGTCCATTATGCCATAAGGAGTCAAAGGCTTTTTCTATATCTAATATTATCATGCCACTGGATTTACCATTAGAGCGATTTTGTTTGACGATATTGCGAATTCTCATTACTTGTTGAGAAGTATTGTGGAATCGTCTAAAGCCGAATTGCTGGTCAGGAAGAATTTCATTTTCGTAGAGAATCTTGGATATTTTATCCTTTACGACTTTTTCTAGGATCTTGCTCACGTTGCTTAAAAGGCTTATAGGCCTATAACCTTCAGGACTTTCCAACGGCTTACCAGCCTTTCTAATTGGCACTACCTTTACTTCTTTCCAAGCCAAAGGGAAGTACTGCAGTTTAAAACAAGCGTTGATTATAAAAGTTAAGAAAGCGATACCAATCAAAGGTAAGTTTTTTATGTAAACGTTCCTAACCTTATCAAGACCACCAGATTTTTTTACTTTTAAGGTTTTGATAATACTTTTAATGTCGTTAACATTAACAAAAATGGAAGATGGAGTTGCAACTGCTGTTGAATTAAAAGTTTCAGTGGCTTCTTCGACTAACAGATTTGTTTGGTTTTCCCCCAAATTTTGTGAAACATGATGATTTTTTAAAAATGTGTTTCCGAGCTCTTCAGCCTTTTCATTGTCAGTATAAAGAGTTTCTGAAGGAGTTTTTAGGAATGGAATATTTTTTCCTTTGTTTTTAGTTACTTTTACAATGTTCCAGAAAGGTTTTGTATTTTTTTCCAATGTTGTCAGCTTAGAATTCCATTCTAAGTTTCTGTGACAGTTAATTTTTGACGATATTTGTTTATTGTAGTAAGAGATCATATGTCGAGAAAGTGGTTGGTGGTATCTTTGCCAGTTCCTCCTGTGAGCATTTCTTATCTTAATTAGTTCTAATATATCAGTTGGAAGCTTCTTGTATTGATTTCGAAGTCTTACTTTTGGTACGCATTTGTCAGCACAATCTAGAACAGTTTCACTGAAATGTTCAACAATTTGATCAACGTCTGAAAAGCTACAAATATTAGTAAGATCCAGGGAAGCATGTTGAAGTTTAGTTTTCACTATTGAACGAAAACAAGACCAATTTGTTCTTTTAAGATCTAAGATGTATTGCACTTTTTCAACTCCCGACCCATTAAGACGACAGAAAACAGGGATGTGATCAGAGATCAGTGCGTTATCAGTCAAGGGGGATGTTACTCTATTTGCTATATTGGTAATAAACAGATCAAGAACTGACGGGGAACCACGAGAACCTGCAGGAAAATACGTTGGACTAGACGGAAACAGAATTGATATTGGAGACGTGAGGGTGAGATCTGATAATATATTTCCCCAAGCATTTGCTCTGAGACAACCCCAGTCTCTGTGGCGACAATTGAGGTCTCCACCAATCAGACAATCACCTTGAATTGCAAAGAGCTTGCATAAATCATGCTTCAACAGTTTTCTTTTTACTTCCGACGATGATCCGCCGGGAAAGTAAACACAAAATATCTTCACACTATTTTGATTCCTTAACTTTATTTCTATATCTACATTTTCTATGCATTTTGTTTTGAAGGTAGGTAACATCGAGTGTTGAATTGATTTTCTTACTAGAATTGCAACACCGCCACCCATTTGATCAAGTCTGTCAACGCGGAAACAATTAAAATTTGAAGAATGTAGCCTAACTTCAGGCGTAAGCCAAGTTTCGGTTACTAAAGCAACATCGACGCTTTTTCTATTTTAGTGCAGTCAATGAAGCATTTTAGGTCCGAATTTTTTTACTGTATACCGATTTGCATGAAATTTTGGAATTAGGCTCATCTTACCCTTAAATTCAAAAGTGATAATGATTTGCACACCGCCACCACCCTGGGGGTGGTTGCCACCCCTTCTCGGGGGTGAATTTTTTTTTTTTTGAAATAACCTCGGATATCGATAGAAGGCCTAATTTTAAGCAAAAAAACAAATATAAAGTTTTTTGTTAAGTCCAATACTTTTCGAGTTATTGGCAATTGAAAATTCGCAATTTGTTCACGTTTTTCATCTATTTATTGCAAATATCTCCAAAACTATACGTTTTATCGAAAATTTTATAAAGAACAAAATTGTAGCAGGTAAAACAATAAACAATTTGTTTTTTTATAAAGTATTCTAAGAACAATATTAAGCTAGATATAAAAGATCAAAACCATTTTTTATTTTGTCTGAAATTTAATGGTTGTAGTCAATGCCATTTAGCAGCGAGCAGATGCATTTTATGCATTCTAATACAAGAGAATGTTTTGTAGTGCTTGAAATAAGCTTTAAAATGAGCACTATTAAAAGTCTTTTGCACGTAAAATAAGTGAGCTGTAGTGCAAATAAGGGGAGCATCTAATGTTTTTTTCTTTTTTTGACTTATTTCAAGCACTACAAAACATTCTCTTATATAAGAATGCATAAAATGCATCTGCTCGCCGCTAAATGGCATTGACTACAACCATTAAATTTCAGACAAAATAAAAAATGGTTTTGATCTTTTATATCTAGCTTAATATTGTTCTTAGAATACTTTATAAAAAACCAAATTGTTCATTGTTTTACCTGCTACAATTTTGTTCTTTATAAAATTTTCGATAAAACGTATAGTTTTGGAGATATTTGCAATAAATAGATGAAAAACGTGAACAAATTGCGAATTTTCAATTGCCAATAACTCGAAAAGTATTGGACTTAACAAAAAACTTTATATTTGTTTTTTGCTTAAAATTAGGCCTTCTATCGATATCCGAGGTTATTTCAAAAAAAAAAAAAATTCACCCCCGAGAAGGGGTGGCAACCACCCCCAGGGTGGTGGCGGTGTGCAAATCATTATCACTTTTGAATTTAAGGGTAAGATGAGCCTAATTCCAAAATTTCATGCAAATCGGTATACAGTAAAAAAATTCGGAGGTTGGGCCCTATTTTTCGCTTCATTGACTGCACTATTTAAATAATCAATAAATTCTAAGTATTTGCTGCGAATGCCGTTTGCATTCCACGTAATTATATTTAGATACTCAACAGACATGTTACTTATCATTTTTAGTATACAGAAATTTAGTAGCTAAACGTGTGATGGCATTAAATTGATCTACTCTGGATTTACAATTGGCTAAGCTTGATATCATCTACATGCAAAGGTCGTCTAGTTCTTCGAATGAGAAGAGCGAGTTGTTGTTGCAATTATTAGCCGCGTTTTATTATTGATCTGATCCGGATCAGATCATGGGTTTATTAGCGTTACAACAACAAAGCGAAATCCTGCTTTTTAGTTGGATCTATTTTTGTGATCTAAAAATTAGTTCTTCTATTTCACACAAGAGGAGACTTTCCATTGAAACGTTGGTATCATTTCCAATATTTCCAATAACAACAGTATTGCCACATGAACATTTTTATCTGTGTGATATGAAATATATTTTAGATAGATACCGAGAAACTTCACATTTATTCATTTTTGTATAATACATGACATAATGAAAAAGTTTTACAAAACAAAACATATATTCGTGAAATTAATAAGAATTAGTGCAAAAAAATATATATTTGACAATGTGGATGAATATCATTTTTCCCTAAAAAAAAGAACAAAAAATTAACCATTGAAAAAAAAGTTCATAGGGCAACTCTGCAACTCTTTTGAAATGTCAGTTGAGAGAGCGAGTCTCTCACAGCTTCCAACTGGAAATATGATGATCTAAAGCTGTTTTATTATCAAGATCTGATCCGGATTGGATCATTGTGATAATAAAACGCGGCTATTGTTGTTAGTTGAGATTGTGGGTACGGTGGTAACTGAGTGTGAGGGAGTTACGTTTGACCATGCGGGCGCGGGCATAGCTGGTGACATTGAATATGTATTTGTAATGCGTGGTGCATTTACTCTATTTGATGCACTCTGCCTTCTCTGTCCGAGCATAGGGAAATCTGTCATTGATTCTAACAAAACCGGTTCTTGAATTGAATTTAATTGAACCGTTTTCCAATGAGATAAGATAAAATGTGTCGTTGTGACTATCGTATAATTTATTTATTTTTTTTATGGTGATGCATTTAAGACCGAGATTTACTAGTTCGGATTTTAAGACATCCACTTCGATGTCGTCCAAACCATAGAGAACCACTTTGAATAGTTTCGCGCCTTTAAGATCATGCGAAAAAATTGGCAGTTCGAATCTTTAAGTTTGTTTAAAACACAGTTGTAGTTTTCAATTGATTCACATAGAATTTTAATACCTATAGATAGTTTCTTAACTGAATATTCGGTAATATTAAGTGAACTCATTAGGGAATGAACAAAGTCAATTGGTTTTTTTAATAGTTTGATTGGGGGGATATAAGTTCTTTTCATATTAGTCGGGGCAAGAATATCGTCCATTTCATCTACTTCAATATCATTATCGGGTTGGCACTGTAAAGGTTTCATAAGTGGATTCCTTCCAATTTAAAGTATCTTTTTTTTTATTTATAATTTCCATTGTTGAACAATGTTTTTTATCCGAGGACAATTGGTTGTCCTCGGGCTTGGGGATCTAACGCGTTTGAGAATGATTGTATTCACTGCACACACACGATAGAGAAAAACTGTCTTACACGGTTAAAGCGCCGACTTAGACTGAACTTGTTTCTTTTGATTTCTTACACTCTTTCTCAATTTGATCACTAAAAAGAACACCTTAGCTGCTTGCTAGCTGACCAAGAAGTGTCGTTCACTTCTAGGTTAGCTCTTTGTCTGTCCTCAACCCCACGCTCTTACACGCATGCATCAACACAATCAAACAACCACCAACGTCGATTCGGTATCTCGACTTCAACCACCATGGGTGTGTTGCGCGTTGCGCCATCGCTGTTGAATCCGACGAAAGTGCGCATGCGCTCTCTCCTCACATCAAAAAGTTCGTCAAGTTGTTGGTGTCGTCCAAAACTTGATGATCTCAATGGGTGAGTTCAGACATCCAACATTCAAGGAGTCGACAAGCTGTTGGTGTCTTCCAAAGCTTGCCAATCTCGATGGGTGAGACCCATCTCGTTAAACATTTTTGTGAGAAAAATGCGCAAAAAATCCTCAAGTGAAACTAAGTTCCTTCTGGGCATTCTCCCAGTTACATTTAAACGCGCGGAAGGTGAGTCGAGTAAGTCTAGACCTTGAGAAATATCATAGAAGAAGGAAATTCAAATATCGCGAATTGGTAGACCCTTTTTGCAGATTGAAGGGGAAGAAGAGGAAAGAACACTTATCGTTCCAACCATTATACCTTAGATCAATGTAGGTTGGGCTTAAGGTCGTGCTAATTTCGTCAGAAGGACGTGAAACGTTGGGTATTTTAGCTCTGTGTTCGGTGTTCGGTACAACAAAAATACCGAAGTATGGAAGGTTCGGTATTTTTTTTTTTCGATAAAATTTTCTACGCAATCGGCTATTGATGTTGCCGCTTTATGCACGTCGCAAATTAAAACATTTGTTTGTACTTTGAAACTCAAATTTTCAACAAAACCTTGGAAGCAATAAAAAACCAAGCTTCTTCATCGAATGTAACGTTTTTGTGGAAAATTTTTTTTAAGACAAAAGTAAGCCCTAACATAAAAATAATAATTATAACCATGTTCGGTTTTTTTTTCAAAAAAGGTCTGGCAACCCTGGTTCCACCTCGATACCTATGTGGGGTGTTCTTGCAGGGTTAGGGTCAAAATGCTGTATGGGTCGTAATACTGTTTTTAAAATACTGAATCTCAAAATACTGTATTTCAAAATTCTGTATGCACAAAATATTGTATGATCAAAGTACTGTATACTGTATCTCAAAATACTGTATTTGAAACTAAAAATTTAAATTAAATATTCCGGAGATTTCAAGCGAAAATCTAAAAAAGTCATTTTCTTGCATTTACTAATAAAGCCTAAAAATTTAATCAAAATCGTTGGAGCTATTTTAAAAAAAAAAACGGTTTTTTATTATTAATTTTCTTTAATGTCAAGTTTAGTTGTAATCTCAAAATTATTTTTCTGCACGATTGCAAAACTTGCCTTGTAGTACCTATAATCACAAATAACAAAGTAGTTTAAATTGAAGAGATGGTGGTGAGCCCTCAAGACTTATTATTCTGGTGAAGTTATAAATATCAGCCATAACACAAACTTTTTCTGATTATTCACGGTACATTGGTCATAATTAACAAAAAAAAGCTTAATTATTGAAACCTTGTATTTCAAAATCAAATTCTTAGGTTGAGCTTCAGCAAAAAAGAATTAGTGCGAAATCCAGTGTTACACTAGCAGGTGAAAAATAGGGCGAAAATTCAATATGAATTAAATTTTTATTTCATTAATTTTTAATCGAGAGACAAATTTTCTTTTTAAATATCACATATTTTGTAAACACGTCCTTTCGAAAAGCTTTGACGAAATCCATTAGGCGCCATCTTCTTTTTATAACTAGAAACCATTAATCCAGAGCTTTGTTGTTGTTCCCCAAGGGAACTTTTTACTGTACTATACACTGGCTTAAAAAAAACGCACATATTATTATTCAAGGCTGTTGGTTGCTGCGGAGTAGCTCATTCAATGGTTTCTGCTTGTTAGACTGCTGAAGTCCACCGTTGATTCTCTACGTCGAATTTGTTAGCTAAGACACTCCCAAAAATCTCTGGTAGACCACTGAGATTTGGGCAGTGAGTCATTACTCGCAGAGCATTATAGTGTTGATCTATTTCTTCTTTGGCCCTTTATCAACAGTCGCACTTAGTGGTTTAGCAGGTCATCTCCGGGTTGAGCATTGCAGTTCTCAGTGGTTACCGCATGTAGGTACAGTAAGCAAAATTGAGGTGTATTTATTATGAGTTTCAAGTTTGTCTCCCTCATTTTTATGCAAACACCAGCTTTAACGTTTACAAAACATTGCTTCCTTCTCAAAGAATTGTGCGTTAACTATAAAATAAAATTATTTTAACTTTGCATTTCAAAGACAAAACTAATAACATCTTCAAATTCGCACGAGCTCTGGGAACGCCAGGATATTGGTCCTCTTTGAGAGATTTCTTAAGCATGCGGTGTAACACCAACCTACAGCACATACACTGCATTTTTTCACTCATATTACTCAAAATGCGGTGTAGCGCTACAAAAAAAAAAAGTATTTGGTTCCCTCTGAGATATTTTTTTCAAAAATGCGTTGTAACACCACCCACACCAACTACACCATGGGTGCATATAGACGCGTCCGTAAAATTTAGTTAAATTACTATCAGATCTCCCCAACGTTCTCTGATATTTTTTTCTTCATTCAAAAACTGTGGACATCTAAAATGTTGACTGTTATTTTCCACCAAACTCCATCAATTCACGAGTAGAAAACACTCTTAATGTAAAAATAAGATTGAATAAGCGTTTGGAGGGAGGTATTTTATGCATACAAAGTTTGAAATAAATAGATCGGACTTTGAAATATTAGGTTTGAGAAAAACGCGTTTAAGGTCTAACGCTCGCAGCTGTTAGAGTTTGAGTACAATATATTTTTTTTTAAAGAGGCACTCAGACCTAATTGCCGGTCCATTGTACTACCAGGGTAGCAGCCTTCCCTTTTTTTTTGTGGTGCAGTAGATTGAAATAAGGTGGATGTAATTTCATATATAACCTCAAGGACGGCGGCGGCGTCCAGATGAAACTGGGAGGCTGAAAGAAAAGTAGATGCTCATAGCGGGATTCGAACCCACGCATCCGGCCTGCCTACTGAACACTCCACCACTGCACCACGGCCGCCTTAGTACAATAGATTATTAGTAAGACAATAACTTCAAGTATTTTACTTAGATCGACTTAAAGTTTTAGGGACATTATTCTTAAAATGCTAAGCAATAAGATTAGAGAAAAAAAAAATCGATTTTTGAAATTGAAGACCCGAACCCCGAACCAATTTTTGATAAGAAACACCTTAAAAAATAAATAAGTTTCGAGCATAACATTAAACAATAGATAGCTAGTATACAGTGAAATTTTATTGGCAGATGATAACCAATTTTTGTGCCAAAAAAATGTCAATGAGTATAAATAATACATAAATATGATAAATTAAAGTTTATGGTATTAAAAAGAATGGATGCTGGGTTAGAGTACTTTTCTTTAACTTGAAAAAAAAGGAAAATATAATGTTTATTTAGTAAACATCCAGAAGAATTAAGTCAGTGAGAATGTTTTCACCAAACTAGAGCAAGTCAGAATTTGTACAGACTTTGATGAATTTCTTTTTCATATTTAAAATACAAAGTTAAGCAAAGAAAATCTTAATAACAGTACTTTATCAGAATTAATTTATGTTATTTCAGCTACATTACATGAACTGGAGCCCTTGGTTACGGAAGTAGAAGAACGAAAATTTTCTGAAAAGTATGGGTTCGAATTCAATATAAAATTAATAAATACATTTTTAATATCAGGAAACAAATTTATTTCCTTTTCTAATTTTGTTAAGTTTCAATTTATCTGCATATTTATTTTTACTTTTAAGGCACGTAAAAATAATGGAAAAAAGATCAATTCGCCCATTTTCACAAACGTTCGATCAAGAGCGAAACAGCCATTTTATAACTAAAAAGGAGAACTTTGGATTTGAGAATAAAAACGACAAACTTCTTAGTAAGGAAGCTGATAATACGAATGTTATACTAAACGGCACTAAACCACAACCACCCTTAGAAGAATGGTATCAGGATGTCGTAGAGCTAAGAAAAAAAGCTGGAGAATATAAGGTATACTTTTCAAAAGTAGTGTTTTTAAACGCAAAACCATGTACTTCTTTTTTTATAGTGCCGTGGGTGGGGAATAGAAATAGATCCAGATCTATACAAGAAGCAAAAAGAACTCTGGGACCAAGTCTCAAAACGTAGTTCTTTATCAGCTTTATCATTAGCATCTTCCATTCATAGGTAAGTAAGTTATTTAACATTATTTTTTGTGTGTACCTACATAAGATTTCACATAATTTCCATTTATTGATATGGATATTAGTACATTCTTATATCAGATGGACTTTATGTGAAATCTTATGTACGCGTACATAAACTTTTATGTACATTCGAGTAAGCATCGCGCTTTTTTTTACATCTCAGAGACTTGAGTCCTTGAGTGGTAGGTACTGAACTTAGAGCAAGCTCATTTGCACACACTTCTTCACCATTAATGCAAGTGTTCGTGGTTAGTGAATAAGACCAACACAAACACAAACAGAACTTAAAGCAGAAAAAAATAAAAGACACTAGCGCTAATTTTATAGTCATCGAATTTTTAAGAGAGCTCTTGTTAACAGTTGTGTTTAATGACCTGCTCTAGATCGATCTAGAGCAGGAAAAAGCAGCTTTTTGGTGTTTAATGACAATTTTTCTGCTCCGAGCAAGAACTTTTTGTGTTTAATGACCTGTACTAGGTCACTTTAGAGCAGCATTTTCTGCACTTACTTTTGAGTCAGAGCAGATTCGAGCAAAGTGTCAAAGTCAGCTGTTTACATTTGCTTCAAATATTTTTGTTTATTTTGCGTTTTGCAATCTATTTGAAATCGAATTTAACTTGAAATCAATTGAATTATCATCGCATGTTAGTTTAGTTTTGATTCTAATGTTTCCAAATATACATAGACTTTTATTACAATAGGATGCCAAACATAATTTTGCAAACTAGCTAAGGTCACAAAATGTTTTTTGCTTTCTTTTTAGCTGACTTTTGGCACAAGCTGACTCTGCTCTAAGTTGCCTTACATTTTTCATGTTTCTTGCTTTGCTCTGAGCTACGCTGCTCTGCTTTTTTCTCATTAAACACACTTGACATCACTCTAACTTTAAAATGGGATCATTAAATTCAAGCGATTTACAAACATTGTAACTAGTGGCAACTTTCAAATAAACTTGGTTAAAATGAATGTGAACAGTACCAAAATTTTGATAGTTTAGGTCCTAAACTATCAACATTTTGGTGATAGTTTAGTGATACTCAACCTGCGGCCCTCGGGCCGCATGTGGCCCGCCGGACCATTTTGGTTGGCCCACCTAGGGATGTCAAAAATATATCGATATAAAAAAATATCGATATATTTCGTTCGATATATCGATATATATCGAAGATATTTTTTTCACCGATATATCGATATATCGATATAAATATTCATGTATCGAAAAGGTATAAAAAACGATACTTTTTTCGGGTACTAGAAACTAATCTTCAAACATACCAAATTTATTGCAAAAAAAACTTTTCTATACCTTTCACTATATTATCTTAGACAGGAAAACACCCATAAAATGTGTGCAACCTTTCATTGACCACTTAGCAAATCATTTTGTGAGTTTTGATAATTTCACAGTGTACAGTAATAAACCAAAATATCGTACACAAATAAAAAGAATTTGTAACCTAAGTGGTCAACGAATAGGTACATGAATTTTATGGGCCTTTTCCTGTATAATATAACTAATAATCTAATATACCTTGCATACATTTCTCATAGTTGGAAAACTCTTTTCTATACCTATCGCTTTTAGTTTTGTTTTACAGGAACAGGAACAACCCATAAAATTCATGCAACGTTCATTGATCACTGGGCTTTGGGGTTGAAAATCATTTTTATTTGTTGTTCAGTATTTTGGGTTTTTACGACACATTGTAAAATATGCCAGAAGTTAAAAGTATAAAGAAGATTTGCAAACCCCTGTGCCCAGTGGTCAATGAAACGTTGCATGAATTAAGTTTTCCTGTCAATGAATGTTTTTCTTACTACTTTTTTTTATTATTTTTTCTCATTTTTAAGGTCGCACATTTCATTATTTAAAATATATCGATATATCGATATATCGATATTTTTCTGATTCGATATATCGATACTTGATATTTTTTTTGATATATATCGATACGATATATATCGATATATTTTTCCATTTCCAACATCCCTAGGCCCACCTGCCTTGGATCGAACCGTGATCGCTCTGAATTTGTTTACTTGTTAAAGTTGACTTGTCATCGCCAGGAACGATTTACATCTACTTTTCGGTCCAAGAAAACCAACGGTAGTTCCGAGCGAAAAGTACACAGCCCTTCATCGTCATCATCATCACCATCGTCACCAAACACACACTTTTCTTTCAACTCATTATACCTAATCTATATATATAAAGTAGGATGTATGTATGTATGTATGTATGTATGTCCGGGGTAAACTCCTAAACCACCCAACGGATTTTTATGAAATTTACAGGGTAGACATAGTTTAGTTCAGAGATGGTTCCTGTCAAGGTTTGATCCCCATATTCCCACAGGAACGGGGTTGGGAACGGAAAATTAGAAACTACTCCACAGATTTCAAAAAAAATCTTTCAGCACTAGGGGTGCTACATTATCGGTGCCGTGACATAAGGCCAAGCGACATAAGGCCAAATTTGAATGTTTGGCCTTATGTCACTTTGCGAAAGCGACATAAGGCCAAATTTTAGGAGTTGGCATTATGTCACTTTCCCAAAGCGTCATAAGGCCAATATGGCCTTATGTCACTCAGAACTCAGAAGTGGTTGTACCTGGATTCAAAGAACAAAGTTCATATTCCATAACTTCAAGCAAAAGACGAAAAATAGTTAAATATTCATGTGTATATTGTAAGTATTTTCATAAGTATTTAATTTTATTATTATTAAACAAGAAAGGCATATACATATACAACAAACAACAACATAAAAGCATTCCAATGAAAATAAACGCTAAGTCAAAACAAATCTACAACAATTCAAAAAAGATTTTATACTTTCTAAAATTAACAAAAAATTTGGGTGGTATTCGTCACAATTTGTCTGCAAATTGGAAAGAGAATTGGATTATGATTTTTAATATATAAAAGTGGACAGCAAAAGAATGAAAGTGCAGTCCTCTGTTATGAATTGTATTTCTGATTAAATACATGTGATGCATTGTTTTATAAAGGAAGATACCTACAGTTATAATTAAAAATGCGAGTGCATAAATACAGAATATTTTTGAGTATCATTGATACAAAGAGATATGTTTTCAATTAGTTAAATTTAAATATATAAGTTGAAAAGCTTTTACAAAACATTCGCTGGGAATTTTTTAAAATGTTTTTTCAGTTTTGTTTTCAAATCTTTAGGTTTTCAGCTTAAGGTAAAGTAAAAGTAAAAAATTCGCGCGAATTTTTACTTTACCTTAAGCTGAAAACCTAAAGATTTGAAAACAAAACTGAAAAAATATTTTAAAAAATTCCCGGCGAATGTTTTGTAAAAGCTTTTTAACTTATATCTTTAAATTTAACTAATTGAAAGCATATCTCTTTGTATCAATAGCCGAGTTTTATTGGGAATCTGTATTCACTTCAGCAAAACATCGCAGAACATCGCACATGGGAAAACAACAACTCTAAGTGAACAACGACGATAAGTGAATAAAAATTAGTCACTTGCAGAAGTGAACAACAGGGATGGCTGGTAAATCGAGTTTATGGAATAGAGTTGCATTAGTGAGTACAGCGTTTTATTGAGCGTATTAGTGAAGTGAATATGAAAATTCCCAATGAAACACGGCTAATGATACTTAAAAATATTCTGTATGTATGCATTCGCATTTTTAATTATAACTGTATCTTCCTTTATAAAACAATGCATCACGTGCATCAAGCAAAATTATGATAAGAAGTTAATAATGCAAAAATGTTTTGTTCAAATATAAGTAAGGGAAGTAAGCTTACATGATTGTCTTGCGAAAAATGAAAGTGCCGTCCAAAAGATTAATTTTTACACAATTGAAAAGAAGAATGTTAATGAGCGCAACATGTAAAAAGCGAGATGTTGATAACAATCCTAACGGCATAAACAAACAATAAATTGAACAGTTGGCCTTATGTCCCAAAAAAAGTTGGCCTTATGACGCTATGGGAAAGTGACTTAAGGCCAACTCCTCAAATTTGGCCTTATGTCGCTTTCGCAAAGTGACATAAGGCCAAACATTCAAATTTGGCCTTATGTCGCTTGGCCTTATGTCAAGGCACCTACATTATCTCCCTTCATCAGTAACTTAAACTATATTTCATCCCCATAATCCCACACGAACGGAAAGGGGAAAGAGGACGGGAACCATAAAGTTACTTGACCGATTTCAAAAATTCTTTCAACTCTGGGATGTTACATTATCCCTCAGTGACATAGACTTACATTTCATTCACATATTTCCATGGGAACGGAAGATTCCTACAGGAACGGGGTTGGGAACGGAAGCTTAGAAGCTACTGTCTGGACAGATTTCAAAAATTCTTTCTGCACTGGGATGCCACATAATCCCTCAGTAACTTGGCGTGTATTTCTTCCCTATATTCCCACGGGAACAGAAACGGGAACGAGGACGGGAACCATAAAGTTACTTGACCGATTTCAAAAATTCTTTCAACTCTGGGATGTTACATTATCCCTCAGTGAGATAGACATACATTTCATTCACATATTTCCATGGGAATGGAAGACTCCTACAGGAACGGGGTTGGGAGCGGAAACTTAGGAGCTACTGGACAGATAACAAAAATTCTTTCTGTACTGGGATGCCACATAATCCCTCAGTAACTAAGCGTGTTTTTCATTATTATATAATCCCACGAGAGCAGAAACAGGAACGAGAACGGGAACCATAAAGTAACTTGACCGATTTCAAAAATTCTTTCAACTCTAGGATGTAACATTATCCCTCAGTGACATAGACTTATATTTCATTCACATATTTCTACGGGAACAGAAGATTCCTTCAGGAACGGGGTTGTAAATGGAAACTTATAAGCTTCTGAACCGATTTCAAAAATTCTTTCAGCTCTGGGATGTTACATTATCCCTCAGTGACATAGAATTACATTTCATTCACATATTTCCATGGGAACGGATGATTCCCTCAGGAACGGGGTTGGGAACGAAAACTTAGAAACTGCTGGATAGATTTCAAAAATTCTTTCAGCATTTGGATACCACTTATTCCCACAGTAAGACAGATTACATTTCTTCCCCAAATTCCCACGGAAGAGTAAAAACGAGAACTGGAACCTTAAAACTACAGACCCGAGCAAAGCCGGGCGGCTCAGCTAGTCTATATATAAAATAGTATGAATGTATGTATGTATGTATGTATGTATGTCCGGTGTAGACTCATAAACCACTCAACGGATTTGTATGAAATTTTCAGGGTAGACATAGTTAAGTCCAGAGATGGTTCCTGTCAAGGTTTGATTCCCATATTCCCACAGGAACGGGGTTGGGAACGGAAAACTAGAAACTACTCCACAGATTTCAAAAATTCTTTCAGCACTAGGGGTGCTACATTATCTCCCTTCATCAGTAACTTAGACTATATTTCATCCCTATAGTCCCACAGGAACAGAAATGGGAACGAGAACGGGAACGGGAACCTTAAAGTTACTTGCCCGATTTCAAAAATTCTTTCAACTCTAGGATGTTACATTATCCCTCAGTGACATAGATATATATTTCATTCACATATTTCCACGGGAAGGGAAGATTCCAAAAGGAATGGGTTGGGAACGAAAACTTAGGAACTGCTGGACAGATTTCAAAACTTCTTTCAGTATTAGGATGCCACATAGCCCCACAATAAGAATGATTATGTTTCGTCCCCAAATTCCCACAGAAGAGGAAAAATGAGAACGGGAACCTAAAAACTACAGACCCGAGCAACGCCGGGCGGCTCAGCTAGTAATAAATAAAATTAAACTTTAAAATTAAAATTTTGTACTGCGTTTTTTTTTATTTTTGTGGCATGATTTTTCTCGTTAAATTTTTTTAAGACGTTATAAAGTTGGAAATGCTTGACGATTACAGTTTTAATACTAAAAACAAAGTACGAGGTGTCCTAACCAGCAGGTTTGAGGCTTATTCGTAGACCCAGTTCTCAGTTACTGGAGACCAATTCCTTCTCATTGAACCACAGAGCGATTTCCTTGTTTGCCGATTCAACAGTATCGGAAACATGCAGAATATTGCGTCCAACTTGAATGCAGAAGTCTCCGCGAATTGTTCCTGGCAGAGAGTCTGCTGGGTTCGTGGCACCCAACATATAGTTACCAGTCTTTACGACATTCAAACCTTCCCACACCATTGGAATTACTGGGCCAGAGTTCATGTAATTAACCCAACCGGGAAGAATGGGCGACTAGCTTAGTCGGAGTAGTGCTTCTGTAACAATTCCTTCGAAGCCCACATGAATTTCATAGCAACCAATTTGAAGCCCTCCTGTTCGAAAAGCTCGATGATCTTGCCGACGAGTCCACGCTGGACCGCATCAGGCTTGACCATGATAAAAGTGCGTTCCTTATTTGCTGCCATTGCTGTTGAGAACAACGAGAAGAATTTTTTATTAACACCTAATTTTTTTCTGATTACGGCCCGCGTCACACACGCTATCACGTGTTTGTGGCCCTCATAAAGGAAAGGTTGAGTACGGCTCCTAACTTAGGAAAACGAAATGAAGTAACAAAAAAAAGCAAAAAAAAAATTAACTCAGGTTAAAAATTATATTTGGATTGCAAACAAAAAAGTGTAATGAAAGTTTGGTTTTTGTCGAGAAATGCTTAATTTCAAATTAATATTTGTTCGGAAATAAATCACATAAAATGTCAAGCAAATGAGAAACGTCAGATGAGTTAGAGCAAGGTTTTAAGTATTTAAAGTGGGGGTTGCCTGACTTTAATTTAGAGTGATTCTAAAAAAGTGTGAAGTTAAAATCCTAACTTCCTAACTAATATTATAAGTGTGAAAGTCACTCAGTCTGTCCGGCTTTCTATGTTACCGTCTTCCGCCCAAACTACTGAACTGATTTCAATGAAAATTTGTACAGGGATAGTCTAGAGCCTGAAGAAGGACATAGGCTATATATTTTATCCCTATATTCCCACGGGAACAGGAACGCACACGGGAACTGAGACACTACAGCATCGATTTCAAAAAATTTTCCATCGTAAGAATGCTACACTACCTCCGTGTATTATAAACTTTAATTTATACCCATATTCTTACGGGAACGGGAGTCCTTACCAATGTAATAAGTGCGAAAGTAGCTCTGTCTGTTCATCTTTCTATGTTACCATCTCCCGCCCAAGCTACAGCACCGATTTAAATGAAATTTTATACAGAGATGATCTGGAACCTGAAGAAGGACATAGGCTATATCTCATTTGAATATTCCCACGGGAACCGGTCTTCACTTATATTATAAATGCAAAAGTAGCTCTGTCTGTTCGCCTTTCTATGTTACCATCTCCCGCCAAAACTAATGAACAGATTTGAAAGAAATTTTGTACAGAGATAGTCTAGAATTTAAGGAAGGACTTAGACTATATAATTTATCCCTATATTTCCACGGGAACTAGAACGCATGCGGGAACTTTGATATAACAGCACCGATCTCAAAAATTCTTCCAACGTTAGAATGCTACACTATCCTAGAGTAACATAAACTGTAACTCCTCATATTCCTACGGGAATGGTTACCATATTCCCATGGGAATGGGAGTCTTTTCTAATCCTAACTAATATTATAAATGTGAAAGTAACTCTGTCTGTCCGACTTTCTATGTTACCGTCTCCCGCCCAAACTTCTAGACTGATTTATATGAAGATAGAGATACAGAGACAGTCTAGAACTTGAGGAAGGACAAAGGCTGTATATTTTATCCCTAAATTCCCACGGGAACGGGAACGTATACGGGAACTTAGAAGCTACAGCACCGATTTTAAAAATTCTTCCACCGTTAGAATGCTACACTATCCCCGAGTAACATAAACTTTGATTCATCCCCATATTCCTACAGTAACGAGAGTCCTTACTAATATAATATGTGCGAAAGAAGCTCTGTCTGTTTGTCTTTCTATGTTACCATCTCTCGCCCAAGCTACAGAATCGATTTAAATGAAATTTTATACAGAGATGATCTAGAACCTGAAGAAGGACATAGGTAACGTTTCATTCGAATATTCCCACGAAAACCAGTCTTCACTAATAATATAAATGCAAAAGTAGCTCTGTCTGTTTGTCTTTCTATGTTACCATCTCTCGCCCTAACTAATAAACAGATTTAAACGAAATTTTTTACAGAGATATTTTATCTCTATATTCCCACGGGAACGAGAACGCATACGGGAACTTTGACACTATAGCACCGATTTCAAAAATTCTTCCACCGTTAGAATGCTACATTATCCTTGAGTAACATTAACTGTATGTCATCCCCATATTCCTACGGGAACGGTCACCATGTTCCCATGGGAACGGAAGTACTTACGAACATTATAGATCCGAAATCAACTCCGTCTGTCTGTTTTTCTTTGTTACCATCTACCACCCAAACTATTGAACCTATTTGCATTAATTTTGGTGCAGAGATAGTCTTGAGCCTGAACAAGGACATGGGCTGTATTTGTTATCCCAATATTCCTACGGGAACGCAACGTAAACGGGAACCTTGAAGCTACTGGAACGATTTCAAAAGTTCTTTCGCCATGGGGTGATTTCTGTCAAATTGTCGATTACACATTTGGCCTGAGAAGAAATGTCTATCTTGATCTTCAAATAATTATTGGCAATCGGTAATGACTGTCTGAAAAATCGATTTCGGCGCCGCTAATGAGATAGTTAACCATATCAACCAATAAATTATGTTAAACGTATTGGGGGTTGTTGTCGATTGTCTATCAGAAGACAATATTATGGACACTGAGCAAGTCACATCATACCCTATAGAGTTTTTCAATTCCTTAGAATTATCAGGAGTTGCAAGTTGGTGTTCCAGTGCCAATAATGAATAATCTAGAATTGTACACAGCTACAAATTACACATCTGGGATGCGGCATTATAATAGCTTTAATAAAGACTTTGACAGCGAAATGAGAAAAATATTGATTCCCCGTATTTTTTTAATTTCCACTGATTTGTCATTTTAGTCAAACTCGCAAAACGTTTTTTTTGACAAAATATGGAAAAAGTAAGAACATCGTGTGCAAAAATGTACTGAAATAAAATAATATAACAATAGTTTACTAAAACGCATGAATGTGTCTTATTTGCAAAATAAGTAGCCTAAAAAATTAAAAATGCTGCCGAAAGTTACTATTCCAAGCGGACGAAGTCGCAGGCACAGCTAGTCAATTATAAATTTATTCAAGTGTCATTTTAGGCTAGTGTGGTACTAAGGCTCATTTTAAGGCGACTTTAAATGACTATAAATTTTCGCTACTGATTATGGATTCATAGTGTTACCACTAGGATACAATAGTATCCCAGAGGATTTTTTTTTGTATTGATGGAAATCTATAAACTTTTTTCTGTACATTTTTTTATTTAGTATTTTCTCAAAGCAGTAGAAATATATATTGTTATTTAAAAAAAGATCTACTTGTTTACTTATAAATATGTGCATTTGTGCATGTATAAGAATATAATAGAATTTGGTTATTTCTGCTTTTTAGAGTATTTTTTTTGTTGTATAGAACAAGGTGAGGAGAAAACTAACTACTTCTAACTAACTTTCGTTGGTTTTTGAATTATACAAATGCGAAAATAAGATACTCATAGCTACAATTCTTTTTTTAAATTGTTTGAACGACCAATTCTCTCTGAATTATCCCTTGTTGAAAATCACCCAAAAATTTTGAAATTTTCTTATGTCCTTTAATTTTTGCGAGTATGTACATGTACAAATGTACATACATACATAGTTTCATAAAAAAAATCCGACTCAATGAAATTTTTTGCTCCAAATTTTATGCTTTATACGATACTAGCTGAGCCACCCGGCGTTGCTCGGGTCTGTAGTTTAAAGATTCCCTTTCTCGTTCTTCGTTTTCGTGGTAATATAGGGATGAAACATAATCTTTTTTACTGTGGGATTATGAGGCATTCCAACGCCGAAAGAAACTTTGAAATCTGTTCAGTAATTTTTAAGTTTTCATTTGCGACACCATACCTGTGGGAATCTTCCGTTCCCGTGGGAATAACGTAACATCCTAAAATTGAAAGAATTTTTGAAATCTGTCAAATAAGTTTACAATGTGTGTCATAGCTACAGAGTAGACGTGTTTCTTTATCGGCAATTTTCATTTAAGTTTTTCAACCAATAAACATTTATAAACTCCATCTAAAGTTGTGTCAAATATTTCTGAGCTATAAATCTCGTTAGATATCTAAAAGTGAAGTAAAATAATCCACACATTTCTATTTAAAATTAAATTTAAAATTTTCTGTGTGAAAATTCTTGAAAGACAGTTTTGCTTTTCTCTTAAATTGAGTGTTGTTAACGTAAGTTTCAAAAAAACGTTAGCTCGAACACTGACACAATATGTCTGGAAGTAATAAAGGGGTAAAAACTTGTGCATCTCTTGCAACAGCCAAAAACTCACCACAAACTCCGAAGATGCTCTCCCAAACAACTTCTGCTCTGTCAAAGACGACGACAACAGAACAATAAAGATAATACACGATATTATCGCAAACCAAAGTAAGTCCATAATTTCTTTACTTACAACACAAATAAAAGAATCTGCGGAAAATGTAACAAAAAACATTGAAACCAAAATAAGCGAAATGAATGACACGATGGTTGACATAAACAATCGCATAACACAGCTTGAAAGCGCAAATTCCACTACACACCTAGAATTGGACGATATAAAAACCGACGTAAACAAACTTGGTGCATCGATGAAGGATGTAAAAAATAAACTTTTTCATACAAAAAAAACTTTAAAAACCACAACCACGGAACTCGATGACGTTAAGAACGAACTCGCTGAGGTCACCACAAAAATGCAACAAATAGAAACTGCTCAAGAAATACAAAACAATAGAAACGTTGCCGCTGATGCTGTTCTTTATGGCATCCCTTTCGTCAAAGAAGAAAACTTAAAATCTTACTTCAATCACCTGTGCCATATTATCAATATTAAGCCACCCACACTTCTGGCTATCTTTCGCACTCGCGCACAAAACAACAATAACAGCAACGATTCAACTATTCTTGTTAAGTTTTCAACTACATTCGATAAGAATTTCGTTTTAAAGGCTGTTTCGAAATACCGTAGTGAGTCGAATAACAAACAAATTTATCTTCGCGACGTGGGATTATCACAATTCGAACGAGACAGTCCTATTTTCTTGCGCGAATGTTTAACGAAAAAAAAATCATTTGTTGCACCAAAGGGCAAGAAAGCTAAAAAACTGTCATCAGTGTTTACTATTCGAGGAGCTGTCTACATTAAATGCCAACCAGATGGAGAAACAATAGAGATAAGGAATAGTGAAGATCTTAATGGAATTGCCAGACCAACAGAAACACTCACTTAAATATATATAGCTTCTCAAACTTTTTTTTAATTTCTTATTAAAATAATTATTTCTTTTTTGTTCTATTAATTTTTCTTTTTTTATTTTTATCTTTGGCTTTATTATTTATTACTCATTTTTATTCTTTTTTCTTTTAAAAGCATTTATTTTTCTGTTTTCTTTGTTATGAATAATTTAAATTTTCGTACAATGAGCCCCGCGTTCGGTGACGGAGTATTGCGTTCGATGGTTAATGTCTTGGCAAATCAAAGTTGTCGTTTAAAAATATGTCATTTGAATGCACAAAGTCTGCTACCTAAAATTGATGAGTTCAGGTTTGTGTTTGGTGGTAGGAAAGTTGATGTGATTTGTATATCCGAAACGTGGTTCAAAAACATCCACAATGACGCTATGTGCAAACTGGAAGGATATAAGGTTTATCGATCGGATAGGCATGGTCGCAATGGAGGTGGTGTTGCAGTGTATGTGCGTGAAAATATACCATGCAAACTAAGATATATTTCTGAAACTGGTAGTGCAATTGAATATGTTTTTGTAGATATAGGGCATGGTGAAAACAAGCTTCTCTTAGGAACAGTGTACCGACCTAATAAATATATTAGTTTTGGTCCTTTTTTTTAATTTATGGAAGAAATATCTGCTCTTTCATCACAGATTTTTATATGTGGTGATTTTAATAGTAATCTTTTGTTGGAAAGTAGTTTAGTTGATGAAATGAGAACTTTTAACCTATTCCCTGTAAATACAACTGTTGCAACACTTTACTGAATTTTCAAGCACACTCCTAGATGTCTCTTTCGTGAGTGATTCACGTAAAGTTTTGTTTCAGCTATCTGCACCAGGTTTTTCAAGACATGATCTTATTTATATGGTTTTTGAATTCAGTTTTCAGAATGAAGACACAACATTTGAATACAGGGACTTCAAACATATTGAATACGATGTTCTTGAACAAAATTTACGCTCCATTGATTGGAACCAAATTTTTTATTTGCCCTGCCCTAACGATCAAATTGACTTTATTAATGCCCAAACTTTATCATTATTTAATGCTCACGTTCCTGTTCGTATATGTACACGTAAACATGAGCATAGACCTTGGTTTACTCATGAAATTCATCAGTTAATGCAGCAACGAGATCGTGCTTACAATAATTGGACAAGATATAGGTTGGAGATATTTCGACAAAATTATCGAACGTTACGAAACACTGTCGTAAGCAAAATTCGATGTTTAAAAACAAGAATTCTTTCTGGGAAACTAAGTCCATCTCTGGGAAGCCGGGAAGTTTGGAAAAATCTTCGCGAGCTTGGTATAGGAAATAAGAAAAAATCTGGTTTCCCTGAAGATCTAAATGTGGATGAATTAAATAAAAAATTTATTGATCTGCCATTTCCTTCTCTTCCAACAACTTCATCCCAATACACTCATAACAATAATTTAAGTGCGTTCAATTTTAAAAGGGTTGAAAGTACAGATGTCGTAGAAAGTGTTCTGGCGATCAAGTCGAAAGCTGTGGGTATTGATGAAATGCATCCAGTTTTTATTAAGGCAATACTGCCCATACTTTTACCGTATATTACGCATATTTTCAACACTATTCTCACAACCGGAGTTTTTCCTGTTCAATGGAAGTTAGCAAAAATAATACCTGTTGAAAAAGGTCAGGGTAGTAAAGAATTTAGACCGATTTCAATACTTCCTTTTTTGTCAAAGGTTTTTGAAAAAATCATTCAAAAGCAAATAAATTCGTATCTTCGCAGGGAAAACCTTTTATCGCCAAAACAGTCAGGCTTTAGAGAAAAGCATAGTTGCGCTACAGCTCTCATTAACGTTATTGAAAACGTCAGACTAGCTTTAGACAGCAGAAGTATAACTTTAGTTTATTAGGTTATTAGTTTAACAATATAACAATTCACAGTAAGAACAAGCTTATAAGTTTGTGAAAGTTCAAAATAAAATTACATAATGCAAAAAGAGTACATATTTGTACAAAAAAAAAAAAAAAAAACGCAAAGTTAAGTATGAAAATATTACAATGTATGAATAATGTTTCAAAAATGTTTACAAAAAATATTTACAAAAAAGTAGAAAAAAAGAAAAAATTAAAAATTGGGGTTTTGATTTTGCTTGATGAAAGAAGAAATAGAAAAGATTTGAGATTTAGTTAATTGCTTTGAGTAGTGAAGAATAACATTAATTCCTTCTTAACTTTTTTGAGGTCATTTAGTTCTCTTAAATTGCGCGGTAGTGCATTCCATAGGCGGATAGTAGATATGAAAAACTGTCTTTCAGATGTTTGGCAGGTGAATTGTGGTAGAATCAAACTAACTGACCTATTTGATGTCGAAAACCTGATCTTGTCATAGAGATATATTGGTTGCCTTGTCTTGACTATCCTGAATAAGAGAAACAAAGAACGAAACTTTACATAGTTCGAGAAAGATACATCTAACAATTTGGTTTCCAAATGAGATATGTGATCAAATCTCCTAAGGTTATAAATATAACGGAGGGTACTGTTAAATGCTACTTGAAGCTTTCTTTTACTTTCGCTATCACAATTATTATATATTTCGCAGCCATATAAGAGCACTGGAATAACTAGAGTCTTAACTAGGAAGATTCTCGTGGACAAAGGTGTGAATTTTTGAGCAGTCCATAAGTTTCGAAGAACTGAATATGTTTTGCCAACAGTTTGATTTATGTGACTATTCCAAGTTAACGTTCTGTTAAATAACAAACCCAAATTTCTGGAAGTTTCAACAAATTCGATAGGAAAATCTCCAAGTCTTATTGTTGGAAAATAAGAAAGGTCTAGCTTCTTTTTTGAAATGACCAAACATTTACATTTACTAGGATTGAGTGACAAAGCATTATTCATCGACCATTCTGATATTCGTTTAAGGTCTTCATTTATATCATGGGCACAGTTTTCTATCAAACCAAGAGGGCTGCTCTTGTAGATTTGAATATCATCAGCGTTAAAATGTTTCGATGAATTTGAAATTGTATCTGCTAAGTCATTTACATAAAGGGAAAACAAAAGGGGTCCTAAAATCGATCCCTGAGGTACACCATTTACCAGAGAAAGAAAATCTGACAGCGAATTGTTTAAACACACAGCCTGTTTTCTCCCAGTAAGGTAAGACAATAATAATTTCGAAGTTGCAGACGACGTGTTGAAATATTGACGAAGTTTATTAACAAGAATTAGGTGATTTATCTTATCGAAGGCCTTTGAAAAGTCCAGAAGGACAAGAAAGGTGACATGGTTTTCATCTAATTCTGACCTTATATCTTCAACAACATTCAACAGTGCTGTAATACAGCTATGCTCGGATCGAAATCCAGATTGAGCAGAAAATAAGAAATTATGCCTTTTGATGTATTCGCTTAGTTGCTTGTGCATAATTCGTTCACAAATTTTAGACAAATAAGGAAGAATTGATATCGGCCTAAAGTCGTTACCTTTTGAGTTTTTTGGGATTGGTATTACCTTGGCCTATTTCCATTTACTAGGAAAAACACCGGTCATAAAAATAGTATTGATAATGTGTGTGATATATGGAAGCAATATCGGTAGAATGATTTTTACAAACTTAGGATGAACTCCATCTATTCCCACAGCATTACTTTTTATGTTTAAAAGACTTTCCACTACATCAGTGCTTTCTATTCTAGTAAAAGAAAACATAGTATTTGCATCTACTTCAGAATTTACAGAGGCAGTATTTGAACAAGATAAGTTGTACACAAAGTTTGAATCTGAATTAGACAAAAATTTACGATTTAGTTCGTTAGTATCATTGTCATTAGTACAAGTCAACTTCTGCTTACCCATCCCTAACTCACGTAAATTATTCCACAGTTTACGGCCGTCGACATTCACATTGATTTTCTCTGCGTAAAACCTCTTCTTAGCGGATAAAACTTCGCGAACAACATCATTCCTTTTTTGTCTATCATACGATAAGAACTCTTGAATGCGGAATAATTTCCACCTATGGTAAGCTTGGTCCCTTTGATTTATTAACAATCGAATTTCATTTGTGAACCAGGGCTTTGTTTTGGCTCTTATTCTTCTTGTCGTTATAGGAACACATGTATCAAAGGCATAATTTAAGTTATCCTGAACAAAATTTGTTTGATCATCCACGGAGGTCATACTATATACCAAGTTCCAAGGAATAGATCGGACATGATTTTCAAGAGCAACATAATTTATATTTTTAAAATTGCGGAAGCTGTACATTTCAGTGCCCAGGGAAGGATTTGTGTCAAAATCAAATGTGAGAAATATGAGGTCGTGTTTTGAAAACCCAGGTGCAGATATTTGGTCATAAGAAAGAATTCTTTTGGTATCACTGACAAAAAATAAGTCAAGAAGAGTACTACTGGTATTTGTATAGTGAGTAGGTGTTATTATATTTACTAAATGTAGATCAAATGTCTTCATGTTGTCAGTTAGATGATTTTCAACAAGAATGTTACTTTTAAAATCACCACAAACAATAATATTTTTAGCTGTAGTTGTAAGTTCTTCCATAAGCGAATACAAAGGCGTTAAGTCAATATTTCTATTGGGTCTATAAACACAACCTAAGCGAACATAGTTTTCTCCGCAAATTATGTCTACAAATATGTACTCAATATCTTCCTGCCTGTGCGATAAACATTTCAGTTTACACTTTAAACCATTTCTTATGTAAATCGCTACGCCTCCTCCTGTACGTGCACATCTATCTGATCGAAAAAGTTTGTAACCATCTAAAACGTAAACAACGTCTTTTATCTCCTGAGAAAACCAAGTCTCCGATATACAAATAGCATCTACTTTAGATTTAGTAAAAATTTCTCTGAACTCATCTATTTTTGGTAATAGACTTTGAGCGTTGAGATGACAAACTTTAAGTCCCTGTCGACGATCGCAAAACACCTTTATCATTGTAGACAATGTGTTATAACTTCCATCGCCCGAGGAACACACACCGCTTTCAATTAAATCAATGGCTTTTGATATAAACAACGTATAGCTGAACTAAATGACACATAAAACGTTACAAAATACGTTAAATCTAACATGCAAAGCAATAAAAACGAAGAAAAAGGAAAGGTAATAAGAAAAATATCAAGCAGAATCATTACAATAAAATAAACGTTAAAGAAAAAGAGAATAGCAAAAAGAAAGAGTAGAAACAAAAAAAAAAATAAAAATAAGGAAAATAAAATTTGAGAGATATACTTGTTCTTTGTACATAGTTTAAGTTGATCACAGCTGCTATTGTTGTTCTTGATCTTCTTCAGTATGATCTTCCTTGGTACTTTTAGATTTTTCTAAAGCCTTCGACACGGTTGACCATTTCAATCTTTGTGATAAGTTAGTTAGGCTGTATAACTTTTCGAGCTCAGCAGTTAAATTACTTAACTCTTACTTAATTCGTAGACAACAAGCCGTTATGTTTGGGAACCACCATTCTGATTTTCTCCCCACAACAAGACGTGTTCCACAGGGCTCCATTCTTGGTCCTCTTTTATTTTCCCTCTATATAAACGAACTTCCCCAAACTACTTCTGTGTCAACTGTTCACATGTATGCTGATGACGTCCAAATGTATAACAGCTGTTCCGCTGGACAAGTTAACAGTTGTATCATCGATATGAACTGTGACCTACAAAACATCTCAAATTTCGCCAAGTGCAACGGTCTTTTTCTGAACCCTGCCAAGTCAAAGTGTCTTGTTATCTCAAAGAAGCCCCTTGACTCTTCCCAACTTCCACAATTGAAATTAGATGGTTCTACAATAGAGTATGTCGAGACTGCAAAAAATTTAGGAATTATGTTTAATCGGTCACTTACATGGGAGACGCACGTAAATATAGCTGTTGGAAAAGTATATGGAGTACTTCGCAGACTGTGGCCAACACACTACTATACACCACTCAAAACAAGGCTTACTTTTGTATGGATGTTAAATTTTCTGCAATCCCGACCAAGCAACAAGAAGAAAACTCAATGTGGCCTTTAACAGTATTGCAAGATACATATATGGTCTCAGAAGATTCGATCATGTCTCTTCCTTCGCCAAATCTATATATGATATGACGTTCGATAACTTAATCCGGTATAGAACACTAATCTTACTGTTTCGGACTATGCACACTCATCTGCCTTCTTATATATTTTCCAAAATACAAATGTCCTCATCAATCCGATCCCAACAAATCTTACCTTTTCGTTTTACTTGCTTGACGTCCGAACGACAATTCTTCGTCCATACAACGCGGCTATGGAATAATCTTCCGCTTATTATAAGGGTTGCAAGAACAATGAAGACTTTTAAAAAAGATCTAAAGAGACACCTTTCTTTACAGTAACACCTGCAGAATATAAATGCCTTTAAATGCCATTAAATTGACTTTTAAATTACTTCAAATATATATTTACTAAAGCCAATTGAATTTGTAAATGAATTTGTTAATGATAAATCAATGAAAAATAATATTGAATTTTGCCTTTAGCTATTCGTGAACTTAATTGTTAAAATTAAAATAAATACATAATTAAATAATTAAATTTTTAACTACAAATAATTATAGCTCTGAATAAATTTCAAATTCCAATTGTAGTCTATGATTAATTTTACAAATCAATGCTTGTATTAGATTATAAGATATTGTATCTTAAAATGCAAGCTTAACAATAAAACAGTAAATAAATAAATAAATAAATAAATAAGTTTAAGGTTCTCGTTCTCTTTCCTGTTTCTGTTCCCGTAGGAATCTTCGTTAAGTTACTGAGGGATTATGTTTCATCCCAGTGATGAAAGAATTTTTGAAATCTGTTTAGTAGTTTCTAAGTCTCCATTTCCAACCCCGTTTCTGTGGGAATCTTCCGTTCCCGTAGAAATAAGTGAGTGAAATATAAGTCTACATCACTGAGAGGTAATGTAACATCCTAGAGTAGAAAGAATTTTTGAAATCGGTCAAGTAACTTTAATGTTCCCGTTCTCATTCCCGTTTCTGTTCCCATGAGATTATAGAAATGAAATATAGTCTATGTTACTCATGGAGGAGGATAATGTAGCACCCCTAATGCTGAAAGAATTTTTGAAATCTCTTAAAGGCAATAAATAAGCAGAAGTGTTTGAAGCCACTATAAACTCTTGCTTATGCTACGCCAGCCAAGTGTTTGGTTACCAAAATCTTGAAGAATTTGAACTGTTACAACGTTTCTTCTTCAAGAGAATTTTTAAACTTCCAATATCTACTCCCAAGTATGCTATACACGTTGAATCAGGTCTTCCACCAATCTTTTTGAGAAACCTTAAGTCCAGCGCTGACTACATAGTAAAAGTCATGCAAAGATCGAGCGAAAACCTCCAAAGGCAAGTAATGGATGTCGCGTTTCAAAGGCAACTGTCTCCGTTCAAGGAATGGAATGAGTTAGCTGATACACACTGTTTTGAACTTAAGCTAAATGATATCCCCTCCGTAAATTTTCAGGATAGATTCTACGAATGCATTGCAAAGTTAGATGATTCAACTTATCTCAAATTCTTGAATAGGGCCCAAACTTCCTCCACCCGATTAATGTATGTATTCAGTGAATCAAATAAGTACACTGTTTAAGGCAAGAACTGAAATGTTAAATTTAAATTACAAACCTCACAGAAACAATAATTCCTTGTGTAACCTCTGCAACCGTAACGAAACCGAAGATATCAATCACTTCTTAGCCAATTGCCCAATTTTACAAGAAGTGCGAAGGCTTTACTTTGAAAAGAGCTTTCTAACTCGTGAGGAAGTCAACGATATTTTGAATGGTCATTGTAGTTGGAATATTCTTTATAGTTTTATTATTCATGCCTTGGGTTACCGAAACAGTTTCAACGAATAAAATAGAAACAATTTAATTTATTTTTTATATGCAATGTTAATATGCTTTTATACATTATGTTCAATTGTTTTACTTTTATTGTATACTTAATTATTTTTAAACAAAACTTTTACTTTCCTTTTATTAAACCTCGTTAAAGTCAAATTTCAGGCAGACGGCAAATATTTTTTTGTCATGCTAATGTTCCTTGTATTTTTTATGTAAATTTTTCGAGATTTTATAATAATAATAATAATAATAATAATAATAATAATAATAAGCAGATTTTTGAATTTATGAATTTTTTTTTTTATTAGAAAAATACAAAAATAAATGAAGTAGATATGTTTGTACCTACATTAATCATTCCTTATTGTTTCTGTATTTTAGCACATAGGTTGCCCTTCACTTAAGTACCTTGTGATACACGAAATTTTTTGTTTTATAATAAGGCACAAAAACAAAAAAACGTTTTAGATATTTGTTGCAGTTGCCCAGTATCGCGACGTGTAAGCACAATGGCAATGACAAAATGTGTTTCCAATTATTCACCAGCAATTAGGATGGAGCGTTAAATGTGCGTTCGTGTGTTCCAGATGGTGGTTTATCTGCTTTGATGACAACTTTATAGTCATCACTTGGCATGCGCTCTAAAGCACTCTTAAACAACCTGACCAACGCATGATGATCATGAAGCAGTTGCTGCAAATCTTGAACAATTGCTCGCTTAATTTTTGAATTGATCTCTCTACGTTGATCAAGTTGTTCTTCCATGTTGCCCAAGAAATATATTTGTAAAAATTTATGCTGTGTATCTTCGTTGGTGAATCTGTCCTTGTATTTACAAAATAAAAACAATGTGAGAGTTGAGTTCAGAACAAATATAATACGTACGAATAAGTAAAGTAAGTTATTCTTTAATTACATTCTATGTAAGTAAAAATATAAATACCTTAAATGTCGGATTAAATCCTCGTTCTTCGGTAATATCTGCCCCAAGTGAAGTCATTTGGAAACAACCATTGTATTTTTGAGTGTTTGCAAGAAAGTGGCGTGATTCTGATGTTTCGTCACATAGCAATGAATACAATAGCACAGGTGGCGGAGTAAACAATGTCAATTTTACTTTACCACTGAGGCAGCATAGTCCGGGCGTTTCTCCGGAAAACTTTAATGCAACACAATACTCACAGACAACGTTTATTTACCCAATGCAGACGCTAGGATGCAGGCTGTAATCATTGCTGCAATCGTATCGAAACGCTGCTCAATTCAAATCAACACTTGATAAATATCCTGTTCTGCGTCTCAAATTATCTATTTGTTGAACTCTGTTGTTCGCTCGACGATTTAGCATTGCCAACCTAGTCGTTTCACGGGCTGCCTCACTTTGCTCTTGTGATTGAGAAGCACGAAGTCGAGCCATACTAACGCGGCGCTGTTCACGTGCAATTTCTTCAGTCCTGCTGTGTTTCGTGTCCTTCTTTCATAACGGCTTTGTCGGGAAGGGTTCGATCGTCTTGGTGGCGGCATTGTTAATCAAACTTCACTTCACTTCAATTCACCTAAAAATTTATTTATCTCAAAACTCAAATTTTCAACCATTCATTTATAAGTAGACAAAATAGCTTAGCTGCTCGAGATGCGCGTTTTGTTATTACAACTCTGATGCGTTTTATAGTTCACCTTTTATAGTTTACTTTACTTTGTTAAATAGGCAATATCTTTATTTAATAGATTATATTATGTTTATTTAATATTGATTTCATACAAAAATCAAATTTATTTCTCACGATGAGTCAATTTCTTTTTTTGTTTTTTTTTTTAAGAACAGTGTTTTGTATATAACGAAAGCTAACGCATTGCGTTGATGTCGTTCCCATAAGAACATAGAGAAAAAAAGTATCCTATGTCCGTCGTCTGGTCCTAAGCTCCCTTCCCACGAATTTTCAAACAAATCGGTTCAGCCGTTATTGGGTTATGAATAGTGTAACTAACACGACTTTCTTTTAGTTCTATATAGATATTCATATATCTTAAGATCGAATAATAAAAATTAAGACTCAATGAGAATTTTTGCTCCAAATTTTGTGTTTCTTAAGATGTATTTGTTTAGGAAAACAACAATCTCACTTTGTGGTTTTTCTAGATTCCATTTTTTTCTTTTATTTCAAATATTTCCTAATCATTTGGTTTCTGAAGTAAGAAAATGTCCAAGCTAAATGTTCGGGCAAATTCTTGCAATGCAAAAAAAAATGTGAAGAAACATAGCAAAAACAGAAAAGCTCTGATCCTCTCTGTTTTTGGGGGTTTTTCGAGATCCAATGTGAGTACAGAAAAAGACATACACATATTAGACTGGTTTAAAAAAATTTATTAAAATACTTCATAAGAGCTTTCGGAAGGGTATCAAGGTAGAGAACAAAATATTAATTAAGAAAACTGGGTTCTACTGTAGTTTGTGAGAACTGTTCAGTGTGCAAGAATTCTTGGCATTAAATTATGTGAAGGAAAAATCAAATCGAGAGAATGATCATAAATATTCGACTGAAATCATTAGTGGATACATATTATTTGATCAGCAAAAAGATGGAACATGTCATTGTTTCTTCCCGAAAGATAGAATGAAGATTGTTATGTTGGGCCGGTCGGTCAAATGAAAAAGCTAGGCCAAGCAGATCTATTGATCTCGGTTTTTCATCACTTCTAATGGTGATTGGGCGTGTTCTATTCGGGAAGACTCTGACTGGTGTCAACTTGACGGCGCCCAGATGTTGCAACTTATAGTACAAGTCAATTGTGCTTACTTTACCTCCACAGTCCACACCGTTAACATGTCGACAAAGGAACGCGGAAGAAAAGAAATGTGATCAACACTATAATGCTCTGCGAATAATTACTGACTGCTCGAATCTCAGTGGTCTACCAGAGTTTTTTGGAAATGTCCCAGCGGATGAATTCGAATGACAGAATCAACGGTGGAATACAACAGTCAAAAAAGCAGAAACCCCTGAATGAGCTACTAGAAACAAATTTTGCTGAAAGGTCTTTCAGGATCTTTCAATACTAGGACAGGGTATTGAAGTAGAGATGGAGACGGATGAGCTCCTGGTGAACCAACGGCAGCTCTCACATCCCTGCAGCAGGGTACTGACACTGTATACTCCAACACTTTATGTTCGAAGGGATCTCAAGGGACTCCAGGTAAGGAGTTGAGCGTGGGGTTAGCTACCCAACCATGTCAAAAACATCTGGTTCTGAAACAAACAACAGCTTCGGAAAACAATAATGATTTCAAAGTTGGCGACCTAAGCAAACGTAAAAAAGGACAAAGACCTCCAGATCTGCAAGTGGAACGTAGCATCTCTTAATGGACTACGTGCAGCTGGAGAATTAGCGGACGTCCTGGACTACTGCAAAGCAGACATAACCGCCATCCAAAAAGTGTGATGGAGTGTGTGTGTGGTAAGTGTGTGACACTGTATACTCCGACCCTTTATGTTCGAAGGGATCTCGAGGGACTCCAGGTAAGGAGTTGAGCGTGGGGTTAACCACCCAACCACGTCAAAAACATCTGGTTCTGAAACAAACAACAGCTTCGGAAAACAATAATGATTTCAAAGTTGGCGACCTAAGCAAACGTAAAAAAGGACAAAGACCTCCAGATCTGCAAGTGGAACGTAGCATCTCTTAATGGACTACGTGCAGCTGGAGAATTAGCGGACGTCCTGGACTGCTGCAAAGCAGACATAACCGCCATCCAAAAAGGGTGATGGAGTGGACCGGGCATAAAAAAGATGGAAAACTGTGACATCTACTATGGTGACTGCTACAGACAACAGAAACAGCGCTTATTTGGGTGCGGATTTGTCATTAAAGGAAGACTCAGGGATAAGGTTATTATCCAAAATCCAGTTAATGAGCGTATAATGACCATTCGCAACAAGCCAAAGATTGTTTCTACGAGCTCCTAAAAGAAACATATGAGCAGTGCCCTAGACACGACGTGCAAGTCGTTCCTGACGATTTTAACGCAAAAGTAGGTACGTCGGGAGCAAACGTACCCCAAAATTTGCTTTACATTATCGTTACAAATAATAGTTTAAATATTACATAAATATTTTATATATATTTGCTTTGTCTGGCATACTTTTAAGCCGACTACATAATTACTTTAGTTATATACTTATATACATAAGGAACCTATGTTTCATAAGTCTCAATAAAATGAAATGAAAAAAAAAAAATTTTAACGCAAAGCTAAAGAAGGAGGACATCTTTGGAAATACAATCGGTAAGCATAGCCTTCATGACAAAACTCAAATCGAGTCAAACTTGCCGAGAACGGACGTGTCGTGGGGTGCGCACATTCATTTTTGCTTAATTATAGCATTTACAATGGTCTGCACAGTTTGCAACAAAAAAAAATGTGATGAATGCATTTCTCTTCAACGTCTTTGCATCATCGTGGTGGTACGATATTAAAATCGTCGGCACCAAATACAACAGCAGCATCGTGGTTTAATCCGTCGAACAATAAAAAAAACAACAAGAGAACTGCCGCCTAAGAAGACAACAAAAGGAGGAATGGCAAACAGAAATGCACAATTACCTGACATAGTCGGCTATTACATGGCGCATGTTTTTAATGCGCATTAATCGCTTTTTCCGTTTTGAACTTGTATTCGGTAATGCTCTCATTATTACACGCTGCATTTTTCGAGTTGCGCATGGTTTTGCTAGTTTTCTTTCATATTGATTTCTGTGCTCAGTCTTGCAGTTTTAAATTTCCATTGAAACAGTTGTTGAGCTGTTGAAAAAATTAATTTAGAAGAAATTAATGATTTGATGTACATGAACACCTAGTCTTGAAGTAGTTTCTTAAAAACATAAACTGCTCAAAGCACCAGATTTTCGGCCCAGATACATTTTCTGCACCAGCTCCACTTTTTTTCGATTTTTCCATTTCACGAAACTCTTTAGAAAACTGAGTTCACAAAGTGTGTATTTTTCTTTTTATCAAATTTATATTAATCAATGGGTTATACAATTACAATGTACATATCTAAAATTACTTGAAAAGCATTTGCTCTCTTAACCCGATTTATATAGTCGGGGCTTGAATTCTTCCGCAATAATACAAAGTGATTTCCCAACTAAGTTCAAATTAAGAATAAAGCAACTACGAAAAACAACGAATAGAGATAAAAAGAAACATGAAAAAATGCACGACAAATGCTACCCGTGCATGTCCGGGCAACTGTGTTTCTATCTCGATTTTTTTCTCGCTTGCACTTCATAGTCCACTATTGCACGGCGCATTTCTCTCGTGCATGAATGAAGTGCAAGCGAGAAAAAAATCGAGATAGAAACACAGTTGCCCGGACATGCACGGGTAGCATTTGTCGTGCATTTTTTCATGTTTCTTTTTATCTCTATTCGTTGTTTTTCGTAGTTGCTTTATTCTTAATTTGAACTTAGTTGGGAGATCACTTTGTATTATTGCGGAAGAATTCAAGCCCCGACTATATAAATCGGGTTAAGAGAGCAAATGCTTTTCAAGTAATTTTAGATATGTACATTGTAATTGTATAACCCATTGATTAATATAAATTTGATAAAAAGAAAAATACACACTTTGTGAACTCAGTTTTCTAAAGAGTTTCGTGAAATGGAAAAATCGAAAAAAAGTGGAGCTGGTGCAGAAAATGTATCTGGGCCGAAAATCTGGTGCTTTGAGCAGTTTATGTTTTTAAGAAACTACTTCAAGACTAGGTGTCCATGTACATCAAATCATTAATTTCTTCTAAATTAATTTTTTCAACAGCTCAACAACTGTTTCAATGGAAATTTAAAACTGCAAGACTGAGCACAGAAATCAATATGAAAGAAAACTAGCAAAACCATGCGCAACTCGAAAAATGCAGCGTGTAATAATGAGAGCATTACCGAATACAAGTTCAAAACGGAAAAAGCGATTAATGCGCATTAAAAACATGCGCCATGTAATAGCCGACTATGCAATCGTCGTCATCTACTCAGAACGAGCATGCACTTATCGATGAAACAACCGCCGCCGAACTTCAGCCAAACAGTTTGATAACCCTTCAAATGCTCTACGAAGAAATCATCAACCGAAAAAAAAAAAATGAATCATGACTTTTTTACTACCGTTCAGAAACAAAAAAATGAAAAGAAGATCTTAAGAGAGAGGATCACGTCTCTTGAAGAAAATCTCAACTGGAGAGAACAAAAACAATTGGAGAATTGTGTAGAGATTCGTGGTGTTCCTGAAGTCAACGACGACAACGTTATGGGTAGTGTACAAACCATTTTTAATTTTGCGTAAATATCACCGTTGCTACTGATGATATCTAGAAGTGTTATGTTAAACGTGAGTGGAAATGCTCCTGGATCTTCTAATAGTAACAACAACAACTACAATTCTGGAAATATTATTCGTCTTTAATTTACGTCGAAGGATTTTAAATCTCTGTTATGAAGAGCAAGAGATCTGCCAAGAATAATCTAATGTCTTCATTGTTTGACGGACGTAGTAAGGGCAATATACATATATATAAATGATTGTTTCACAAGATAGTACTTTATATTCGCAAGCAAAAAAAGTTAAGGAAGATAAGAAATTAAAATATTTATGATTTCAAAACTCTCAGATTTTGTACGCAAAATAGATAAGGGGAGGATCACTGCTATAAGATCGCTTGAAGATTTGGAGGAGTTAAAAGACGATTAATATATCGTCAGCTTACAATGGGGGCGTTCGAGAATGGTATCCGGATAGCTTGTTGTTGTTGTTTACGTGTTAAACATTTAGCAAAGATGCAAACCATTTCTGTCAAATAGAGAAACCAAAGCTATCTGTGAATTTTCGGTATACCTCAGAATCTGAGCTGTAAAAGAATGCATTCTTTTTTGTATTGCAGTCAAATGATGAAAAAGATTCATCTTTTGAATATTTTGACTTCATGTTAGTACTTAACTTTAAAAAAAAATTCACAGTCAATTGTGAAGTCTTTTGTGAACCAATCATCTAGAGCAGTCAAAAGACTTGAAGTCAAAAGAATGCAATACTTTTTAACTGGTCGCAATCTTGGAAGTCTCTTAAAAGTCTTTTACAATCTTTGCAATCATGAAGTCTTTTGATTGCATTGAAAATAATGCAGTCATTTGGCTGCTTTGGAGTCTTTTGACTGCTTGAAGTCTTTTGACTGCTTGAAGTCTTTTTTACTGCTTGGAGTCTTTTAACTGCATGAAGTCATTTGATTGCTTCAATTCTTTTTAACTGCTTGAAGTCTTTTGACTGCTTGAATTCTTTTTTACTGCTTGGAGTATTTTGATTGCTTGAATTCTCTTAACATCAGGTTCCTTACGACCTAAAGCATTTACGTTGCTCTTATGCTCTCATTTCTTATTAAAAGCTACCCTTCAAGGTCTATTAAAATTTGAAAATAATCCAAGCAGTCAAAAGACTTCAAGCAGTTAAAAAGAATTCAAGCAGTCAAATGACTTCATGCAGTTAAAAGACTCCAAGCAGTTAAAAAGACTTCAAGCAGTCAAAAGACTTCAAGCAGTAAAAAAAGACTTCAAGCAGTCAAAAGACTGCATTACTTTCAATGCAATCAAAAGACTTCATGATTGCAAAGATTGTAAAAGACTTTTAAGAGACTTCCAAGATTGCGACCAGTAGAAAAGTATTGCATTCTTTTGACTTCAAGTCTTTTGACTGCTCTAGATGATTGGTTCACAAAAGACTTCAAAATTGACTGGGACTTTTTTTTTAAAGTTGAAGTACTGCGATAAAGAATGTGAATGCATTCCATATATACAGTTAAATGAATGAGACTTTTTGCAATGCAATACCAAATGAATGCATTCTTTAACAGCTCTGCCTCAGATACCTTAGCGAACAGCTGATACAAACATATAGAACATTTATTTTTATTTCTTTTCATGTTGATTTTTTTTTTGGCGTGCATTTATTTTAGCATAAGAGTCTTTTAAAACGTATGGGAAATCGAAAAAACTAAGTTATAATCGTCTAGCAATGATATTTTGAATGTTTTTCTGTTTTCAAAAGTCGAATTTTAATATTTCACAGCTGTTGTCTGCAGCAATCTGAAAAAAGATATCTGGATCGTTCAAAAAGGTATCTAAGATACGCGTATCTGAGATAGCCTATCCGATAGGTTCTCGAACGCGCCCAATGTATATTTTCCCAAATGTTTGATTTAAATAATAGGGCGAATTCCTAAACGCAAGTTGTGCTAAGCAGTCTAATGATAAGCAAAAAGAATCCCAAATTAAATTTGCAATGCAATGTATGCAAGTGCTTTTTTTTATAGCTGCACAAATTCACTTACAATTGCGGAAAAAAAGCAATTACGCTTTGGGACATTCTGCTTTGAATGGATTTTTTGTCGGCATTTAGGAACTTCTTGTTTTGCATAATTTGTGCAAGACTTGCGTTTCGGACTCGCCCATAGTTTTTGTCAATATAGCAGTGACCCTTCTAATAACATCATGCGAAATGTAACCGATTTTAATTTAAATTTCAAAAATAATGTAAATTCCTTTTCTTTTGTTCATCAAAACATACGAAGCATGCGGAAAAATTTTGATTGGTTGATATGTAACCTAGAACCCTTTGTTTACTTACCTGATCTTATTTTCTTGTCAGAAGTATAGATATACGATTGTGAGAACGATGATTTTAATATTCCTGAATTTGATTTCTATGTTAACACTAATAAAAGCTACTCTGCAGGTGGTGTAGGGGTTTTTGTACGTGATTTGTTCGAGCATGAAACTCAAATGTTTTTGCTTGCAAAGTGCTGATGTCTTAAAAATTAGGTACATGCAAAGTTAATAATGAATGCTTAAATTTCCTGTGTTTTTATAGATTACAGTTTTGCGATTCTAGTGTTTTCTTGGAAGAGCTTTCATACTTGTTGACGGTAGAAAAGGGTTCAAATTTAGTTAGATATTGGGTCATTCCATGGTGTGTAACACCCGAAACGCACATTTGTCGACTCATAAAACTGTTAATCCTTATGCTGATATTTTAATTTTTTTTTCTACGCTTTAAGCTGTTTTATCTTAATTGTAAGATTTGTAGATTTTAGCATAAGGATTAACAGTTTTATGAGTCGACAAATGTGCGTTTCGGGTGTTACACACCATGGAATGACCCTATTGTCGATTTCAACATCGATATTTTAACAAGCAGCAATTTATCTGACTCTTTTAATGCCCTGTTAGCTGAGTAAGGTTTTTTAAGTTTTATTAATGAACCTACGCGACCAATATCCGGTACTTGCTTAGATCATAATGTCTTTGGTAGGTTTTCTGAATTAGCAACAGATCTTTGTATAGGTGTGAACTTTGATTTGGGTGTAACTGATCACTGTATGACAGGGATTGTATTAAATAGTTTAAAATATGTCAATCAGGTAAAACCTGCTAACAATGTAAAAAGGAAAATTAATTTTGAAAAACTAAATGGTGAGCTTTTATTCGAAAGCTGGATTGACGTGTATGCTCACGACAATACTAGCAAAGCTTATGATAATTTTTTTAATATGTTACAAGAGGTTTCCAAGAGTCACTTGGAAACCTCTACCCAAACTTTTGTCATAAAGAAAACCAGCCACAAATTCTAACCATGGATGTCATGCCATGTTCTCAAACTTATCAAACTGAAAAACAAACTAAGAAAAAAATGTTGCAAACATCCTTCTAATCCAATTTTAAAGAAGCGGTTAAAGAAACTATGCGAAAAGCTAAAATGTGAAGCGAAATCATGTAGCGATAATTATTTCCATAACAAGTTTCAAAATGCTATGGGTTATTCTAGAAAAAAATGCGAGGTAATAAATTTTATAACAAACAGAAATACAAAAGACAAATCTTATTCTATTGCTCTATGAAGATGGTCACGATATAGCTGATCAAACATTGGTAGCTAACATTTTTAATGACTTTTTCGTTTCTGTTATTGATAAGTCATCGGCTATGGTCGATAACAATGCCTGTCTAATGCACTCTGTACTCTGACATAGTTGAGAGTACATATTTTTCTAGAAGCTTTTTTTTCGAACCAATTACTCAGGCTCAGAAGTCTTGAAATTGATTTATTCTTTAGATAACTCTAACTGTGTTGGGTTTGATAATATGTCAAATCAAACCATTAAAAGAGCTGCGCCTAATCTTGTCGACATACTGGTTCATCTTTTTAACTTAAGTATTTGTTCAGGAACTTTTCCAGACAAATTGAAATGCACTTATGTCTTATCTCTTTTTAAAAAGGGTAACAGAAAAGATAAAAATAACTATAGGCCAATCTCCTTGCTTGCGAGAGCTTTCGCGTAAATGTCCCAGCGGATGAATTCGAATGACATAATCAACGGTGGACTTCAGCAGTCAAAAAAGCAGAAACCCCCTGAAGGAGCTACTACAACATAATTGGTTTAAAGGTCTTTCAGGGTCTTTCAATACTAGGACAGGGTATTGAAGTAGAGATGGTGGCGGATGAGCTCCTGGTGAGCCAAAGGCAGGTTTCGTCCCCCTGCAGCAGGGTACTGACACTGGATGGTATGGCCCTTTATGTCCGAAGGGATCCAAAAGGACCTGGCCCTCCAGGTTGGGGGTTGTGCGGGGTCCGAAACAACCAAAAGCCTCGGATAACGATAATGATTTCAAAGTTGACGACCCAAGCAAACGAAAAAAGGACAATGAACTCTGGTCTCTGGATCTGCACGTGGAACGTAAGATCTCTTAATGGACTACGTGCAGCTGGAGAATTAGCGGACGCCCTGGACTGCTGCAAAGCAGACATAACCGCCATCCAATAAGTGCGATGGAGTGGACCGGGCATAAAAAAGATGAAAAACTGTGACATCTACTATGGTGACTGCTACATTCAACAGAAACAGCGCTTATTTGGATGCAGATTTGTTGTTAGAGGAAGACTCAGGGATAAGATTATTAGCCAAAATCCAGTTAATGAGCGTATAGTGACCATCCGCATCAGGGCTAAATTCGCAAACATTAGCCTAATATGCGCCCACGCCCAAACAGAAGAGAAAGACGAAAATTGCAAAGACTGTTTCTTCGAGCTCCTCGAAGAAACATATGAGCAGTGCCCTAGGCACGACGTGAAAATCGTTCTTGGCGATTTTAACGCAAAACTAGGGAAGGAGGAAATCTTTGGAAATACAATCGGTAAGCATATAGCCTCCACGACAAAACCTCCGAAAACGGATTGAGGCTAATCGATTTTGCTGCGGGGCTAAATCTTGTTGTAAGTAGTACACGCTTCCCGCATCTCAAAATGCATAAAGGTACATGGTGATCCCCAGATCAGTCAACCGTCAACCAAATTTTTTTTTTTTTTTGCATCTCAGAGACTAAGTCGCACGAAGCTTAGAGCAATTGATCAGGTTGCGATCGACTCAAGGCACTCTTCCAGTGTGTTAGATGTCCGAACTTTCCGAGGTGCCAACTTTGACTCGGACCTACCTGAAAGACCAGTGGCAGCAATGCCATGGAGCCATCAGAACCGCTGCCTCTGAGGTTCTGGGTCTCATTCGGCCACGAAAACGAAACCCATGGTTCGATGAAAAATGCGGGCAGGCAAATGCAGCCAAACAAAAAGCACGACAAATGCTGATGCAAAAACGAACAAGGACTGCTAACGATCAGTATAACGAGATTTACAAGGAGAAAAGAAGGGAAGAACACCGAATTCTCAAAAAGAAAAAGACGCAGCATGAGAAGCGCTCGTTTGAGGAAATTGAGAGGTGCCATGATAGGAACGAGATTCGGAAATTGTACCAAAAATGCACGACAAATGCTACCCGTGCATGTCCGGGCAACTGTGTTTCTATCTCGATTTTTTTCTCGCTTGCACTTCATAGTCCACTATTGCACGGCGCATTTCTCTCGTGCATGAATGAAGTGCAAGCGAGAAAAAAATCGAGATAGAAACACAGTTGCCCGGACATGCACGGGTAGCATTTGTCGTGCATTTTTTCATGTTTCTTTTTATCTCTATTCGTTGTTTTTCGTAGTTGCTTTATACTTAATTTGAACTTAGTTGGGAAATCACTTTGTATTATTGCGGAAGAATTCAAGCCCCGACTATATAAATCGGGTTAAGAGAGCAAATGCTTTTCAAGTAATTTTAGATATGTACATTGTAATTGTATAACCCATTGATTAATATAAATTTGATAAAAAGAAAAATACACACTTTGTGAACTCAGTTTTCTAAAGAGTTTCGTGAAATGGAAAAATCGAAAAAAAGTGGAGCTGGTGCAGAAAATGTATCTGGGCCGAAAATCTGGTGCTTTGAGCAGTTTATGTTTTTAAGAAACTACTTCAAGACTAGGTGTCCATGTACATCAAATCATTAATTTCTTCTAAATTAATTTTTTCAACAGCTCAACAACTGTTTCAATGGAAATTTAAAGCAAGTTGCAGTTGTTATTTATTTTTTTTTTTCTTTGTTATTTATTTTTTTTCTGTTAATTTATTATTTTCTAGTTTTGTTTTAATTTTAGTTTCATATTAGTTTCATTGGAGTTGTTTTGGTTCCTTTTTTGTTTAAATTTCAATTTTTGTTCGTTAGTTTTTTGGTTTAAATAAAATTGTACATCACGTCGATGGTCTGAAAGAGAGGTTTTTCTTTTTGGCGGGAAAGGTCGTGATGGCGTGCTAAGCACGATTCCAGGGGGATGAGGAGGTTGGCGATGCATCGGTGGTGATTGGTTTCTCCTGGCAGCAGTGATCGCGTTCGGGGAACTCGACAATATGGCCGACCGAGTTCCGTGGTTGGGTGGGCTACAGGCCACACTGCGACGTCACCATGCAGTGCTTGAAGTGTGGTAAGGTTTTTGTGGTGGTGGTTTTTTGGCACGATTTATGTTTTGTAATGTGGTTTCCGTCTGGCGAAGAGGCAAGATCCCCCCCTAATCCGGCGAGCTAAGCTGAGCATCGCAAGCGTGCCAGGTCTCTTCGTCACGACACTTCCTTTTCCCTTCCTTTTCCGATTTCCGCTTCCTTCCTTTTCTTTTCACTTTTTCCTTATCCGCTTATTTTTCCTCTTCCCGCTTTCCTACTTTTGGTCGTTCTACCTCTCCCATCCTAATGTCATCCTCCTGTCAAATTTCCTTTCTTTTCTTTTCCCTTTTCTTTTATCCTTTCCTTTCCTTTCCCATATTCCTTTCCTACCTTATCTTTTTGCCTTTACCCATTCCAATCCTCTAGCTATCCCAATCCCTTCCTTCATCCAACTACCTTTTCCCAAACCTTCTCCTACCCCTCCATATTACAAATGGCTAAGTCAAAAGACTTCAAGCAGTTAAAAAGAATTCAAGCAGTCAAATGACTTCATGCAGTTAAAAGACTCCAAGCAGTTAAAAAGACTTCAAGCAGTCAAAAGACTTCAAGCAGTAAAAAAAGACTTCAAGCAGTCAAAAGACTGCATTACTTTCAATGCAATCAAAAGACTTCATGATTGCAAAGATTGTAAAAGACTTTTAAGAGACTTCCAAGATTGCGACCAGTAGAAAAGTATTGCATTCTTTTGACTTCAAGTCTTTTGACTGCTCTAGATGATTGGTTCACAAAAGACTTCAAAATTGACTGGGACTTTTTTTTTAAAGTTGAAGTACTGCGATAAAGAATGTGAATGCATTCCATATATACAGTTAAATGAATGAGACTTTTTGCAATGCAATACCAAATGAATGCATTCTTTAACAGCTCTGCCTCAGATACCTTAGCGAACAGCTGATACAAACATATAGAACATTTATTTTTATTTCTTTTCATGTTGATTTTTTTTTTGGCGTGCATTTATTTTAGCATAAGAGTCTTTTAAAACGTATGGGAAATCGAAAAAACTAAGTTATAATCGTCTAGCAATGATATTTTGAATGTTTTTCTGTTTTCAAAAGTCGAATTTTAATATTTCACAGCTGTTGTCTGCAGCAATCTGAAAAAAGATATCTGGATCGTTCAAAAAGGTATCTAAGATACGCGTATCTGAGATAGCCTATCCGATAGGTTCTCGAACGCGCCCAATGTATATTTTCCCAAATGTTTGATTTAAATAATAGGGCGAATTCCTAAACGCAAGTTGTGCTAAGCAGTCTAATGATAAGCAAAAAGAATCCCAAATTAAATTTGCAATGCAATGTATGCAAGTGCTTTTTTTTATAGCTGCACAAATTCACTTACAATTGCGGAAAAAAAGCAATTACGCTTTGGGACATTCTGCTTTGAATGGATTTTTTGTCGGCATTTAGGAACTTCTTGTTTTGCATAATTTGTGCAAGACTTGCGTTTCGGACTCGCCCATAGTTTTTGTCAATATAGCAGTGACCCTTCTAATAACATCATGCGAAATGTAACCGATTTTAATTTAAATTTCAAAAATAATGTAAATTCCTTTTCTTTTGTTCATCAAAACATACGAAGCATGCGGAAAAATTTTGATTGGTTGATATGTAACCTAGAACCCTTTGTTTACTTACCTGATCTTATTTTCTTGTCAGAAGTATAGATATACGATTGTGAGAACGATGATTTTAATATTCCTGAATTTGATTTCTATGTTAACACTAATAAAAGCTACTCTGCAGGTGGTGTAGGGGTTTTTGTACGTGATTTGTTCGAGCATGAAACTCAAATGTTTTTGCTTGCAAAGTGCTGATGTCTTAAAAATTAGGTACATGCAAAGTTAATAATGAATGCTTAAATTTCCTGTGTTTTTATAGATTACAGTTTTGCGATTTTAGTGTTTTCTTGGAAGAGCTTTCATACTTGTTGACGGTAGAAAAGGGTTCAAATTTAGTTAGATATTGGGTCATTCCATGGTGTGTAACACCCGAAACGCACATTTGTCGACTCATAAAACTGTTAATCCTTATGCTGATATTTTAATTTTTTTTTCTACGCTTTAAGCTGTTTTATCTTAATTGTAAGATTTGTAGATTTTAGCATAAGGATTAACAGTTTTATGAGTCGACAAATGTGCGTTTCGGGTGTTACACACCATGGAATGACCCTATTGTCGATTTCAACATCGATATTTTAACAAGCAGCAATTTATCTGACTCTTTTAATGCCCTGTTAGCTGAGTAAGGTTTTTTAAGTTTTATTAATGAACCTACGCGACCAATATCCGGTACTTGCTTAGATCATAATGTCTTTGGTAGGTTTTCTGAATTAGCAACAGATCTTTGTATAGGTGTGAACTTTGATTTGGGTGTAACTGATCACTGTATGACAGGGATTGTATTAAATAGTTTAAAATATGTCAATCAGGTAAAACCTGCTAACAATGTAAAAAGGAAAATTAATTTTGAAAAACTAAATGGTGAGCTTTTATTCGAAAGCTGGATTGACGTGTATGCTCACGACAATACTAGCAAAGCTTATGATAATTTTTTTAATATGTTACAAGAGGTTTCCAAGAGTCACTTGGAAACCTCTACCCAAACTTTTGTCATAAAGAAAACCAGCCACAAATTCTAACCATGGATGTCATGCCATGTTCTCAAACTTATCAAACTGAAAAACAAACTAAGAAAAAAATGTTGCAAACATCCTTCTAATCCAATTTTAAAGAAGCGGTTAAAGAAACTATGCGAAAAGCTAAAATGTGAAGCGAAATCATGTAGCGATAATTATTTCCATAACAAGTTTCAAAATGCTATGGGTTATTCTAGAAAAAAATGCGAGGTAATAAATTTTATAACAAACAGAAATACAAAAGACAAATCTTATTCTATTGCTCTATGAAGATGGTCACGATATAGCTGATCAAACATTGGTAGCTAACATTTTTAATGACTTTTTCGTTTCTGTTATTGATAAGTCATCGGCTATGGTCGATAACAATGCCTGTCTAATGCACTCTGTACTCTGACATAGTTGAGAGTACATATTTTTCTAGAAGCTTTTTTTTCGAACCAATTACTCAGGCTCAGAAGTCTTGAAATTGATTTATTCTTTAGATAACTCTAACTGTGTTGGGTTTGATAATATGTCAAATCAAACCATTAAAAGAGCTGCGCCTAATCTTGTCGACATACTGGTTCATCTTTTTAACTTAAGTATTTGTTCAGGAACTTTTCCAGACAAATTGAAATGCACTTATGTCTTATCTCTTTTTAAAAAGGGTAACAGAAAAGATAAAAATAACTATAGGCCAATCTCCTTGCTTGCGAGAGCTTTCGCGTAAATGTCCCAGCGGATGAATTCGAATGACATAATCAACGGTGGACTTCAGCAGTCAAAAAAGCAGAAACCCCCTGAAGGAGCTACTACAACATAATTGGTTTAAAGGTCTTTCAGGGTCTTTCAATACTAGGACAGGGTATTGAAGTAGAGATGGTGGCGGATGAGCTCCTGGTGAGCCAAAGGCAGGTTTCGTCCCCCTGCAGCAGGGTACTGACACTGGATGGTATGGCCCTTTATGTCCGAAGGGATCCAAAAGGACCTGGCCCTCCAGGTTGGGGGTTGTGCGGGGTCCGAAACAACCAAAAGCCTCGGATAACGATAATGATTTCAAAGTTGACGACCCAAGCAAACGAAAAAAGGACAATGAACTCTGGTCTCTGGATCTGCACGTGGAACGTAAGATCTCTTAATGGACTACGTGCAGCTGGAGAATTAGCGGACGCCCTGGACTGCTGCAAAGCAGACATAACCGCCATCCAATAAGTGCGATGGAGTGGACCGGGCATAAAAAAGATGAAAAACTGTGACATCTACTATGGTGACTGCTACATTCAACAGAAACAGCGCTTATTTGGATGCAGATTTGTTGTTAGAGGAAGACTCAGGGATAAGATTATTAGCCAAAATCCAGTTAATGAGCGTATAGTGACCATCCGCATCAGGGCTAAATTCGCAAACATTAGCCTAATATGCGCCCACGCCCAAACAGAAGAGAAAGACGAAAATTGCAAAGACTGTTTCTTCGAGCTCCTCGAAGAAACATATGAGCAGTGCCCTAGGCACGACGTGAAAATCGTTCTTGGCGATTTTAACGCAAAACTAGGGAAGGAGGAAATCTTTGGAAATACAATCGGTAAGCATATAGCCTCCACGACAAAACCTCCGAAAACGGATTGAGGCTAATCGATTTTGCTGCGGGGCTAAATCTTGTTGTAAGTAGTACACGCTTCCCGCATCTCAAAATGCATAAAGGTACATGGTGATCCCCAGATCAGTCAACCGTCAACCAAATTTTTTTTTTTTTTTGCATCTCAGAGACTAAGTCGCACGAAGCTTAGAGCAATTGATCAGGTTGCGATCGACTCAAGGCACTCTTCCAGTGTGTTAGATGTCCGAACTTTCCGAGGTGCCAACTTTGACTCGGACCTACCTGAAAGACCAGTGGCAGCAATGCCATGGAGCCATCAGAACCGCTGCCTCTGAGGTTCTGGGTCTCATTCGGCCACGAAAACGAAACCCATGGTTCGATGAAAAATGCGGGCAGGCAAATGCAGCCAAACAAAAAGCACGACAAATGCTGATGCAAAAACGAACAAGGACTGCTAACGATCAGTATAACGAGATTTACAAGGAGAAAAGAAGGGAAGAACACCGAATTCTCAAAAAGAAAAAGACGCAGCATGAAAAGCGCTCGTTTGAGGAAATTGAGAGGTGCCATGATAGGAACGAGATTCGGAAATTTTACCAAAAGGTAAAAAGATCCTGCCAGGGTGGCAAGCCTCGAACTCAAGTCTGTAAAGACCAGCAGCGAAACATAATTGTAGAGTCATAGTCGCTACTGAGGATCTGTAAAGATCACTTCTGCAGACTGCTTAACGGCGATGAGAACACAAATTCCGCTGTCAGCCAGATTGTCCCATTCAGCTTGGACGATGATCAAGAATGCCGTCCTCCCGACCTAGAAGCTTGCCATATGCAAACTTAAATCAAATAAGGCTGCAGGTTAGGGTGGAGCGTTTTTTTTTTTTGATTATTGCTTCGGCATACCTGTTAAAAGTTGCTGTTTTAAGTCATCATTGAACATTAGAAAAATCAATGAGCTCGAGTTATGTTTAGAGGTGCCCCGTCATCATTATGTTTTGAAAAATTTATAAATATACTGATGAAATCACAAAGATTTTATGAACGTAGAATGGCTTCCTGAGCGATTCCGTGTGAGTGTAACACAATAAAAATGTCTGAAACATCACGATAGTTAACTTGTACTATCATCTAGTCCTTGCCATGAAAAGCCAGAACTTAAAGTTTTGCCAGCTCAAAAAAAAAAAAAAAGATTAAATTTGCCATTGCTGGCCCTAACCTGTGATCGTACTGGAGCATCTGATAGAGCCGCTGCCATTATAGCGTCTTCTGCCTTAAAAGATGTTGGCATTATTTCATCAAACGATCCAAGTAGTGTCATTGATCGCTCAAAATTGTGACGTGAGATAACTAAAGCCAGATCAACTTTACAAGAGGCAGATCGTAATAAAATTCATCGCGGTTTGTATTTTGATGCCAGAAGGGATAAAACTTTGGATTGTATTCAGAAAGAAAGTAAATTTTATAGAAAACGAGTTACAAAAAATCATTATGTGACTTTATCGGAACCAGGAAGCAACTATTTCGGGCATGTTACATGTAAGTCAGGGACTGCTAAAGGTATTAAAGATATTATAGTAACTCACTTGAAATCTAAGTCAGTAAAACTAAGTGAAATAACTGTAGTTGGCTGCGATGGAACTGTAGTGAATACAGGTTTCAAAGGTGGTATTATTCGTCTGATGGAAGACGATATCAATCGATCATCACAGTGGTTTATCTGCCAATTACATGCTAATGAATTACCACTGCGGCATTTGTTATTACATTTAAATGGAAACACTACAAGGCCGAAATGCTTCTCAGGTACCATTAAGTCTCAACTACTAAATTGTCAAATAATGCCATTAGTCCAGTTTAGCATTATAACTAAAACCTTGCCTGAAATCGCCAGAAATGATTTAAGTAGGTACCGACCAGAAATACCTTTACGATATAATGACCGCTATCAGTACTGGTATATTTGCTTTTGATTTGGCTAATATGGAACCTGGACCTTTTAACCACTCTATATGGCTGACAACAGCTACTCGAATTCTTAGATTATATGCCTCTAAAATTGACCCAGAAGAAAACTTAATGGTATTAGCTACGTGTGCGATGTGAGTTTATGGCGCTATGTGGTCTACAATAAAATGCAATCCCTTCTGCACAAACGGAGCTAAGCATCTGAGGCAAACCATTAGTCTGATGTCTGAGTCGCTTTTTGAATTCAGACTTGAGGACAGTCATTGACAAAGTAATCCAACGAAATGGATATTTCGGACACTCTGAAAATATTCTCATTGCCATGCTCGGAGATGACCGAGACATCATGCGGGAACTGGCATACAGAAGAATTATAAAAGCAAGATCAAATAATAGTGCTCCAATTCGTAATTTTAAGGTGCCTGCATTTAATTACGATGCCGATGATTATCCATAAATGATTATGTGGCAAGACTGTAGTATTACTGAGCCACCTTTAACGAAAAATATGTCGGATGAAACATTAAGTGGCATTGTCAAAAATGGCCTCGGCGTAAGTCACAATATTCATGACTTTCCATGTTATACCCAAGCCGTCGAACGCTGCATCAAATTGGTGACAGAAGCCTATCGCGTCAATGAATGCCTAATTTAGATACAAAAAAGCAGTTTAATGTCTAAAAATGCAAAATTATGATAACAAGTGATTACATAAAAAAATACTTTTTTTTCTGTTTTTCAACTGTGTTGGGGCACCTCCAAACATTAAGACAGGTCGATGAAATTTTGTACGTTTGTTTTATACATAACAAGTCAACTTTTTATCACTATGCCGTTAAGAAAAAAAAAACTTCATAAAAATCCCTACATTATCGCTCCACCCTACTGCAGGTGCAGATGGCCTTGATGACGAACTTTTCAAGACAGCTGGAGACCAGTTGGAAAGGAGCATGCACCAGCTGATCTGCATGATATGGTCGGAAGAAAGCATGCCCGATGAATGGAACCTCAGTATCGTATGCCCGACCCTAAAGAAGTGAGAACCTCACAATTGCACCAATTATATAGGGATAAGCCTCCTTAACGTCGCTTATAAGATCTTGTCTGCTGTAACATGTGAACGTCTGAAACCCCACGTCAACAACTTGATAGGTCCTTATCAATGTGCTTTTAGACCGGAGAAGTCCACAATAGACCAAATCTCCACATTACGGCAGATCTTGGAAAAAACCTGAGAATATAATATCGATATTCACCATCTCTTTATCGATTTCAAGGCCGCGCATGACAGTATTTACAGAGACGAGCTGTACAGAGCCATGTTTAGTTTCGGCATCCCTGCAAAACTCGTACGACTATCGTAGACTATGCGATTGAGAAACAAAACCATCTCCAGAAAACCAAGGTAACCTTGTATAAGACCCTAATCATCCCAGTCCTGCCTTACGGCGCGGAAGTATGGACCTTATCTCCTTTTCAAAAGCGGATGAGGAAACCCTTGGTCGTTTCGAAAGAAAAATTCTCCGAATGATCTTTGGTCCGGTATGCGAAGACAATGTGTGGAGAAGAAGATACAACAACGAGCTGTATGAGCTGTACCGCGAAATGGGCATAGCCAGAAGAGTACGCATCGCGAGGCTACGATGGTTGGGTCATGTAGAGCGGATGGACCCAAACGCTCCGGCTCGACGGGTTTTCGAAAGCACATTGCAGGGAAATCGCGGAAGCTAAAGACCTCGTCTTAGGTGGCGCAATCAAGTGGATGAAGACCTCAACCGACTTAGAGTGCGAAACTGGAGAGAGCTCGCCCGAAATCGAAGTTATAGAAGGATGTTGGTTGAGGCCCAGGTTCAACCCGTACTGTAATGCCCGCCTAAGTAAGTAAGTAAGTCTTATAACCAGAAGCTAGCCACAGCTCACTTTGTTATGTCTACTATGTATGACTCATGTCTTTTACAACTTATCGAAGTTTTGCTTCTTTTACAAGGTATAGCTATTGAAAATACAGTCAAACTTCTTTATAACGAACTTCTTTATAACATAATTCTCTCTATAGCGAGTTTCATTTCGTTCCCCTTCCCCTTAAAAAATATCCGATACGAATTAGGTTCTTTATAACGAAGTTCCCTTTAACGAAATTCTCTTTATAAGGAACTAATTTTTTTGACCAAAAGGCAAATTTGTTTCTTTATAACGAAATGTCAATTTTCAAATTTGAAAACAAAGCTTACTAAGATTTTTATTCCTAGATTTAATAGGGAACTCCCCGTTTTGGCAAGAATTTTCTAAAAGTTAATGTATGTAATGTATGTACAGTATGGATGCATGAAGAAGGGTACATGTGTTGTAGAAGTTTTGCGCATATAGACAGATGAATCGTTTAAATTTACATTTTAAGTTCGCGAATCGCTTATACAAAAATATCGAAGCGCAAGGCTATTTCGCTTTCAGAGAAATTGACGATTATTGAAAAAGTTAAAAGTAGATAAAAGAAAAAAGATTTGGCTGGTGTGTCGTTTAGTACACTATCAACAATTTCAAAGAATGAATTAAAAATTTTAAAGTTTGCCGAAGCAAGTTCAAACAGAAGCCAAAAAAAATTAAAAAAAACAAAATAAGGTGATGTGGATAAAGCAATGTTCAATTCAATGCATATTTTCTTTCTAAATTGGAAGATTTTTATAATAAAACAAAAACCAAAACTGTTCATGTTCAATCAAAAATTGATATGTTTTAACTAAAAAATAAAAATTAATAGATTTCCTTGAAATGAGTTTTTTTTGTAACACTGTTTTTTTTTAAATATAAAAGAATACTTGCAGTGTTAAAAAAATAAACTTTCTATATAACGAATTTCTTATAAAACTTCTTTATAACGAAGCAATTTTTTGTTCCCTTGAAGGTTCGTTATAAAAAAGTTTGACTGTACTTATAGCAGGGGTGGTTTTTGACTTTTATATCCGATCTACATCTTTATATTTTGCGTAGTTTTTGGCCCTATAAGTGTTTATTTTTATAAAATAAAAAAAAATATACATAACATAAAATATATATGGCTATTTGTATCTTTCATAAATATATACATTTTTTTCAGGCCTATTACCAAAGAAGAAAAGGAGCAAGAGAATAATAAAAAATTTATTCCATTGAAATCAATCAATAAGCCAAGAGTTCCTGGTGAGGCACATGTAATTGATTATAAGGAAATGTCTCCACTGCCAGCCCGTTATAGTAGTATTCGTCATCATTTAGAAAGGACAACTGGGCAAGGTTTGTAAGCAATGTTAAAGTGATAAAATTCTGCTGCATATATTTCAACTTAATTATTTTGTATTCACACAAGATGTAGAAGAAGGGGTTTTACTACCTTCTCCGACAAGGGAAAAGTTAATGCCAGCTATTCCTAAGTCTAGAGAATCAGAATCACAACGAGGAAGCCCTAAGAAGAGCAACGCATCCCGGCATGGAAGTCCCCAAAGAAGTAGTCCAAAGAAGTCTATCAAATGTGAGTTGTGCCTTAATCTAGTAAAAGCTTGAATAATGTTCATGTGCACGAGCATGACGATATATTTTCAGTAAAACTTTAAATTCTGCTCTATACTTTCGATCTAGTCCTGCTTTGCTTTCATCACCATTTTACGTTTGTTTCCAGTGGATTAACCTACTTTGCTGAAAACATATAGAAAACATTAAATTAACTTATAGGCACAAGAAAAAGTAAAGTTAACGTTGTGTCTGCACTTGCTTTAAATTAATAGCAGAAAGCAGGAATATGACAGACACAATTAAGCAGCCAAATTTTGTGTTGTGTGCATTTGGTAGCATACTTTTTATACCAAGCACAACAACGAAGTAACAAAATTGTGGAGAAACATATGCAGATGACTGTTCCCTCTGCTTTAATAGCTGCGATAGATACCCTGTTATACCCGATAAAAGTATGTTATCTATCGCAGGCTATGAAGATAAAGCTGCTAAGGGTTTCCACTTGCGATATTCAAAGGCTGCTGTAATAGCTTCGATAGATTTAAAGCATGTGGAGACCAGGGGTAAGTATATTCGAGCAAACAACTGTCAAACGACATACCAATAACCGAATTGGTTCAAATCTTTTCCTAAAAAAAAGAAAAGGAAGGAAAACGTAACCACATCAATCTTCTTTTGTAAATCATTCTTTTCTTATGAATGATAGGGAAATCCCTTACTCCTATTGCCCCATACAATTTACACTGTTGCTCTTGTAATATGAGATCTAAGACAGCCAGCGTTCTGAATAATACTCTGAATAATAAGCTTTATGGTCCGACTCAGACTTCGTTGTGTGTGTATGTTTTATCGCCTCTGTGTGTCAAAGGTTAATTTTTAGTGTTTATTATCTCAAAAAAGAAAATCAAACATCAGACATAATAAAAATTAATAAAAAATTCATCAAGAGGTTTGTTGGTTGAAGCTTTGGGATTACCATGCGGATGCCAAAAAGATAAAAGGTTTGTTTTTTCAAAGCTTCAACTTTTTTAGCCTTTTGTTTGCCCTCAACTCGCCCTGAAGTCGCTTTTGCTGGGGCGAGCTCAAGTAGCAAACTAAAAAAAAAAATTGGGGCAGTCAAATTAAATGTAAATTTGCACTTTTTTTGCAAACTTTAGATACAGGGTTTGTATTTACTTATGCAATAAGTCTTCAAAAAAGTCTCAACCGTTGTTGTTATTAAAATTTACAACGAGTTGTCAATTCTGATTTGAGATGTGCACTTGTACGACAATAACCTCGACGTCTACATAGAAAAATTGTAAAATCGTTTCTATGAGGTTAAAGAATCTAGTTCCTCTATAAATTGGCGCCGTTGCGTTGTTGGAATCGAACGGTAGAGAGTTGCCATCAAGAAAATAAAACTCATGGAAGTGCGGATGAAGTAACCTTTAGGTATATTATATGAAAAATATGGAATCTAAAGAAGGTTCATTTCATTACATATATGTACTACAGAATCGATCTTCTGTTTTTCTTTTTAAATATATCCACTAATTCATATGCGTCAAAATTTATCCTATAGTTAATATTCATGAGAGCCGTTCAGTCTGTGTTTAAGTCTCCATAGAAATTGCAATTTCTAAAGAAAATTCTTTAAATATACCTTTTCTTTGTACCATTCTAAATCAATAATCTATCGATTCAAAGGTCGAATCATTTAGATAGCCGATGATGATAAATGATAGACGATATATTAAACTACGGTTGGCGCAGCGGCCGACGCCGACGGGAGGTAGAGAGGGCGAATCGAAAATAGATTATTAGTGTATTAACTAATAATACGTAATAAAATAAGTTATGCCAAATAAGAAGAAGCGTTTGTGTAATATCATTGAAGTAGATATTCTTACTAGGCTACGCCCGCGGAAACTATAGTACTATTATGTAGACTTTTGGACTGGTGGCGAACCTATTTTCTCCGGTCCAAGCAGTTTCCGTTCCAAGCAATTGGTTTCACGATTGTGTGTAGAAAAGCGAATGCTGCGCCACCGCTTTCCTCCGGTCCATTGTCCATAACATTGTTGAATCGCGTTTTGAACTTACTATAGTTTCTATATACGTGCAATGCTTCCACCACTTTTTCTTTGTTCTAATAAGAACTTCAATTTCATGTGATTAAAATTTACCGTCCATAAGCAAGTCATTCATTATTGTTTTACTTACAAAAGCTTCATTTTAGATAGAATTTCAACTTCTAACGAGTATAATGCGCTATAGCTATGACTCCATATTAAGCATTCAGACGGAAACGTTGATCTTCGCAGCAGTGGCGTAGCGAGGGGGGGGGGGGGGGCGGGGGGGGCGGTCCGCCCCGGGCGGCAGTGTTTAGGGGGCGGCAAAATTTAACAATAAGTAATAAAAATATTTTGCAAATACTTGAACTATTTTATATTTTTATCGCAACTACAAATTTGGACCGATTGAAAAAAGCACGGCACGGAGTTTTCAATTACTTATTTTGTGACGAATTCGACACACAATTGTTGCCTCAACATTATTAGCGTTTGGCTACAGCAACTACAGACAAAAGCTTAAAATGGGTTCAAGACACGCGGTGGGGTGCAAGAACCGATGCTGTAAATGTGACATGGCATCATTACAAAGATATTCTCGTCGCTTTGGAAAAACTGACAGAGGCAGGTGAAAGTTTAAACTGATGCACAAAAATATTTACAAACAAAAGGACTTGACATAAAATTGTGCGCTCAGAAAATAAATGCTTTGCAGATGATATTGACAGAGAAAAGAGAGAAATGGGCAAATGGTGCAAAAGGTTATGCAAAAAATATGTGTGAAGAACTTGGATATTCCATAAAACCACGGAGGCGCATAACAAGAAAGCATATTTTCGATGACGGAACTAGAGATGCTAACTTGTCTGGTGAAAATGAGTTGAGACGAAAGCTGTTTTCTTCGTTAGATAGAGTGATTGTAGAAATTCGTGAGCGTTTTCAACAGCTAAAGAATTTAACGGATAAGTTTGCATATCTAACGCCGGCTATATTATTAGATACAGACAACACTGAATGCAATTTAGACTACGCATCTGACGAAATTGACGAGCAGGATTTCAAGCTGGAAAGACTTTGACTGCGGACTTTCGTTGCTGCTACAGGTAACGAAAATAAATTGATTAATGCAGACTCACTTGAGTTATTTAAATTTATTGTTAAATCCAAGCTGGAAGATACTCTGCCCAATATTTTAATAATGTTCCGAATATTTTTCACAGTTGCCATAAGCAATGCCAGCTGTGAGAGAAGTTTTTCAAAATTGAAATTGATTAAAAATTATTTAAGATCGACAATGAGTTGTCTAAGACTAACTAACTTGGCTATTTTGTCTATTGAGCAAGCGGTGTGTGATGCGATAGACATTGACCGGGAAATAAAAGACTTTGCTCTTAAAAAAAGTAGACGTGTAAATTTTTAATTTAATAAATTTTAATTCAATTCTAACAAATACTCATATTACTTTTCAGTAAAAATAAGAATATACCATTTTAGTATACTTCTTGTTCTAATCAAAAAATGATTTTATTTAATCTTGTCGATCCGATTTACCTAAGTTTTAAGTTATATCAATTAGTGGTTAAAGTAAAAGAACTTTGAATTAATAAACGTGATTGTAAAACTTAGATAAACTTTTTTATTTAAAATCTTATCTGTATACAGCGCTCCTGCGAAAAGTATTTCTTAGGTTTTGCTATCTTTTATGTGCAATTAACCGGGAAAGTTAGTTATTGAAACCCGGTTACGTGCCTGATAAAAGGACCCGCTTTAATACCTTAAAAGCGTTCGTAACCGAGGAAGTATGTAGTATTGTTTGTGTTTTTGTTGGACATTGACGACATTTCAATTGCTGTGAAGGCAGTTGTGCTCCTGTGCTGATTTTGAAATAGAACAAGGAACATTTTATTTTTATTTTGTGTAAGTAAGGTAGTTATCTGAAAAAAATGCGTACTTATTAGATAAACGTGTTGATAAATAGAGGGCGTTAAGCGGGCTGGGTAAATATCCAATAGGTATTTAACAGGGTTAATTTGTGAGCAATATCAAACAAAGTAACAAGCGTAGAAGAAGATTGCTTACATAAACAGGCTGTGCATCATAGCGGGGAGGTAAATAAACGGGAACTACTGTAATGCAAAATAATGATGACTGCTCTCACCGAAAAGTTCTCTATAATTAATGTATGTAATGTATAGTATACATTAAATTAAAATACCTAAATAAAAGGGCGGCAAAATTGTCTTCCGCCCCGGGCGGCAGACACCCACGCTACGCCACTGCTTCGCAGAGCAAAAAGTATCATTCTCAAAGAGAATTCATGGTTTGATTCGAGCTGCAAAGAGACAATTAGGGATAGAGACCAATGTTTTCATAAATACAATTCGTGGAACATTATTTCTGCCTCTATTGGGATTCGAACAAGGCACCTCTAGGTTAACAGGCAGACATGCTTACCATCTTGACACGGGTACCACTGACCAAAGGGGAAGGCAAAAAATACTTTCCACCACGTCAACCGTCCAAACACTTGTCTTCAATGACTCCTCGTATGTCATCTCTATCGACAAAGCCAGTATACTGGCAGCACTGTTTGTTCTTCTATGCTGGCAAAACCACTGCTTTTCTATTCATCACATTCTGACCCAAGTAGTGTTGGATGGTCTCAAATCTGATACTCACCTTGTTAATGCTGGTTTGCCCCAGGGCTGCCTCCGACTCTTTTCCTCATCTTCATTAATGATCTCTTATTTGAAACTTCTAATCTTCTCAATTAGACGCTGACGACTCAACTTTCAGCTTTTCATATTCTTTTCCAAATCACGTTCCAGCTCTTCGGATGTGGAACTTGAACGGTTGCTTATCATACTCTCATTGAATTTGGACTTGGCAGCGTTGTTACATAGGGTAGTAAAAACCGAGTAGAATTTAGTCCTTGTCGTTAAAGCTTAGCATTCCCCCATTACCATTCTATGAGTGGAAACCGAAAAGCTTGGTTGCTTGTGTGTATACGATGATCTTTGTTGGAATGACTATGTATTTGAAGTCGCTTAAAATGCTGCTAAATGTTCAGGTTTCTTAAGCCGATACAGGAAATTCTTCGCCACTTCTGATCGTGCTACTATTTATAACGCCTAAATACACTCAAAACTAGTTCCATCTTGGCGCCAACTTGATTAATTTTCTTAATTAATCCTGATTTCAGTCAAACTTTTATATTAACAACCGATGCTTGTAACAGCACTTTGAGAGCGGTCTTATCACAAGGTGAAATAGGAAGAGAGCAACCCATAGCATACGCTAGTTGGTCCCTGAATAAAGCAGAGAAAGGTTCTCGCCATTGTACGGACTGTGAAAAACTATCGGTGTTATATCTATGGTCAACCTTTCATAATATATCCAGATCGCAAAGACCCTACCAGCAGGATACTTCGTTTCCGTCATAAGTTATCCGAATACGATTTTAAAATTAAATATAAAAAGGGTAAAGATAACGCTTGTGCCGATGCCTTAAGTAGAATTCTTATAGACCCTCTTCCCACCGTAATTGATTCTGTTTCATGTTTAGTAGTAATACACACACTAATTTAGATAAACCAACTGACAAAAACTATCCGAAGAAACTAGAACTTCCTAAAACAGATCACAATTTTGAGAGATTATCACGATCTACTTCTTGGTGGTCAACAAGGTACCTTCAAAACCTTTAAAAGCATAAGAAAAGATGATATCGAGAAGTACATTAAAAATTTTAAAAAATGCCAGACAAATAAAATAGGAAGAGAACATAAAATGCGAATGGAAATTTCCAATACTCCTTACAAGCCTTTCGAAAAAACCGAAAAAGGGAACAAGTACATCCTTGCCTTTGAAGATGATCTTACCAAGTTCATGGATGTAGTACCGATTCCAGATATCGAAGCAAAGACGGTTGTCACAGCCTTTTTCGAAGAAATCATTAGATACATACTTGATACCAAAAGTGCTCGTTACCGATAATGGCTCTAATTTTACGTCTCAATTGAGATTGAGATTGAGAGCCGCAACCCTTGTATATACAAATCATGAAAATTATTTCTATGAATTACGTGTAAAAAATCTTCGAAAAATATTTTGACTCAAAAACTAACCCAGTAAGTTTCCATGTAGGTGATAGGTTGTGGCTCAGAAATGCAGCAGGAAACAATAAGTTTTCTCCTCATTGACATGGACCTTACTCTATCGCGGCTATAAATGGAACAGTCAACGCAACTCTTCTTATAGGAAAACGAAAACGTCGCGTTCATTATAACCGATTAAAACATTTTTGCGATCATTTACTTAATCCTTTTTCACAGTATGTTGGTGTCGATGGGTTTCATCGTTTTGGTGCTATCATTGTTTTCCCACACAAAAGAGGTGCCAGTGGAATTACAGGTGCAGTGCGTTAAGGTCCGCGGCAATAAGACCCGTGGGTCTTAATTCCTCTTTGTTTTGGAAGTTAGGCCCACGGGAGTTATTTCCATGAAAATGGCAGTTAGAGCCGCGGGCCTTAGTTCCTTTTTCTGCGAACTCAAATATCATTTCGTAATGGAATTAGTCTCACCGTTTGCACTTTAACATATTTTCAATACGAATAAACTGGCACAGGGACGTAACTCCACTTGACATAAGTTCATGCTCTGATTGTGGGTTATGACATATCGAAGAGGAACACATATGTCTATAAGAAATGTCTATGGAACTATGTATCATACTACATATATGTTTAATGTTGTCAGTTCGCGCGAGTTTCTTAAGTTGAACCACAAGCCCGTATTACCCAGAGGCAAAGTTTGTTCGCTTTGCTTTTTACTCACGGAAAAAATAATGAAGCTAAAAGCGAAGCGGAAACAATTTTCTCAAGGGGGTATGAATGTGTTATTTTAAATTAAAATTCGCGCGAATTTGCAGCTTCTAAGTCAACTAGAAGCTCATTGACGACCAGACTCCATAGAAAATAGGACAGGACTCCGTCCTCCGGTGTTCCTCTACTGACAGGTCTTTTTGCAGAGAAGTTTCTTAAAGTTGAGAGTTGATTCTCTTGTTTCTTAGCATTAGATTTATCAACTTCACTATGGAACCATCTACTTTGAGCTTCGTCAGTGCCTTTGTAATTGCAGAGTTACAGACGTTATTGAAGGCACCCTCTATGTCAAGGATCGCGGCCGGAGTGTATTCTTTGTGATGGAGGGAATATTCTATAGTGCGAAACAGGGTGTGTAGGGCCGTTTCTATAGATTTTCCCTACAGTAGGCTTGTTGTGCTGAAGATAACAATTTTGGATCTATAGCTATACGCAGATGAATATCAATCAGTTGTTCTAAAGTTTTAAGAAGGAAAGATGATAGACTTATTGGTCGGAAATCTTTTGGGTTTACGTGGGATGATTTCCCAGCCTTAGGTATAAACACAACCTTAACCTCTCTCTACTGAGTGGCGATATAGTTCAAGGTGGTACAGCCGATAAGAATCACTTCAAGCACAGGGATAATGATATCCGCGGCCTTTTGAAGTTCGGCTGGAATTATACAATCTGGTCCAGGGGATTTGTATGGGTCAAAGCTGTTAATGGCCCAAACTAGTTTTTCCCTTGTAATCAGATCTGGGTTGTTTGTTATTATGCTGCCTGATTCTATGGAATCACAGTTGCGTAAGTTCTTAGAGCTGCCTGGAAAGTAAGTATCCAGAAGCAAATTGAGCGTTTCTTCGCAGGATTCTGTCCAACCGTCAGCTGTTTTCAAACTTCTAGGCATGGTTGGACTCTTTAAGAGGATTTTTCTTAATCAAGAAGCCTCTGAAGTATCTTCTATTTTTCCACAGAAGTTTCTCCAGGAAGTTCTTTTATTTTTCCTCAATTGATATTTAAAAGTTTTGAGGGATTCCTTGTATGAGTCCCAGTCTTTTGAGATTTTGGATTGTTAAGCTCGGTTGAAAAGTTTTCTGCATTCCTTCCTGAGCGGTTCTAGCCCCGAGCTCCACCACAGTGGTTTCTATTTTACTCTTATTTGTACAAGAGTACAGAACTTGTGCAGTGAATTTTTCGGGCGGTAGTAATATCATTGACTTTTTTGTCCAGATCCTGTTTGTTTGTAGGGTTCTGTAAAAGTTCAGGTTTAATCGTTTAATAAACTTTTTTAGAGTTACCCGGTATTTTTGCTAGTCAGTATTTCGATAGTTTAAGAAGACTAGATGCTTGAGAGGTTCCTCATTAAGGTTGAATTGAATGTATCTATGATCAGAAAAGGAGTGTTCAGTTGATAGGTACTTTCCAATTTGTAATCCAATGATAAATCAAATCGGAGATAAGAGTGATACCTAAGACTTCTGTCCATTTTTGGTAATGACTGTAGGTTCATTGCCTATATTATTTACTATAAGGTTAGTACTTAAAATAAAATCAAAAAGTGACTCACCCCTTGCGCTAGCCTCGCATCCAATGATGAGAGATCTTCTGCCGTGCTGCTGCAGCGACAATCCTTCTAATTAAGTAGCCTGGAGGAGGGCCAGGATGGTCGTGGCCGAGATAAGCTGATACCAGCCAGTAGTTGTTGTCACTGGTTTAGTATCTTGCACGACTGCTGTATATATACTATAATATATACATACAGTAGAGTATATCCAGGAGCCCTTAGTCCATGAACGATGGATTTGATGATCCACGGCTCTTGGATAAGGACAATATCTTCGAGCGCGTCGACCCTCCATCCACGGAAATAGACGAGCTCAGCACATCCTCTACTGAAACGCAAGAAAACAAATCTTCGAAATCCCACTTGGATGCCCCCAAACGTCATCAAATTCTCCAACTTGGAGACTGATGACTCCGCTAACGAGGTTTCGCTAACGAGGTTTCTTCTTACGTCAAACAACCGAACTTTGGTGGGGGTTAGTCTACTTAGTTGTTATCAAGATGGTGCAACTAGCTTAGATTAACCTCCAAAACTGCAAGCAGTTTTCGGCTTCCCTTCTTCTTTGCCTTAACGAAAAGAGGGGAAGATATCGTCCTTGTCCAAGAGCCGTGGATCATCAAATCCATCGCTCATGGACTAAGGGCTCCTGGATATACTCTACTGTATGTATATATTATAGTATATATATATGTATATATTATAGTATATATACAGCAATCGTGCAATATACCAAACCAGTGATAACACATACTGGCTGGTATCAGCTTATATCGGCCACGACCACCCTGGACCTCCTCCAGGCGAATCAATTAAAAGGATTGTCGCTGCAGCAGAACGGCAGAAGATCTGCCTCTTCATTGGATGCGATGCTAACGCGCATAACACAGTGTGGGGAAGTACTGACATCAATGAAAGGGGTGAGTCACTTTTTGATTTTATTCTAAGTACTAACCTTATAGTAAATAATATTGGCAATGAACCTACATTCATAACCAAAAACAGACAAGAAGTCTTAGGTATCACTCTTGTCTCCGATTCGGTTCATCATTGGATTAGTAATTGGAAAGTATCAACTGAACACTCCTTTTCTGATCATAGATTTATTAAATTTAATCTTAATGAGGAACCTCTTAAGCAACCAATCTTCCGAAACTGTCTTAAAACTGACTGGAAAATAAACTGGAAATATCGGGTAACTCTGAAGAAGTTTATAAAACCTGAACTTTTACAAAACCCTACAAACAAACAGGATCTGGACAAAAAAGTCAATGATCTTACCACTGCCCTTAATCTTTCACTGCACAAATTCTGTCCTCTTATAAAAATAAGAGGAAAACAGAAACCATTGTGGTGGAGCACGGGGCTAGAACCGCTCAGGAAGGAATGTAGAAAACTTTTCAACCGAGCTTAAGAATCCAAATTCTCAATAGACTGGGACTCATACAAGGAATCCCTCAAAACTTTTAAATATCAATTGAGGAAAAATAAAAGAACTTCCTGGAGAAACTTTTGTGAAAAAATAGAAGATACTTCAGAAGCTTTTAGATTAAGAAAAATCCTCTCAAAGAATCCAAATATACCTAGCAGTCTGAGTACAGCTGACGGCTGGAATGAATCCTGCGAAGAAACGCTCAATTTGCTTCTGGATACTCACTTTCCATGCAGCTCTAAGAACTTATGCAATTATGATTCCATAGCACCCCCTATGAGTTGACCTTGTCGTGGTGGGGGTGCTTATGGACATCTTCTCCAGCAATCCAGCTGCAGAACCTGACCAACCAACATAACTCAAAACAAAACCTCAATATTGGAAAACTTGAAAACTGAAATAATGGAAAAAGTAAATAAACGGAATAAAAAACGAACGGGGATATACGTTCAAAAGTCGGCAGTAGTCGCGACTGCCGGCGATGGCTTGGCCTCGAAAGAGGATAAGTCGCCAGTGACAAATTTATTTACGAAGGAAGAAAAAGCTATTTGCGGAAGGGCTGGGGAGCCAACTGCGGTTCGAGGAAGGCCTCACAAGCTAACCAAGAAATGTGGAGAGCCCTCTGGTTCTAACGCCCCTCCTAAGGAGGATGCCCAAGCCAGTGGAAAGGTTGCAGTGACTCTCTGTAGCACTTCCACTCATACTGCCCGTATTGAAGGGACCCTGGAGAAGACTGTTGCAGCAAGTAGAGGGGCCAAGACTTTCGGTTCTAACGCGAACTGTGATATGTTGACGAAAGGGCTACCCTCATCAAAAACATTGCCCCAACCTCCAACCTCATGCCATTCTATGTCAAAGGACTCAAGGTCGACCAACCCGGACGGTACGGGTGCCGAGACTATCGGCTCCGTGACTGAAAGGGGAGGACCTCCTTTGAGCTCCGGAAACACTCCTTCCCTCCCCCAAGTTGTAGGTGAAACTGTGACTAACAGTGGAACAAAGAACGAAATTGTGTCCAATCCCCTAACCCCAAAGTTGGAGGTGAAACTGTGACTTACAGTGGAACTGAAAACAAAAGGGTTTCCAATCCCCCTAACCCCCAAGTTGAATGTGAAACGGTGACTTACAGTGGAACTGAAAACGAAAGGGTTTCCAATCCCCCTAACCCCCAAGCTGAAGGTGTTAGGTGCGGTACCTAAACCTAAGCTTGATTCAACGCAATCTGCCAAACTTGAGTGGGCAATGAAAATCATTGCAATAAATGAAAAAAACAGCGAAGACTCAACGTCTAAGCGCCAATGCTCGTTCGAGCAGTCAACCCCGAACGCCAAAAGGCCTAAAGTGCAAAACCAAGCACCCTCAGCTCCAAAAAAGACATGTCGTACAATGACGCACTGAAGGACAAACCCATTTTCGCTGTCATTGACAGGAGTAACGCGGATGGTGCGATCTCTTTCGATCAATGGGCGATCATCATGAACAAGCTCCAGGCCTCCTACTGGACTCTTATGATGGAAAACCCAGGGGAACCTGTCATCTTCGACGCAGGATGGTATCAGGGGTGCGTCAAGTTAATCGAATTTGATGAAGAGAGATCGCGCGATCTGTATAAGCTTGCGATAAGCAGGTTAGAGGGACTCTGGCCTGGTGCTAAGCTTGAAGTCGTGTCAAGGGAGGATATCCCTTGCAGGCCTAGGGCTCGCCCTAGACTACCAGCAGAACTCTCCTGCAAAGATACAATCATGAAAATGATTCAATTTGGCAATCCAACCCTTCCTACTCATAACTGGAAAGTCGCGAAGCTTTAAGAGCCGGAGGGTCACTATAGATCCGCTATAATAGTCATCAATAAGGACTCCCTTGCTCCCCTGGCTGCGACAAAAGGCGTGATTCGGTTCGGCTGGTCAAACATTGTCTTACAAATATACAAAAAAGATGAAGAACAGAACATCGTTCCATCTCCCGAAACAAAAAGTGCGTCTTCAGTGGAAGAACCCGCAGGGTAAGTCGACCCTCCATCCATGGAGATAGATGAGCTCAGCACATCCTCTGCTGAAACGCATGAAAATAGACCCTCCACATCCCACTTGGATGCCCAAAACGTCATCAAATTCTCCGACTTGGAGACTGATGACTCCGCTAACGAGGTTTCGCTCAGCGAGGATGACCTTCTTAGGTCAAACTCTGAGAGCGAAACAGACGACGACCTCAACCAGACTGTGGTGGGAGTTAGTCTACTTAGTTGTTCCCAAGATGGTGCAGCTAACTCAGATTAACCTCCAACACTCCAAGCAGGCTTCGGCCTCCCTTCTTCTCCGTCTAAACAAGAGTAGGGAAGATATTGTCCTTATCCAAGAGCCTTGGATCATCAAATCCATCGTTCATGGACTAAAGGCTCCTGGATATACTCTACTGTATATGAAGGACAAAGGTGAACCGAGATCGTGCACATTGGTAAGAAGTAGCACTAATGTATTTTTACTCCCTAATTACAGCAATCAAGATGTAATCACAATAAGATACCAGACCGGTGACAACACCTACTGGCTGGTATCTGCTTACCTCGGCCACGACCATCCTGGCCCTCCCCCAGGCGACTTATTAAAAAGGATTGTCGCTGAAGCAGAACGGCAGAAGATCTGCCTCATCATTGGATGCGATGCCAATGCGCATCACACAGTATGGGGAAGTGCTGACATAAATGAAAGGGGTGAGTCACTTTTTGATTTTATTTTAAGTACTAACCTCATAGTAAGTAATACTGGCAATGAACCAACATTCATTACCAGAAACAGACAAGAAGTTTAAGATATCACTCTTGTCTATGATTCGGTTCATCATAGGATTACTAATTGGAAAGTATCTACTGAACACTCCTTTTCTGATCATAGATACATTCAATTTGATCTTAGTGATGAACCTCTTAAGCAACCAATCTTCCGAAACTACGGGAAAACTGACTGGGAAAAATATCGGGTAACTTTGAAAAAGTTTATTAAACCTGAACTTTTACAAAACCCTACAAACAAACATGATCTAGACAAAAAAGTCAATGATCTTACCACTGCCCTTAACCATTCACTGCAGAAATCCTGTCCTCTTATAAAAATAAGAGGAAAACAGAAACCACTGTGGTGGAGCTCGGGGCTAGAACCGCTCAGGAAGGAATGTAGAAAACTTTTCAACCGAGCTAAACAATCTAAAACTTTAATAGACTGGGACTCCTGCAAGAAATCCCTCAAAACTTATAAATATCAACTGAGGAAAAATAAAAGAACTTCCTGGAAAAACTTCTGTGGAAAAATAGAAGATACTTCAGAAGCTTCTAGATTAAGAAAAATCCTCTCAAAAAGTCCGACCGTGCCTAGCAGTCTCAAAACAGCTGACGGCTGGACAGAATCCTGCGAAGAAACGCTCAATCTGCTTCTGCACTTTCTAGGTAGCTCTAAGAACTTCTGTAACTATGATTCCATAGAATCAGGCAGCATAATAACTAACATCCCCGATCTGATTACAAGGGAAAAACTAGTTTGGGCCTTTAACAGCTTTGACCCATACAAATCCCCTGGACCTGATGTTATAATTCCAGCCGAACTTCAAAAGGCCGCGGATATTATTATTCCTATCCTTGAAGTAATTCTTATCGGCTGTACCACCTTGAACTATATCCCCACGCAGTGGAGAGAGGTCAAAGTTGTGTTTATACCTAAGGCTGGGAAATCATCCCACGTAAATCCGAAAGATCTCCGACCAATAAGTCTATCATCTTTCCTTCTTAAAACCTTAGAACGACTGATTGATATCCATTTGCGTATAGCTATAGATCCAAAATTGTTATCTACAGCACAACACGCCTACTGTAAGGGAAAATCTGTAGAAACGGCCCTACACACCTTGGTTTGTACTATAGAATATTCCCTCCATCACAAAGAATTCACTCTGGCCGCTTTCCTAGACATAGAGGGTGCCTTCAATAACGTCAGCAGCTCTGCAATTACAAAGGCACTGATGAGGCTCAAAGTAGATGGTTCCATAGTGGAGTTGATAAATCTAATGCTAAAAAGCAGAAGAATCAACTCCACTCTAGGAAATTTCTCTGCAAAGAGATCTGTCAGTAGAGGAACACCGCAAGGCGGAGTCCTATCCCCTTTTCTATGGAATCTAGTCGTCATAAAACTTCTAGTTGACTTAGAAGCTGAGGAATTCAAAGTGATTGCATATGCAGATGACGTCTCCATTGCGGTATCTGGTAAACATGCTCACGTCCTTACGGATCTGATGCAGACCGCTCTAAATAAGCAAGTAAAATGGGCGGCAAAATGTGATCTAGGGGTCAACCCTCAGAAAACTGAACTAGTTCTCTTGACCAGAAAATACTAAATCTCTCAACTAATAACTCCATCAATAAACGGAATCCCACTTGAATTTTCAAACGAAGCCAAATATCTACATAGGTATAATCCCAGACAAAAAGGTAAATTGGAAAGCCAATATACAGGAAAGAATCAGGAAATCTGTAGATACCCCAGATGTTTCTCCACCTCCTCAACATCATCTTAATTCTTCCTCCCTTGAACCCACCATTAATCGTTTTGGAACCATATGGAAGCAATCGGAGTGGAACAGCAAATTAAATAAAATCAAGGAATCTAACAACCCAACGGATCTAACCAGCCCCTTCATTATTAAGAACGTTCCGTCTCATGCTGACTCGAAGTGGATCCGCAACTATTTTAGCAATTATTATGGTATTAATTTATTGAATGTTGATTGTAAAATCTTTATAATAAATATCCCTACAAAATATGAATGGCTATTCCTTCACACTTCTGGTAAGGATTTAAGAATATCTATTATGTCAATTAGTAAACCTCATAACCCGAAAATATCACCAAATCCTAATCATGCTCCAAAACATAATAGAAGTTCTAATCCCAATTGGACTTTCAAAACAAAAATTTTCCCTAATTTTTCCCGCCCAAGGCAAACTTCCAGCAGCTTTTAAGTCGATTTCAAACAGTCCCTATTCTTATCTGATAAATAGCCATGTCCCATCTAAATCTCAGCAAAAAGTTCCTCTCTTTAGAATCAACGCACAGCAATCCGCACTCCCACAGAAACATCCTCAACAACGCGTATCCTTCAATATTAACCCGGATCCGCAGTTCATTCCTTTAAATTACTCCAACCAAATAAAATCCCCTTCTGTCCCTAGTTTCGACCTCACTTCTGGTGCCAAGTACCCGAACTTTATTAGGTCACATTCGATCCTCTATTACCACCTTATGTTAAACTTTCAACGCTCCCGTTAAACTAACGCAACAGTCCCTTATTGAATCTATTGAGTCCTATTATGCTCTTTCAAAACTTAGAGATAGTAAGGTGTTTGACAACATTCGTCTGTTCCTAGCTTATCTTCACGATAAACCAGACGATATGTGCTTAGACGGTAAAACGAAAAGCTATGTTTTAGCGTCTATTCGAAAGGAAGGACTTCCTTCTGATCCTCAACACCTAAGGCAGCTCTACAATAAATACCACACGCTCTTGAATATCTCTTCGTTGCAGGTCTCCAAAGATCTCTTAGGCTTCTCTCGGTACGTTCAGCCCAAAAGAATCTCTTACCTGCAAAGAATCCGATCCGAAACTGAAAAGTTCTATCGCTCCTAAAACTGAATCCAGTTATCCACCTCCTAATTTTCACCCTCTGTCTTTTTATTACCAAAACGTAAGAGGTCTTCGGTCTAAAACTCACTCAGTTTACCTGCAGTCGCACAATCTTCCCTTTGACATATTTGCACTTACTGAAACAAACCTTTCCCACGACATCAAAAGCCAAGAGCTGTTTCTCTCGTTTTTCAATGTCTTTCGTGATGACGAACAACCTCATAGTGAGCCCCCAAATAGAGGCGTCCTAATCGCTGTCCATAACAAATAAGAATCTTCCTTCGTTTCATCCTCCTCTTCCAAACTACTAAACTACATCTCTATTAAACTAACATTCTTTAATCAGTCCATCTTCCTGATGTTCTTCTGATGTTTTTCTACATCCTTCCCGGCGCGAACCAACAGACTCGTACAAATTGGTTGTAGCTGCTATTGACAAACAGCTTGACATCTCAGAAGCACAAGACGAGATAATTATTTTCAGTGACTTCAATCTTCCCTATCTTCAACGGAACACTTCAAAAGATCAAATTGCTTTCACTCCCTCACCCGTTTCCATCAAAGAATGTGTCTTCGGGGAAGGTCTTACTGATTCAAGCCTTTCCCAAATGAGTGGTATTAAAAACTGTATGGGCCGGCAGCTTGATCTTATCTTCACTTCCGACCCCATTAACTGGTCTGTCTCAGAAACCTCATCCCCATTATCTACTATTGACAACTTTCACCCGCCTCTCACACTCTCTTTTTTTATAACCCTTTTCTTTTCTTTCGTAAAACTAACTTCAAGAAAATCAATGAAATCCTCTCTAAAACCTCATTCGACTTCAAAAATCTTTCAATGAATGTCTGTTTTACGAGAAATTGTTGCACTGCATAAATCTTTATGTTCCCCTTTCGCGTGATAAGTCCTACTCAACATCCCCTCCCTTGTACAATCATAAACTACGTGAGCTGCGAAACAAGAGAAATAAGCTCTGGAATAAATTTCAACGCTCCCGTTCAGTTCTCGATTACTCTGATTACCTTGGAGTATTTTATAAGTTTTCCAACCTCAATGAAGCTCTTTACAATGACTTTACATCCACCACCCAACCAAATCTAATTTCGGAGCCAAAATCGTTTTGTAAGTTTATTAACTATAAAAAGAAAAATGATGGTTTCCCTCCTTCTCTTCACTACGAAAGCCAATCTTCCAACGAACCAACAACAATCGAAATTTCGGCAAGTTACTTTAAACTGTCTTTTGCCCAAAAAACCCCAGATCTAAACCAGACTTACTCTTCATATCTTCGCCATTTCTATACAGGACCTTCTTATCTAAGCTTTAATCAGTAAACTGTTCTTAATGGTCTCCTCAAACTTAAAGACGAGTATAATGCAGGTCCAGATGGCATTCCTGCCATTTTGCTTAAAAAATAATCCAGTTTAGCCCTTCCCATCACTAACCATTTCAAACTATCCCTTTCAAGTGGAGTTTTTCCGGACTTATGGAAAATATCCGTTATTTCCCCTATCCATAAAAAAGTCCCCAAAAACCAAATTTCTAACTATAGACCTATAGCTAAGCTCTCTCATATCCCTAAGCTTTTCGAAAGCATTCTGTATGAAATACTTTCTTTCCAGTGCAAATCAATGATATCCTCCAAGCAGCATGGTTTCTGTAAGGGAATGTCTTAAACCACTAATCTAGTTGAGTTTGTTTCCTTCTCTCTTTCTGCGATGGAAAAAGGAAACTAAGTAGACGTCATTACCACAGATTTCAGCAAAGCTTTCGACAAAATCTTTCACACTTTAATCCTCTTTAAACTATCCTTCCTCGGATTCAGCCCTATCCTACTCAAATGGATATCTTCATATTTGGATAACCGCCAATATATAGTTAGTTTCCTTTCTACTCTTTCAGTTTCTTTTGTGGCAACCTCCGGTGTACCCCAAGGCAGCCATCTTGGACCCCTCTTTTTCATCCTTGCCATTAATGATGTCGAAAAGATCATCCAATATTCTTCTATCTCACTTTACGAGGATGACGCTAAAATTTTCAAAGTTATCACCTTCAATCGAGATTCTCTCCTGCTTCAAAATGACCTCGATTCATTCGTCTTTGGTATTCTAAAAACTTCCTTGAATTAAACATTGCCAAATGCGAAGCAATAACATTTTCTCGCAAAAGTAATAAACCTCCCCCAGATCCTATCATCTTCAGAACATCTCTATAAACCGTGTTCATGTTAAGCTTATCCGAGATTTAGGAGTTCTCTGCGACGGCGAATTAAATTTTCGTTCTCACGTTGACGAAGTAATATCAAGAGCTAATTCCGCCCTTGGTTTTATCAAGAGATGGTCCAAAGAGTTCCACAACCCCCTTGTAACGAAATCCTTCTATATTGCCTATGTTCGCCCTCTCCTTGAGTATGCATCGCAAGTGTGGGCTCCATATCATGCGGTTCATATCTCAATCGAAAGTGTGCAACGTCGTTTTCTGCTCTTTGCCCTTCGGGATCTCTGCGACGTTAGAAACTTTCTTACCCTGCTTCCTTATCGCGAACGTCTTGCAATCATTAATCTCCACTAGAAAACAGAAGGAATGTTTTTGATCCCCCATCCCCGTAACGTAAGATCATCCCGATTTTTTTTCCTTCCTGCTCAACGTACATCCTATGGTCTCAACGAACCCTTAACCCGCATGATGAGTAAGATTAATTCTATTTCTTTCTTTTCGATCTCAATCTTCCAAGTCCCTGTCTGAAAGTCTTCCTTTTAAACCATTTTTCATCCTCGTAGTTTAATTTAGCTTTAATTAGTTTTAATTACATAGTTTAAGTTTAGTGTTTAAGTTATTTTTAGCTTGTATTAAGCTAATAAATGGGGTGGGAGCCCCACCAAAATTAAATCCACCGTAGTCTTATTTTTCTATAAAAAAGCCATTGGTAATAAATGGGGTTTCTCCCTCCAAATCACCCACTGGCTCTACACCGCGGTCATCAGACCTGTTCAAGTGAAAAAGCTCCCAACAGCTAGATGACACTCTGAGCCTTATCCGGTTTAAGACGACCATTATTAATAATAAATTCCCTTGAAATTTCCCACATACCCCATTAACATATATATCCGGTTAAAATAAACTTCACTTCTTTTTTGTACAACCCACTGAACAGACTTGTTTTTCCCGAACCACAACTCAACATTTGGTCCCTCGAGCCGGATAATTTTTACGTAGAGGAATTACTTAATTAACAAGTTTTTTTTTAGGATTGCATCTCGCCATCCTTAGGTCTCAATAAATCTCACAAACCCAGTACAATCAACATCCCATCGAAAATCTCATCAAATCATTACGCAATTAAATCATCACGCATTCGTCGCATCAATCACCCTATCAAGTTCAAACCAGTTTTTACCAGATTAACCATCGCAAAGAAGAGAAGCAGCACCCAACGCATTTGTACCACCCGCACCCATATACTCACCACCCTCATCATCAACATCATCAATTTACAAGATCATCATATTCTAAACTATATGCAGAGCAAAGCTCTTATCAATCACTTAGATCAGGTACGTACACTTTATGTAGACCAGTGCATTGAAAATAAGTTTGGCTAGATAATATCCATAATCCTCTCATTTGTCTTCTTAACCTTGTCGCGAGCGGTAGTTCCTAAATAGAAAAGGTAAAACTAAAGAAAAAAAAAAAATCGTGTTCAAAGATCATTCTTAGACTTTTCCTTGAAGGCCTAATTTTCGCATTAAATAGAAAACCTAAGCCACAAGATTTCGCGAAAAACCTAACTTAAAACATCATTAGTTTCATAAAAAGTTGCCAAAGGTACCAACACGTGTTTGGTTTCGTCATAAATTCGTGTTCTCGAGGAAATCGAAGTGGAAAATATTATACGAAATATTTTAAACCGGTTGAAATTACATGTTCCTATTATTCTTTAGTGTATCATTCGTGGATAATTCGTTCATCATACCCAAAGCGCCTTCTAAATCTTTGATGGCACATGTTTTCTCGCGGAATAACCACCGAGGATAGTTTGAGGCTATAGAGCATTTTACAAAAAGTGAAATAAAATCATAAGCAAATTGGTAAAAAAAAAAAAGCTAGTTACAACCCATCTGTGCAGTGATAGAGAATTATTAAAAAAAAAAATTTTATTTATTTACCAGATTCTAATTGAATCCATTGGTTTTGAATTGCAACGTTTAAATTACCCGTATCATACCAAAGCAAGGTGAGTCCTAAATCAAACATAAAGAGTAATTTATAAGAAGAGCTTATTTGGAAACCATTTAGTAATTTTATCTCTGATCATGATCGCGCTTGATGATTTTATTATCGCTTCCGACCAGTTAGTCGAATTTTATTCTGTGTTTAAGGAAAAAATAGCTACTGAGTTCACAATTAGTTCTTTAGAAGCTTATAAAATCGAATTAAATAATTTGTGGGTTGAAGTTAAGAAAAGTTATTCGTTTTGCATTCGCTAGAGTGATTGTACGGACGATGAAGAAAAAACACGGTCGGTGAAGGCAAAGTATAGCTTTTCATCAGAGACTTATGTCAACTGTTTAAGTAACATTATTGAACTTACAAATAAACTCATAACAATTCAAAGCGAACAACCTCTATCTGTAGGCAGAGGTTCGAAATCTCCAGATACCTTTTTAGATCAGAATTATAGTAAAGCACGAAAAGATTTGGCTCAGGATGGTGTATGTTTAAAGGTTCCGCCGTTCGATACCGAAATCTTTTATGGAACTTATCTGACATGGCCTTCATTCAGAGATATGTTCACTGCTGTATATGTGAATCATCCTAAATTACAGGCAGTGCAGAAGCTTTTTCATTTACGTTCCAAGACACGCGGTGAAGCTAACAACATTGTTTGCAAATACCCTTTGACAGCTGAAAGTTTTGAGCTTGCTTGGGAAGCGCTTAAAGATCGATATGAAAATCTTAGAATTTTAGTGAACAGTCAGCTTAAGACTTTGTTCAACGTCCAACACATTGCTCAAGAATCAAGTAGTGGTATTAAAAATATTCAAAGGGAAATTAATGACTCTTTATCTGCCCTTAAGGCTCACAAAGTAGATACTTCTAACTGGGACTCCATTCTAGTTTTTTTATGTTCTAGCAGATTACCTGAGCATACTCTATCGCTTTGGGAACAATCCATCGAAAACCCTCGTAAGATTCCTACATGGTCCGAAAGGAATTCTTTCCTGACCAATCTATATCAAGTTTTAGAAACCGTTTCTGACAATCGTCTTAAACCAAACTCGTCTACCTATAATAAGAAAAGTACTCCTCAACCAGTTCGAGAACGATTCCATCAATCTTATCATACTAAGCAATCTAATTATGCATGTAAGCTTTGCCATCAAAATCATTCCTTAAGGTTTTGCAAAAAGTTCTTACAAATGTCAACCGATGATCGAAAGATTAAACTACTGCTCAAATTGTCTGGCAACATCCCACGTTGAAAAAGATTGTAAGAGCCTTTATACCTGTCTTCAGTGTAAAGGCCGTCATCATTCTCTTCTTCACATTCATTCAGCACATCACGCTCAGTTAACTGCTCATAGTTCAAGTTTTCAACTTGAGCCAAGTACTTCCCACGAACACCCAAATATACAGTCCACTCAACTCCACACAGCTGATCCACACTTCCTACAATCATACTACAGTAGCAATCAAAATCGTGTTATATTGGCTACAGCAGTTGTCAATGTTGAACATCACGGTATACTATTCAGTCTACGTGCGTTGTTAGACCCGGGATCGGAAGTAACTTTTATATCCGAGGAAGCACAAACACGACTTAGACTCCCTGTAAAATCAATACAAGCGCATATATCCGGTATAAACGCTGTTGTTACGGCTAACGCTTCTAAATTATGTCCCATTTTCATCAAATCAAGCAGGATGCCTGATTTAACTCTGAGTGTCAACGCCATCGTGCTGAAACGCCTCACTGGTAGCTTGCCTTCTTGCTCTATAGATAAATCTGAAATATCACAACCCATTGATATCCATTAGCGGATCCCGATTTTCACTCGTGTTCTAAGGTTGACTTAGTACTTGGTGCTGATATTTATCCTTCACTTATTCAAAACGGTTTAAGAAAAAATATTTTTGGCTCTCTGGTGGCCCAAGATACAGTTTTTGGCTGGGTATTGTCAGGACCTATCTCTCCAAGCCACATCAACTGCTTTTCAACTGCTCTGTCTTACTACAGTGAAATATCTCTCGATAAAGAGATTTCCAAGTTTTGGGAAGTCGAAGAAATTGAGGACACGAAAATGGCCTCTCCTGAAGATGAAATCTGTGAGAAGTTATTTGTAGAAACAACCAGGCGCACCAATGAAGGTCGCTTTATCGTAAGGCTCCCTTTTAAAGATGAAGTTTCTAACTTAGGACCATCAAGAGAAAAAACTATTATTGTTTAATAGTTTTTTCTCCGCACTGAAAATTCTTTATCCAGAAATCCAAGTTTCCACAAGGAATATAACGATGTTCTAGAAGAATATTTGACTCTTAATCATATGCGAAAGGTGGCGCCTTTTGAAATTAAGAAAGGCAATGACATACGTTCGTACTACTTACCACCTCATGCGGTGGTTAAGCCTGAAAGTACAACGACAAAAACCCGCGTTGTTTTCAACGCATCTAATCCAACAGAAAACGGTGAAAGTCTCAATGACAGTCTGTATATTGGACCCAGTTTTCAATCCGATCTAATATCGTTAATTCTCAACTGGCGGTTTTATAAGTATGTTTTTAATGCGGACATAACAAAAATGTACCGTCAAATTTATGTTCACTCTGAAGACACCCCATTCCAAAGAATCTTATTCAGAAATTCTAAGACGAATTTGATTGAAGACTACGAACTCCGAACTGTCAAATTTGGCGTGAATTGCGCCCCATATTTAGCGATTCGAACTCTCAAGCAATTAGCTGATGATATTCAAACTCAGTTCCCTTTAGCATCGGATATAATTCGAAATGAATTTTAAGTAGACGACGTCCTCTCTGGCTCCCACGATATTGAAAAGGCAAAGAATTCTCAGCAAGAACTAGTGGAAGCTTTAAGCACAGCTGGTTTCACACTACGGAAATAGACCTCAAATTGTTCTGAGCTCTTGGAATCCTTTCCCTCAGACGAACTTTTAAACCTTGAGTTTTTAAAACTTGAAGAAAAATCTTGCACTAAGATGTTAGGTATACAGTGGAACGCCACTGCCGACTGTTTTGAATTCTCAATCCTTTCTCAACCTCAAGATATGGAGTCTATTCCAATATCGAAAAGAAGAGTATTATCGACAATCGCTAAATTGTTTGACCCAGCTGGCTGGCTTGCACCTGTTATTATTACGGCGAAGATTGTGATGCAGCAGATTTGGCGCGATGGCACGTCCTGGGACTCTCCTCTAGAGCCTCTAACGTGTCAGAATTGGAAGAATTTTGTAGCTAATTTTCCTGAGATCCGAAACATTCAGGTTCCCCGATGGATTGGGTTCGACCCATCAGTTTCTGTGCAACTGCATGGATTCAGTGATTCTTCCGAGCGTGCCTATTGTGCTGCAATATATCTTCGAGTGAATCATGGTGAGAATAGATTCTCGTCTCACCTTCTCTGTGCTAAAACAAAGGTCGCTCCCTTTAAACAAATTACACTGCCGAGACTGGAGCTTTGTGCCTCCGTTTTACTCTCGAAGCTCGTGAAGAAAATAGTCTCTCAACTTAAATGCCCAATGGAAGATATTTTTGTTTGGACAGACAGTTCCATCGTTCTCGCTTGGTTGGAAAAACCTGCTCGTGTGTGGAAAACCTTCGTAGGCAACCGAGTTGCAGAAATATCCAAAAATCTTAAGGATATAGCATGGCGACACGTTTCATCTGCAGATAACCCGGCAGACCTTGCAACACGAGGCTTAACAGCATTGGAACTTCGTAATAAGCAACTGTGGTGGCATGGGCCTACATGGTTATCTCAAGCTCAAGAATCTTGGCCTTTTTCGATACCTGATGTTTTAAATGAAAATGGTTTAGAAATTCGCCCCCTTAAATGTTTTGTTACCTTGCTTTTCCCGGATGTTGACTGCGTTTTAAGAAGATTTTCATCATGGACAAGGATGATACGAGTTATGTGCTATGTTTATCGATTCATCCAAAACACGAGAAGTCGTACACGCAAGATCTTTCCTTTCTCTGATCTATCGTTATCCCGAGAAGAAGTTTTGAATACGAAAATACAATTAATCCGTCTAACACAAAAGCTATATTTTCCTGATGAATACTCAGCGCTTTACCAAAACCAACCGATTTCAAAGAAAAGCCAGCTTTTGACCCTTAACCCATGTTTAGACCAAGAGAGATTAATGCGTTTAAACGGAAGACTAGCATCCTCTTCCCTTTCTTATGATGAGAAATTTCCAATAATTTTGCCTTACCACGCTCCTTATACACTCCTTTATACGACACTTGTTCATAAAGTTACACTTCATGGTGGAAACCAACTGGTAGTTCGACTAATTCGAACAGAGTATTGGATACCCAGCCTCAAGAACTTCATTAAAAAATGCATTAACTCATGCAATGTTTGTAGCATTTATAAGCGAAATATGGCTAAACAACTAATGGCAGCACTTCCCAAGGAAAGGACAGAACTTTCACTACCATTTACAAATACTGGCATAGATTTTGCTGGTCCCTTTACAATAAAAACTTTCTCAGCACGGAATTGTCGCATTTCTAAAGGCTACGTTTCCCTTTTTATTTGTTTTGCAACCAAGGCGATTCATTTAGAACCTACTACTGAATTGTCTACACCTTCGTTCCTAGCCGCATTCTCTCGATTTGTTGCTCGTCGTGGGCTCCCTAGCACCATATTTTCCGACAATGGAACAAACTTTGTTGGTGCAAGCAAGGTCCTGGCGAGTGAATTCAGAATCTTTCTCAAAACATTTTCTCAAGAGGTATCAGACAAATACCAGTTCCAAGGGTTTAAATGGAAGTTTATACCTCCTGGTGCCCCACACATGGGGGGATTGTGGGAAGCGGGTGTTAAAAGCTTTAAGACCCACTTCCGTAAAGTCGCGGGATTTAACAAATTTACGTTTGAAGAGTTTTCTACTCTCTTAGCTAGAGTTGAAGCATGTCTTAATTCTAGACCTCTTGTACCACTATCCGATAATCCAAGTGATATTCTCCCCCTCACTCCAGGACATTTCCTCCGTGGAGCTCCACTGTTAGCTCCACCTGAGCCAAATTTAGTAACACAATCTCTTAATATTAGCGATAGATGGAAAAGGGTTAAAATACTTCACCATACCTTTTGTCTTCGATGGAAAGAAGAGTATCTTAAAGAGCTCCAAAAAAGGTATAAGTGGAAGTACGCGAAACGTGATATGGCTATAGATGATCTCGTCGTTGTTCGCGAAGAACATGTCCCTCCCAATGAATGGCGCTTAGGGAGAGTCATAAAACTATACCCAGGCTCAGATGGTAGAGTTCGGGTAGTAGATGTTAGAACTGAAAACGGAATTTTGAAACGTCCTATTGTTAAACTTTGCATCCTACCACAAGTTGAAAAAGAAAATGATTTTTGAATTGCTTCCGGTGATGAATCCCTTTGATTAAGATTACTAAAAATTATTAAAATAAACAGATTTATTGACAATGCACTGTTCTTCGAAACTGTACGTAACCATAATTTATGTTTTTATATAATATGTATAATATAATATTTTATAATATTTTCTATAACTTTTAACTGAATTGTAAATTAAATTTTTATCGAATTGGTCTATTATCACTCCCCTACTAACCGATCCTTTCCAAGGAGTGAGTAGAACCCCTCCATAACCAATGGTTCTCCGAATAATTATTGAAATTTACTGTATATTTCTTATATTCTGAAGAGTTATTTGCATGAATATTGCAAGGCGGCCGGTAATGTTCAAGTGAAAAAGCTCCCGACAGCTAGATGACACTCTGAGCCTTATCCGGTTTAAGACGACCATTATTAATAATAAATTCCCTTGAAATTTCCCACATACCCCATTAACATATATATCCGGTTAAAATAAAGTTCACTTCTTTTTTGTACAACCCACTGAACAGACTTGTTTTTCCCGAACCACAACTCAACAAGACCAATACTCACATACGGAGTAGAGGTATGGTGGACCGCTCTTGATAAAAGGACCTACTGCGATAATCTAAGCAAGGTCCAACGAACAGCCTTTTTGTGTATAAGCAGAGGACTGAGTTCAACACCCTCAGCTGCCCTTAATATACTCCTTACCCTCACTCCACTAGATATCTTCCAGCTTCAGCAAGCAAAAGGCCGCCAGTACAGCCATTCGTATGAGAGCTATCTCCCAATGGACCGTTAATAACATCGGCCACGCTACAATCCTTTATTTATTCGGATCAATCTCTTGCCACTCCGACTACACCATCCCCCAATAGGTTTTTGATAATAAGTTCCAAATCTCAATCCCACCGAGAACGACCTGGGAAGACGAAGAATTTTTGAGAGATGATTCAATTCATACAGATGGTTCAAAAACCGAAGAAGAGTAGGCTGCGGGTTGTACTCAAACCGACTTAAAGTAAGTCTCTCATTCCGCCTTCCAAACCATTGTAGCGTGTTCCAAGCGGAAATTCTGGCGATCAAAGAGGTGCTATCATGGCTCAAAGAAAACGTGATATCCTCAGCGAATATTCGGATTTTCTCAGACAGACAAGCGGCCCTCAAATCACTCGGCGCTGTTTCTACAAACTCAGTAACTGCCCTTAACTGTCGCCTATCTCTTAAGAACAATTCAATATTCACCTTATTTGGGTGCCGGGGCAAAGAGATATCGTGGGTAACTGCAAAGCAGATGAACTACATGTAAACTTATACATGTAAACTTATGCGAAAGCAAGATATTTGGATAGAACAAATAATAGGTGGAATAATATCACTACTTGCAGGGCAATAAAACAGATATGGCCAGAACTAGATTCAAAACGCACCAGACACTTGTTATCCATACTACCAGATTTCACGTTAGCTCCGTAATCAATGTCATCACCGGACATTGTCTGATAGGAAGACACGCCATAAGACTTGGCGTTTCCTCTAATGACTTCTGCAGAAGTTGCTTAGATGAGGAGGAGGAGGAGACAATCGCACACCTCCTCTGCTCATGTCCTGCACTCTCCTTTAAAAGAAAACTGCATCTAGGAAAATATTTCCTTGATGATCTAAGCGATCTCGCAAACACAGAAATCCTGCATCTAAATGGTTTTGTTAAGTGCGATACTCCCTCGCATAATTCCTATGGTATCACAATGGCCCTAATATTGGTCTAAGCTTTTTTTTTTTTTTATAATTAACGCGCACATCAAGGGGTTATGACTACCCTTATAATGTAATAGAACACAGTGCGAGCATTTAGGAAAATAGGATTAGATTGAAAGGAGACACCGATGCACGTTGCTTTTGAACCTTTGTGAATCGTAATGAAGGGGAAATACGGAGCCAGGTAAAGCATTCCACATTCGGGTGGTGCAACTGAAATACGAATCTCTATACTTGACTGTATGCCCGAAATTGGGCTCAAGATAAAACTGATGAGCATTCCTAGCGAGGCGGGTGTTGCGGCTAAATTCTTTCAGGGGAGGAATGCTACTGAGCACTGTTTGTGAAAAAAGCGATAAAAGAGAGTGAGACAGGTGACGTTTCGATGATGTTCAAGAGAATCAATCGATTCTTTTTTTTTTTTTTTGCATCTCAGAAACTTAAGCGGTACTGAACTTAGAGCAAGCTCATTTGTACACACTTATCTACGCTCTTCATCATTAATGCAAGTGGTTAGTAAATAACGCCAACACAAGCACAAATAGAACGTATACGAGGAAAAAAATAAAAGACATTACGATTTTTAACAAAAAAAAAAAAATAAAAAAAAATACATTAATAAATAGAACAAAATAAACTAGGGAAACATTATTAAACAAAAACTATACATAAATAAGAACAGAAATTAATTTACAATAACAAAATATTAAATATAAGTCATGCAGGTGGCACACTGGTTCTTAGTTTTAATTTTAAAGTATTTTTACTTAGGTTGAAATCGGAAACAAAAGGATAGGAGTTAGATAACCTACTCATGCGAGCTAATGGCTCATGCATGCCATAGTTAGTTCTGTGGTGGGAGCAATGTAAAAACTCTAAATTACGTAGTTGGTGAGATCCTCCGCGATAGTTGAAACTTATGTGGGAAAGCAAGTCAGGGGCATCAGTTGAACCGGTTATTAATTGATGAAAAAAAACTAGATCATTGTTAATTCGTCTCTGTGAGAGGGTTTGAAGGTTTAATAGGCGAATACGATTTTCGTAAGGAGGTAAATTGAAAGGATCTTCCCAAGGAAGACCTTTGAGAGCGAAACGTATGAACCTATGGTGTACTGCTTCGATTCGAGATTTATGAATATCATAAAATGGTGACCACACCTGAGACGCATATTCTAGATGTGGACGAACATAACAGTTATATAAAGAGAGAGTGACATAGGGGTCATTAAATTCTTTTGCCCATCGCTTAATAAAGCCAAGCATTGAATTTGATTTGTTAATAATGAGGTTGATGTGTTCATTAAACTCGAGGTTGGTACTAAATAGAACACCGAGGTCACGGAAACTAAAAACTTGAGATAGGGATTGTTGCGATATTGAATATTCTCCAATACTTGGCGATCTTTTCCGGGAGAAGGTCATACTTTGGCATTTGGAATCGTTCAAACTAAGTCCGTTTTTAAAACACCATAGAACAAAACTGTCGATATCTTTTTGTAAGAAGTCTCGATCTGAAGCATTTTTGATGGTTTTAAAAATCTTCATATCATCATCAAAGATTAAAATGTCGCTATAGGAAATGCAAGAAATTACATCATTAATTGCAACAATGAAAAGTAAGGGACAAGATGACTTCCTTGTGGCACACCAGACAAAGCAATGAAAGGTTTTGATAAAACATTTCGAAATTTGACTTCATAAAACCTATTTTTTAGGTAGGAGCTTATCCAAACAATAAATAATGGGGGAAATCCAAATGCTTTTAGTTTATATAATATAATATTATGAGACAGTTGGTCAAACGCCTTAGAGAAATCAGTGTAAATGCAGTCAAGCTCGTTCCCACATTCTAGGGCGTTGGAACATTTATGATAAAAGGATAGAAGATTGGTAGCCGTCGATCTTCTTTGCATAAATCCATGCTGCTGATGGCAGATAACATTCCTTGCAAAGAAGGATATGCTTTCGCAGACTACTTGTTCAAATAGCTTGGGTATGCATGAGAGCTTTGAAATTGGCCTGTAGTTTTTTATATCAATTTTTTCACCCTTCTTGAAAACAGGTATGATAAAAGATTTTTTCCAAAGAGTGGGAAATATTCCAGATTTTAAAGAAAGCTTGAAAAGATATTCAAGTGGAGATGATAAACGTTAGGAACACTTTTTTAAAACAATTGGCGGAATCGAGTCCGGGCCAGAAGAAAAGTCATCCTTAAGAGAAGAAAGGAAGTAAGTAATTCTGTCTCTGTGAATAGGGATACTATTAAAATTCACTTGCGAGGAGTGAGTTAAATACTGAAAAAAATGTTCATCAATTTCTAAATTCGTACTGCAAAAAGATCCACAAAAATGGTTTGCAAAGGCATTGCAAATCTCAGGAGTATTTTTTAAAGAAGTGCTATTAAAAACAAAGTTGAGTGGATACCCGTCTGATTTTTTTTTAGAGTTTACAAAGGACCAAAAACTTTTTGGGTAATTTTTTAGAGAGCACCCCATTTGATTGACATAGTTAGAGTATAGATTTTGAGAAAGCGTTTTGAAGTCTTCAAAAAGACTTATGAATAGTTGGTGGTCAGTTGGAGAGAGAGTAGTTAAATAGATCTTCCAAGCTTTGTTTCTTTTGTTCCTAAGAGTCTTTAATTCCTTGGTAAACCACGGTTGACTGAAACTACTATTTCTAAGCAACTTTTGGGGAATTGTTTTTTTCATGCTATTTTCTAAAATCGAGTAGAAGCAAGCGACTGCTTCGTCAATATTTGCAATAGTTGATAAATTTTCAATACCAGCAATGCATAATTCATTCGATAGCAAATCGAAATTCGCTTTTCGAAAGTCAAAAGTATATACACAGTCTTTTAAATTATTAATATCTTGAGAGACGTTGCTCAATTCTATAAAAATATCTAAAGGGGGATGGAAATCATCAATTCTAGTAATGCCTGAATTTGATTGAAGAACTACCGTGCTAATAGCTTCGGATGAGAAAACTAAATCTAACATACGATTTTGATAGTTTCTAATACAGCTAACTTGCTGTAAGTCAGTAGAAATAATATTATCTAAACAAGGAAGCTCACTCTGTGGTGAAGTTGGAGAAGGTTTTTGGAAAGATCCATCGTCAGAGATTAACCATTGAACGTATGGTAGATTAAAGTCACCAACTAAAAGAATTTGGCTTTCTAAATCAGACAATTCAAAAATATGATCCAAAATCAGGGCCAACTCAGAATAAGCTGAGGCTGAACTTTTTGGAACAATATATACATTAACAATAAAAATATTTTTTAACAGTGTACAGACTTTCACACAAACAACATCAATAGACAGTTCAAACGGAAAGAGTATACGAGACGACATATATGTGTTCCTGACCGAAATCAAAACACCACCCCCGACATCATCTGGTCTGTCTACGTGCCGATCTTTACGGTAGACCGAGAATTCAGGGCTCAAGATCTCGGTGTTCAAGTGGCTTGAGTTTAGCCAAGTTTCAGTTAAAGCAAATACGTCATGTTTAAAAACGTGGGAATTTACATATAAAGCAGCAGTTTTACTGCGAAGACCTCTTACATTTTGATAAAAGAGGGAAAATCTAATTAGTTTTTTGGAGCAGTATTAACAAGCAATTTGTTTTTAACTCTCCTGTTGATGGAAAATTCTTTAACAAGAGCACCACCAGGCCAAGAGTTATTGTCACAAATAGAGTCGAAAGACGAAGGCGGGACAAGCAACTTGAACGAAGACACAAATCTATCAGTTTTGCTTATCTTAGTACATTTAAGGACTATTCACATGAGCACGACCAACGAACGACGAATAAATAAAGGAATGTGATTTTAAGTACCTTACAAGCATAAATTCCTCACGAATTTTTTTTGAAACGATGGAAACATAGTTCATACTTATTTTTAGGTGGATAAACTTTTATTTTTGTGTCTAAAATTAAAAAAATTGAAAAAAAAAGTTTATTCGTTACGAATAAACATCTAGTAGGTACGAGCTGTCAGACTTTATTCTCGTTCCACATACTCCACACTCCAACGAATAAATTTTTCGCGCGCGCTTAACCTCAAAATCATTCCCCATTTTTGTTTTGCATGTAAATTGTGTTCGTTATTCGCGACGAATGTAAAACACTCATGTGAATGAAATGTCAAAATTAACGATTTTTCGTTCATTCGTCGTTCGTTGGTCGTTCTCATGTGAATAATACTTTAATACAATTTTCGTTAGGAATTAACTTCTTTGATAACAGATAGCGCAAAACATCGTTAGAATTAAGATCTGGCCTAAGCCGAGACACAAAAATTAACTTAGGTTTTGGATTTTGGAACTGCCTCCATTGGTGTAAAATATGCACGTTCAGGATTAGATCAATCGAGAGCTTTCTTGGGAATTGAAGTCTCTAAGTCGTCTGTAGATGTAGATATTTCAACAGAGCTACAGGGAGAAGAAAATGATTCTAGGTTCAAAACTGATTTATTGAAAGCTTTGTACAGCTGATCGAAACCTTTCGACAGCTTTTCAATTGTAGAATTCAATTGTTTGAAAGTAGACATCTTTATCGCTAATTGGGAAGCAGATATCTTTTTACAATTATCGCAATACCAACAAGCACTTTTAAAAGCACTTATTTTATCTAAAAGTGCATTGTTGGCCCCAATACATTTAGCATGAAATGCATTACCACATGGACCATAGCATGCGAAAAGAGGTGAGTTGGAACTATCTAAACATTTACCTGCCGCACAAGCCATGGCTAATCAAAAAAAATTTAATTTTAAAATAAAGAGAAAAATAAAAGTTAGGGATTGACTGGGAATCGAACCGGAATAGCTTCGCTTACTTAGTATTTATTCTAAAAGAAAAGCGCGCTTTTCATTTTCAATTCATTTTTATTTAACTTTTCTTATATCTACTTACATGCTAACAAAAATGTGTAAAACTAGCTTATTTAATAACTTAAACTTACTGACCCTAGGCGGGTACTCTAAATTATTCAATATCTTACTACTAATGCCTTTCGGCCTCAAAAAAAAAAAAAAAAAAAAAGCGCTTTACCAACTGCACCAAGCAGACGATAGTTTAGAGCTTACAAAGTTAAGCAAATGAAATAAGGTTTTCTAAAGAGATTATGTTGTGAGGAAAAAGGATAGATTAGGAGTTTTGAAGCAGTTAAAGAGAGAGACTAATATTTATAAATAATACTCAAATTACACTCAATTAATGTGAACGGAAAAAAAAATTTTTTTTTCTTACCAAACACTAACACTATACAATTAAGGTAAACAGATAATCAAAATTAAATGAAAACAAGTTGATTTACAAATCAAAATAACACATTAGACTGTAACTCGAACTTAAAAACACTAATTGAAATGCGATTTATAATTATAACAAGTAAATAGCACTACAAAAATTAAATTCAACAAGACACGGTTAGAAACACAACCAAACACACAAGAACCAGTGTTACCACTGATTCTACGATTGAACTATCACCTATCAGTTTTAACGCTCTATTTTGTACCCTATCAAGCAGGTGCAAAGATGTTTGAGCAGCACCTGACCAGATATGGGAGTTATACTCCAGTTTTGGGCGGATGAACCCTTATAAATTGTAGCCAGATCAGAAGGGGGTGAAGAACTTCCTGCATCGTCTCAAGAAACCTAAGCATTTAGCAGCGTTTTTGGCGACTTCAAATATGTGGTCATTCCAACGAAGATCATCGTTTACACACATACCAAGTACTGACAGCTTTTCGGTTTCTTCGATGCAGGTACCATTCATGAATATTGGCAATGGGGGAATGTTAAGCTTCAACGACATGAGACAGCATTGAGTTTTCGAAGCATTGAATTCTACTCGGTTCATAAGACCCCATGAAACAATGCTGTCAAGGTCAGAATTCAATGAGCTTATCATACGCAACCGTTCCAGTTCCACATCCGAAGAGCAGGGACGTGAATTTGGAAACGAATATGAAAACGGAGCCCTGGGGCACACCAGCATTTATGAAGTGGATATCAGACTTGAAGCCATCCAACACAACTTGTATTGAACGGTCTTAAAGGTAATTTCTAATCCAACGAAGAAGATACTCATCGATACCAAAAGCACGCATTTTCGATAAAAGAGCCTGGTGCCAAACTCTATCAAATGCTTTAGAAATATCAAGCACAATAATCTTACTTTCTCCAAAACAATGTAAAGATTGGTTCCACTTTTCGGTGAGATAAGCCATCAAATCACCAGTGGACCGTTTGCTACAAAAGCCGTTCTGACGGTCATTAAGAAGCTTTCTTTCTTCAAGATATTTCATAAGTTGACGGTTTATCAACGTTTCCATGACTTTGGAAAGAAGGGACGTTAGTGCAATTGGACGGTAATTGGAAGGGGAGGAAGATTCGCCTTTTTTTGGGAACGGCTGGACAAATGCAGTTTTCCATCTGCTCGGAAAAATCCCAGCAAAATAGGAAAGATGGAAAAGTTTACGCAGTGGTTTTACCAGCGTAGAAGAACACCTCTTCAGAATAACGGCGGGGATACCATCTGGACCAGCGGATTTATGTCTGTTGAGATCTTTGAGGACTCTCGCAACTAAGCGAGTTCGAAAAAATATCTGCTTCATCAAAGAATTTGCAGACTCGAGCTCAGGTGGAGCCAATATGCTATGAGGAAGTGTCGAGTTGGCAGCAAATTGAGCTGCCAGCAAATTGGCTTTGTCGATGGAGCTGACATACGGAGAGTCATTGAAGACGAGCGTTGGGACCGATGACGTGATCGAGTTCTTAATATTCTTGACAAAAGACCAAAAGTTTTTACTTCCTTTTGGACACAATAGTATTTTTTGTTTGTTGGGTCATGTAAAAACTTAGCCCTTTGTATTTGAGCATTACAGATATTTCTGGCCCGTTTGAACAAATTTCGGTTTTCTACAGTAGGGTTACCTTTAAATTTTCTAAAACTACTTTCTCGATCCCTAATCACCCAGCTTGAATCAAACCACGAATTTTTTTTTTTTTTTTTTTATCTTCAGTATACATATGATTTGAATATATAAATTTACAATAAATCAACTTAAAATTAACAAAATGAGGATTTATTTACAAATATTATTTTTTAAGAATCTTCAAGTTTAATATTAATTAAAAGTGTTTAAAAAGCAAAAGCTATAAAGTATGAAAGATGCACTCTGTTGTCTATGACAAGTATCGAATGCAACTTGGTTAAATAATACGAGAAAAAATGAGAAATAACTTATACAATTTGAGAAAACATAAGAAGTAAATAAAAGTTGTAGGGTATCTAATGTATCGAGATTAAATATTGTATTTCATATATATGTAATGTATTTTATTTTTTATTTTTTCAAACTAAAATTCTAATTATGTTGCTTATTTCATTTAAGTCGAAGCTAAAAAGCCATTGCTTTACTTTGATAAAGAAAAGGGTTTCTGAGCCAATGGAACGAATGTTTAGAGGTAGTGCATTATATAGCTATAGAAAAGTATGTACACTAACACGCGACAGAGGGTGTGGGATGGTGTAGATTTCTCTGAATGGTTTGAGACGTTATCGGGAGTGCGGCAAGGTTGTGTTCTAAGTACCACTCTTTTCGCAATTTTCTTAGACGATATAACTTCTAACTTACCTGCAGGAATTCAGATTGCTGGCCTCACCATCAAGGTGCTTCTTTTTGCAGACGATATTGTTTTATTTGCCGAATCTCCACAAAGTTTACAGTTAATGATAAACAAACTTAACAATTATTGTAAAATATGGAACCTCACTGTGAACTTAGAAAAATCCAAAATTATGATTGTGCAAAAGAGGCAAAGCAAACTGCTGAAAAATGAAAAATGGTATTTCAACGGGCAGGCGTTAGAGACAGTGTTGGAATATAAATATCTTGGGGTACTGCTTAAGCCTAACATGAAAATGGAGTCTCACTTAGAAAAAAACTGTCTTCTGCCAAAAGCTTAATCAATGCTTCATGGCAGAAGGTTTTTAACAACATTGATGTTCCATCGTCTGCCAAATACAAGGTATACGAAACAGTCTTGCGATCGGTCATGTGCTACAGTTGCCAAACCTGGGGCTTTAAGCCATTTGAGGAAGTAGAAAAACTTCAACGTTTTTTTCTAAAAAAGACTTTTAAACTACCTTTGAACACACCAAACTACGTGCTTAATTTAGAAACAGGGTTACCCACACTTTTCATATACACCTTAAAGTTGCACTTCGATTATGTTCTAAAAGTGCTGAATTATAGCTCAAATAGAATTCCTCTAATTCTTACAAGATACGTTTTCGAAAAAAAAAATAGACTGGATCGTCGACTGGGAATTAATGGCACAAAAATGTAGCGCTGAGTTAAATATTCAGTGGTCTGATATCAATATACTAAAAAGTCAGTTATACAATGTAATTGAGGCCTTGGACATCACCCAGCGCAATGAATTCACTCAGCAGCCAATATCCTCTATAAATAGGGTGATATACCCGGAACTGAATTATAATCTGATGTGCAATAATTATTTTAATGACGAATTAAGTGTGGAAGCGATATCCTTGATTTGCAGAGCAAGGGGTGATCTCCTAAAACTAAATGGTACACCCTACAATACGCCACAGTTCTTTGTAGTTAGTGTAATCTCAAAGCAAAGGAAGATTGCTTCCATTTCCTAGCCATATGTCCTGTATTCAGAGAGCTTAGATTGATCCATTTTGGCTGTCTTACACTTACCCTAGAGCAAACAAAGATAATTTTAAATGGCTCAAACTGGACTAGCCTTTACAAATATTTAAAATCCGCAAAAAGTTACCGGTATATTATAATTAACGAATATGATTAATGTTATCTGCTAAAGAGCGAAAATTGAATTTAAATATCATGTTTTTAGTTAATAATGGAATATAAAAGAAAAAATTTTACTTAAACTAATTTTATATAGAGTCAAAAACAGGCAGACGGCAACGCCATTGCCTTTTATCTTTATTATGTAAAAATCTATTTTTATTTAACAAAAACACATAAAACTGTAACTAAAGTTGTTTATATAATAAAAATCCTAAAAAAAATCCTAGTCTAGGCGCTACTGATGTGTAAAATTTTAAAAAATGTTGAGTATTATGACGTGGAATATGAGCAAGATATCTCTCATTACTGCGTAAGGATGAATTACGGTTCAAAAGATAGCCACTTCTTAAATAAAAGACTTTTAAGACTTTGTAAAAGTAAAGATGCTTTAGAGGTAAAATCTTCGAGCTCAAAAATAACTCGAAGCTATGTTCAGTACGTCTTTTTTTCCAAATAGTTCTTAAAATATGCTTTTGAGAAATAATTATAAGTTGTAGGTAAGTTTTAAACGTTCCACCCCAGCAAACTATACCATATTGTAACTTTGATTGAACCAAACCAAAATATATTGTTTGCAAAAGTTTTTTACAGCAAGTATTTTTAAGATGATACATAATGTATGTTGCAGATTTCAAATAATTTTTTAGAGACAGAGTATGAGCTTTCCAATTCATGTTACAATCAATGGTTAATCCAAGGTACTTGAATTCAGTTACGATATCAATTGAAAAACATTTAGATGAGCAGTTAACATCAGACTTATAAGTTAAATTATTGTTAGATAATGAACAAGTACTTAAAGGACTATTTTTGCAGTTGTAACGATGGTAAGTAAGACGTGGAGGATTTTGCTCAAATATAGGTAATTTGAAAAACATTAGTTTTGTTCACTTATGACTAGTTTATGAACTACAAACCAATGCCTAATTAAATCTAAGTCATAATTAATATCAGCAATCAGATATAAAACTGAAGAACTGGAATAAACCAGAGCTATATCATCAGCAAAACCAGTAGCCTTTCCTTTTAAATTCAAACTAAAGATCGAGTTTATATAGATCAAGAACAATATAGGTCCAAGAACAGAGCCTTGAGGTACACCAATATTGATATTTAAGTTTTCACTAAAAGTTTCCCCAATTTTAACATACTGTTTCCTACATTTGAGAAATGAAGCAAACCATTCCAAAATAAACCCCCTGAATCCAATTCTTTCTAACTTACTTAATAAGATATCATGATCTACAGAATCGAAAGCTTTTGTTATGTCGATATATAAAGCAGCAGTAAATTTTTTCAAGTTCAGGCTTTGATGTATTTGAGTAGAAAAGGTAAGCAGTGCATCTTCAGTCGACTTCTTAGCTCGAAAACCAAATTGTTTTGAGCTAAAAAACGATATGTTATCTAAGTATGCTAACATTCTTGCTATTATAATTTTTTCAAATATTTTAGAAAATACTGGGAGGAGTGAAATAGGCCTATAGTTCTTAATAGAATTTCTATCACCTTTTTTAAAGATAGGAATAACTTCCGCTATTTTTAAGTTTTCCGGAAACCGACCTTGAAAGATACTTTTATTAAGGAAATGTGTTAAGGCATCCACTAAATTTAGGCAAACTTTTTTGATAAAATTATTTGAAAAACTATTTTTTGTAAACGAATCTGATTTATCTAAGGCCATTATAGTTTTATAGACGTCAAAAGAAGAGATTGATTCAAAGTAAAAGCTATTTGGATAGTATCCTTCATTAAATAAATTTATCGGGCAAGTGCTAGAACTTTTGTTGAACCCAGCTTCAGAAAGAGTATCAATAGCTATTTTAGTAAAATATTCATTAAATAGTTTAGCAATAATGCAATGATCAACAACATTTGAATTTTCATGTATCAATTTAACCGGAGCATCTGAATTACAATTTTTATCAAAAATTTCGTTTACTATTTGCCATTCCTTTTTTAAATTTCCGCGGGCGTTATGAAATTTGTTGGCATAGTAATTTTCCTTACACACGGGAACCTCAATACAAATCTCCTCACATAAAAGATTATAATTATTTCGTAGATTGATGTTATTAGGCTGTTTTTTACACTTTGCCCATAAAGTGTGTTTTTCTTTAATCTTTCGTAACAGGTGCATAGGCATCCATGGCTTAAGTTTTTTTAGTTTGTTTTTTCTGGTACTAAAAGTTTCAGAGCTTTGGATTACATAGCCGTTAAGTATGTTCAGAAAATTTTCAAACGCTAAAGAAGAATCAGATTCAATATAAACTTCTAACCAGCTTTCCAGAAACAAGTAAGAATTCAATAAATTAAAATTTGTTCGTATTGTAGTTCTAACAGAATCAACTCTTACACTTTGGTTTTTTTCATTTCCATAAAATTAAAAAACAGACAAGTCATACAATGATCAGAAATTTTCAAATCTAAGATTGAGCTAATGAGAGATAGATTTGCTTTAAGGTCAAGTCTAGCGAAAATATGATCAATGCAGGTATTAGAAGTAGGAGTTATTCTAGTTGGCACATTAATACATGATTCTAGTCCATTAGCCAACATCAACGACTTGTAGTGTTCAATGGAAGAAGATTCAATTAAGATGTCTAAATTAATATCACCAACTACAAACAAATTTTTAGCGTTTTGACTTCTAAGTATATTTGCAAGCTCCTCAATAAAAGCATCTTCACTAATAAAATGAAATCTATAAATACATATAAAGACCAATTTGAATGAACTAATAATGAGAGAAATTTTAAGCATATCACAACTTAACAGATCAAAACTTGTATACCCACAGTTAATTTCATCATTAATAAACACAGCAGTACCACCAGACGCATAAGAATTATTGCACTTTGCATACATTTTATATCCAGGAATATTAAAAAAATCTTTTTCGTGCTCAAAAATCCATATTTCAGTTAGAAAAATTATATCAGGCTTGTTAACGAACGACTCCATATGAATCAAAAACAAATCAAAATTTTTTCTCAGAATTCGAATATTTTGTTGAATAATGAAAAATCTTTTTTCATAATAATCAGAATTTAAAACATTATCATGAAACTTTCTATCAAAATGGCAAAAAGGAGTAATAAGTGAAGAAACATTCAAATCTATATCAATATTATTATTCATTTTTAAGTTATTTTATTTAGATCTTCAAATGAAGATATACGAAACGACTTTCCTCCATCATGTTTCTTCATTAAAATTACCCCTCTTTTAATCCATAAATATGAAAATTGTTTTTCTTTTTTTATTTGCCTAGCTTTGTTTAACAGATTTCTATTTAAACTAGTAGAAGTTTCATTAATAAATATAGGTTTCTTATTGAAGTTATTACCAAAAATACAAGATGATAGTTGTCTTTTTCGCTGATTAGAAGTGATCTTTTCCTTACTTTCAATGGATTTAAATTTAACACGTACAATGTCCAATGATTTGGGAGATTTATCTTTGTTGTTTATTATTGTTGCATTGTTCTTAGTGACAATTGATTTTACATAGCAGTGTTAGTGGTAGCATTCGACATCGGCATAGTATTGCAATTGAGTAGGCCACTTTCCTTAGAACATACATATATGCAGCGGGGGTGGCGGAAACGATAGTGTAGATGTAGACGATATAGGTGTCGGAGAGATGTGATGATTTAGTGTGTTAACATTGCCTTCGTAGATGAGCTTAGAGTTTTGCGTTAAAGCAACTACGTTATTCGGTGATAGTGAGGTTGATTGATCTGTTGTTGTTTTTGGTGGTGGAGTGTTTGCATCATAAGTTAACGTGTTGGTAGAATTTTTATTTAGAAGTGATAATGATGATGATGATGATAACGGAGGTGGAGATGGAGATTGTAATACTGTTGAGGATGTTTTAGGAGAGACATCCCCAGTTAATTTCTCAGAATATGAAGATGTTGGCGGAATGGTAGGTTGAAGCGGGGGGTTAAGAGACTTTTTGCCATCACAGTTTGCGCCAGATGTAGTCAACATAAGTGAGGCTACTTGAGGTTGTGTTGGTGAGTGACGAAGAGAGTCCCTTCTTTTCTTGTTGCACTTTGGACAGAAAAATGGTATTTTATTTTTGATCATATAATCCCTGTCAGCAATTTTTAATTTAACACAATTCAAATGTAAGAAAGTCTTGCAATTTTGGCACTGAATTCTAGGATCCCGACTTCCAACTTTTAGATCACATAAGCAATACATATTTTTAGTTTTCAAATTTAGTTAGTTAAACAAGATTCTCGACACAAGTATACCCCACAACGTCACGAAGAGAACAGATGATACTTTTTGTTCTGTGAGGAACAAAATTTCTCATGCCGTTGAGATTTACGTTAGATATCATATCAGCTGATGCATCAACATTTCCGTGCGTCGAGAAAGCACAAAATATTCAGGCCGTCCCAATTGGCTTTCTCATATTGTCATTGGGGACTTTATCTTTTTTTCGTGTGTCAGTTGTTTTCCTGGCAGCCATTTTAACCTAACCTAACCCTTATTACAACCAATGCAGAAGTTTTGGGAAATTCCATTTCAAATTTGGCCAACCAGCGCAACCTCCTTTTAGAAAAATTCGAAGCCATTAACAAATTGGTTAACGAGACGATGATTAATACTAATCAAGATTACCGAAATCTCAAGCTTCTTGCAAACATACATGAACTCTCCCTTTTTATATTGAATGAGCTGAACAAGATTTCACAACAGCTAAACAACATTTTCCTCATCATGGAATAACTCCATCGTCAAGAATTCAGTCCTCTAATGCTTCCTACAAGTGGATTGAAATCGCTGTATCACAACATGACGGATAAAAGCCAAATAAAACTAAACTTCCTTCTATCAACCCACGCCACCAAAAAATATACCCAATGCATAGAAGTTCTTATAATAAAAATTCTGGTACCTGCTAACACTATCAATAAAATTTACATATGACCTATTTTACTTAAAAAGGGATCTTTATGTTAAGGCCCCGGCCCATAGAACGCGTTGCGCGCGGTAGGAGCGGCGCGGCAACTGATGCGGTGGGTTTTGCCGCACGCAACTGATAGGGGTGACCCATAGAATCCGTTGCGGTGTTTTGACAGATAAATTTAGTCAAAATGGGGGCGTTCAAAAATCGTATCCGGATAGCTTGTTGTTTTTGTTTACGTGTGGGAAATCGAAAAAAATAAGTTATAATCGTCTAGCAATGATATTTTGAATGTTTTTCTGTTTTCAAAAGTCGAATTTTAATATTTCACAGCTGTTGTCTGTTGTCGATCGTTCAAAAAGGTATCTAAGATACGGCTATCCGAGATAGGGGTTTCCAATTTATTTTTTCCAATATATAAGTGCAGAAAATAAGAAGATATGAAAATACACGAAATTATAAATCAGTTCTTCTCTGCTTTGCGCGAATCATTCGATAACTTCTTTCACCTTAATGTCAATGTGCCTGTTAATGCTCATAAGAGCAAGCCCATTCAGCCTATCTTCGCCTGTAGAATTCCTAATCAAATATTTTAGACGCCTCAACGTGGAAAAACTACGCTCGCTGCTAGCAATGGTCGCAGCCAATGTTGCACCTATTTTCAGAAACTTGAAAATGTTTGGAAAAAGTGCATCGTTACAAAGTATTAATGATTCTATAAATGTCTTTGGTTGAGTTTCTGGCCCAACCCAACGTTACACTTCATTTATTACGGTTGAAGCAGCTGCCTCAGTCGCTGTTGGCCATTCATTCATTATTACTTCCACGGTTTCATCAATATTCTCAACGTCTTTCCTGACCAATTTTTCAGGGATGGTATTTCCGATTATTGACAAAATTTTTTTGTGTTTCGCAAATCTGTCAGATATGGATGATATGAAGTGATCCAGGAAAAGTATGAATATTGATATACGGTAATAATCTTCTGCTGAGCTGCTTTGGTAATTTCGTCGGTGTTTTTGACGATGCACAATCCTGGAAACTTCAATTTTTTCTCCTAGAGACTCGGCTATTTTTTCCGCATCAGCGAATTTTCGTTTTACATTCTGATGATGATGAGTAAAAGTTTGAAAACAAGGACACAGTTGAGCTGAGAATTATGTTCCACAAAACTGTTTGTGCTCCGTCAAAGTGACATTGAGCGCTCAGTGAGATTTTTCTTTGTGGAACTGGCGTAATAGATCAATGTGATTTAAGCATTGTACTGACTTATGATACATGGACTGCTAGTTGCATTAAATCTCTATACAAAAGTTGGATAATAATGATTGCACTTATTTTTGGTTACACTAGCCCAGGGTTTCCCAAACTATTTTGAGCAACAGACCCCTTTTCCAAAATGAACTGATACCGTAGACTTGGGGGTCAAATTACTTTAAAAATCCTGTCTCGAGTTTTTTACTTACTTTTATTGGTAGGTACCTATTACGTAAGCAAGTTTCGCAGTAGTGCAGAAAGAAAATTTTTTGAGATAACAATAAAACATGACGTTACGATGATAGCAGGTATGAAATTCAATAAACATGAAGTGTAATTCATAATTTATTAATGCAGTTTTTTAGAAATCGTGCTCTTATTTGAGAACAAATAATAAATTCATGATTTGAAAAATTAATGCGATGGATAAATCTAGCTAGATCTGGTTTAATATTGGTAATTTGCAGCCTTAAGTTCCCGCGTTCGTTGACTTTCAAACGGTTTCTTTTTTTCGTCAAAATGTTTGCAACCACACTAAAGTCTTTTTTAACAAAATATGATGATGGGAAAGCGATGAGATATTTTTCAGCAATGTTCCACAATGCAGTATATTGAGTTTCAATGCTGCGCTGCAACCAGAACTTCTGATAGCCTTCGTTGAACTTAAGCTTAAGCTCTTCGTCAGTTTGGATGGTGATCAAATCTTCTTGCATTATCACATTGATTTCTTCCATGGCTATTATACTGTACGAATTTATTACCCACTCAGGAATTTGTAAGTTCAAAAGATCCTCAAACCTTTTGGTAAAATCTTTGTGAAGTGATCTTGTTTTGATCAAGTAAAGATCGGTCATGTAATCCGTCATAGAATTTTTCAGATTTTCTTCCAAATTCGGATCTTTTTCATTTAGAAACTCCAACACAGACCCAAAAATAGCTGAAAATATTGATATTGATATATCAACAGAAATAATTTTTCTCCATGGAATAGCTTTGTCGGTAAAAAAAAACGTTCCACTGCCAGAAAAATGGATTCTCCTCTGGTATCAGTTTCCAGATATAATGGTAAAAAGCAGCTCTCGGTACATATTTTCATCTATGATATATCGAACGTATCCTACCAACAGAGTTTCATTGCCGGGTAATGTAGACTCGTCTAACTGGAGAGAGAATCTCTTGGCCTGCAATAAATTGCATAAAATGTTTTCCACGTCGCGACCCATCTCGTCTATTCGTCTCTTAACGGTGTTATTACTCAAGGATATTCTTTTTATAATATGTATCTTGAGCGGGCTTATGCAATGCATTGTTGAGGACCTCTGCAATGGCTGGTAAAATAAGTTGCTCTCCAATTGTGAGAGGCTTCGCCTACTTCGCTTTTAGCAGAGATATATTGTAGAACGCTCGCAAGCCATCAACGTTTTGCATAGGACCGTGATAAGTGGTCCTCCATTTTTGAAGGCTTCATGGCATCGTTACTAAATATTTTTTCACATATGAGACACGTCGGCAAGTGTTGATTTGATGGAGATGAAATAAATCCAAACTTTATGTAGTCCAAACTGTACCTACTGTCTCCTTTTTTTTCGTGTCTGCTATCACACCGCCAATCTTAAGTAAAAATGTTTAAAACTACTACTTATGTATAATATCACAATTATACAATACTATGTCAGTTTTTTTATACACATGTTTAAAATGTTTCATTAAACTTTTCCTGCCGTATTTATTAGAATTCCCTAAATAGCTCTGAACGGATGAATAGTTATGTAGTGAATAACACTCTATTCTACTTTGCATAAATTCTTATTTATAAACCTATTATAGCAATGATGTGTATTTTCTACCTATTGAACAGCTGGTGCGTAAGAAAACCACCAAAAAGGAAAATCCCAGGTATACTTCACTATCGAAAACAAAACGGTCCCTGAAATCCATCTATGTATCCGCCGGCGTACTAACAGTCCCCTGTCATTTCAAAATAGCGAAGACACAAATTTATTCAGTCTCTATACTACCTAAATCGGCGTTCAGCCTATGTTACGTTCAGAAAGTTTTATAAATAAGGTTTTCTTGTTCAGAGATATTATAAGAGGAACATAGCGCTATTCACTCCCTAATATTGGTTTATAAATAAGGCTGTTCATTTTAAGAATGGCAAAAGTAACGCAACACTATCTTTCAAGTTTAAAATAAGAAAATGTGTTAAGGGGGTCGATTGAAAAACTTTTCGACCCCCAAATCCAGATTTCGTTTTTGTCGACCCCTAAGAAACCGATATCGACCCCAAGGGGTCGATATCGACCACTTTGGGAATCACTGCACAAGCCAATATCTTACTCTTAACTAAAACACTGACGACATCTGCTGTGATTTAGCTAGCGTGATTATTTAGCAGTGTCAAAAATGTTTCACTAGTTTTCCGCTGAAATGATGCTCACTAGTATTGCTTAGAATAAGTGGAACCATCTTGAAGTTAGGTCCTAGCAGTCCATGTTTAATAAGTCAATGATTTTAATAAATAGGAGCCCTACTAACGCATTTCAACTGTTTTCTATAGCTCAATGTAGGCAAAACACAAACATACATGTATTTAGATACTGATTTGTGAAAAGCTCGAACTTAAATTTTAAATATGAAAAACAAACTTGCATCAATAAAACAAAAAAAAATAAATGAAGCGTTTAAATGATATTCGACTGAAATATTTCCGGGGGGGGGGGGGGGGTTTATCCCCAAACCCCCCCCCCCCCCCCCCCCTACGCTACGCCACTGCTATACCATTCAAAAACGAAACCTTACAAAAACTTATTGTTCGGCAACCAGAGACGTGGAATGCCCCTCTTTTAGCGACATACAACTTCTCCTCTCCAGATTTTATTGGATTTAAGTAGAGTAAGCATTTGGATATAATAGATTCCTTCGCTCTACATGCCGCGTTACCAGCTGGGAGTAAAACCTCTAGAGCTCTAGAAAACAAATGGGAAAATTTGGAGCATAAAAAGTCGACTGAGGAGCTGCATGTTAAAATAAATACCATTTTAATAACTTTTGTTTCCTTAGCATTAATTCTGGCCTCTTTAACCATAGTCAAGAGGTTTAAGAACAAGTGTATGTAAGTCCCCTTAACCAAAAGAAGTGAGATCTCTCTCCTTTGCGGCCGGCAGAATCACGAGAAATTCAATTTATTTCCGCACCCATTGCTATTCCACGTCGTAGGTAGTCAAATATTCCAAAGTTCGACCGAAAACAATGAACAAATTATAGAAACGCCCACTATCCAGTGAAGAAGTATGAAATTGCATTAGAAAAATGTTTTTAAAAAAAACATTTTATACATATATGTCAATGTGTCTTTCAATTTGAAATTTTAAAATGCCAATTTCTTCTGTCTCTGTCGTCTCATTACAAGCTACGACGAACGGTTGTTGATATGATATTTTTATTTTGTTTTCGAGCTTCAAAATAAAATGTCGACGGAAAATGTATGTATGTAGTTGAATGAACAGTTTATGTAACAACATCTTTAATGTCGTTTTCCAAAAACAAATTCACTCTTTCACTCCTTTTTCGTTTTATTTTGGAATTCGTTTTAACCGAAGTGACAGATTTGGAGTGATTACATTGGTAGTGGTTAGCTTGCTAGATTTTTTCTTTCATGTTAAAGCAGAAAACAAGACTAAATATCGTTCACTTTAATTTTAAAAATTATTTAATGGTCTTCTGAAGATAATTTATTAAACTATCGCGTGCTTTGTGAGCTGACAAAAAATAAATAGAAACTGCGGCTTGTTTTGACAAGCAGTCAGATGACAGTTTGTTTATGTGTAGGTGTTCACTCCCTTGCACCTAAACAGAAACGGGATTGAAAAAATTACTCCAAAATGTGTCTCCAAACCGCATTTTGGAACATGTTTGGGAGTGATTTGGAGACTTTATCTGTCAGATCTGACATAAAAACTCTCCAATTCACTCCCGATTTGGTTTTTGGAAAACGACATAAGGTGCACTCTACTACATAATTGGCTGTCATTATTGCTATTGTTGGTCTGTCACTCAGATTGTCATTCTTGGTTTAACGAACCTGTTAACCTAGCTTACCTTTTTTCTAATTAGTTTAAATTATATTCAAATAAATCTTTGGAATCCGTGAATTAAAAACCCATCTTTTAATCACAACAAACTGGCGACGAGTAAAGAAAAAAGCTGCGCAGTTATAGACGCTCAAAGTCTTGAGAAACCAGAAACCAGAAATTTCCTAGGACCTTGCTGGAAACAAAACCCATAATACAGACATTTATATCATCTTTCAAAAGCTTCGAAGAATCCAAGAAAACATGGGCCACATATCAGCTTCAACTGGGACAACATTTCCTCACAAATAACGTGGATTAAAAGAATACAAAACGTGCTTGTTTTGGAAGCGAGTCATTGGATTTACTTGAACAATTTTACGGCGAAACTGTCGCTCAAGTTACATTCAATCGATTAATTGAAAAGCTCACTAATCATTTTGAAAAATGCCTCATATGCTTGCATCTAGATTCAAATTCTACAGAACATTTGTGCAGCCTAATCAAAATTATTCTGACTGGAATAGATGTTCGTCTGCGGGAAAAGTGGCTGTGGGGAGTTGTATATATGTAGACTCAAAAATAAGAGATAAGATTATTCTATGTATATGCCCCACATGATAAAGTTAGGTCAGCTGCACTACAAAGGAAAACCCAACACTCGATGAAGCTTTGCAGATTGCACAGTTATTCGAAGAAACAACGAAAGCATTTAGTTAGCTCCAAGGGGGGGAGAAAGGTGGAGCAGAGGTGAATGCAGTCAATCAGGCAAAGTATCAATGATCCAAAGGTAAGCGGGTGAATGACAACTATATCGGAAGTAAGAGGGCAATAAGTGAAAGTAATAAGTCTATCCCTGGCGGTGACGTCTCTCATCAGCGATCACAGTGCTTCCACTATAAAAATCAAAACGATGTGTAAGAAATGTAAAAGAGTGGGACACATTGCATCAGTATGTATGCCATCAAAATCTCCAGAATCAAATCAACATTATCGATCACTCCCAGCGCACAATTAAAAATAAGACATTCCGAAGTGGCAGAACAAAAAGCATGAAAATGTAAACATGATTAAACCATTTAAAACCGTAAGTACTGTTGAACTTTTTGATTCATTAGTCTCTCATGTCGAAGTAAAGCATAGTGATGTTGCTTCAGATAAGTTGTTCATAGACGTGAGCATCAATGGGAAAGTTTTGAAAATCCTTATATGTATATAGCAGTGCGTCCTGTTCACTTATTGGCGTTGAAGCTTCTAAACAGCTTAACAAACCACTTTGTTCACCCACAACAAAAATCTTAAGAGCGTACGTTGGTGGTATCATACCATTGAAAGGCGCAATATCAGTTGAAGTAGCTTAAGGCTCCAATGACGAGAGCTTAGTTGTCAACAGTGAAAACGCATCGAATATGCTTGGCATGGACTGGTTTCGAAAAATAAAATTTAGCTTACAGTTGTCAAAGAGCATCGGGGATGTCAATCATCCCTCAGTGTTTTAGTGCTGGTCAAGAATCCATAAGGGTAGCACTAGAAGCCGTAAGAAATGACTATCAGTCGACATTTTAAACAGAATTTGGACATTGTTCCACATTTAAGGCGGACATCATACGTCATACCTGAACAAAATGCTCATCCTAAATTTTATAAGACATACAATCTACCTTTTGCACTTTTTGATGATGTACGAACTGAAATTAAACGTTTGGTATCCCAAAATCTCTTAAGGCCAGTGAATGCAAGTGAGTGAGCAGCTATAATTGTTGTCGTCAAAAAATCAAACGGGAAAATCAGAATTTGTGTGGATTTTAAGGTCACTGTCAACCCCCAAATCTAAATTGATCGCTACCCAATCCCAAGAATAGAGGAGCTATTCCATAAGCTCAGTGGAGGACTTAGTGATGCATATCTTCAAATTGAACTCACCGAAACATCATAAAAGCTGATGATCATCACATCAACTCACCATATGGGTTGTTTCAGTATCAAAGGATGCCATTTGGAATCGCGAGCGCATCTGGTTTTTTCCAAAGAACTATGGAAGGGGTAGAAGCGGGTATACCTGGGTGCGCACGCGCAGTATACCTAGATGATATAATAATCACAGGAAAAAATAATGAGGAACATCAAAATAATCTCCAAACGCTTCTAGAAAAGAGGGGAATTCCTGGCGAAAAATGAAAATTCGGCCAAAGTGACCTCAACTCCAAACAAGGGTCCAGAAAAAAGCGCTCATCCTAAAGTCTGTGTGGATAAAGCCCCAATCAAAAGCCATCACTCATCAGAGCCGGCTAAAGGTAAAGATGCTATTCCGAGGGTGCAGAATAGGAAAGATGTCCAAGACCCAGGTAAAAAGAGGCTCGAGAATGCCTGAAGGACCGTACGCAGATTCGGCAAAGGTGACACCTCAACGCTGTGTTTCCGTGATTGGAAACTCCTAAGCTGGGCTCGGAAATTCATATCTATGGTCTTGGCAGGCGATCAGCTTGGCGCGGTTTTGATACCAGCCAGCGTCACTGATTCTTGGGAGGGGTCCCGGATTCGCCTCGATAGCAGGTATAAACATGAAAGCGAGTTGAGCCCTGACGTCCGCCCACCTGTCGGCAGATATGTTTCCATTCATTTTGCTTCCGTCGACAACCGCGACCACAATCTGTCTTTGTGACCACGTCACCAAAGGTTTGACCTTTCTCGCTTCGACGTAGAGTCTTGGGCGATCTCTTCGACGATTTTGTTTGCCCACTTCAGTTTGTCCACCTCACTCTTAGTTCTCTCCGCTGCGGGTTTACCGCAGTGGGTCTATTTTTATTTTGAGCCCTCCCCTTACCCCTTGACCGAGCTGGAGTTGTTGATCATCTCTCCCGCTCCACCAATTGGAGGATTCATCGTACTCGACGAGGGTTTGCTCTGAGAGAGGCAGAGTTGCTAATCGCCTCTCTAGCCCTGTCAGTCTGGACGGCCCTCCCCGTGTCATTCATTTCAGTGGCATTCGAGGTGGAGACGGACTCGTTGATCACACCTCCATCTCCCTTCTTTGTTACTTTCATCTCGTCTTGCCTTGACGTCGTTGGTAACACTAAAGTAGCCGAATTGTTTTCAGCGGTCAGTTTGCCCTCCGGTTCACTAGCCAGAGCTAGCTTTGCAGCCGGCTCTTGGCAAGTTTCCAGTTGTCTTTGCTGCTCGCCAGAGTCAGGATAATTGGTTCCCACTACACAGATTTGAACTGGCTTTGCAGCTGGTTCAGGGCCTGTGTCTGCCAAAAATGCTGCTTTACAAAATTATCAACGATCTTACTAATTATAAAAAGTCGGCAAAGGATCGCAAGGTGACAGCATATGTGTCAGGTCGTTTGTCGATACTGGAAACAGATATGACGTCGGCAAAGAAGCAATTTTTGGTGCTGGGATGTTGGAAAAAGACCTGAAAAAGGAAGAATTAACGGTGGTGTACGAATAAATTAATGAAATATACTTTGAATACCGTGCTGTGTTGGTCGATACCCTGGATATGTGTGCTGCAGCGAAGGCAGCCCAAGTTAATACGGGTGCTCCGCCCCTGATACTGCCGCTGTTGCTGCAACGTCGCATTCGGGTATAAGGTTTCCGCGAATCGATCTTCCGAAGTTCGATGGCTCGTACACCACCTGGAGAGCTTTCCAGGACAAATTTCATGTTCTGGTGCATCAAAACATGTCGATAGATGATATCGACAAGCTGCACTTCTTACAGTTTTGTTTGGTGGGTGATGCAGAAAGATTTTTGCAAAATCTATCGGTGGAAGTAGCGTCTTACGACAAATCTTGGGAGCTTTTGAAGGACAGGTATGACCACAAACGCATTCTGGTGCACATCGAAATGCAGCATCTATTCGGTCAGCCGTCCTTGAGTTGCGAAACTGCTTCAGGTCTTCGTGATATGTTGTACACCACCCGTTAATGTGTTCTTGCGCTGGAGAACATGGATGTGCTAGTCTCTGAATGGGATACGGTCCTTATTTGATACTGTTCGCTGGTTGAAGGTTTGTGAGAACTGCTTGTCCTACGGGCACTTTCTCCGAGACTGTCAGAGTGTGAGTTCGTGCTATTTCTACCAACAAAGGCACCACTCGTTGCTGCATTATTATGCACAAAGTTGCACGTGTCGAATGCGACAGCAACAACAACAACCTTCAACGAGTTCTCATTTGAGAAACATGGCATCCAGAGGTTTTCAGGTTCCTCTGAACAGAAACGCGTCGGAGTTCCAGCCAACAGGAGAACAACAGCAGCTCCAATCAAATGGACAAACTTTAAACCACCACGCGTTGCATGGTGATGGTTATCACCAGGTGCTTCTAGCAACGGCAGTAGTAACAGCACGAGTAGCAGACGAGCGATTGAACCTCTTACGAGCGTTGATCGACACAGGCTCCGAAACGTCGTTAATCAACGAAATTACCGCACTATTGTTGAAGCTAGAAAAGCGGCGCACCTTTGCCGAAGTATCTGGGTTAGGGTTGGTCAGCAGTGGCACTACGCAGCACTCCGTCGAAGTGCGCTTTGCTTTCCACCACTCAGCGCTTGAGACGACCGCTTTTCTTTCAAATCACTGACTGTCCTTCTCCTGGCCCAACGAGTGATACACGGCAAACGGCACCATCTCAAAGGGTCTTTTGTTAACAGATCCCCATCTCTACGAACCAGCACCCATCGATTTACTGCTGGGAGGTGATGTTTGAGTGCAAATTCTTTTGCCGAACGTATTGCGACCTCAGGATGGTATCGGTCCCATAGCGCAAAAACCCGAGCTTGGATGGATAGTTTTGGGCAAGGTTGCAGTAGAAGATCCCCAGAACGTTCGAAGTTTCGTGCAGTTTGCAGACCTGAACTTTCAACTGGAGAAGTTTTGGGAGATCGAGGAAAGCCTGTTTTATAACCTGGAACAGAAGAAAACATCGCTTGCGACGAACATTTTGACCGGAATACAAAACGCTTACCTGATGGGCGATATGAGGTAAAGCTGCCTTTCAAAGAGGACGGCGTTCCTGCGTTGGGATCGAGTCGGCAGAGTGCCTTTCAGCGTTTTCTCCATCTTGAGAAACGGCTGGATGCAGATCCAAAACTTTGTGCGGAATACACGAAATGTATACAGGAGTATGAAGAACTCGGTGCCGTGACTTAAGGCCAAGCGACATAAGGCCGGATAACATTGGTGTAAAAAAATATATAGGTCATCACTGATTTTTTCGAGATAATGGCTGGCAAACGTCAACGAAAATGTTTCTTTTCAAAAAGGTTTTAGGTATGCTTTTTAAAAATATAAGGCATTTCGAAAAAAAAAGTTTTTAAATGAAATGAAAGATATTTTTATGATCTTTCATATGATACCTAAATCATTACCCTACGTACTATATTATTCGAGATATACGTAATTATTTGCAGAAATGTCCGATTTTTCCCATTTCCGGCGCTCAATCTCAAGTCCAATTATCTCAAAATCAACAAGACCAAATTCAAAAACATTAAGCACATAGATTAGGCTGAACGTAAGCTTTCATTTGGTACTAGTCTCATAGGTGTACGCCCTGGTTACAGGATCCATAGAAAAATGAGCCATCTCCTTTACAGGAATTCAAGAAAGATTTTATACTTTTTAAAATTAACAAAAAATGTGTGTGGTATTCGTTACAATTTGTCTGCAAATCGGACAGAGAATTGGATTACTGTTTTTCATATATAAAAGTGGACAGCAATATAATGAGAGTTCAATGCTCTTTTATGAATTGTATTTCTGATTAAATACATGTGATGCATTGTTTTATAAAGGAAGATACAGGTATAATTAAAAATGCGATTGTATACATACAGAATTTTTTTAAGTATCATTTTTAATTTCGCGCGAATTTTTTACTTTTACTTTATCTTAAGCTCAAAACCTAAAGATTTGAAAACAAAACTGAAAAAATATTTTAAAAAATTCCCAGCGAATGTTTTGTAAAAGCTTTTTAACTTATATCTTTAAATTAAACTAATTGAAAGCATATCTCTTTGTATCAATGAAGAAGTTAATAATGGAAAAATGTATTGTTCAAATATAAATTAGGGAATTAAGCTTACATGATTGCCTTGCGAAAAATGAAAGTGCCGTCCGAAAGATTAATTTTTACACAATTGAGAAGAAGAATGTTAATGAGCGCAACATTTAAAATCTAGATTGTGATAACAATCCTAACGGCATAAACAGGTTTTTTGTTATTGTACACAATAGATTGAACCATTGGCCTCATGTCCCGAAAAACCTGTAGACGATTTGGGAAAGTGACATAAGGCCAAACATTCAAATTTGGTCTTATATCACTTGGCCTTAAGTCACGGCACCGAAGAACTCCACTATATGGAAGAGATTGATGCGAATGATGCAGTTTTAAAGACCCCATTCCATTATTTCTTACCGCATAACGCGGTGTTTAAGGAAAGTAGCTCCACCACGAAGCTGAGATAAGTATTTGGCGGGTTCATCGTGTCACATTCACGGCCCACATTGAAAGTCGAAATTTTCCGGAGGGTTTGAAGGTTGTCCGTGAGGACATGCACGCTGACGACCTCATCAAAGGTGTGGACTCCGTCGAAGAGGCACGCATAAAACGCGATGAAGCAAGGCAACTTTTGGAGTCTGCAGACTTCCACCTGTGAAAATGGACGAGCAACGTCAAGGCACTCGTAGATAATGTTCCGGTCCAAGACCATGAGTTAGATTTTGAACGGCCGTTCAATACGTCGGAGCATGTCAAGACGCTCGGCATCAAATGGTTTCCAGTGGGTGACCACTCATCAGAACCTCCAGCCATCAAAGGAAGCAACAACAAAAAGGTATATGTTGTCGACAATTGCCAAATTGCTTGACCCACTTGGCTGGATATCGCCGTGCATCATTCCCGCAAAATTTTTGATGCAGAGACTTTGGGAAATCGGCTGTGATTGAATGATCCGATTCCACGCTGGTGGAAGGAATACTGGGAAGCTTTTCATCGAGAACATCCTCTTATCGAGCAGCTTCGAAATCCACGGTAGACCCAGATGAGTAAAAACAATGAGGCGATAGAGTTGCACGGTTTCTGTGTTGCGTCGATGAAGGCTTTTGGAGCAGCGGTGTATGTTCGTGTCTAAGATAGCGGTGACAACATCCATGTCAACCTACTTTTCAAAGACGAAAGTAGCACCAAATCAGGGGACGATTACTCTTTGGACGGATTCAACTATTGCGCTCGTCTAGATAAAGGCCACTCCCACTAGATGGACCACGTTCGTGTCCAACCGAGTGTCAGAGATCCAGCGGCTAGTGGGGATCGATTGCTGAGGACATGTTGCAACGCATCATAACCCAGCCGATCTGGCGTCCAGAGGTGTGTTACCGGGCGCAGGGACATAACTCCACGGGACATAAGTCCATTATGGACTTGTGTCCCACTTTAGTGGGACATTAGTCCAAAACTGGATTATGGATCTATGTCCCACCGCAGTGGGGCATAAGTCCATAAAAGAAATGTTTGGACTTATGTCCCATTTTACATGTTGTGTTTGAGGGAAATACAAAACCTTTGGCGAGATGAACCTTTTCCAAAGAATTGGCAATCAAAAGATATTTGAACTACATTAAAAACGTGTTTAACGGGCTTTTTCTTTGCTAGTTACTAGGCAGGGCTACCATATGTCAAGAAGTCAGCGTAATATCTTATAGTTAGAAAACCAAAGGTTGTTAGAATACCGCCGCTCGCTCTTCGAATTTATAAGCAAAAAACTGAAGAAAAATTAAAATGTAACAGGGAAAGGAAAAAGAAAAAAGTGAAACAAAATCATTCTGCTTTCTTTTGTTTTCCTCAAACAGAAAATCGAGCGATTTTTTAATTTTAATTTCTCAAATTCTCAAAAAATAAAATTTTTTAAATTTCTTTTTTAAACAAAGGAACTCTACTAATTTCTAAAAATAAAATATGTATTATCTTCAAATTCCGGAAAACCATATCTCTACTTTGCGAATTTTAACTTTTATTTTTCTTAGATCTCAGAAACAAAATCTTATTCCGCTTTCTATTGTTTTTTTCTAATTTTATTCAATGTTTTTCTGTTTGAGGAAAACAAAAGAAAGCAGAATGATTTTGTTTCACTTCAAGAGAAAAACAATAAATAACTTTGTTGCAAAATTACCCAAGTCATTGTATTCAATTATAATAATGCAATATCAAGAATACCATGCAAGGAGTTTTTCTTTTAGAAATTTTACTGAACGAAAACTTGATTTTTCAGGGGGTTAAATAAGTTTTAATAAAATAAAGAAATTTTATATAAAAAGTTACCTTTTTACATATCAATTCAATCTTATAATATTTTTTTTAAAATACTAAAATTTTTAAATAGTTTTTGGCTTATAAACTTGAAGAGCGGCGGTATTCTAACAACCTTTGGTTTTCTAGTAGTATTTCATAAGGCTTTTTATTTACTATTATTTATCGAAAAATTGAGATTCTATGCAAATTGTGAACTTATGTCTCACCTAAAATAAAAAAAATGTGGACTTATGTCCCATATTGGTGGGATATAAGTCCATAATCTACTTTTTATCCAGTTTTGGACTTATGTCCCACTGAAGTGGGATACAAGTCCATAATGGACTTATGACCCTAGGAGTTATGTCCCTGCGCCGTGTTACCGTCGGAACTGAAATCATTGGAGCCATGGTGGACTAGTCCAGAATTTCTGCGTCATCAATGGGTCTTCGATGTCCAACATCAACCTGTTGATAATGAAACGGAAGAGTAGCAGCGTACTGTGAAGGTACTCAGCGTTCGGTTCAACCATAGCGACAGTATACTGCAAACAATATATGACTGTTCGAGTCTTCTGAGGCTCGTTCGAGTCGTCGCTACCTGTCTCCATTTTGTTGCTAAGTGTCGTCCTAAATGAGAAGCTAATGTGGGTTCACTTACCCCAAGTGAGCTGGAAGCAGCGTGCATTATCGTCGTCAAGGCAGCGCAGAAGGAGATGTTCAAGAAGGACATCCAACAAATCGCGGATTCGTCCAAGATCTCTAAATCCCTAAGTGCGTTAAACGCATTTCTTGATGCAAATGGGATCTGAAGAGTTGGAGGGCACTTAGAGAATATTCTCCTCGTTTATGAAGCGCAACAGCCCATGTGCTGCAGAGCAACCACCACTTTACAAGTCTGGTTGTTAGAGATGCCCATAAAAACACTCTGAATGGTGTCATCCAGCAGATGATAAGTTATATCCGACAACGATACTGGATTGGCCAGATAGGAAGGAGTGTAAAGTATCCACTGCATAGGTGTACTTCTTGCTACCGGCAAAAGGCATCAGAAATGCAACAGCTGATGGGAAACTTACCTGCTGCTAGAATTCAGGTGTTTCGACCTTTCAGCCACACCGGTGTCGACCAGCAAGGTCGCATCGAAATCAAAAGCTGGAAAGCCCGCGGTGCTAAGATACTGAAGGGATACTTTGCAGTGTTCATCTGTTTGGAACCAAAAGCCATTCAACTAGAAGTCGTGTCTGATCTGACGACCCAAGCGTTTTTGGCAGCATTTCGTCGGTTCAATGCAAGGAGAGGAAGCTGTCAACAGGTTTACAGTGATTGCGGAACTAACTTCGTCGGTGCTGACAACGAATTAGCAAAAATGTTAAAGGAAGCAACGCATGACTGGAAGGCGATAGCCTAAAAGCTTGCACATCGCTGTACACATTGGCACTTTATTCCTCCAGCTTCTCCAAACTTTGATGGTTTAAAAATTTAAAACCATTTAAAAAAGACTTGTCGGAACTGAAAGGCTCAAGTCTGAGGAGCTCGCAACTCTTTTAACACAAATAGAAGAGTGTGTTAATTCGAGGCCTTATGCCCTCTTTCCTATAGCTTCGACGATTTGGGTGCGCTAACCCCTGCGCATTTTTTAGTCGGCGAGTCACTGCATTCCATACCACAAGGCAAACTTAACAACAACGTCACACATCTCGACCCATGGAAACGAATTCAAGCGCTGGCGGAAGGGTTCTGGAAAAGATGGAGTTCAGAATATCTTGCACGGATCCAACATCGACCCAAATGGATGCAAGTCAAGGAGATTTTCAGACTAGGAGACTTAGTTCTGCTCAAGGATGAGCGACTCCAACCAACCTGCTGGAATCTCGGCTGAATTGAAGGAACCCATGCAGCATCAGACGCTCTCGTACTCGTCGTCACCGTTAAAACGCAGAATGGAAGCCCATCGCAAAAATTTTCTGCCTTGTGACGATCATCAGGAACATACTGCTATTGCTTAATAAAAACATCTTCCCTGAAGATTTACAATCAAAAAAACCATTATACACTGCCCCTGGATTCAGTACGAATAAATAGCTGCTGAATCATATTTCTTCCCCGAAGATTTACCTGAAAACCTCAAAATACACCGCCCCTGGATTCAGCACACGAATCAATACCTGCTGAATCATATTTCTTTCCCGAAGATTTACCTGGAAAACTTCACAATACATCGCCCCTGGATTCAGTAAACGAATCAACACCAACCTTATTTGCTGGTGCCTACATCTTCCTCGAAGATATTCGAGACCCTTAACCATTATACAACGCCCCTGGATTCAGTATATGAATCAATACCAAACAGCTGAGTCATACTTACATCTTCCTCGAAGATTATTCAAAACTTTATACAACGCCCCTGGATTCACCCGAATCAACAACAGTATACCTACTGCTGCTGTTACCATTATCTTCTCCGAAGATATCTCGTACCTCAATACAAAACCCCTGGATTCATGTAAGGCTTAATTTAAGTATAACGCAAAGCTGAAATCAACAATCAACCCATCTTTAAAGTGCTGTAGCGAATCATTTCTTCAAAAAAAAAAAAAAAAAATAGATCACTATGATTTTGGAAAACACATCGTACTTGAAAATTAACATACACAATCATTTATACGTTCCTGAAAAGGAGTCACATAATTGATTCAAAGAATTACTTTCTTCAATCAACTCATCTTTAAAATTTATAACATTCAACATTCAACTTTACGAACAAATACATCAAATTATAATTTTATTCATCTTTATTGAAGATATCAAACACAACACAAAATACATCTGAATTGAAACAACATTTCAATACGCTGCGACAATGCACATATCAAGTTATCTACTTTACTTTACTATTTTCAATAACGCACTGCCACAACGCATGTAAAAGGAACATAATATTTAAATAATTTCATTTTTCGATCAACAATTCTATATTAAAATTATCTGAAAAAAAGGTCTAAAATGGATATTAGATACCTTCCACAAAACTTAAAGGAAAAACATCGACATCACATCAAACGTCAAAAAGCCGTCGGCAAAACAATATTCAAATTGATCAAAACATTGCGTAAAATTTACAACATACAAAATAAGCTTCATAATTTAATCAAAATTCACTGAATTTAATAAACGTCACCGAAGAAGATTCATGTACTGATTATGTAAACAAATATGATTAACTATACGCGCAGCGCTGCCGAAACCACTTCGATTTTTCCAAATATTTACTAAAATTGTCGCTAGCAACAAGTAAATAATTTATACAATATACATACACACAAAACCGCGATCACGAAAATCGATAAAATTTGCGACAAAGCCACCAACAACAACAATATGAACATACATATTACATATGTATATCAAAAATTAATACATTTCCCGAACGTTCAACGATATAAATCTATGAACATTATTATAATTATAACGAAAACTAAATCGGTAAAAAATTAACAAAAATCAATTAATATGTGGGTAGGCACACATAATTATACATATAATCACAACCAGCCATGATCAACGATCAAGATTGCGGGAAATTCGACGCAATTTATCCAATCCATTGCAGCAATCACATTTCCACAAACATACATTTTCACAATCACAGCTCATTATTTTTAAAACTAACGTAATCCAAATTCAATAAACAACACAATTAAAAAAAATCGCTATTAAATTATTCGCAAAGCATGTCGGCACCATGCTCACGAAAATTATGTACGAGTACATATGAAACGAACAACAATACAGGATAATTTACTTTCTTACTACGTAAGCCGCAAGATAAGAAAAAGGCAACAGAAGAATGCAACGAACGTATATGACACTACGATTCAATGGGAGAAAATACAACTTAAGCATGCGAATGCAATGCATACAACCTATACAGTACACAAGTAAAATGAGAGGCAAAATTTCTGGGTGTCTGTTTTGGTATCTGTTGTACTATTCTTTCGTATTGTCCTTTTATGTTTGTTTTAATGCACTAATCTCTCATCTGTCTATTTACATGTTATCAATGAGAAAAAAGAGCATCACCATTCACCAAATACCAATTATGTATCATAAATGTCTGAGGCCATCTGTATATGAACAACTGCGCGACGTCGGTACAACAGTTCAAAATCGAAAAGGGTTCTCCATACGTGATGTATATTTGCAACTTTCGGAGGCGGGAGAATGTACTGAAATGCACTGAGAACTACTTAAATAAACATAAAATAAACAGATCAAATACAGTCCACAAATATATACGTCAAAAAGATGGTAAACAAAAACATAGAATCTATATACTACAGATGAAATCATACGACTAAATTTTTAATACAAAGCTAAAATTAAAGTCAAAGTGGTTAAAAGTGGTTTTTGTGTTTTGATTTCTATACATAGACGATATCAAGTTATGTAAAATTCAGTGCAGATCCCATTCTTCAACTTTACACACATTATTTGTAGACTAGAAACTTGCTATATTTTGGAATAATGGTGAAATTTAAAAAAAAAATCTCGAAGTTAGCTATGTAGGTAGGTACAAACCGATTTCAAATGTTGGTTTTCAGTTTTCTAACAGATCCGAACTTGAGTTTAAAGACAAAAAACATATTTTTCTTTTTCTCAAAAATCCAATTCTCACATTACAGTTTATCAAATAATAACTTTATTCAGGCTACGCTAACAATTTTATGAGGGTGATTAAGTGTGAAGCAAGTTGTCTATTGAGGTGGGTTTTTGGGAAAGTTTGGGGTGCTTCAAATAATAAATCCGCTTAGTCCAAATTTTGCATTCTCTTCTTAAAATTTCGGCTCGTACATACACACATAGAGTGGCACAGCAGAGCGGGGAGCTCCAGGGATTAGTGCTTCTAATTCTCACAAACATTCCTTTTGTGAGATTTTTGGCTGGTATCTCACGAATAAATGTTTTGATATTGGTTTCTAGTGCGTTAATCGAAGTGGGCTTTTCGCTATAGACATGAGCCTTAACATAGCCGGACAAAAAATAGTCTAGAGACGTTAGGCCACACGACAAGGCGGCCAGTTTACCGGCCCAAAACGTTGAAATAAAATGCTCACCGAACTCACTAATCAATTGGTCCATTGTTAAGCGTTCTGTGTGGGTTATGACACCGTGTTTTTAAACCACATGTCAAATCAAGCTCTTCGATTTTGGGTAAGGAAAGTTTGTTATCATAACACTGTAGCGCTCACCATTCAGAGTAACTTTTCTATTCGCATCATCTTTGAAGGAATACCGCAAAATGATTCCGCCATCCCATATTCTGCATCAAACAGTGACTTTTTCTGGATAAAAAAAAAAACAAAAAAATCACCTACTGTATATCTACCCTACGTATAAATATACTAAATATTTATGAATATATTTATTTTTTATTTGCTTAGATGATTCCGAATTCGAAGAAAAGATCACTGACATTCCAATTGAAAGTAACAGCTCACAAACAGCACTAGGAATTCCAGATGAACCCATTGTTAAATCGCCTCCTGAGCCTACAAGGGTCAAATCACCCGAGCAGATTATCATGCGTTCACCAGATCCTGTAAATTGGACGGTACCATTAGACACTGGAAAAACATTTACAGTTACACAAAATGTAAAGGAGGGTAAGATGAGTCTTATTGTTGTTTACATTAATTTTTAAAATAGATTGTTTTGGCTTTGTTCGTGATTGCTTGAAACGGACAGTTTTTGTAGAAATGTATCCAATGCTATAAATGTGGAGTATTCCTGGCTTTGCATATTGACAGTTACGTATTAACATAATCGATATTTCTTTATATATACCAGAAGAAAATTGTAGCCAACTTCATTATTCAGGGAAATAGTTGAAAGAAATCCATTAGGATCGAGCTTTTTACCCCCAAATATTTAATTATTTTAAACAATTTGTATAAAATCTGTTAGAAATCGATAAACTGTTTAGTATTTACATAACAGACACTACCTCTCATGCCTGGTAGGTAATTGAGTAATCTATAAAATAGTATATAATGCAATACAGAAATAGTTTACATAGGTTGATTTTAATTTCTAAATTTATGATTTAAATTAAATTGGCTCTCAAATCACTGTACTCATTTTATGTCAGATTAACCATGGGCGTAGCCAGGGGGGGGGGGGGGGTTCAGGGGTTCAATCCAATTCAATTTTTTCATACCGTATTTTTAAAGGCGCCCTTATTTAATAATAGCTACTGTTCTTCGCTTGAAAATATCTAAATCTGAACACGTAGTTGCAGTGAACAGACGTATGCAGATAAGAAAGAAAAAAAATACTAGTAAAGTAAAGTTAAAAGTAAAAAAAGATTGCAATTTGAAGTGGACGAAGTGTAAAGTGAATTCCATTTAACACAGGAGTGGAAAATTGCATTATTAATAAGAGTAAGTAAAAACTAATCAGATTTTAATCGAAAGTTATTCAATGTAACCGTAAATAACAACCCTCTGTTGTATTTTGCTGTTTTCAATTCGATTCGATTCGTATATAAATTGGCTAGTGGAATTTTCCCAAAATATCTAATCGGTACAATCTGCAGAAAACCAAAGGACAGCAATTCATTTCGTATATGCAAAGTCAGCTGTGTAATACCATCGACGCAGTTTCAAATGCAATCACGGCAGAGAAACCTGGTGGTGGGAATATGAAGCTAAAGCAGTGATTAGAAAGAAGAAAGCAGCTTTCCCAGCTTGGTCGAAGTGCCCCTCAAGAAATACAAATGAAAAAGCGCGTTTCAAAATGGAATACAAGAGCTGCAGAAAAGAAGCGAAGAAAAAGTGCGCCCAACTTCAAGCAAAAAGCACGGAAATGGAAGAGATTTCTGCCCCAGCTGCTGAAGCAAATCAGGCAATCCAAGAGCTTAGACAAAGCAACTTGAATAAGGGAGCAACCATTTTCAAAATAGCCGCTCAGAGAAGGAGAAATGCGCAGGAGATTCGTTCGCCGAAGTTCATAAATGATGCTCAAGGGCTGCTACTTGTGGATGACGACAAAATTCTTCACAGGTGGCGACAGTATTGTGATGACCTTTTGAATGAACAGTTTCCTCGGCGCCACTTTCCAACAGCTGCACCTAACTTTACGGAAGTATCCGACGTCACAGTCGAAGAAGTTAGGGAGGCAGTTAAGAAGTCCAAAAAAGAGGTACCATATGAGTTTTGGAAAAATATGGAAGACATCGGGTTGAGATGGCTCACGATTCTCATCTCCAAACTTATAAGAGGGGACAGTTTGCCTAATCAATGGAGGGAAAGTTTTCTTCTTCCAATGTACAAGGGAAAGGGAGATACCAGAAGCTGTGACAACTATCGTTCGATCAAGTTGATGTCCCACACTATGAATACCGTTGAGCGGGTTTTGGATAGCCGACTGCGGAAAATAATAAGGCTGTCTGATGACCAATGCGGGTTTGTCGCGGGTAAGTCAACTATAGACGCAATCCAAAGTATAAGGATCATTATGGGAAAACACCGAGATGCCTTAGAGGATTTGCATATTGTGTTGGTTGACTTCGAAAAAACATTCGATCGACAACCACGAGATGTGATATGGGTGGCCCTCAGACACCGAGGAGTTCCTGAAGCCTATGTGCGAATAATTATTGACATGTACGAGGGAGCAGTTACAAAAGTGAGATGCCCAGCTGGAGTCACCAAAGAATTCCAAATAACAGTAGGTGTACATCACAATAAAGTACACCAATTATTCTTTGCTGACGATGGAGCCATCATAAGCGAGGATCTTACATCCCTGCAACGAGCACTTGACGTTTGGATTGATGTTCTGGAAGGAAATGGGTACCGTATTAGCGCTAAAAAGACTGAATACCTGTGCTGCCCCTTTTCTGATCCAGACAAGCTTATTCCAGAAATTTATTTGAATGGAAATGTGCTTCCCAAGTGTGAAAAGTTTAAATATCTGGGATCTATGATCAATAGTGAAGCAATTTGTGATGACGACATCAATCAACGATTAAGCGTAGAGTGGATAAAGTGGCAAGAAAACTCGGCTATCTTCTGTGATCGAAAAATGCCCTCTAAGCTGAAGGGAAGACTCTACACAGCAGTTGTCCGTCCAGCTCTGACATACGGTTCACAATGTTGGACAATGTACAAAAAGTATGAGAGCAAATTGACGGCAGCCAAAATGAAGATGCTTCGGATGACAGCAGGAGTAACGTACTACCTTCTCAATCTGAAAAAGTTAATCGTAGAACCCTGCCAACACATAATATATTACTGTTTTTTGCTAGGTAAATGTGTTAAGAATATAAAAGCGTGATGTGATTTTTAATTCTAAATGACAAAAAGTGCGTTGTTTTGCATTTAGCGTATAATGAAATTGTTTGAAAATCATTTAAGCACATTTAATTATTGATGAAAATCCCATCCACATACCTAAGTAAACAACTAGCGTTAAATTTTCAGAACCGTTAAATCCTTTAATGGAGACTGAAGGTGGCGACACCAGTGACTTCCCCTCCGTGATGTTATTATAGTTTTAATCTTTGTATATTATATTAAAACTATAGTTACATCACGGAGGGGAAATCGATGGTATTGCCAATTTCTCTCTCCCTTAAACGTACTACCTTCTCAATCGGAAAAAGTTAATCGTAGAACCCTGCCAACACATAATATATTTTTTTTTTTTTTGTTAGGGGAGCTTTGCTTCGCAAATGTAAAAGCGTGATGTGATTTTTAATTCTAAATGATAAAAAGTGCGTTGTTTTGCATTTAGCGTATCATGAAATTGTTTGAAAATCATTTAAGCACATTTAATTATGATGAAAATACCATCCACATACCTAAGTGAACAACTAGCGTTAAATTTTCAGAACCGTTAAATCCTTTAATGGAGACTGAAGGTGGCGATACCAGTGACTTCCCCTCCGTGATGTTACTATAGTTTTAATATAAAAGGCCAGGAGTTCTGAGTGTATCGTAAAGACCGTCATTTCGATAGGCCAAAAGATGTGGGAGGTGGTATATTGATCTCTGTAAGAAATACTTATATTATGTCTTCTCAAATCATTTTTCCTTTTGCATTTGCAATTGATTATGTGACAAAGTATGCGTACAATTTACAAACAAAAAAGTAGACTCCTGTCAAGACTCAAACTCTTGCACAGGAGGTTTACTTACCAACACGATTTGGAGATTAGAACTCTGAAGTCACAGATCAATCTCCAACAGTTAATAAAAAAACTACAGAAAATCTATATCTCTTTTCTGGAACAATAGGATTCGGGCTGTACGGTCCAACAACCCGAGTATGTTTCCGGAAATAAATTAAATCTTTAGGAGGATTTTTTTAGGATCAATATGACCTTCAGAGTACTAAACTCCAAAGGACGACAGAGAACAAAAACTTAATTCGAACAATAGGTATAGATCCTGGTGACGCCATCTTGGATTATGTCCACTTTATAGTGGAACATGCTCAAGAGAATGTACAGACTGTGGGTGCTGTTACGAGCAAGTATATAAGGTGAATGAGTACATTCGGCTGAATTACGACCTTGACAACAGAGCCTTCGTCGGACACTTCTACTCTACTCTACTCGACACTAACTCGCATTGGCGATCTGAGAATCCTGGTTTCAACAGGTTCAATGACGACCGACTTGCAAATGCAGTCATCGCTGAGCGAAACGTATATATATATATATATATATATATATATATATAGATATGAAGCATGTAGGACGTTCGTTGTCAAAAGTGGCAATGTAATTTCTACCAGAATTTTCAAGATACAGAACGGTCTGCAAAAGGGAGCGGTGAATTCGTGTATTTTATCTAGCATTTTCGCTGGCGATCTAATTAGACTACCTCATTGCGTACAGAACAAGTCCAAAGATCGAAGTCATCAAAAGCCTCTTGCAAAGTGACTTCGATAAGATTCAGCAATTTTGCGATGACTGGAAGTTGAAAATTAACTTTCAGAAATCGGAAACAATTGTGCTTAAAACCCCGTTAGCTCGTGCCTCATGGGATACGAGAAAGATCTGGCGGAAGCTGGTGATCGTTGATCTTCATGGTAGCACACTGCCAAGCAAAGTAGTAGTCAAGTACCTCGGTATCTGGCTAGATCAGTATCTATATCTACTTCTTAACAAACGTATGGATGCGGCTCTGGTCAGGGCTAAAGGGACTTTTGCTCTTAACCCAATATTGAATATATGGAGAAAACGCGTCTGAGTGGATATGTCCCACCGGAAGCCTTCCTCTATTTTGACTTGGAAGGGCTGATACAGGACAGATTGGCGGTTTCGCTAATCTACCACGTCTGCAGCAAGTCTGTAGAAAGGCGGCTCTTTTATAACCGGTATGTCACCACAGTAGGCGGAGACGTTGAAGAGCTTCTTCGGTTCAGTAGGGCGGTCTCAGATCGCGATCGTCGTGACATTGTAAAAATGTCGAAATTGTTCTGGTGGTTGTCTGAGCATGAAACTGAAATTGATATTGATAGCGAGTCGCCAATGGCTGGCTTACTAAGGTTTAGTGTATAAGTCTTAGGGTGGGCACAGTGGCAAACAAAAACACTAAAATATACAAAAAAAATTGTTTTAAATAATCATTAAACCAGATAAAACGGCATCAAAAAAAAAATTGAAAAACATGAAAAAAAATCAAAAAAGAAAAATCCAAAAATATACAAAACAAAAACAATTGAAAATATTAAACAAAAAAAAAAAAAATAATGAAAACAAAAAAATCTACTGTGGCTGCTCTAATTTTAAGTAGTTTTAACTAGTTTTAAGTACTTTTAAGAAAAACAAAACAAATATTGATCAAGAAAACAATGTTTGATTGTTAATATACCTATAAGTTATCTTTAGGCCGAAAGGCATTAGCATTAAGATATTGATTAATTTAGAGTAACCGATTAGGGTCAGTGAGTTAGCTATTATATAAGCTAGTAGTTATACATTTTTGTTAGCTACGTGCTAGAAATCAGATAATCAAATAAACATGAATTAAAAAAAAGTATCCATACAATGAAATAGTGTCTATGTCGTAGACATCTATATTCCTCCAAAGAGTCCTTATGCTGAGCCGGAGCCCTCTTTTATCTCTTTAGAGATGTCGCCCAGTTCGTCGAAGAAGTATTCTCCGAGAGTTTTTTTTCCAAGTGTGGGCCAAGCTAGGACATTCACAGAGGAAGTGGAATGATCCTTCCTCTGCCTCCTCATCTTGGCATTTCTTCTTCTTGAAAGACACTGCAGAAGTCAGGAAACTTTATTGATCTATATCTGACTCAGTTAGTACTGTTGTTCTTAAATCTAAGTATGACATTACTAACCTAGATAATCTACACCCACCTTTAAATATTTTTCTGTTCGTGGTAACTCATTTGACTGTTCATACACTTTTGAGTTTTGGAGATCGAATTTCGTTTTGCTTTCCGAAGAACTCACCAGAGCCGGTATACATAATGTATCAGCTTCTGACAATATCGACGTTGCAGTCAAATGCTTTTACTTGATCTTGGAATGTTGTATGAACAAAATTATTCCCTGAAAATTTGTTAAAAATTCCTCTATTTAGTTTAGTTTTTAGTTTTAATTCCTCTAATTAGTCTTGGTATACCAAAGAACCAAAGATTCTGCGGAACAAAAAATAAAGCCGAGAAAGCCTACATTAAGACTCAATCTACAACTGACCACAGTGTTTATATAAGTTTTTTTGAAAACTTTAACACGCTATCTAAAACTCTTTACTTCAACTACCTGAGACAAGTGCCTTTTTCTTTAAGGGATGACCCGAAAAGTTTTTGGCGATTTGTCAATTCAAAGAAAAAATCTGATGGGTACCCAGAGAACTTTTTTAGTTATTTATTTTACAAAACTCTGAGACTGCTTGCAAAACGGTGTTTCTATCACGAGTTGAGAAAAATCTAACTATGATAAGAGAGCTGACTTCGTGGTCTCTTGATGTTCGGTTTGGATGCTCACGCCGAAGACGAAAAACTTCTTTGACAGTTGGTGGTTGACAATTGATGGTATGGCAGACGTGGTTGAAAGTTTTTTTCAAATCTTCATTTTGATATTCGGGGACCCCTAAGAACATGGCATCAGTTTTTTTTATCACAAACATCCAAGCGAATTTCTATGTCTTCTGCTTTTGACTGTAAAAGATTATGTTTTTTTGTCCATTTCAATAAAGCGCGCTTCAAGTTGTTGTTTTTTCTTCAATTTTTTATTTATTTATTTATTTATTAGCTGAGCCGCCCGGCTTTGTTCGGGTCTGTAGTTTTAAGGTTCTCGTTCTCAATTTTCATTTCGTCATAACTGACCTTTATAATTATTATATTCCTGTTGTTACAAAAGTAATAAAACCGAAAAGTTGCCCATGGTATACTAACCAAATTAAGTTGATGGTACAGGAAAGAGAACGTTTCTACAGGAATTTCAAAAGAACACCATCGGTGTATAACAGATGCCAATACATTTTCGCTCGCAACAAAGTTACTTGCATGATTCGATCTGCTAAACGGTCCTTTTTTCTTAGACAACTTGACCCGAGTCTCAATTCAAAAGTTTTGTGGAAAAACTTGAAAAATATTGGAGTAGTTGAGTGTGAAAGAAACAAATGTCCCTTCAGTCCTACGGCTATGGGTTCCGTTCTTATACCAAACTCAACACAGGTGGATTTCTTGGATTGTTCAAGCTCCAACTCTAGTGAGGCTTTCACTTTTAGTTGTATAAATAATATGGATGTTGTTCTGGAAGCTCGCTCAGTTAAATCAAATGCAGTCGGTCTTGATGATATCTCTCCAAAGTTTGTTAAAATAATTCTTCCTCTGATTATGCCGTATCTTGTCCACATTTTTAATTACTGTATTTACAGCTGCCAATATCCAGAAACATGGAAATTTGCGAAAATTCTGCCAATTGCTAAAAAACCAAACCCTACAAATCCCTCAGAATTTAGGCCTATTAGTTTGTTGCCCTTCCTGTCTAAAATTTTTGAAAAGATTTTGGCTCGTCAGATTCAAGATGAATTAGAAAGACGTAAGAAACTTTCAAAATGGCAATCAGGTTTTCGAAGACAGTTGCGAAAATGCAGTGTTAAAGGTCACCTCTGACATAAGGGCAGGGATGGATCGGGATGAAATTACTATCATGGTGTTGTTAGATTTTTCAAAAGCATTTGATTGTATTGATCACTCCATATTAATACAGAAGCTTAAAACAAATTTCCAGTTTTCTCGTTCTGCACTTGAACTGATCTCAAACTACTTAAGAAATCGGTCACAAGTAATTGAGACTGATCTTGGCAGCTCAAGACCTTATTTGGTGAACGTGGGTGTACCACAAGGATCGGTCCTAGGACCTCTCCTTTTCTGTATATTCATTAATGATCTACCAAATATAATTGAAAATTGCAATATACACCTTTATGCTGATGATGTAATGATTTATCTATCTAGGGTACCAGGATTAATTGAAGATTGTGTGGCTAGAGTAAATGAAGATTTAATGAATATCCAAATGTGGTCTGGTTTGAATAAGATATGTTTAAACCTATCAAAATCTTTCGGCATGGTATGTTCAAGAAGTGAAATATCCACATTCAGTGTTCCTCTTCTTGACCTAAATGGTGTCACCTTACCATATGTTGAGAAGGTAAAATATCTTGGATATATGATTAATAGTAAAATGACTTGTTGTGATGCTACTTCAGAAACCATAAGAAAAGTATACGGTGGATTGCGAAAACTGAGAGCATCCTCAAGCTTACTTATTCCGGAAATGAAAAAACATCTTGTTAAAGCTTTATTACTGCCCCTTTTTTCGTATAATTGTATAGTTTACTCATCCTTAGATTTTGAATTTAAGCGTAAAATCAACGTAGCGTTCAATGACTGTATTCGCTTTATTTATAACATACCAAGACATGTTAGCGTTGCTCATCAACAGAGGTCTCTATTAGGAATGAGTTTAAATGAATATTTTGACCAAAGGGTTATTCTTAAACTCCATAATATTATCCATTATAAATGTCCGGAGTACTTGATTGAACATCTTTCATATTTACAATCACCTAGAGGTTTGAAGCTAATTATGCCGCGATTTAGACACACTGTCGGAGAACGATCTTATTTTGTCAATGCAATTCGATTGTGGAATGACCTTCCGCATCAATTACAAAGAACTAGTTTTTCGGGGGGATTTCGGGGGAAACTGTTATCACACATGACACAAGTAAACTTAAATTAAAAATTACACATACCTATGTACATCTTTTAAGATTATTGCTATATTTTTCTACTTGTGAGAAAACTGCTTTATAAATAACATGAATATTTATTTGTAAACTACATACTTTAATTATATTTTGATACTTATCATAAGATTTAATATCTTGAAGTACATTGTTAGTCAAAATTAAAATAAATAAAATGAAAAAAAAAGAAAAAAAAAAAAATCTTCCGTGGGGATATGGGGATGAAATATAATCTCTCTTACTGTGGGACTATGTGGCATCCTAATGCTGAAAGAATTTTTGTCGGTCAAGTAACTTTAATGTTCCCGTTCTCGTTCCTGTTTCTGATCCTGTCGGATTATAGGGATGAAATATAGCCTAAGTAACTGATAAAGGGTAAAAGGGGATAATTAGCACCCCTAAAGTTGAAAGAATTTTTGAAATCTATCCAGTAGTTTCTAAGTTTCCGTTCCCAACCCCGTTCCTGTGGGAATCTTCTGTTCCCATGGAAATATGTGAATGAATTAAAAGTCTATGTCACTGAGGGATAATGTATTATCCTTAAGTTGAAAAAATTTTTGAAATCGGTCAAGTAACTTCAAGGTTCCCGCTCTCGTTCCTGTTTCTGTTCCCGTGAGATTTTAGGGATGAACTCTGCGTTAAGTTACTGAGGAATTATGTGGCATCCCAGTAAAGAAAGAATTTTTAAATGTGTCCAGTAGTTTCTAAGTTTCCATTTCCAACCCCGTTTCTGTGGGAATCTTCTGTTCCCATGGAAGTATGTGAATGAAATATAAGTCTATGTCACTGAATGATGATGTAACATCCTAGAGTTGAAAGAATTATTGATTCGGTCAATTAACTTTAAGACTCCCGTTCTCGTTCCTGTTTCTGTTCCCGTGGGATTATAGGGATGAAATATACGCGAATTTACTGAGGGATAATGTAGCACCCCTAATGCTGAAAGAATTTTTGGTATCTGTCCGATAGGTTCTTAGTTTAGGTTCCCAACCCCATTCCTGTTGGAATGTGGGAATCAAACTGGAACCATCTCTGGACTAATCTATGTCTACCCTGAAAATTTCATAAGAATCCGTTGGGTAGTTCAGGAGTCTTTTTATATATAAATAGATAGATAGATAGATAGATGGATGGATAGATTATTCAATCTACGATTTAAAAAATCTGTTTATGCTTAGAGCTAATATACAATATACTTATACAATACATGAGGCTGTGGGTTTGCTAGGCGGATAGTCAATCAACGGTGTTGATTCCGTTTTTGAACCAAAATCAAGTTGCTGGTTAGTAATTTGTATTGGTTTTTAAATAAGATCTACACTTGTTGATTCGACTTAGATAGCGCCTGTGTTTGATATTTTGTTTTATGTGTTTTTGTGAATTGTAATGTCGGGTAAGTTCCGGGTTGGTTTTAGCAACATAAGAAGGTTGCGATCAAATTTCTTTGCTGTTTTCGCTCAAACTGCAAAATGCAGGCCAGCTGTTCTGGCACTGAGTGAAAGACAGGTGGGTGTTGATTCTGATCCCCCAGAGTTCAACCTGCCTGGGTATAGCTTAGTGCCATTATTCTTTTCCTCCCATGGCCTTGCCGTATATGTTTGAAGTGATATTGCTTACCAGCTTCTACCACAATACGGCCTTTGTTCTAAAACGAGCTTTAATTTCATGTGGTTAAAATTCGCTGTTCTTGTTCAAAACTTTCATTATTGTTTTTTTTATGAAAGCCCCAATTTAGATAGCAATTCAACCTCTAACGAGCCTTATGCGCTATCTGACTCCATATTAAGAATTGTCTCCTAATATCCTCACACTGAAATCACAATACACTGAAATCACAATACACTGAAATCACAATGTTATAGATCTATCGTAGATCTATCTATCGTAGAATCGATTGATTCTCTTAAACATTGTCGAAACGTTACAAGTCTTTTTTTTATTTTTTTTGAAAAAATTTTTTTGATTTTTTTCAATTCTATCTATCAATTTTTTGTCTCAGGATTCCAAATAACTACACCGTATTCTAATAAAGGTCGAACAATTGTACAGTAAATAGCTTTAAGAGTATGAGGATCTTTAAAGTCAGTGGAATTTCTTTTTAAAAAACCCAACATTCTGTTTTACTTTGAAACAATGTAAGAAACATCAGAGGCGAAACTTAGTTTAGCATCAAAAACTATGCCAAGATCTTTAACTTCATGAAGCCGGGATAATTTAAAACCTTGTAAGATAAAACAATTTCATTAGACAGACGGCAGTATATTGAAACAGAGCATTTTTTTCTGTTGGAGATTTTTAAAACAACAGCTGGAGCACACAGACCTAAATACCGGTCCATTGTACTACCAGTTAGAGACCTTTTATTTGTTATAGCTTTCCAGATGTTCGGAGAAAAGCCAAAAGACGCTGCGATGATAAGAAACCTAAGTTACCAGCTCTCTCCATGTCTGCGCCGAATATCTGTAATCTCATGCGAGAAAAAGCAGGCATTCACAGAGGAAGTACTCTGCGGTGTCCTCATCTTCTCCACAAGATTCACAGAGTCTGGTATCACTTAAGCCTAACACGTTTAAATGCTTGGCAAAAGAAAAGTGCCCGCTGGCAACGCCAATAAGCTTTCTACAGTCTTTTCTGCTACGAGCTAGCAAACATGTTGCAGTCTTCTTAATAACGTTGGGGAGCATACGTTTGGTCTGTCTACATCCAATGGAGACATGTCATCTACGGTTGTGCTCTTCACAGATCCAATCGTTGATTGAAGCCCTCACTGAGGACACTGGCGGACTAAGCGACGGTTCTGATTCTGAGAAAGCTGTCTGAAATCCCTGCCTAGCAAGTTCATCGGCGATCTCATTTCCAGTTATGCCGCGATGGCCTGGAACCCAAATGAGACACAAGGAATTTAATCTTCCGATCACATTAAGAGAGCTTTTGCATTCCTGGATCACTTTCAAGGTGGTTAGAGGGTTGAGAAGGGCCTTAAGCACAGCTTGGCTGTCGCTGCAAACACAGATACTTCTCCCCGTCCATCTGTTAATTCGTAACGTGGCTGAAGGCAATTAGGATAGCATACGCCCCCGCTTGGAAAACGGATGCGTATGATCCTTAAGAGGTGTGCAGTCGTATGTCGCCGTTTTCCACAAAAGCACCAGAACCCTCGTCAGTTTGGGAACCATCTGTGAAGATTCGATAACAGTTCTTTCCAGGCTCAGATTCTGGAGCGAACCAGTCCTGAACCGAAGGAAAATTGACTGAGTATTTTTGACGCAGTTTGAGCCTTGGGATCATCGTGTCAGACGGCATATCCAGTATACGTGAGTCAAAAGATATGCTGCTTGCGAGTTCCTCAAAACTTCAGTGTGAATTGTGCCAGAGACCACATCTCTTTAAACGAGAGATGGTCTTGAGAGTACATCCCTTGATGTGGGTATCAAGAGGAGGAAGATTCAGCAGTGCGTCGAGAGCAGCACCCGGTACGCTGGGGAAGGCCCCAGTAACACCAAGAAAACAACTGGCGCATAGGAGATGATTGGTCTTATCATAGCCGTACAGACCCAAAGGGCCTTTTTCGGTGAAAGACCCCATGTCTTGCCAAAGGCTCCTTTTCATTGCCATAAGACTGACAGTGCTTTAGTAGTTTTAGACTCGACATAATTAGACCAAAGAAGTTTGTTATCTAGGATTACTCCGAAATGTTTGACTTCATTTGAAAAGAGGATGTTGACGCCCTTAAGCGTGATTTTGGTTAGACCAGTAAATTTCCTACGTCTCGTGAAGAGGACAACCTCGGTTTTAGGAGGATTGACGGAGAGACCGTTTCTAACACACCAGGTGTCAATCATATAAAGCACAGCCTGTGCTCGGGAACAGACAGCTTGGAGGCTAGAACCAACCGAGAGCACGGCGACGACGTCTGCATGTGCTTGGGCGTGAACGTTAGAACCATTGAGCATTACAAGTAGAGAGTCGATCAACATGCACCACAGAAGAGGAGATAAAACCCCACCTTGTGGACAGCCCTTATTCACTCCCGTTGCAACATACATATTGTCCACACTCCGACTCAGCGATTACGGTTCTATTCACTAGCATTGCTTTTATACACAACACTAGTGACCCGTCCGCACCGTGTTCTCTGGCAGCATTGCACATACCATCGAAACTAGCATTGTCAAAAGCACCTTGAATGTCGATGAAAATGCCCACCGCAAATCCGTTTCTGTCAAGAGCACATTCATTCCTGCAAACAAGATTTTGAAGTGTGGTCTCGCAAGATTTGCCTCTTTGGGAAGCATGTTGCATCTGAGACAAAGGGTGTGTTTGGAGTGACGTCTTACGTATGTAAATCTCAATCATTCTTTCCTGAGTTTTAAGCAGGAAAGAGGTAAGACTGATGGGTTTATAGTGCAGTCAATGAAGCGAAAAATAGGGCCCAACCTCCGAATTTTTTTACTGTGAACCGATTTGCATGAAATTTTGGAATTAGGCTCATCTTACCCTTAAATTCAAAAGTGATATTGATTTGCACACCGCCAACACCCTGGGGGTGGTTGCCACGCCTTCTCGGGGGTGAATTTTTTTTTGAAATAACCTCGGATATCGATAGAAGGCCTAATTTTAAGCAAAAAAACAAATATAAAGTTTTTTGTTAAGTCCAATACTTTTCGAGTTATTGGCAATTGAAAATTCGAAAATTTTTGTTCACGTTTTTCATCTATTTATTGCAAATATCTCCAAAACTATACGTTTTATCGAAAATTTTATAAAGAACAAAATTGTAGCAGGTAAAACAATGAACAATTTGGTTTTTTATAAAGTATTCTAAGAACAATATTAAGCTAGATATAAAAGATCAAAACCATTTTTTATTTTGTCTGAAATTTAATGGTTGTAGTCAATGCCGTTTAGCGGCGAGCAGATGCATTTTATGCATTCTAATATAAGAAGATGTTTTGTAGTGCTTGACATATTGACAATGAGCACTATTAAAAGTCTTTTGCACGTAAAATAAGTGAGCTGTAGTGCAAATAAAAAGAGCATCTAATGTTTTTTTCTTTTAAATCAATGAGTTTTTGGACCATAACTCCTTCAATTTGTATGCTATCACAATTTGTTACAAACCATTGTAAAGGTAATTAAGAGAGCTAAGATTCTGGAGCGAACCAGTCCTGAACCGAAGGAAAATTGACTGAGTATTTTTGACGCAGTTTGAGCCTTGGGATCATCGTGTCAGACGGCATATCCAGTATACGTGAGTCAAAAGATATGCTGCTTGCGAGTTCCTCAAAACTTCAGTGTGAATTGTGCCAGAGACCACATCTCTTTAAACGAGAGATGGTCTTGAGAGTACATCCCTTGATGTGGGTATCAAGAGGAGGAAGATTCAGCAGTGCGTCGAGAGCAGCACCCGGTACGCTGGGGAAGGCCCCAGTAACACCAAGAAAACAACTGGCGCATAGGAGATGATTGGTCTTATCATAGCCGTACAGACCCAAAGGGCCTTTTTCGGTGAAAGACCCCATGTCTTGCCAAAGGCTCCTTTTCATTGCCATAAGACTGACAGTGCTTTAGTAGTTTTAGACTCGACATAATTAGACCAAAGAAGTTTGTTATCTAGGATTACTCCGAAATGTTTGACTTCATTTGAAAAGAGGATGTTGACGCCCTTAAGCGTGAGTTTGGTTAGACCAGTAAATTTTCTACGTCTCGTGAAGAGGACAACCTCGGTTTTAGGAGGATTGACGGAGAGACCGTTTCTAACACACCAGGTGTCAATCACATAAAGAACAGCCTGTGCTCGGGAACAGACAGCTTGGAGGCTAGAACCAACCGAGAGCACGGCGACGACGTCTGCATGTGCTTGGGCGTGAACGTTAGAACCATTGAGCATTACAAGTAGAGAGTCGATCAACATGCACCACAGAAGAGGAGATAAAACCCCACCTTGTGGACAGCCCTTATTCACTCCCGTTGCAACATACATATTGTCCACACTCCGACTCAGCGATTACGGTTCTATTCACTAGCATTGCTTTTATACACAACACTAGTGACCCGTCCGCACCGTGTTCTCTGCATTGTTCAACTAGCATTGTCAAAAGCACCTTGAATGTCGATGAAAATGCCCACCGCAAATCCGTTTCTGTCAAGAGCACATTCAATCCTGCAAACAAGATTTTGAAGTGTGGTCTCGCAAGATTTGCCTCTTTGGGAAGCATGTTGCATCTGAGACAAAGGGTGTGTTTGGAGTGACGTCTTACGTATGTAAATCTCAATCATTCTTTCCTGAGTTTTAAGCAGGAAAGAGGTAAGACTGATGGGTTTATAGTGCAGTCAATGAAGCGAAAAATAGGGCCCAACCTCCGAATTTTTTTACTGTGAACCGATTTGCATGAAATTTTGGAATTAGGCTCATCTTACCCTTAAATTCAAAAGTGATATTGATTTGCACACCGCCAACACCCTGGGGGTGGTTGCCACGCCTTCTCGGGGGTGAATTTTTTTTTTTGAAATAACCTCGGATATCGATAGAAGGCCTAATTTTAAGCAAAAAAACAAATATAAAGTTTTTTGTTAAGTCCAATACTTTTCGAGTTATTGGCAATTGAAAATTCGAAAATTTTTGTTCACGTTTTTCATCTATTTATTGCAAATATCTCCAAAACTATACGTTTTATCGAAAATTTTATAAAGAACAAAATTGTAGCAGGTAAAACAATGAACAATTTGGTGCTTGACATATTGACAATGAGCACTATCAAAAGTCTTTTGCACGTAAAATAAGTGAGCTGTAGTGCAAATAAGAAGAGCATCTAATGTTTTTTTCTTTTAAATCAATGAGTTTTTGGACCATAACTCCTTCAATTTTTATGCTATCACAATTTGTTACAAACCATTGTAAAGGTAATTAAGAGAGCTAAAACATCCATGATTGCAATATAGTAAACAACTTTTTGCTAAAACGGTGAAGGGTTAAAGGACTTAAGAGAGGCTACGATTGAGTTGCCTTGCGCTTTTTAAACAATCATATCTCCGTCAATTTTTGTCTGACAGAAAAAACTAAAAGACCAAATTGTTTGTCAAAAAAATACCAAAATTTTTTATTCTTTATTCTATTATACGTATCTGTCGTCGTTTTTGAGATATTATGAAAAAAATGGGGTTTTTAAAAATTTGAAAATTTATTGTTTTTTTTTTTTAATCGTGACTTTTTTGAAAAATATGTGTCCAAAAGCAGCCAAACTGATACTATCTATCAAACTCTTCATAACAAACTTAATTTTAGGCGGAATACGATTAAATTTAATTTTGGTGGAAATGGCACTTATGAAAGCCATTGATTTAAAAGAAAAAAACATTAGATGCTCTTCTTATTTGCACTACAGCTCACTTATTTTACGTGCAAAAGACTTTTGATAGTGCTCATTGTCAATATGTCAAGCACTACAAAACATCTTCTTATATTAGAATGCATAAAATGCATCTGCTCGCCGCTAAACGGCATTGACTACAACCATTAAATTTCAGACAAAATAAAAAATGGTTTTGATCTTTTATATCTAGCTTAATATTGCTCTTAGAATACTTTATAAAAAACCAAATTGTTCATTGTTTTACCTGCTACAATTTTGTTCTTTATAAAATTTTCGATAAAACGTATAGTTTTGGAGATATTTGCAATAAATAGATGAAAAACGTGAACAAATTGCGAATTTTCAATTGCCAATAACTCGAAAAGTATTGGACTTAACAAAAAACTTTATATTTGTTTTTTTGCTTAAAATTAGACCTTCTATCGATATCCGAGGTTATTTCAAAAAAAAAAAAATTCACCCTCGAGAAGGCGTGGCAACCACCCCCAGGGTGTTGGCGGTGTGCAAATCAATATCACTTTTGAATTTAAGGATAAGATGAGCCTAATTCCAAAATTTCATGCAAATCGGTTCACAGTAAAAAAATTCGGACCTAAAATGGTTCATTGACTGCACTATTAAGGCTCTTAGCGAGTGAGTAGTATTTTACTTATCAGTTTTTGGTATAAAGGCGACTCTAACACTTTGCCATGGAGTTGGTATATACGCAAGAGCTAAACTATTAATGTACAAAAGTGGCTGTAAAGTATGGCCTTCTTTAATGAAAATTTTCTTTTAATGATTAGCCTCGTGGCTGTCAGTTGCTATAAAATATTAGTTGTCCTGCTCTTGCTCATAAGCATTTGCAAATTTACTTGAAACGAACGTTTCTTCTGTGTACATATTGTAACGTGCGCTTAGTTCGCAAAAAATAAAACTTTACCTTTCACTTTTCAATTCTACCACTTCTATTCAGTATCCACTTTATTCTATTTCAACTCTACCAATAATCACATTAACTCACTCTTAAGTCTTAACATTATCACTCTATAATCAAAACTGACATCTGGTTGCCTCGGGGGGCCTATTTATATCGAATGACATTTCATCTAGAACTTTCCAGTAATTTTTTCTCGCTTTTGTGTCGTACCGTGTCTTCATCCGGTCGCTGTAGGTTTTCATCCGTTCCCTTGTTCTTCTATGGATGTCAGCGAGTCTCTCCTTGAGGTCGTCCACACAATCGTTTGTGTCCTGTGGCTCCTCTGTGGGGCATCCAAATTTAAGTTCGCTGGGCAGCCGCATGGTTTTCCTGAACAGGATGTCAGATGATGTTTGTCCTGTCGATCTATGTACTGTACTTCTATAGGCCATCAGGAATAGCGGTACGTGCCTATCCCAGTCTCTTTGGTAGTCACCTACGACCTTGGTGAGGTGTTCTTTCAAGGTCCGGTTGAATCTTTCAACCATCCCATCAGATTGTGGATGAAGCGGTGTCGTTCTAGTCTTCTTAATGCCAAGTAGTCCGCACACACCTTGGAAGATGTTTGACTCAAAGTTCCTCCCTTGGTCGGAATGGAGTTCCATAGGTACGCCAAACCTACTCACCCAGTGAAACACAATCTGGTCCACCACCGTTTCGGCTTCTTGATTTGGGATGGCATACGCCTCAGGCCACTTGCTAAAATAGTCCATTACAACCAGAATGTACTTGTTTCCAGCGTTGGTCTCTGGAAAAGGCCCAGCCACATCTACTGCAATCCTCTCAAAAGGTGATCCAACGTTGTACTGATGCATCTTACCTTGAATCTTCTTACCAGGTCCTTTGGTTGCAGCACACTTATTACATGTTCGGCACCACTTCTCCACGTCATCTCTAGCATGTAACCAGTAGAACCGATGTCGCACCTTCTCCAGTATTTTGTTAACTCCCAGGTGGCCTCCAGAAGGTCCGTCGTGCATCTCCCGAAGAACTTCACAGACCTTCGATTGCGGTATGATCAGCTGCATCACATATGACTTACCGTCAGCGGATTCCCATCTTCGCCTGAGGACACCTTCTTGCACACATAGTGACTCCCACTGTGCCCAATAGGCTTTGAGAATTGGACTCCTGTCAGAAATGTCTCCCCATTCAGGTTTCTCTTCATTTTCTTTCCATGCGAGAATGGGTTCGATATCTGGATCCTCCTGTTGAGCAGTCCTCACTTCCTCATTGCTCCATCCGCTTATTGGGTCAGCTCTTAGTCGCCGAGCGGTAATATTTTCTTTGTCTTCTTGCCGCCTACAATGCTTGCAATCCACTTTGCAAGGTCTTCGGGATAATGCGTAGGCGTTTGAGTGCAGCTTTCCTCTACGGTGTTGAATCTGGTAATCATAAGCCTGCAGTCTTTCTATCCACCTTGCGACTTGGCCTTCTGGATTTTTGAAGTTCAACAGCCAGTTCAGAGCACCATGGTCTGTCCGCAGAAGGAATTTCGGTCCATAGATGTACTTATGGAAGTGCTTTGTTGCCAAGATAAGAGCTAGCAGTTCCCTTCTGGTCACGCAGTAATTTCTTTCGGGCTTCGAGAGGACCTTGCTGTAATATGCCACCACTTTCTCCTCGCCATCACGCACTTGGGATAGTACCTCCCCGATTCCAAAATTGCTTGCATCTGCGTCGATGATGAATGTTTTTCCAGGTGTTGGATGTGCCAGCACTGGAGCGTTACAGAGGCGGTATTTGAGTTCCTGGAAAGATTTCTCACACTCACCTGACCATTTAAACTGCTTCCCTTTTTCGGTGAGCTGATGCAAACTCTTTGCAACTCCAGCAAAGTTCTTAACAAAACGTCGGTAATATGTGGCAAGACCAAGAAAGCTTCGGAGTTGATGTTTGTCCTGTGGTGTTTGCCAATTTTTGACGGAGTCAACTTTTTCAGGATCAGTCTTCACTCCTTGGGAAGAGATGATGTGTCCCAAATACTTAACTTCGGTTTTGAAAAGTGCACATTTTTCCAGATTCAGTTTAAGGTTAGCCTCTCGAAGTCTCTGAAACACGGCTTTTAGGTTCTTGCAATGTTGGTCAAATGTTTTCCCGTAAACAATGACATCGTCCAAGTAGACTAGACAAGCTTTCCACGTCAGTCCTTGAAGAACGCACTCCATCAAACGTGCCGGAGCGTTGCATAGCCCAAACGGCATAACTTTGAACTGCCAGAGCCCATTACCTGTAGAAAACGCCGTCTTTTCCCGATCATTTGGGGGGATGTCAACTTGCCAGTATCTACTTTTCAAATCCAGCGTCGAGAACCACTGGGCTCCCTCCATGGCATCCAGGGTATCACTGATTCTGGGCAGGGGATAGCTGTCCTTCTTGGTCACATCATTCAGCCTTCGGTAGTCCACACAAAAACGAGTGCTTCCGTCTTTCTTTTTCACTAGCACCACTGGTGACACCCAAGGACTCTTGGGGTTTTCGATAAGACCGTCCTTCTTCATTGTTGTTATCATTTCCTCAACTTCACCTTGTTTGGCCAGTGGAAGGCGTCTCGTTGGTGATCAAGGTTGGAAGAATTCAGTATTTTAGCTCTGATGGTTTTGAGCTCCTCTGGAGTTATAATTTTTCTCGGGGCTTCGTCTGTGATCTTCGTAATTGCTGCAACCGATTCGACACGACCAACGACTTCTCCTTTCTTCAACCTTACATCGTACGGTCTGGTGTTTAGTAATCGTACGGGGACCATTTTGTTTTTCGGTGCTACCAGTGTTTTCCCAATGATGACGCTTTGGGAGGAACACTCTGGGTCTGGTTCCACCATGAGGTATCGAAGGCTTCCAAACTCACCTTCCAGTTTTGTCCGAACGAATACTTCAGAAGAAGGAGGCAGAATCAGATCTTCCGTGATGACAGTCCTCAGTGTCGACGGACTCAATAGCAAGCTGGTTGATGATTTCTTCTCCAGCATCCGGGTATGCCAGGTGAACCAGTCTTTCGACGTCTGCTTGGAGCTGCTGTAGACTTTCACCCCTATTTGCCAAGGCGTTTATCTATAGCTGCCACGAGAGAACTGAAATCACCGCTCTTACCAGCTGGAACGGTTTGAAGTAATTCAGCAGCTGGTCCTCTAAGAGCAAGAGTCAGTGCTATGTACTTGTCTTCGTCATCCCAGCCATTTGTTGTCGCGGCTGCCTCAAATTCTCTCTTGTAAACTGGCCAAGAAGACTGTCCATCAAATGTCGGCGGTTTCATCTCCTTTTTCTTTTCAAATTCTCCAGCAGATTCTCGAATTTTGTTTTTACATTTTTCTCAATGTTGCCCAATTTGCCTTCTAGAATGTTTTTCTGACCTTCCAAAACATTCTGTTGCGCCTCAAGTCTTTCGAGAATATTCTGTTATTCCTTCTTTTGTTCGTTTCGTTGAGCTACAAGTTGTTCGAGAACATTCTGCTGTTCCTTCTGTTGCTCATTTCGTTGATCTTGCAACTTCTTTTGTTGTACTTCGAGTCGTTCGAGAACATTCTGCTGTTCCTTCTTTTGCTCGTTTCGCTGTTCTAACAAAAGTTTCATCATACCAGAAAAATCTACACTTTCACTTACTTCCTCTTCCTCCACTTCTGTTTCAAAAACAAAAGTGTTTTTTTTTTTTTTTTATAAAAAAAGAGGAGCCTTATGCTAATCTGGAGAACTCAGACCTAATATTCAGTCCATTGTACTACCAGATTAGCAGCCTTCCCTTTTTTTTGTGTTGCAGTAGTTGGAAATAAGTTGTTAGTTATTTCACAAATATAACCTCAAGGGCGGCGTCCATATGAAACTGGGAGGCTGAAAGAAAAGTAGATGCCCAAAGCGGGATTCGAACCCACGCATCCGGCCTCTCTACCAAACACTCTACCACTGCACCACGGCCGCCCGTCTTCCCTTGCTGTTCCAAATAGTTGCGCAAGCGCAGGACGAGCTCATTTTTCGATCCCGCTCTAGAAAGATTTCGCTTACCTAAGTCACTTTTAAGCTCAATGCAGTTGAGCTCTTCCAACAACTTACCCATTTTCACTGTATTAATTTTTTTTTTTACACTTTACTAGTCAATTTGTGTTTTTTTTCTTCTGACTTCTGACACCAATGTAACGTGCGCTTAGTTCGCAAAAAATAAAACTTTACCTTTCACTTTTCAATTCTACCACTTTTATTCAGTATCCACTTTATTTTATTTCAACTCTACCAATAATCACATTAACTCACTCTTAAGTCTTAACATTATCACTCTATAATCAAAACTGACATCTGGTTGCCTCGGGCGGCCTATTTATATCGAATGACATTTCATCTAGAACACTCCAGTAATTTCCACATGGTCTCCACTCTCCACTCCTGTCAAACACTTTCTCTCCTGGTATATTTCTACACTTACACAAGTGTTGCCGCTTGTGTTTTCGGTTGAACGTTTTCGATTAGGAAATTGGTATTAAATGTTGGGTTCGCGTTACAATATATACAATTTTAAAACCTTACCTAAATTAGTGTACACATTCGTACTTAAAGTCATGCGCAAGCGCTTGTTAAATTGAAATAAACATTTATGTTTAGTCATTTTGACATGCAATATGCAAATAGCAAAAGCTGATATTAACATATACATTGAATTTCTTGGATTGTTGAGACTAAATTACATGGTTATTGTCTCTATCTTTTAACCCTTAAACCCTACCCATCCCGGGAGAAACACTATTGCTACCCTGGGGTCTTAGGGACTCCAAAAAGTTTTTGCCCCAATTTAGTAAAAAAAACAATTTAATCAAAAATTTTATTTACTAAGATAAAAGATAGGAATGTTTAATTGTGAAAAATGTTTTAAAAGTTTACATCAAGACAATTAAGACTTAGTTCTGCTGGCGGACAACCCATTTTCGCTGCAACTACAAATCAATAAACTGGTGGCATATTGTGATACATGGGATCTTCACATTAACGCGCAAAAAACGAAGGCTATGGTTTTTGAGAGCCGAAAGAGTAGAAGACTTCCTGAAGAAGCTTGGCGACTTGGTAACGAACAAATCAGTACAGTCAATACAGTACTTGAATTTAAGTATTTGGGAGTACTTTTAACGTACAATCTGAATCTTGGAAAACATGCTAAGGAAAAAAGCAGTGAAGCTAAGTTGGCGCTTAATCTGATGTGGCCAAAATTTTTCGCTAACCAAAATATTGACCACTCATCCAAATTTAAAGTATACAATGCTACAGTTAACACCTGTATGTGCTATGGTACACAGGCATTTGGAGTCATTCCCTTTGAAGAATTTGAGGCGGTTCAAAGAATGTTTTTCAAGCGTATTTTCAGGTTGCCAAACTCCACACCGACCTATGCCATACACGTAGAGTCTGGCCTACCACCAATCTTCATAAGGAGCCTGAAAGCAAGTTCGGACTACTGTTCGAGAGTGATGAGAAGAAGCAATACAAGTCTCCATAAATTGATAATGGCAAGACAATTACGAACAAATGCATTCCCTTTCAGGGAATGGAACCAGCTGGCCTTATCCCACGATCTCTCGTTGTCGTTATCTGAAACCAATGTCTATGAGTGGCCTAATATTTTTGCGACGATTATTTCAAAAATTGGAACCTAAACCATCGAATACTTACCGAAGATAGCTATTTTAATCTGAAGAACTCTTCGTTTAAAATAAGCACAATATTCAAAGCAAGGGTCGAAATTCTCAACTTGAATTTCATCCCCCATCGAGTCGATCGTCAGCAAATTTGTAATCTGTGTAATACAAGGGAGTTAGACGATATTTACCATTTTATCGCAGTGTGCCCTATTTTGCAAGAAATACGACGGTTATATTTCCAAGAAAGTTTTTTGTCCGTTAATAGTCTGTACGAAATATTAAATGGTACTCGAGGTTGGTCTCTTTTGTATAATTACTGCAAACATGCTTTAACATATCGTAATAGCTTTTGAAAGTTAACCTCAATGCCTATTAGTGCTTTTATGTTTCAAATAATGTAAAATTATCACCTTTTATGTTTAAAATCACTCTAAAATTGTAATTCTTTTATATAATAATAAGAATAATGATAAACTCGCTTTCTCATTACTTTTCGTTTTTTTTTTTATTATAATTTTGATTAATGTAATAATAATTTGTATATTACCCTTTCTTTTTTTTCTTTATTAATTTTGTTTAAAAATGTCATTTCCGGCAGACGGCCGAAAAGCCATGTCCGTATTCTTAGGATTAACCACTGTAAACTCTCTTTTTTATGGAAAAAAATAAAGAATATATAATAATAATAATAATCAAGACAATTATGACACACTGAGCGGCTATGTTCGCCACAAAGTGGATTTCAGCAACTGGTGCTTCGTATTTTGGTCTTGTGGTCTTTGTCTCGTGAACACACGGCACATCTATTTTTTGTAGTGACTGAAGATGTTGACTCAGCCACAGGTAGCTTCTTTTTTAAAATATCTCCAATGAGGACCTGGAGATTGGATAGCAAAGTTGGCCAAGTAAACCTCTCCTCCATTTGGGGTTTAATGAGTTCCAAGTCTAAGTTTTTTAAGAAATTTCGACTTATTTGAATTTTATCGGACGCTATTTTGAGGAGGACATACGAATTCACACCAACAATATTTAAGATTCCATAAAACATAGCCAATGGCCATCGTTTCGCTCGTCTTGAAACACTGTCAAACTGTTCAAAAACTTTAACTATCACTACCCTGGGGTCTATGGGACCCTGAAGCTCAAATATTTTCAACTGCACCACTCGAAAATTAATAAGTGACAGATTTTTAGTTGCTTAGTTTTTAAAAAATTCAAGAAAATGTATGTTTGCAATGGCGCTGGACCCCAGGGTAGGGTTTAAGGGTTAAGAGCGATAGCTCAGTTATAAATTAAATTACTTTTAATACACATTTCTTAATCACTGAAAAAAAAAACCACAAAATTGAATTGGGCTGGCGTTTTCTATATAGTTTGACCTTCGGGTCCGACGTGCTACGCTGCTGCTTGATGAAGCTTGGATATTAGGGGTCCAACGCCGACTATCGTCTATCGTCATCGTCTTCAGTGCCTTCTTTTTTCATCGCTGGTTCATTGTGATGAAGTTGGTGAGCCCAGGTGGGGCTGATTTTTACGAGGCGTGAACTCACAGCCCAGAAACCAGGATGGATCCAACCAGGCACTTGCATGTATTAGTTTAAGTTTTATTTTTCGTTTTGAGGTTATCAGATGCTCGAGTTGAACATTACAACTCGGTAGTAGTTAATTAAAAAAAAACGTGCGGTATCGGCCACAGTTTTACACTTTTACAGTTTTTGATAAACTTATTGAAAAAAAGAAAAATAATAAAAGAATTTATTGTTTTCTTACGGACTGTTGATTTTTAAAAGATTGATTTTGAAAAGTTCAAGTGAGCATAAAAAGTGAAGGTCACTTGAACTTTTCGTTTTTGATAAACAGTTACAGCCTTATTTATAAACTCGTATTATCGGCGGATTAGGGTTACTACGAACTTAATACTCCTCTAATACTCCAAACCTTATTTATAAAAAAATACACCAGTATTAGAGGCGGATTAAGCTAATACTGGTTCATAGGAGTATTAAAGGAGGATTAAGGTCGTACTAAGGTCTAAATGTCATTTTGTTCAAATTTTTGGAGGAAAAGTGGAAAATTATTTTGGTTTTGTGAATAATTTTAATTCTTTTTCCGCCTTAACTACGAGATAAATAAATTAATAAATGAAAATTAAATATTTCTTGTTTTGTTTTGTTTAATATCCATTTTGGAAAAATTTCCGCCAACCACAAAAAAAAAAAAACAATCATAATGCTCGGGTTCAACGCAATTAAGTTTTTCAGATAATCTAACTTTTTTTGGCCTCTGATTGGTCAAAAGTCCCGCATCAAGAGATAAACTAAAATTCTGGCCAATCAGAGCCCTAAAGAAGTTAGATTATCTAAAAAAACTTAATGCACAACGTGCACAATGAAATCAGCTGGGATTTGTTTACGTTTATAGTAACCAGAGCTATAGATGGGTCATTTTTTTGATGAAAAATTTGACATAAGCAAGTATTAACTAATACGGGTTGGAAAATGTTTTATAAATAAGGATTCGCTCGACCTGGCGTAAGGGAGTATTAAGTGCTAATACTAGTATTAACTAATACCAGGTTGAAACGATTATTAGTGGAATCTAATAAATAAGGCTGTTAATGTTTTATGGTTTAAGTTTAATAACAACACAACCGACCACGGTTTCGACATTACTCCCTAGTCCCTAACAATCACTTTTACAGTATTTTGATAAACAGTTAATGTTTTACGGTTTAACTTCAATATCGGACGGTTGTGCCTTTCTATAACACAACCGTCCTCGACCTCGGTTTTGACATCCCTCTATAAGAATAAGGATGGTTAAAGTTTTAGCGAGCATTAATCTCGTTTTCGGGGGCGTAAGCTTTAGAGTGGCCCATAAAGTTCGATGAACTCCATTTATCTTATCCACAACTTCACAATGGAGGAAGCTAAAAGTGTTTTCTTGGATCTACTGCAAGAAAATAACCCAGCAGCAATAACAAAAACTAAAGTGATTCGGTCAAGAGACAATAGGTTTTCGAATGTCACTGTGGAAATGCAGAATAGCAATTTTGTTCCACGTATTTTGAAGTCAGCTTTCAAATTGCGCGATACCGGGATATCTATTCACCGTTACTACACCAAAGCGGCGAGAGAACGAAAGCAACTGCTACAGATGAAAACTAAAGTTAATGCTAAAAACCAAAACGTTAAAGTATTAATACGAGGACGAACAAAATAATAAATCATAAAACATAAATCTTTTTATCTGGACGAAAACAACGCCTTGACGTGCGACGATGTGGATGGTTTAATCATGTTGAAAATTATTATGATATAATGTCAGTGCTCAGATGACATCAAGCTTACAAACCAACAACGTCGGTAATGCAGTTCAGTACCGTGACTTCAGTGGAGCCGGTAGTGGTAGAAAATATAACGTTTAGTAAGCCGTCTGCCAATATAAAGATACTAACAAATTGCAAAGTTACTTTGACTTAAGAAATGAATATTTTAAGATTTTATCTTATAATGTATCAGGACTAAATAATAAATCTGTATAATGATTTCTATAAATTCATCAATAATTTTGAATTAATTTTTTTATATGAAACATTAAATACCGAGGATAATTTTGCAAAAATTGAGAACAAAATTTTAGATTTTACGTTTATATGGATACCAGCTAGGAGAAATAACTCACGAGGAAGAGCCAGTGTAGGGCGTTTCCTGGGACTCAAGAAAAAACTTAATGGAAGATGTGCCTTTAAAGCCAAAAACGATATTACAATAATAGAATTAAAAACATGCGACAACTGTCTTTCAATACTACCGATGTATTTGAATTGTAACAACTGGGAAGAAGACATCGAAAAATTAACAGATTTATCAAATTTTATAGATGCATCGAACGTGATGCTAATTGGAGATTTAAATGCAAGAGTGGGAAGTAATCAAGAAGCGGTGAATGATTTAAGAGGCTTCTTCAGACATTTGAAAAATGCTTTTAAGTTGTTAGAATTTTGTGATATCCAAAAAAATAATCAGGGAAACAGTGGTTTTATCCATCAGGGCCATCTAGGTTAAATTTTTTTGGTCAGAAAAACCGCATTTTGCCAATTTAGCTCATTTCCAAATTTGCTATCCCAGGTCATGTGAACGCTTGCGAACTCCAACCGCTGTTTGCATTTTTTTTTTGTTTTTTTAATTGAAGATGGTCTGCACCTAAAATAGCTCGACGAACAGTTAATGTTCTGGCTGTTAACCCTGCTTTTTCCTTTCTTTTGCTGGTGGAGAATTTGATGCAGTTTTTAAAAAATTTCTCTTATCCTGAGGAGTTAAAGCCATTTTTGTCCTTTCTTTGCAGTTTTTATCGTATGAATCACTGGTTTTAATAAAATTCCTCACAACATGGTCACTTTGGCCTATTTTTTTTTTTGCAATTCTTCTCATTGAAAACTCTTCGGATTGCAACACGTCAATTTTCCCTTTTTCTTCTGCAGCTAAAACTTTTTTTTGCAACATTTTGGACTGAAATCTGTGGCAAACACTTTTTTACTGCTTAAACTTTGCAGCTATCTGTAATCAACGTAACAGATCGCGACCAACTAACTAATTTTACAGGTGCGTCTAATCATGCGAACAAAAAAAAACTGTACTTTTTCTTGGAGCATAGACAAAAGTGAAAAAAAATGTCCGTTTACTTCCACTCACCTTGGACTTTTTAGTGTTATTTTGTTGAGAATTTAATAAGCTTTCAAATAAATGCAATTGTTTGACAATTGCTACCCACACTTACAAAAAAATTAGGTTTATGTAAAAAAAATTTATGCGTCTAATCTGTTCACTTAACAGCAGTGTACGTTTGGCCTGCGCATGGTAAATGGAACCAGTACCGGTGACTCAGCACTGGACACTTTACGTTTGTTGGAGGACAAGGGATATCAGTGATCGATTACGCTATCACAGGGGAAGACTGGGAGCACTTCGTGAAGGGTTTTGAGATCAGTGGAGAGCCATTTTTAGACCATTTACCTCTCGTTGTGACAATACAACTACTGATTCAGGCAGATGATGAAGTAACCATTATGCAGCTTCTGCCAAAATTTAAATGGAAGGAAACTAAGGCTCAAGAGTATCATCGATCTCTTGATTTGAAACTCCAAGCACAACAAATCGAAGACGTTTCTATGTTGGAACAGATTGTAATTCCTCTTTCCCACAAGAACAATTTAACCAAAACAAAGGAAAAATAAGAAAAGAACCTTGGTTTGATGAGGAGTGTGAAAATGCTCGAAAAACACCTTTCGTGTGGTTGAGAACTTTTCGCAACTCCACCCAAGGATTATTTAAAGGTTTCTATTTAGAAAAGAAATTCAAAGAGCTTTGTAAAACCAAAAAAAATTGTACGCTGTTATTAAAGCAACAAAATTAGCTTCCTGTAAAAACTTAGTTGAGTTTTAGAAACTGGCAAGGGAGCTGAATGGAAAGCAATTCACCATCCACACAAAACTCTTGACAAATGTACTGCTTTCCCATTTCAAGACTCTTTTGAATCCTGAAACAATGCCAACTATGTGGCACTTTGCAGTATCAGCATTTATAGTCGACTCTTTGGACTCTGCATTTACAGTAAGAGAGTTGGAAGAAACTCTTGTTACCCTTAAAGATGGGAAAGCAGCTGGCTCAAATGGTATTCCAGTGGAATTTTATAAATATGGAACTGCCTTGCTTAAACAACATCTTTTAACACTATTTAACGCAGTTTTGGAGGGAGATCTTCCCCCAAATGAATTTCGTGATGCCTAATATTCCTAATCTGAAAAAAAGGATCGCTATTGGATGCAGCAAACAACTTTAAATGCATCTAAGAAGATACTTACAACGATGTTGCTTGTTGCATAAACGTCTCGTCAATTGGATTGAGACCGGTAACTTGCTGAAGGAGTTCCAAGCTGGTTTTAGACCCGGATATTCAGCAATCGACAGTGTTCTCATTTTTAAGAGCTTGGCAGAGCATTTTTTGGAACAAAAGGTTGGTTGATCTTAAAGCGGCTTTTGATACAATCGATAGAGGTGCACTGTTTCATAAGCTTGGGGTTTCATTGAAGTTTGGACCTGTTTTGGAAAACTTATATAGAGGAATCAGGTCGGCAGTATCGACAAGCGAAGAAATATCGGAGTGGTTTGAAACCGCATCGGGAGTGCGACAAAGTTGTACATTAAACCCTACCCTGTTCACACTTTTCATAGCTGATCTTCTCGACTACTTGCCTGGCGGAGTAGATTTCACTGGAATAAAAATTAAGGCACTGTTGTTCGCAGACGACATAGTCATGTTTGCGCATTCTCCGGAAACTCTTCAGCTCATGATTAATAAAGATTATCTGTATTGCCAGCTACGGAATTTTATAGTCAACATCGATAAATCGAAGGTTATGATTATTAAGAGTGGTCGTGGACGCAATGCATCAAATGAAAAATGGAATTTTATCCGCTAAAATATTGAATGTGTACGCGACTACAAATACATTACAGTAGCAAATAATTTTAATATGGAGAAACACTTAAAGGAGAAACTGGTTAAGGCGAAAACTGCTACTAACATGACATGGCAACAATGCTTCATGTATAAGTTTATAGCGCACAGTAGCAAATTTAAGATTTTTGAGGCAGTAGCTGAGAACATATTTTTTTATGGATCACAGGTATGGGTATGCAAAAAGAACAACTCGTTTGAAAAACTCCTGACGCATTTTATCAAAAGAAAATTTAGTTTAACGCAGAATACACCGAATTACGTCATGTTGGAAACTTATCTCTCACCTTTGTTTAAAAAACATCGAAAATACAAGCTGACTTCTTACTTAAAACTCTTAAAATGAATGATTCACATCTCGTAAGAAGAGTGGCCGTAAAAGCGATACAAGACCAAAATAGCAGGTACTGTGAGTGGCAAGATCTAGCTGAAGGATGCCAAATTAATTTTAGTATACCCATCGAGGTACCCGTGGTGTGATGGATAGCATGTTCGCCTGTTAATTCAGAGGTTCGTGGTTCGAATCCCAACAGAGGCAAAAATGTTTTTTCACGGGTATCGCCTTTCGCGAGGAATTGGCAAGTCCTCCGTTAGTATTCATTGCCATGAAAAGCTCGATTAAGCCGTTCGGAACCGGCAGAAAATTGTAGGTCCCCTATGTTCCCCTCACAACCTCACAAGGCATGGTTGTGAGAAACGCGCTAGGCCCTGGGGCTCCTCGCTCTGTTGCGCCACCCTATTTATTTTTTTTATTATACTCATCGCGGATTTATCAGCCACTAAAAATATTTTGTATGAAGCCATTCCAAAGGTAGATGAGAAATGTAGAGCTGATTATATGATGATTATATTGTAGAAGATTCTAATTCCTTCTACATAACAGCTTATAGCTGACTAAACCATGACCTCTCAGAGAAAATAGTGCGTGGAGTCCCTCCGCGCGGAAGAAGTGAAACTTCCTAATGTGGAAATGAAAATAGGAAGGGGTAGAAACTGATTTTTAGTGAACTCATTCTGTTTCTTTAAGCCAAACTTTTGATACAACTGTTATAACAACAAATTTCGAGCAGTGCCGAAAAGTATGCAATCGATAATCCGCATTAAACGTTTAACGCAACCTTGTTGGAAGTCGCATAAGAAATTTCACTTCAAAAATTACTTTCATGAATCGATTAATGTATACGTGTTCTGTATGATGTTCAGGCTATTCGATCTTAATTTCATTCCACACAGTGATGATTTCCCGTTGTAGTGTAATATGTGTAACTTGGCTGAAAGAGAGGATACTGAGCACTTCGTTGGCAAATGTCCGATTCTCATAGAAATCAGAAGGAATATATTCAGAAAAGACTTTTTATCCGAAGATCAAGTTATTAGTTTATTGAATGAAATGGATTTGTCAAACTGTACGAATTTTGAAAAATTGCGCTCAGATTTAGAGTTGCAATAATGAACGAAGATTTCTGATTGTGTTTCTGTTCAATTCTTTCAAAATTGATAGCTATTGTGTGCCTTATTTTGTTAAAAAATTCTTAATAGTTTTTTTTTATATATCTATATTAATACTAGCTGTGCCCGCGACTTCGTCCGCGTGGAATAGTGACTTTCGGCAGCATTTTTAAGTTTTTGGGCTACTTATTTTGCAAATAAGACACATTCATGCGTTTTAGTAAACTACTGCTATATAATTTTATTTCAGTACATTTTTGCACACGACATTCTAACTTTTTCCATCTTTTGTCAAATAAAAAGACTTTGCGAGTTTGATACACTCTTTCAAACTAAAATGACTAATCAGTGGGAATTAAAGAAATACGGGAAATCAATAGTTTTCTAATTACGCAGTCATTATTAAAACTCTTATAATGCCACAACCCAGATGTGTAATTTGTAGCTGTGTACAGTTCTAGATCACTCATTATTGGCACTGGAACACCAACTTGCAGCCACTGCTGATAATTCTAAGGAATTAAGAAATAGAACCCTATAGAGATAGGGTATGATGTGACTTGCTTGGTGTCCATCATATCGACTACTGATAGATATTCGACAACATCCCCCAATACGTCAAACATAATTTATTAGTTTATATGGTTAACTATCTCATTAGTCGGCGACGAAATCGCCTTTTCACGCAGACATTACCGATTGCCAATATTTATTTGAAGATCAAGATAGATATTTCTTCTCAGGTCAACTGTGTAATCGAAATTTTGACAGAAATCACCTCACGGTGAAAGAACTTTTGAAATCGGTCCAATAGCTTCAAGTTTCCCGGTTACGTTGCCGTTCTTATAGGAATATTGGGATAAAAAATACAGCCCACATCCTTCTTCAGGCTCAGGACTATAGTTTGAGCGGTAGATGGTAACAAAGAAAAACAGGCAGACGGAGTTGATTTCGGATCTATAATGTTAGTATGTACTTCCGTTCCCGTGGGAATACGGGGATGAATTAAAGTAATGTAACTTTGAGATAGTATTCTAACGGGGAAATAATTCTTGAAATCAGTTCAGTAGTTTCTAGGTTTCCGTTTACGTTTGCATTCTTGTGGGAATACAGGGATAGCATATATAGCCTATGTCCATCTTCAGGCTCAAGACTATATCTCTATACCAAAATTCACATAAATAGGTTTAAAAGTTTGGGCAGTTTTTGTTAACAAATAAAAATAGACAGACAGATTTCATTTCAGGCGTATGATATTAGTAAAGACTCCCATTCCTATGGGAATATGCTGACCGTTCCCGTAGGAATATGGGGACGATTTATAATTTGTGTTACTCAGGGATAGTGTAGCATTCTAACGGTGGAAGAATTTTTGAAATCGGTGCTATAGTGTCAAAGTTCCCGTATGCGTTCCCGTTTCCGTGGGAATATAGGGACAAAATGTATAGCCTATGTCCTTTCTTAAATTTTAGACTATCTCTGTACACAATTTCGTTTAAATCTGTTCATTAGTTTTGGCGGGAGATGGTAACATAGAAAGGCAAACAGACAGAGCTACTTTCGCACTTATTATATTAGTAAGGACTCCCGTTCCCGTAGGAATATGGGGATGATTTAGTCTTTAGTGTTTATGTTACTCGGGGACAATGTAGCGTTCTAACTGTGGGAGAACTGTTTGAGGTCGGTGCTGTAGGTTCTAAGTTCCCGTATACGTTCCCGCTCCCGTGGAAACTCAGGGATAAAATATATAGCCTATGTCCTTCCTCTAGTTCTAGACCATCTCTGTACAAAATTTCATTTTAATCAGTTTAGTAGTTTGGGCGGGAGATAATAACATAGAAAGGCGAACAGACATTTATTTATTTATTTTGTATTAACTACAGTTTAAAAACTAACAGTCATGGTTAAACTTAAACTAACTATATGAAATTTAATTTGAAATAATTTAGCAAATGTAATTTTGTTAGATCACTAGTTGAAACATCACAAACAGAGTAGTAATCATTAAAAGTTCTGCAGCATCTTGTCAGAGGCTCGTTAGCTAAATAATTATATCTTTGGAAGCTGACGTGTAAAGGTGTATAGTTTCGAGTCCGACGGGCAGGTACATTAAATTTGATTAGGGAAAGTAAATACGGTGACGATATTTCTCCATTGATGATTTTTAACGTTGTTAAGTAATTGAAAACCTTCCTCCTGTCTTCTAGTGTGTTCATTTGTAATAATAACAACCTATGACGATATGGTGGAAGCAAAAATCGATCATTCCAGTTTAAATCGCGAAGTGCAAATAGTAGAAACTGTTTCTGGACTGATTCTATCCTTTGAATATGGGTAGCATATGTAGGAGACCAAATTTGACAAGCGAACTCTAAGCAGCTTCGTACGAGTCCAACATAAAGAGACTTTGTAACATATGGGTCGTTAAGTTCTTTCGACCAACGCTTCATCATTCCCAGTCTTGATTTTGCTTTGTTGACTACGCAGTGAATATGGTCATTGAAAGTAAGCTTTCGATCAAAGAGCACTCCGAGATCATTGAACTTTTCGCATCGTTCTAGTAACTGCCCGTTCAATACAAAATCCACTCGGTGATCCAAAGACTTACGAGAGAAAGTCATAATCCTGCACTTTGAATTGTTCAGTGACAATTTATTAATCGCAGTCCATTTCAGAAGAGCATCAAAGTCGTTTTGTAAGTACGAAGAATCCGTAGGATTTGAATACGATAAAAATATCTTGGCATCGTCGGCGTAAAGGAGAATCTTTGAGTGATGGAGCACATCAGGCAAGTCATTTATGTATAACAAAAAAAGAAGAGGTCCTAAATGACTTCCTTGTGGTACACCAGATGTAACATATATCGCTGTCGAAAAACAAGTTTTAAATTTCACGTATTGTGTTCGGCCATTCAAGTATGAAAGAAACCATTTCTGAAGAGAACCAACACAGCCATGTTGATCCAACTTTTTTATCAGTATACGATGATTCAGTTGATCAAATGCTTTTGAGAAATCAAAGTAACCAACATCAGTTTGTTGGCCATTCGCGAATCCTGTAGAGATGTTTGATGTTAGCTCCATTAAATTTGAAACAATGGATCTTCCACCGAAAAACCCATGTTGATGTGGTGAAATATATGCTTTTAAATTAAAAAACATAAAGTTTACCATGAGTGATTCAAAGAGTTTTGGAATACAGCTCAGTTTTGCAATCCCCCTATAGTTGGAAGCAATAGATCGAGATCCAGATTTATAAAGGGGTAAAATGAATGATTTCTGCCAAATATCGGGATAAATTGAATCATGCAAGGATTTGTTGAAAAGAGAGCATAAGACTCCACACAAAGATTTGGAGCACCTTCGTAGTATGCATCCAGGAATTTTATCATAGCCAGGTAAAAAAGAGTCTTTGACTTTCCGACACGCAGCTTCTACATCACTTTCAATAAAAGACGGAGCTTGTAAAATATTTGTGTTGATTGTTGTCAGGAAAATATCATCTTCATTATCCTCACCTCACAACAATGAGGGATTCGTTTTTAAATTTGATTTAACCGTGAAGATATACCTTTCATAGGCAATCGATGTTTTTCTTGCCAACTCTTTCCTGGCTACTGTGAAGCTATTGTAAGTATTTATACAGAATCTCCTTTTCAATTTTTTGTGTAGAGAGGTTTTATAGTTTTTTAGTTTCCGCAATTCAGCTCCGAACCACGGGCTAAAAGAGTATCTTTTCGGTCTAATCCGTTTTTGTGGAATGTGTAAAGCAAAACACTCAAACAAGGTTGAATAAAAGGTATCCACCATGGATTTTAAGTCCATATTTTGGAACTTAACGTTCCAGTCTATGTCAGAAAGTGTATTGTCTAACCCAGTGAAGTCAGCTGATTTAAAATCAAATTTAAGTTTAAAATTATTGTTAATTGTGAAGTCATGCTTAGGAGCTGATATTTCGAACTGAAACTCGAGGGCTGGATGGTATTTAACTTCATTCAGAATTGGATCAGCTCGGTGGACAAGAAGTCCATTTGGATCATCACATAAAATAAGATCCAGATTTCTTTGAAGTTCGTTCCGAATTCCACTAAACTGAAACAAAGGGAGGGTTGCTACTTTGTCCATAAAGTCGACATAAATTGAGATCAACGAAGTTGGTAAAAAGTAATTTATATTTTCGTCTCCATTTTTCGTCTAGGAGATCTCTGGCATGTTGAAATCACCACAAATGATAATTTTATCACATGGCTTCGCATGATCCATCACATTTGCAATATTGTTGAAACAGGATTCGTAAAATAAGGGATCAGATCTCGGTGGAATATAAACGTTGAATAAATATGCATTGATGGATTTGAGATCAACTTCCATACAAACCATCTCAACATTTAAGTCACGCAGCTTGATGTATTTAGCTTCTAGATTAGATCTGAGCGCTATTAAAACCCCACCACCTGATTTCTTATTGCTACTTTCTAACGAACGATCTACTCTGAAAATTTTATACTCATCATTCATCACTTCAGAGCTAAGAACCGTTGAATCCAGATTAGTTTCAGTGAAAAATATTATATCATAATCCAAAGAAAAACTTAATGTATGGAGAGAAATTAATTTAGTTTTCAATCCTTCAACATTTTGATAGTAACAATAAAGATGATTTTTGTTATTGTTCCGCGATTTCACGCTTTCTGTCACGAAAAAACTCATGAACGACTGTGTGCAAAGGCCACAATTTATTGTTATTTAGAACTTTAAAGAGCTCCAAATCTCTACCAACTTTGATTTCAAAAGATGAATAGTCCTTTTGATGAGCCATTGCAAGCTTTCTAATATTTAGACAATTAAGGTCGTGGGACGGAAATTTTTTGAATATATAATTCTGGATCATACTTTCGGTAGTATTGGGCGAAAGACGAGATAGAAAAAGGCTCTTGACAGGAGGTATGGCTACAAGCTCTTCAACAGCATTCGATCCGGTATCAATCCCAACAGTGAAGTCCACTCCCTGGTCAGAAATCCCCTCATCCATAACGGAAGCTATTGGGGAACCTGGAGGCCCGGTAATGGAAACTCCGTTGGATCGATTGGGAGATCGACTAGTATCTTGAGAAGAAGTAGTTGCTATTACCGTTTGGGGATTTTTAGCGGAACCTGAGCCTAGCTTTCTATTAGACTGCTGTTGCATTGCAGAAGGAATAGACACTTGTTTTTGTTGATTTTCAGAACTTTCTTGCCTCTTTTGTTGTTGTTGGGGTTTTTTTTGTATCTGTTGCTTATTTGTTACCTAGTTTTGGTTTGGTTTTAAGTGTTGCTGCGGTTGAGTTCGATTCAGAGATTCTCGCTCAGTTGGTTTGGGTGTAGGAGTCAGCATTATTAAAGGCTGTTGCTGTTGTTTTTGCTGTGGAACATTTAATGGCAGAATTGTACTCTCAATACTATCAAAAGCACAAGTCATTTGAGTTGGTATTTCAAAATCAAAAGTAGCTTGCAATTCTGAAAAGATCATTGAAACATTTTTGAAAAGCTTTTGCAGTTTAATAATTTTCCAATATAAATAATCAACTGAGAGTTTTTCGTGTTTAGTACAGTAAAAACGTAAACCAGAAACTGATATAAACTCAGCGTCTTTGCCTTTAATTCCAATGCATTTAGCATGGAATGACTGCAAGCACACTGCACAGGAAACAGTTACATCATTGGATTCATTTTTACAAATCATGCAGCAATCCATGTTTTATTTTTTTATTTTCACAATTATTTAAATGAGGGCGTTTTACGTGAGCTACACAAAGATATAATATTTTTGTACTTAAAAATTTTAAGGGTATCTGGCAACCATAAAATTAAGTGTATTATAATATAATAAAGATAATTGGTTATTTTCATAAAATAGCGAATAACTCCACTTCTATTGACTTCACAAATGTTTTTTACCACTTTTCTGAAAGCACACGCCACTAACGATGCGAATATTATGTCTTAAGACAGAATGCAAAAGGGATTCAGAAGATAAACTTTATACACTGCTTATATGGGGGTAACAGGATTGTTTACTTCTTACCGAATTTGTTTTACACAAAAGTTCAAAAATGCACTAAAAAGTTAGTTAACACAGCGAAATTTCACTATTTTAATACACAATTGACTTGATTAGAGTTTTTAAAATATGTTTTGTATTATTTTAGACCGTATAGGAGAGATTAAATAGCAAGATTGATGGAGCGAAAGAAATACACTTGTTGATACACACAAGGTTGCCAACTAGGACATAGCTAGATTTGCATTTATAACATATAAGTGAAGACTGGTCCCCGTCAGAATATTCAAATGAAGTGTAACCTATGTCCTTCTTCAGGTTCTAGATCATCTTTGAATAAAATTTCATTTAAATCGTTTCTGTAGCTTGGGCGAGAGATGGTAACATAGAAAGACGAACAGGCAGGGCTACTTTTGCACTTATTATATTTGTAATGACTGGTGGAAATTGAAATTTGTGCTGTATCTTCTGAGTTTCCGTAAACGTTCCTGTTCCCGTGGGAATTTAGTGATAAAATAGATAGCCTATGTCCTTTCTCAGGTTCTAGACTATCTCTGTACAAAATTTCATATCAATCAGTTTAGTAGTTTTGGCGGGAGACGGTAACATAGATAGTCGGACTGACAGAGTTACTTTCACATTTATAATAATTGTTAGGATGTACCTATAATGATAGCTTATTATATTATTTGTGTTTTATTGTCAATCTAGCAGACAGCAATTGTCATGCTATAACGATTTTTGGTTAAAAATAAAAAATAAAAACTATGTAATACAATGTAAATTTTACTGTTATTCAATAAAATTCTGTATCTATCTGTCTACCTACCGTTTTTTTTATTTTTTCATATGTTTACCATATTTATGTTTTTATTAATTTCATATATTTTTTTTTGTTTGTCAATTTTTCTGGCTTTGTTGTTGTTATTTGAAGAAAAGTTAGGATAATTCATTCAATTTGAATTTTTGTTCTTGGGCTACTTTAAATTTTGGTAAATAATGACCCAACCCCCGGAGTGGGTGGGGTACAGTCGGGGGTGGTAGGGGGTGCCCCCCACAACAACCTTCAAGTGCAAACAGGTGGCGGTCACGCCCCCAAAAAAGTAACACCCCCATTTCATGAAATTTGATGAATTCTATAAAATTTACAGGAGTTCCTTCGAGATGGGGAAAAGTTGGAGAGGGTAGAGGATGCCCCCCACAACATCCTCATAGTGCAAACACTTCGTATCTACCCACCCTCTTCGAAAAAGTTATACCCCCCCCCCCCTAAAATTTTACCTAAATTTTTGTTCAAGGGCACGTTGGGGACGTATCCGCTTGAGCGAGCTTCTTTTAGGCAGAAATAAAAATAGGTGCGGTAGGAGCAATCCCCGAGTTGCCTGTAGAGGAAAAATCAGGTTTTGTGAGTCGAAGATAACTGTTAAGAAAAGTGGTTGAAATTTAGAAAAAAACCAAAAAAACGTGAACCTACAAAAGTATCAGAAAAAGACATAAAAGCAAAAAAGTACAAAAACAAACAAAGAATTTGATAGGGCGATAGCCTATTGATTTAGTATAAGACATGGTTGAAGAATTTTTGTTATTTGTAACCTTTTCTGTAAATTGATTTCTTCTTGGTAAGTGCTTTGAGTTGAAGACTATTTTTTGAGTTTTGGGTTAAATTTAGAGTTTTTTTTAAGAACGTTTTTGAATTTTCTTATCTTTCGTTATTTTAGTCTTCGTTTCTTTTACTTTCTGTTATTGATTTTGTTTTGAATAAAATCTACATCACGCCGATGAATTGAAAAGAGAAGGCTTTTTGCTGGCACGATCTTAGGAGGGTGATGCGATGCATCGGTGGTAATTTGGTTTCGGTTTCTCCTGGCAGCAGTGGTCATCTTCGGGTAACTCGACAACAAAGCCCACCGAGTTTCATGGTTGGTTGGGCTAAAGGCCACACTGCTATTACAGATTTCAGTGCCTGAAGTACAGTATGTTTTCGTGGTAGTAACTCTTTGTTTATGTAATGTGGTACCCGTCTGACCAAGGGGCAAGATCCCCACGCCCCACCTACCCGGCTAGCTAAGTCGTGCATCGCAAGCGTGTCAGGTCCCTTCGTCATGATATTTAGATACCTTCCTTTCATATTTCCGTCTCCTCTTTTTTCCTTCTCCTTTCGTTTTCCTGTGGTTCAGCATCCTCTTCCTTTTTTCCTCCCTTTCGTTGTTTTTACCCTTTTCCATCCTAGTTTCTATTCCATCTGTCCAAATTTGCTATCACTACTTGGTTCCTTTTCTTTTCCCTCCTACACTATTTCATTTTTCTTTCTTCTATTCCCTCTTCCTGCCTGTTAAGCTCGTACTATTGTGTGTATATGTATATACAAATGTATATACAAAGAAGGGATTGATGCACCTCCGTGCCCTGGGTCCAAAGCATTGTTAAATAGGAAATTGAATTTACTACTGTTTATATAAAATAATGCTACTATATAAATAAATAGAGTGGCGCAACAGAGCGGGGAGCCCCTGGGCCTAGCGCATTTCTCACAACCATGCCTTGTGAGGGAATGGAGGGGACATACTATTTTCTGGCGGTTCCAAACGGCTAATCGAGAAAGCGCTTTTCATGGCAATGAATTTACTAACAGAGGACTTACCAATTCCTTGCGAAAGGCGATACCAGTGGAAAAACATTTTTGCCTCTGTTGGGACTCGAACCACGATCTTCTAGGTAAAAAGACGGACATGCTTTAGTTTATACAGGGTGTCCCGTAATTCGTGCTGCATACTTTGGGATGTGATTCTTGGTCATATTCTAAGAAAAAAAAAATGTTTTAGAGTAAAGTCCGTTTCTCAACTTGCAAGGAAATTCAAGAAGAGCACAACGAAGATACAAGGAACTTTATCCTAGCATACGACTTCCTTCTCAAAATGTTTTTGGAAATACCTTTCGAAGGCTTCAAGAAACTGGATCAGTATCAACTGCAAGACCTAACGCAGAAACTGAAACCATAAATTAGATCTCTTACGAGTCTTAGATTTTTCCAAGTATCATAAATTGTATGGGGTTTTGAGTGCACTTATAGATGAATTTGAAAATACAGTTTTAAAGATCATTATTTCTACAAAAAAATTTAATTTAAAATTAGGTCTCTACCATCAGAATTGACAGAGAAATCGGATTTAACAAATTTCAGGGTACACCAAAGTAAGCCTTTTTTTAAATTGTCAAAAAGTGATGTCAAAGTTGAGAAACGGACTTTACTCTGACCTAGAATCGCATCTCAAAGTGTGTAACACGAATCACGGGACACCCGGTATACAGGGTGTTCCGTACTTCGTGTATTATCCTTTTAGGTGTAATTCTTGGTCATATTCTAAGAAAAAAATTGTTGTACAGTAAAGCTCATTTCTCAATTTTGACATCACTTTTTGACAATTTAAAAAAAGGCTAACTTTGGTGTACCCTGACCTGTGTTAAATTCGATATCTCTGTCAATACTAGTGATAGAGACCTATTCTTAGACTTAGTTAGACTGTATTTAAGTTGAGCTTCCATAGGTTTAGGGTTGCCAGATTTTCAATTTTAAGTGGTGTTCAAATTTCCTTCCCGAAACAAAGCTTTGACTTTGAGGTAATTTTTTTACAGAAAATGCCTGATAAACATAGAGTTCCTTTATTTTTAACAGATGAACAGAACAATAATAAAGAAAAAACTCAGAATTAAATTTACTCAGAAATACATACATTTTATGATACTTGAAAAAATACAAAATGTGTAGAATGTAAAAAAAAAATAAAAAAAAATTTTTGCTTTGAGATTTGTTTTAATAAGACAATAATATGGTCATTTTTAGTAGTTTTTTTATGTATTTCATACAAATACAATTATAACAAGTGCTCAAAGCGCCCTCCCATTGACTTTTCCGATAAATATCCTTTTTCCTCCTTGTCCAACCTATTTTCCTGCAGGTTCTCGTGGTAGTCCTTCCGTGCTTGATCTGTTTGTGTCTAATGTTCCTAGTCTTGTTTCACAACCAGTTTCGTTTAATGCTCTAAGTTCGGATCATAATCCAGTCATCTGTGATTTTTTGTGGTCGGGCGTAAAAAAAGTGCAATATTTTCAAGATCTGAATAATGCCAACTGGAAATTATTTAGAACAAAAATAAATATCAAATATCGTAACGCGTCCCTTGACCTCGACAATATTTCTTGTGTAGACGATGTGGACTCTACAGTCCAAAGCTTTACAGAAAATATTCTATCTAGTATAGAAGAGAGCGTCCCTAAACGAGCAAAAAATGATATTTTTAACCCGCTTCCCCTTCCAATCCTGGAACTTATTAAATTAAGAAATTTACATAAAAGAAACTGGCAAAGATATCGTCAAACCTTTTCCAAAAACATGGTTTCCTACTTCAACAAACTTATCTCAAAACAGTTGCTAAGTAATCGTAACGTAGAGTGGAACAAAAAGTTAAGTTCACTGGAAAAAAATGCCAAACCATTCTGGAACATTATTAAAATTATCAAAAGCAAAAACAGGAAAATTCCATTTTTAAAAGACTCTTCTAAAACATTCTTTACAGACACTGAAAAAGCAAACGAGCTTGCTAGGAATTTCTCTGCAAATCATTTAATTTCACAAAACTTGGGTGACCCGGTAACAAATCATATGGTGATGAATGAAGTAAATAATTTTGAGGCTTTTAGTGAGCCAACACCACCAAATGCATTTATTGTAGAAGAAAAGGTCAAATGTGTTATTAACAGCCTACAAAAACGAAAGATAGGAGGATTGGACCAGATAAAAAATGTTTATTTAAAAAATCTGCCACCAGTTGGAATTAATTTTTTAACATTTATCATAAATGCATGCCTAAAACTACAATATTTCCCTAATGTTTGGAAGAAAGCGAAGGTTGAACCTATATTAATGGCAGGAAAACAACCGGACTTATCCGCAAGTTACAGGCCCATAAGCTTGCTTAGTAACATAAGCAAAATATGTGAAAAAATTATAAAGGAACAAATTTTAGAATTTGTTTCTAATGAAAATATTTATCCTGAAGAGCAATTCGGATTTAGACCACTACACAACACATCACATCAAATAAAGAGAATTTGCAATCATGTTGTAAAAAAAAAGAGCTCTGGGACAATCAACTGGAATGATTTTAATTGACATAGAGAAAACCTTTGACTCTGTTTGGCATGATGGAATTATATACAAGATGTTAAAATTTAAGTTCCCTACTTACTTATGTAAATTAGTTCAAAGTTTTTTATCTGGAAGATCGTTTAAAGTTTATGTTGACTGTGGTTTTTCCGATGTTTTTTGTTTTGATTTTGGTGTTCCTCAGGGTTCTGTTCTTTGACCGTCCTTGTACAATGTATACACTTCGGACTTTCCAATTCTTCCATTGTGCGAATCAGCCATATTTGCTGATGACACAACAATATTTTCGTCGGATAAGATTGCTCTCAATATTGAGAACAATTTAAAATATGAAATATATTACAATAAATGGAAGATAAAGTTGAAATAAGTTAAAGAAGTTCAGCCAACAAGACTCAAATTTAATTGTAATAAAGTCAAATGAGAACACCTTATAGTCTTGTTAAATCATGATGATTTAACAAGACTATAAGGTGTTCTTATTTGACTTTATTACAATTAGATAAAGTTGAATACTGGGAAAATTCAAGCCATTTTTTTCACACGAAAAAGAAAATCTTGTTTTCTTCCCAGCAATCAGCTTCATTTAAATGGAAATTTAATAGCATGGGAACAAAATATTAAGTACTTGGGAGTCTTTCTCGACACCAAACTAACATTTAGGCAACACATTGATCATACCATAAAGAAAATAAACATTGCTATAAAGATGCTTTATCCCTTTATAAACAGGAAATCCTTATTTACCAACGAAAATAAGATCCTAATTCATAAAGTTATTTTTCAAGCCATACTACTATATGGGTGCCCAGTATGGGGAGTTGCTGCAAAAACGCATATTAAAAAATTGCAAGTTTCACAAAACAAAGTGCTAAAAATGATGCTTAATCTTCCTTGGCATTATCCCACCCAAGAATTACATATAAGAGCGAATGTTGAATTGATTACTGACAGGATTCAAAAGCTATCTAACAATTTTAAAATTAACTGTGATATTGCTGAGAATTCTCTCATAAATCGCCTTTATGATCCCAGCATAACTTAAAATTTCGTTTGCTTTTCTTGTTTCTCTTTTTCGAGTTATCTGTTAAGTTATCTACCTTCTTACATATTAATTTAAATGTTTTTTTTTTGTTAATAACATTAATAATATATTAAATTTGCTCATTCTGTATTTATTTGTTTATTTATTTATTTATTTATTTATTTATTTATTTATTTATTTATTTATTTATTTATTGATTTATTTATTTATTTATTTATTTATTTATTTATTTATTTATTTATTTATTTATATATTTATTTATTTATTTATTTATTTATTTATTTATTTATTTATATGCTTATTTATTTATTTACTTATTTATTTATTAATTTAGATATCTGTGATATAACTTTTGTTTTGTTTATTTATATATATTTATAAACCTTTTTTTTATTTATTTATTTTTACAATACCTTATAATTTATCGAATTATTGAATTAAATTTATTAATTGTGTGTAAACTTTTGTTGAAACATATTTTCTTTTTTTAGTCAATTCATGTTTGATACATAAAAAATCATTCAAACTTACACCAAAGTTAAATCATTTATATTATTTAATACTGTACCTATTTCTTCATGATAAAATTTTTAATCATTTTTTTTTCTTTTTTCTCAAATCAAGGTTTTTTTCGTATTTTCCTTCAAAAGCTTATAAATTCCTTTTCTTTATTCAAATGTTAATAGATAATGTTACAGTAGAAAGGTAGTAATAACCAAATCTCTGGATGTAAAACGTGAGGTCATCGCCTTTTTATAAACTTTGAACGAAAATAAAATATATCTATCTTAATGCTAAGTTTTAACTTTATTATTGTTTTATTCATCTATAAAAAATAAAGAAACTCTTTGTTTACCAGGCATTTTCTGCAAAAAAATGACCTCAAAGTCAAAGCTTTGTTTTGGGAAGAAAATTTGAACACCACTTAAAATTGAAAATCTGGCAGCCCTAAACCTATGGAAGCTTAACTTAAATACAGTCTAACTAAGTCGAAGATTAGGTCTCTATCACCAGTATTGACAGAGATATCGAATTTAACACAGGTCAGGGTACACCAAAGTTAGCCTTTTTTTAAATTGTCAAAAACTGATGTCAAAATTGAGAAATGAGCTTTACTGTACAACAATTTTTTTCTTAGAATATGACCAAGAATTACACCTAAAAGGATAATACACGAAGTACGGAACACCCTGTATACAATGATGTCGAACCGAATTCAAACCAATGGTGCGTCTAAACTATGACAGACGACAGTGGGATCCACTTAATTCGGTTAGAATTTGGGTTAGCTTTCAGTAAGGAGATTGGACCATGGCGTATATGAACTAATATACTACGGTATTGCCGTTTGACAAGTGTCCAATGCAGCCGTTCGGGGATCGGCATTGAGTTTACGCACCTTTTGACTAATCAACGAATAAAAATGGTAGGAATATGGCTGAAAATTTTTATTGAGAGCAAATAAAAATAAAACGCGTATTTTTTACTTGTGATCATTGATACTATAAGGCAAGTTTTGCAATCGTGCAGAAAAAAATTTGAGGTAACAACTAAACATGACATAACGATGATAGAGAATACGAAATTAGTGGGTCCTGCAATTTTGTCTGTCTGTCCGTATATGGACCTACAGCCTGAACCGCTTGAACGATTTTCTTCAAATTTTCCAGTTAAGGTCTGTGGTGCAGCTTACTTTGGGATTAGGTCTCTGAGTCTTGAAATAACGGTACCTGCCAAACAACAGATATGATAATACTTTTTTTTCTCGAAAACGACTCCAACGATTTCGATAAAATTTTATGTGAAGGATTATCTTTTAATTATCTTTCTTATAATGAAAAACAAAGCTTGGGAAAAGTGTAAAAACGGTACCCCCATAGTGTGGTTTTTTTTATTCAAAACCGACATCCTTGTTAATGGCTGACATGATTTAAACGAAATTTTGAATTCAAAAAGTCGTGGGCCATTTAAGAAAGATTACATATTAGAATTTGCAAAATTTTAATTTTTAACATATCTATTAATCTTTTAAAAAAAATTAATATTTTTTGAATGTTTCAAAACTGTATTGCTGATTTTAATCAAATTTTTCGTCATAACATCATCTAATAAACTCTTAAAATTTGCATGCTTTACTTTTAGAAACCGGTTTTTAAAAAAACTTATTTTACGATTTTGTTAGAGTTTTTAACGTTTATATATATTATCAACTACAAGAGAATGGCGTTTTTAGATTTTCGCTTGAAGCCTTTAGTCAATTTTCATAATTATTGTATACTTGGCAACCATTAAACCACCTATATTTCGGGCGAGTACTAAAACCTTTTACTCAGCCTTAATAATTTGGTATCGTACTTAGCACACAATCGCAAGTTCGCGCGACCCAGTCGTGACCATTTTTTACTTGCGATTATAGGTACTTAAGACAAGTTTCGCAATCGCGCATAGAAAAAATTTTGAGACAACAATTAAACATGACATTACGATGATAGAGAATACGAAAACAGTGGATCCTGCAACTCTGTATGTCTGTCTGTATATGAATCTACTATCTACTATCTACTATCTACAGCCTAAGCCACTAGACTGATTTTCTTCAAATTTTGCAGTTAGTGTCTGTGGGGCAGCTGACAGAGGGAATTTTCGAATCGAGTCTCTAGGTCTTGAAATAACGGTACCTGCCATACAACCGATATAATAATACTTATTTTTTATTTTGAATACTTGATTTTTCAAAAACCCGTTTTTAAATAACTTCAAAACTGATTCTTTGATTTTTTTTTGTCTAAGCAACGGCACGAGTACGATAACTTTGGCGACAAAAAATAATAACGGGTTTTGGTGGAGGGGTTCAATACAAGCATTTTTTACTACGGGAAGGCTGGGTCTATCTCCCCCCGTTTAGGCAGTAGGGGCAATTTTATAAAAATTGACTTAAAATCTAAAAAAAAATATTGTAGAACAATGGGAAAACTTACAGATACCATTTATACTTTTTATAAAAGCCAGAAATCTGCACTTTATAATAGATTTCAAATAAAGTGGTTTCAATTTATGGTTTTTGAAATAACTGACTTCAAAGTCAAAATTTACGAAAAAAAAAATTTTAAAAAATCAATTTGAGTATTATGTTTCTCGTGATTACAAATGCCAATAAAAAAAAATTTGATGTAGTTAGTTGCTCCAATAAATTTTTTATCAAACGCTGTAAATTACTTTTTTCTATGTTTTATAGTTTTTGAGATAATTGAAAAATAGTAAAACTATTGAAGTATGCAATATTTTCAAAAAATTATGGAAATACGCACGAATTTACAATAATGTTAGGAAATAGACTAGTAAAAATATAAATATTCATCAGGCAGGTACTTATGTGCAATTAGATTCCATATGCAACAACTTTCCGCATGGCCCGCTACGCGATGCTCATTATTTTAACCCTTTTTTCCGCAAGGTTAAGCTGCTCATGCTAAATATGAAAATAGCAATTGTTTCTCTTACTGCAAGTTATTTAATCGAACTGAAAAAAGTATAAAAGCATGAAAATTCATCAGACAGGTGCTTATGTGCAGTTAATTTCCGTATGCAACAACTTTCCGCATGGGCCGCTTCGCGGGGGCTCATTATTTTAACCCTTTTTCCGCAGGGTTAAGCTGCTCATGCTAAATATGAAAAGAGCAATTGTTTTTCTAACATACGTAAAGTTGTTGCATATGGAAATTAATTGCACATAAGTACCTGCCTGATGAATATTTATACTTTCACTAGTCTATTTCCTAACATTATTGTAAATTCGTGCGTATTTCCATAATTTTTTGAAAATATTGCATACTTCAATAGTTTTACTGTTTTTCAATTATCTCGAAAACTATAAAACATAGAAAAAAGTAATTTACAGCGTTTGATAAAAAATTTATTGGAGCAACTAACTACATCAAATTTTTTTTTTATTTGCATTTGTAATCACGAGAAACATAGTACTCAAAGCGATTTTTTAAAAATTTTTTTTCGTAAATTTTGACTTTGAAGTCAGTTATTTCAAAAACCATAAATTGAAACCACTTCATTTAAAATTTATTATAAAGTGCAGATTTTTGAATTTTTATAAAAAGTATAAATTGTATCTGTAAGTTTTCCCGTTGTTCTACAATATATTTTTTTAGATTTTAAGTAAATTTTTATAAAATTGCCCCTACTGCCTAAACGGGGGGAGATAGACCCCCCCTCCCATAGTAAAAAATGCTTGTATTGAACCCCTCCACCAAAAACCGTTATTATTTTTTGTCGCCAAAGTTATCGTACTCTCCCCTAAGCAACTTCTGGGAATATCTTAAACTTTGCATACTTAATTTTGCAAAAAATCGTTTTTAAAAAAAAATTTAAATAAAAAGCCGTTTTTTTTTTTAACTGGTCCAACGATTTCGATAAAATTTTCAGAATGGAGTTTTTAGATTTTCACTTGAAACCTTCGGAGTACCTATTTTATTAATTTTTTTTAACTATTTTGCGTGATTTAATTCAACTTTTATAATCAATGTGTAGTTGGCAGCCCTGTATCACACAATACACAATGAAGAGCAAATACTAAAACCTTTTACTCAGCCTTAAGATTTTGATATCGTAATTAGCACACAGTCGCAAGTTCGTGCGACCCAGTCGTGCCCATTTTTCTTATTAAATTATGAAACTTAGTTTTCAATTGAATCTAACTCTTTTCTTTTTACTTTATTCTTTTTCTTTTCTTCAAAGGAGAAAACTATAGTAGGCCTCAAAGTGAGATTAAGGCCTCGACGCCAGTTGATAAACCTCCACCAGCTCCGCAGTCAGCACCGCCTGAGTTGACAGAACAAGCAAGAATGGATGGTATGCGGATTTAAACATAAACAAAACAGATATTTCTTACTTAATTTTTTGAACAGCTTGGAAAGGGTCTGATCTTAGTGATCGCAATTCATGTGGAAGTCCTAATGGTAGTCCAAAAGCCAATTTTGCTCCCGTACACACTGCTGGAAACTACCGATATGATAAGCCCGTTCCCGGATCCACTCTTCGCTGCTTAGATGATCCAACTTATGAAATTGATACGGCAGCATCGACTGCACGCAGCGCTGCAACAGATGTATTAGAAAAAGCACGTGATCGTTTCGATCGATTCTGGGGTGGTACCAAGGAAGACAATGTATAAATCTCTTTGATACTCACACTTAAGTTAAGTTTGTTTTGGGAGTAAGTGAATTCCTCTTACTGCAGGGTGATTTACTTTTAGCAAAAACAACATGTTCGTTACAACTCAAGAAAATTCAAAGTAAATACTATAAACACAAAACAATTACAATTCCTTTAAGTACTGAAGATATGGAACACTCATAGAATGAACATGGTATACTTACTTGAAATGTTGATTTTTATAATATAATGACGACTATGAAGTTTTTGAATTAAGCAATTAGATCTATAACCTTTCTCTAGTCTCTAAAGGAGTAAGCTAAGGCACATTTGTGTTAAAATTATCTAATCTTTTTCGTTTTAAAATTATACTATAATTTGTGACAATTATTCAATGGAAAAAACACAACCCGTCCAATATTAAAATAAATGCTAAACAGGTTCATATTATAGGCAAAACACAACAAAATATTTTGAGGATTAACTATATAAAATAAATGCCATTTCAATAAAACAAAATACTTCAGCAACCGCTCAATGGCCTTGAAATTTAATAACGAATCTTTGGCTTCATAGAGTGTTCAGAATGCATAAATACAAGTATTTTAAAAATGGAAATTGCTATTATTGTTTTTAAAAACTTTAGTAACCTGACGAGGCAATTGTAAATTTGTTCGAACTTCTTCCGAGTGGACTCAATTTTATTTGACTATTGTAATCCATTTAGTGATTATTCAAACACTGTTAAAATCCTGTTCTGTTGTTCTATTTACATGTGTTTTCAAGTGAATGACTCAAACAGCCCGATTCTTTCCAAGGTCACTGATGCCTCACAAGTTACAACTTTCCAGTAGAGTCACAACTTTCCCAACAACACTCCAATTGCGATGTAGATCGCAGCAGGTCACAACGTTGTGACTTGTAACTTTTCGGCTGAATCGGGCAGTAAGTTGTGTTATAAAGGGCCTTATACCATTGTAGGTATCGGTGGTGCAATGTAACTGTCACATTTTGGTTTTTAATAGCTTTTTCAATGAACATTGCTTTTATTAGATTTAATAAAATTGGAAACTCTTAGAAGCCACTTCTAATTTTTCCTACAATCTATCTACATCTATCGATTTGTTCGTAAAAGAAGAGTGAAGGCACTCGCAAACTTAAGCAAAAATAAAAAAGTTAGTATTTAATGTGGTCACTCTCATATATACATACATAATGTTATTATAATTTGACAGAGGCCTTTGTCGCTGCCGCGAATACAAAACCAGTTTGATTTGGAAGAACCTTAATTCCTTTGATTTAGTAAAAGAAGCTAAACCTTTTTCAGAACTTAACGAAGACTTTTTCAAACTTAATTTTTGCATTTAACACTTTAACCTTGTACTATTTTTAAGAAATGCAGTTTATTACATAAGAGGTAGAACAAGAATTTTAATTTTGTGCTTAATATGTTTACAAGCTTCTTGAGGCGCTTAAAATAAAGAAACAGATTAAAAATATGTAGACTGTACTTTCCGAAGGCCTGCTTACAGTACCTACATTGCTAAGAAGATATTCGAAAAATATTTATGCTTATGGAATAAGAAATATGAGGTAGGTAAATTATTACTATTTACATAAATATTTTATGGTAAAGATGAGTTTAGCTAAGCTATAGGGGACACTTCTGTCTAGCATTTAATCCGAAAATAGATACAGCCCGTTTTATCTTCTTATAGCCTGGAATCTTATCAGGGCAGGTATTTGCCAGTTCATTGTTCTGGAAATTTAAGACAATGATCTCTATACCTATAATGTTTCCGTCAAACAAAATAATGTTTTCATCAACACATTAATACATACGAGTGAAAAAAATATGGTTTTACCGAGGATTATGGTATGTACAAGGAAAGAGAAATAAAGTTTTCATGCTCGGAAGCAGTGATGAATTCTGCCTCGTGCTTTAGAAAAGAAACATTCATAGAACCTGAACACAGGAATGCGTTTCGATCACACACATTCGGTGTATGTGGACCTATATAAGTATGTGTAAAACTGTTTCGTTAATAGACGATATTTGGGATGAAAACACACTAATCTGCTTACCAAGGATTAAAAACTAATTTATTTATCAAAAATATGTGATTGGTTTGTTTTGAAGTAACCAGTTGCGGCTTGCGAGTATACAAAAATGGTTTGGAGAAGCCAAGATCAAAAACTTGACCACTCAGCAAAACTATTATAAATATATACATAATTTTGAAAGCACGTGAGGCCATACATCTCACTTTTATAATTATGTTATCAAGTTTCGTCTGGTCTCACTCTGAAGCTAAGTGAATAGAAACAAGGGAAAAACAATATGAAACTTATTATTATAGTGACAACGAATGAGGAAACCATTTATGTACCATGGTGCCAGCTGCTGGACCATACCATGGTAAATGGTTGAAATTAATGAGCTATGTTTTATAACAAAGGGTATGCGTAATTTTCCTCTAACTTTCGATCCTATTACATTTGCGAAGCTGCAACGCTAAACCAAGCCAAACCATTTCTCATCCTGAAAAATATAGGGTCAAAGTGTCATCACCTCTAGGCACGTCGGACCATTGTGTCATATCGGTAGATTTTCCGGTTTCCGTCACAGTAAAAAGAGAAAAAGTCCCTAAAAGAACTGTATAGCAATATGAGAAAGCCAATTGGGACGGCCTAAATAATTTCTTTCGAAATTTCAACTGGTCTTTGTGCTTTCTCGACGGTAACGTGGATGCGTCAACTGATATGATATCTAACGTAATTCTCAACGGCATGACTAACTTTGTTCCGCATAGATAAAAGAGCATTATCCCCAAAGAAAATTTGTGGTTCGATTCGAGCTGTAGGGAGATGATTAGGGAAAGAGAAAAATGTTTTCGGATTTTTAAAAATGACCCTACAGAAGAAAACAGAAATAAGTTTAAATGCGCCAGGAACGCCTGCAATACTCACATACAGAAGACCAAGTTTTTATATGACCAAAAGGTAAGGCAAAAAATACTATTGTGTCCAAAAGGAAGTAAAAAATTTTGGTCTTTTGTTAAGAATATTAAGAACTCGACCACATCATCGGTCCCAACGCTCGTCTTCAATGACTCTCCGTATGTCAGCTCCATCGACAAAGCCAATTTGCTGGCAGCTCAATTTGCTGCCAACTCGACACTTCCTTATAGCATTTTGGCTCCACTTGAGCTCGAGTCTGCAAATTCTTTGATGAAGCAGATATTTTTTCGAACTCGCTGGGTTGCGAGAGTCCTTAAAGATCTCAACATACATAAATCCGCTGGTCCAGATGGTATCCCCGCCGTTATTCTGAAGAGGTGTTCTTCTACGCTGGCAAAACCACTGCGTAAACTTTTCCATCTTTCCTATTCTGCTGGGATTTTCCGAGCAGATGGAAAACTGCATTTGTCCAGCCGGCCCCTAAAAAGGCGAGTCTTCCTCCCCTTCCAATTACCGTCCAATTGCACTAACGTTCCTTCTTTCCAAGGTCATGGAAACGTTGATAAACCGTCAACTTATGAAATATCTTGAAGAACGAAAGCTTCTTAATGACCGTCAGTATGGCTTTCGTAGCAAACGGTCCACTGGTGATTTGATGGCTTATCTCACCGAAAAGTGGAACCAATCTTTACATTGTTTTGGAGAAAGTAAGATTATTGTGCTTGATATTTCTAAAGCATTTAATAGAGTCTGGCATCAGGCTCTTTTATCGAAAATGCGTGCTTTTGGTATCGATGAGTCTCTTCTTCGTTGGATTAGAAATTACCTTTCCGACCGATCAATACAAGTTGTGTTGGATGGCTTCAAGTCTGATACCCACTTCATAAATGCTGGTGTGCCCCAGGGCTCCGTTTTGTCTCCGACTCTCTTCCTCATTTTCATTAATGATCTCTTGTCTGAAACTTCTAATCCGCTTAACTGTTTTGCTGACGACTCGACCCTCAGCTTTTCATATTCGTTTCCAAATTCACGTCCCTGCTCTTCGGACGTGGAAATGGAACGGTTGCGTATGATAAGCTCATTGAATTCTGACCTTGACAGCATTGTTGCATGGGGTCTAATGAACCGAGTAGAATTCAATGCTTCGAAAACTCAATGCTGTCTCTTGTCGTTGAAGCTTAACATTCCCCCATTGCCATTATCCATGAATGGTACCTGCATCGAAGAAATCGAAAAGCTGTCAGTACTTGGTATGTGTGTCAACGATGATCTTCGCTGGAATGACCACATATTTGAAGTCGCCAAAAAGGCTGCAAAGTGCTTAGGTTTCCTAAAGCGATGCAGAAAATTTTTCACCCCCTCTGATCTGGCTATAATCTATAAGGCATACATCCGCCCAAAACTAGAGTATAATTCCCATATCTGGTCAGGTGCTTCTCAAACATCTTTGCACCTTCTTGATAGGATACAAAACAGAGCGTTGAGATTGATAGGTGATAGTTCAATTGCAGAATCGATTGATTCTCTTGAACATCGTCGAAATGTAACTTGCCTCACTCTTTTTTATCGCTTCTTTTACAAACAGTGCTCTAGTGAAATAGCCAGTTGCATTCCTCCCCTGAAACAATTTAACCGCAATACCCGCCTCGCAAGGAATGCTCATCAGTTCTCCCTTCAGCCCAACTTCGGGCGCACAGTTAAGTATAGAGATTCATATTTTAGCCGTTCAACCCGAATGTGGAATGCTTTACCCAACTAAATTTTCCCCACGCAGTATAATGTACAGAAGTTCAAGAGTGATGTGCATCGGCATCTCCTTTCTTATCCTTTCCTAATTTCCTAACACCCGAACTGTGTTCTATAACATTATAAGGGTAGTCACAACCCCTTGAAGTGCGCGTAAAAAAAAAAAAAAAAAAAAAAAACACCCTTAGATCATTACCTTCAGAACCATGTAGTTGCAGCATATTACTTTTCATCTGCTCTCAAACCCTCTTCACTTTGTCAATGCAAGAGCTCCGGCTAGACCGCATACATTACCCATTTGTTTGTTAAAATATTGACACTAATGAAGCCCGAAGCTGCCCCGTTTCCACGATCGGAGCGAGTAATCTAATCAAATTGCAATAGCACTTCGATACATATATTTTACAACAGCGGATTGAATGGATATCATGGAGTGGATCATAGATATGCATTAAAACTGCATATTTTTAGGCACTTGATTAATGTTATAAAAAGTTTTCGTGATATACTACGTTAAAAGTATACGACAGAACCTTCATCTAATGTCGATTTCCTTCGAACCATTTGCTGTCGACGGCAGTCGACATGCTGCGATAAAATAAAATAAAAATTGATTGATTCTCAATCCAAGCAAATGTCAAAGTATAATTTTTTCAAAGAAACGTAAACCTGCTTGTGCAATGAAACCTGCTTTGTGCAATTACTCGATCTCCCATCAAATGTTATGAAAGGTGTCCACTCCAGTATTAAGGTAGTAGTTCATTGTGACGGCCGAAATTTCGACGTTTTTTCGTGACATTTTTTTAACAAGAAAATAATATGCGATTGCTTTTTTTTACTTGTTCATTTTAGTACCTTAAGATACAAAAAAAATTTTCTTTACTTAATCTTGCATTAATTTATTTACAATTTGTAATGTCAAAGTGGAATCCTCTAAGGAACAGCTGTTTCGGGAAAGCACACAGCTTTCCGTAGTCATCTGATATAAAAAAATCAAGGGGATTATTATTGTGTAGACCTTATTTTAATGAGCTAAACAATAATATACAGCCGCACCACCCGAATGTGGAATGCTTTACCTGGCTCTGTATTTCCCCTGCATTACGATACACGAAAGTTCAAAAGCAACGTGCATCGGGGTCTCCTTTCAAATCCTCTCCTATTTTCCTAAATGCTCGCACTGTGTTTTATAACATTATAAGGGTAGTCTTAACCCCTTGATGTGCGCGTTAATTATAAAAAAAAAAACATATTAAAAAAAATGGCGGACTTGTGAAAAAAAGTTTTCAAAATGTAATTTTTTTCGTTGATAAAATGTTTAAAAAAATTATATTATTATTAAAAAATGAAATGTTTTATAGGTAAGATATTTAGCTATGTATATGTAGAATAACGTGATTAAATTTTTAACCAAATCGATTGAATAGTTTTGAGTCAGTGATTCCCCGCAATTTCAAAAAACTTGAGAGGTGTCAAGGGACACCCGGATGGAACGAAGTTCCTTTCGATTAATTTTATTTACAAAAAACCTGTATACACTCAACAAAAATAATCGTCGCGACACCACACTGTTCAATGCGAAATAGAAATGAAAATATCTGGCTTGCTTTCTATAAGAGAGAGAGAGAGAGAGAGAGAGAGAGAGAGAGAGAGAGAGAGAGAGAGAGAGGAGAGAGAGAGAGAGAGAGAGAGAGAGAGAGAGAGAGAGAGAGAGAGAGAGAGAGAGAGAGAGGAGAGAGAGAGAGACAGAGAGAGAGAGAGAGAGAGAGAGAGAGAGAGAGAGAGAGAGAGAGAGAGAGAGAGAGAGGGGGAGAGAGAGAGAGACCGACAGAGAAACATGCGACGCCGCTCAGCTTACAATAGCTTACTTTAGCAAAAAGTGTCGTGACAACTTTTCGTGAGAATTTTGTCCGTCCAGCCCCCTTTCACAACGCGCGATAAGGAACTTCGTTCCAAAAAATGGTTTCGAAAAAACGCATTTTAAGTTTTGACAACATATAATACTTTTATTATTTAATTAGCTTTGCCCGGTGCATAGAGCAATTCTTCTGTTTCCTCAATATCGTCATTTTGTAGCAGCTTTAAAAGCCCTGCATAACGTTCTGGCCTCTTTACAGTTGGCTTCTGTAATTTCCTCCGCCCTTTAAATCCGTGCATTGTCAACACACTTTCATACACTCTACGGGGCGCTGCACTCTCTTGTTTCGTTGTATAAATTTGAGAATATTCTAAATTTCGGTCTGAAAATTTAAGGTCATAATTTGATAACTGTCATGTTCGACCCCATCTAGAATATGTTGCTCCAATATGGTCCTTATTATGCAGTCCACAATTTAAGAATCTCCGCTGTATATGTAGGAGATTTATTGGATTTACTCTCAAGGTACATTCCTTGAATTGATCTTTATGACCTTCCACCTTACGAGCACCGCATTCAACTTTTGCAGATGCAATTGCTTTAGCATCGGCGCACAAATAATGGTCTAATTTAACTTCAACAGCTTATAAGAGAACAAATTGATGTTCTGACTTCCTCTCTTGCATAATTTTTAACTACCGGGGAGGCTCATACCAACTGCGCAACTTAGAGTTTCTTCACAGTCCTCGTCATAGAACTAATTATGGCATGAATGAGCCTCTCCTATGATAAAAATCTTAAACCTTAACTAAAATTAAATTGATTTTTATATTAGTAAAACTACGTTCAGGTCCTTGATTCGAACCAGAGCTCCACTCTCTTAACTATGTTTTGTTTTTTTGTTTCTTTTCTTTATATTATTTTTTTTATACGTTTATCAATAATCTTGTAATATTTTTTAACTCTATTGTTTAGATTGTGTTAGACATATTTTTTGTTTACTAACAACTAACACCTCGCTAAATGATGACAGTGACGCATAATTCTGAGTACTGAAGGGTGATAAAACTCTTGAAGAAAGGTACATTGTTTCACAAACTTCAAAGAAGCTGTTCTGGTAGTGAAAAACAAAGGTACTACGTTTGCCAGTTTGATACCAATACCACGATTTTGGAGGCGTTCGTTAATCTAAACAATCTAAACTCTGTTGTTTAGATTGTGTTAGACATATTTTTTGTTTACTAACAACTAACACCTCGCTAAATGATGACAGTGACGCATAATTCTGAGTACTGAAGGGTGATAAAACTCTTGAAGAAAGGTACATTGTTTCACAAACTTCAAAGAAGCTGTTCTGGTAGTGAAAAACAAAGGTACTACGTTTGCCAGTTTGATACCAATACCACGATTTTGGAGGCGTTCGTTAGGTTGCGGAGAACCAATGGGGAAGGACTCTAATTTACTGATTTACAAGTGTTATTGCATGAAAACACATTCATTTACACATACATTTGTTACCATCATTAAAAATTTATGACGCATTTACAAAGCATATTTAGTATAGAGCTTGCAGATCTCACTATCTTCAAGAAAGGTGAACTCGCTCTAAAGTGTCATTATTTTTAATGATATTTGAAGTAAAAGTGAAATTTATAGTTTTAATTACCAAATAAGTGTCATTGAAAGGATTCGACCAGTTTTAGACTTATTGAGGCAATAGTACTGGAAAACACATGTTTTCCGCGCCATTCATTTTCGATGATATGCAAATGTACTAGTGTATGTATGTATTTTCAGTTAAAGTGTTTTAAGAGATCCTTTTTCGCTATATTTTAAGCTCATTCATATCGGGCCAACACAAAGCTAACCAACAGAAAAGTTCAACATGAAAAATAATTCGATGCCTTATAGTAAAATATCAGCTTTGTCACACTTCGAAAATAAGTATGTATGATTTCAATCAGACTTGATAACTTCTCAAATGTATTTTGAACACAGATGCTCAAGCTTTTCTTTAGATCTATGGGTGAATATTTTGCATTATTAGATATCTTTTCTTTCATTCAAGCATTGAATTGCGTTTTGTGTAGTCATTAAATATTTATTAAGTGTTAACCATGTTTCTTAACTAAAAAAAATATATTTTAGTATTAAATGTGCTTAGGTCTTTGTTAAAATAATGTTTTCAAATTATCTTAATAATTTAGTAATGACAGTTATTATACCTACGTATAAAACCAGTTTTTTACTATGAAAAACATTATTTCACTGAATATTAGTTAGGTAAATACAAGTTCGATACACAAGCACGTAAGCATTAAAGAGTTTTATTACAACATTTATATCCGTATTAAAAATATATTAAACTAAAAATATAAAAATGTTAACTGTATGTAACTGGCTGGGTAAACAATAAAAAAGTAACTTTTTGATGGAGTGATATTGAGAACAACATATTTCAGCACGTACTTGTTATCAATGTAAGTTCCAGCCATATCTAGCGGTGTATAATCTAAACTTTAACCAGATGGAACATTTATTATTTAAAATTCCAAAATAAAAACAGTAAGTTCAAATAAATTTTCATCAATTTGGAATTGACAAAATTATAGTACCTATATTGTTTCCCAAAAAAAAATTTCATATTATAAAAACGGCGAGCAGAATGCACTTAGCAAAATCAGAGGACTTTAAATAAAGGCAGTCCAGAACTATCACAAGATTTATTAAGCGATATGACTTTCTTCCCAGGTGCCGTGAAATAAGGTCGAAGGCAATAAGGCCGAATCGGAATTATTACCTTTTTTGGGAAATAAGGCCGAAAACAACAACAAAAATATTTTTCTACCTTCCTATTGAAAAGGTAATAATGTCGAAAAGAAAAAACGAAAATATTTGGGAAAAATAAGAATGCCAAAAGTTGAGAAATGAAGTCGAAATCCGTTGAGTAATAAAATCGAATTTAATTTCTGTTGGATAAAGAAGAAAGAAATTATTGGCAATGACATGCGTTCGTATTTATACATTTCTATGTGCTTTAACTTGTCCTTACCGCAGCAATTGATTTATTACTATTTTTAACTATCAAATAGAAGTATCCTGTCATATGACAATGAACCGAACAACAAGCTCTTTGGAAGGATTCAATAGTATTTTGTCCTCGAAGCTGACAAAAAAGGGGGAATTTTTTCAAGTTTCTGGAAGTGCTCCTTGAGCAAGATGCTAGCAAGAGTATTGATTTAATCAAAAAATGTTTGGAGATTAAGATAGATAGACCGTTTGACTAAAACTGATAATTTCGTAATTGAAACAAATTTGAATTAACTATTTTGGCTTCGCATTGTTTTGCTTTTTTTTTTAAGTATACTGGAACAGTAAATTTTGAAAAATTTAATGTTGCTATGAAAGTTTGTCAACTAACTTAAAGAAATTATTAAAATGATACCCATACTTACTTACTTAGGTGGGCATTACAGTTCGGGGTGAACCTGGGCCTCAACCAACATCCTTCTATAACGATTTTGATTTCGGGCGAGCTCTCTCCAGTTTCGCACTCCAAGTCGGTTGAGGTCTTCATCCACTTGATTGCGCCACCTAAGACGTTTTTGCCGCTTCTGTTTCAATACATTATACACATATTTACATATATGACGTATGTATGTTCTTTCTTGGCCTTCATACCATTTGGACGTGTTTTTTACCTTTGCGCTATTTTCCCGTCTTTTAAAACTCCCAAATTTCAACATCCATTTCGCTGCAAATAACTTTATTCTGTGTCACAATTAATTTATTCTCAATCATAACAAAATGTCTCATCAGTGCGCGAATCCAAACTGTGTCAACAACGAAAATCTTGCTGAGTGGGTTGTATGTAGTGGTCTGTGCGGTAAGCGTTTCCATACGACTTGTGTTGGCATAAGTAAAAGAACATTTGTTTTCCTTAAAGACTGCAATAATTTTGCTTTCAACTGCGACGAATGCAAAAATATTTCACTCTCGCATATAATGCTTGCGATTAAATGCTTGAGTGACTCAATTTCAACGACTGCAGAAAAAAACAAACTTTACCACAAGCAGTGTATGACACAGTTTGAAAAATTCGATGAGCTCATCAAAGCATTCGATGAACTAAGTAACAATTGTCAACAATCCGCGACGTACCTTAAAAACCGAATGAAGTGTCTTGAAAATCAAATTAATTCGTTGAACAATGTAAAATCGCCAGATATTGGATATGATTTAATAAACGAAATAAAAAAAATTGTGGAAAAAAACTTTAAAACCAATATGTCCGTTTTCAATTCTTCCTTCAGTTCGATACGTTCCACCATCGACAGCAAGTCTCAAACCTTATCTACAACACCTACTCCCCCACCGGTAATCAACGAAAATGTTCTCCTTGATATTGCGTCCCAATTGGAAGACCTTAAGGAACATATAAAGGAAACCCAGACGGTTATCAAGCGAACTTTCGAAGACCTGAACATTGCCACCTCCAAAGACCCCGAACCACTCCCAAGGCCTCAATACAACACATCTATTTTAGAGGAAATTTTGGACGCCTGCGATGACGCTGTGGATACCCCAGATGTTCCTCCGCCTCCTCAAGATCTTTCCTCTTCCTCCCTTGAACCTACTATTAATCGTTTTGGCGCCATATGGAAGCAATCGGAGTGGAACAGCAGATTAAATAAAATCAAGGAATATAATAACCCAACGGATCTAACCAACCCTTTCATTATCAAGAACGTTCCGTCTCATGCCGACTCGAAGTGGATCCGCAATTATTTTAACAATCATTATGGTATTAATTTATTGAATGTTGTTTGTAAATCTAAGAAACGTAGTAAATCCCAATCCTTTGTAATAAATATCCCTACCAAATACGAATGGCTATTCCTTTACCCTTCTGGTATAGATTTAAGAATATCTAATATCTCAATTAAACCCCTTAATCCGAAAATATCACCAATTCCTAATCATGCTCCTAAACCTAAAAGAAGTTCTAATCCCAATTGGACTTTCAAAACAAAAATCTTCCCAAATTTCTCCGGTCCAATGACAAACTTGCTCGTAAAATCTCCAGGAGCTTTTAAGTCGATTCCAAACAGTCCCTATCCTAACCCGAAAAATAACCGTGGCCCATCTATTTCTCAGCAAAGAGTTCCTCTTAGTAGAATCAACGAACAACAATCCGCACTCCCACAGAAACATCCTCAACAACGCGTATCCTTCAATATCAACCCGGATACACAGACCCCTCCATTAAATTTTTCGAATCCAATAAAATCTCCTTCTGTCCCTAGTTTCGACTTCACCTCAGGCGCCAAATATCCAAACTTTATTAGTTCACATATTTTAAACCCAAGCCCATCCCGCTCTCCGCTCGATTCCCCACCAAAATTCGATCCTCTATTACCACCTACTGTTAAACTCACGCAACAGTCCCTTACTGAGTCTACCGAGTCCCGTTATGCTCTCTCAAAACTAAGAGATAGTAAGGTGTTTGACAACATTCGTCTGTTCCTGGCATATCTTCACGACAAACCAGACGATATGTGTGTAGACGGTAAAACGAAAAGCTACGTATTAGCGTCTATTCAAAAGGAAGGACTTCCTTCTGATCCTCAACACCTAAGGCAGCTCTACAATAAATACCACACGCTCTTGAATATCTCTTCGTTGCAAGTCTCCAAAGATCTCTTAGCTTTCTCTCGGTACGTTCAGTCCTAAAGAATCTCTTACCTGCAAAGAATTTGATCCGAATCAGAAAAGTTCTATCGCTCCTAACACTGAATCCAGTTATCCCCCTTCTAATCTCCACCCTCTGACTTTTTATTACCAAAACGTAAGAGGTCTTCGTTCTAAAACTCACTCAGTTTACTTGCAGTCTCACAATCTTCCCTTTGACATATTTGCACTTACTGAAACAAACCTTTCCCAGGACATCAAAAGTCAAGAGCTGTTTCCTTCGTTTTTCAATGTCTTTCGTGATGATGAACAACCTCATAGCGAAACCCCAAACAGAGGCGTCCTAATCGCTGTCCATAATAAATACGAATCTTCCTTTGTTTCATCCTCCTCTTCCAAACTACTAGACTACATCTCTATCAAACTAACATTCTCTAATCAGTCCATCTTCCTGATGTGTTTCTACATCCTTCCCGGCGAACCAACAGACTCGTACAAATTGGTTGTTGCTGCTATCGATAAAGTGATTGATATCTCAGAAGCACAAGATGAGATAATTATTTTCGGTGACTTCAATCTTCCCTATTTTCAATGGAACACTTCAGTAGATCAAATTGCTTTCACTCCCTCACCCGTCTCCCTCAAAGAATGTGTCTTCGTGGACGGTCTTACTGATTCAAGCCTTTCCCAAATGAGTGGTATTAAAAATTATATGGGCCGGCAGCTTGATCTTATTTTCACTTCCGACCCCATTAACTCATCTGTCTCAGAAACCACATCATCCCCATTATCTACTATTGACAACTTTCACCCGCCTCTCACTCTCTCTTTTTATATAACCTTACCTTTTCTTCTACCTAGCCCAAGTAAGTATTCGTTCAACTTTCGTAAAGCTAACTTCAAGAAAATCAATGAAATCCTCTCTAATACCTCATTCGACTTTAGTAATCTCTCAATGAATGACGCAACTAGTCTGTTTAACGAGAAATTGTTGCACTGCATAAATCTCTATGTTCCCCTTTCGCGTGATAAGTCCTACTCAACATCCCCTCCCTGGTACAATCATAGACTACGTGAGCTACGAAACAAGAGAAATAAGCTCTGGAATAAATTTCTACGCTCCCGTCCAGTTTTCGATTACTCTGATTACATTGGAGTGTTTTATAAATTTTCCAACCTCAATGAAGCTCTTTACAATGACTTTACATCCACCACCCAAGCTAATCTAATCTCGGAGCCAAAATCGTTTTATAAGTTTATCCTTACTAATATTATAAATATGAAAGTCACTCTGTCTGTCCGGCTTTCTATGTTACCATCTCCCGCCCAAACTACTGAACCGATTTAAATAAAATTTGATAAATAGATAGTCTAGGACTTGAGGAAGGACATAGGCTATATATTTTATCCCTAAATTAACACGGGAAAGGGAACGAATACGGGACTTTAAAAACTACAACACCGATTTCAAAATTTTTTCCACCGATAGAGTGCACTCTCCACTTCACTATCCCAGAGTAACATAAACTTTAATTCATCCACATATTCCTACGGGAACGGGAGTGCTTAATTATATAATAAGTGTGAAAGAAGCTCTGTCTGTCCGTCGTTCTATGTTACCTTCTCCCGCCCAAACTAATAAATCAATTTAAAAGAAATTTTGTACGAAGATTGTTCTGAACTTGAGGACGGACATAGGTTTTATTTCATTCGAATATTCCCACGGGAAACGGTCCTCACTATTATTATAAATGCAAAAGTAGTTCTGTCTGTTCACCTTTCTATGTTACCATCTCCCGCTAAAACTAATGAACAGATTAAAATGAATTTTTGTACAAAGACTGTTCAGAACCTGAGGAAGGACATAGGCTATATATTTTATCCCTAAATTGCCACGGGAACGGGTACGTATACTGGAACTTAGAAGTTACAGCACCGATTTCGAAAAATTTTTAACCATTAGAATGCTACATTATCCCCGAGTAACTTAAAAATTAGTTCATCCCCATATTCCAACGGGAACCGGAGTCCTTACTAATATAATAAGTACGAAAGAAGCTCTGTCTGTTTTTCTTTCTATGTTACCATCTATCGCCCAAGCTGCAGAACCGATTTAAATGAAATTTTATACAGAGATGATCTAGAACCTGAAGGACATAGAATACATTTTATTCGTATATTCCAACGGGAACCGGTCTTCACTAATATTATAAATGCAAAAGTAGCTCTGTCTGTTCGCCTTTCTATATTACCATCTCCCGCCCAAACTAATGAACAGATTTAAACAAAATTTTGTACAGAGATAGTTTAAAATTTAAGAAAGGACATAGGCTGTTTATGTTTTCCCTATATTCCAACGGGAAAGAGAACGCATTCGGGAACTTTGACACTATAGCATCGATTGCAAAAATTGTTCCACTGTTAGAATGCTACACTATCCCGGAGTAACATAAACTGTAATCCATCCCCATATTCCTACAGAAACGGTCACCATATTCCCACGGGAATGGGAGTCTTTACTAATATCATAAGTCTGAAATGAAATCTGTTAATTTTTGTACAGAGATATAGTCTTGAGCCTGAAGATGGACATAGGCTATATAATATGTTATCCCTGTATTCCCACAAGAACGCAAAAGTAAACGGGAACCTAGAAACTACTGTTTCAATACATTATACACATATTTACGTATATGACGTATGTATGTTCTTTCTTGGCCTTCATACCATTCGGACGTGTTTTTTACCTTTGCGCTATTTTCCCGTCTTTTAAAACTCCCAAATTTCAACATCCATTTCGCTGCAAATAACTTTATTCTGTGTCACAATTAATTTATTCTCAATCATAACAAAATGTCTCATCAGTGCGCGAATCCAAACTGTGTCAACGACGAAAATCTTGCTGAGTGGGTTGTATGTAGTGGTCTGTGCGGTAAGCGTTTCCATACGACTTGTGTTGGCATAAGTAAAAGAACATTTGTTTTCCTTAAAGACTGCAATAATTTTGCTTTCAACTGCGACGAATGCAAAAATATTTCACTCTCGCATATAATGCTTGCGATTAAATGCTTGAGTGACTCAATTTCAACGACTGCAGAAAAAAACAAACTTTACCACAAGCAGTGTATGACACAGTTTGAAAAATTCGATGAGCTCATCAAAGCATTCGATGAACTAAGTAACAATTGTCAACAATCCGCGACGTACCTTAAAAACCGAATGAAGTGTCTTGAAAATCAAATTAATTCGTTGAACAATGTAAAATCGCCAGATATTGGATATGATTTAATAAACGAAATAAAAAAAATTGTGGAAAAAAACTTTAAAACCAATATGTCCGTTTTCAATTCTTCCTTGAGTTCGATACGTTCCACCATCGACAGCAAGTCTCAAACCTTATCTACAACACCTACTCCCCCACCGGTAATCAACGAAAATGTTCTCCTTGATATTGCGTCCCAATTGGAAGACCTTAAGGAACATATAAAGGAAACCCAGACGGTTATCAAGCGAACTTTCGAAGACCTGAACATTGCCACCTCCAAAGACCCCGAACCACTCCCAAGGCCTCAATACAACACATCTATTTTAGAGGAAATTTTGGACGCCTGCGATGACGCTGTGGATACCCCAGATGTTCCTCCGCCTCCTCAAGATCTTCATTCCTCTTCCTCCCTTGAACCTACTATTAATCGTTTTGGCGCCATATGGAAGCAATCGGAGTGGAACAGCAGATTAAATAAAATCAAGGAATATAATAACCCAACGGATCTAACCAACCCTTTCATTATCAAGAACGTTCCGTCTCATGCCGACTCGAAGTGGATCCGCAATTATTTTAACAATCATTATGGTATTAATTTATTGAATGTTGTTTGTAAATCTAAGAAACGTAGTAAATCCCAATCCTTTGTAATAAATATCCCTACCAAATACGAATGGCTATTCCTTTACCCTTCTGGTATAGATTTAAGAATATCTAATATGTCAATTAAACCCCTTAATCCGAAAATATCACCAATTCCTAATCATGCTCCTAAACCTAAAAGAAGTTCTAATCCCAATTGGACTTTCAAAACAAAAATCTTCCCAAATTTCTCCGGTCCAATGACAAACTTGCTCGTAAAATCTCCAGGAGCTTTTAAGTCGATTCCAAACAGTCCCTATCCTAACCCGAAAAATAACCGTGGCCCATCTATTTCTCAGCAAAGAGTTCCTCTTAGTAGAATCAACGAACAACAATCCGCACTCCCACAGAAACATCCTCAACAACGCGTATCCTTCAATATCAACCCGGATACACAGACCCCTCCATTAAATTTTTCGAATCCAATAAAATCTCCTTCTGTCCCTAGTTTCGACCTCACCTCAGGCGCCAAATATCCAAACTTTATTAGTTCACATATTTTAAACCCAAGCCCATCCCGCTCTCCGCTCGATTCCCCACCAAAATTCGATCCTCTATTACCACCTACTGTTAAACTCACGCAACAGTCCCTTACTGAGTCTACCGAGTCCCGTTATGCTCTCTCAAAACTAAGAGATAGTAAGGTGTTTGACAACATTCGTCTGTTCCTGGCATATCTTCACGACAAACCAGACGATATGTGTGTAGACGGTAAAACGAAAAGCTACGTATTAGCGTCTATTCAAAAGGAAGGACTTCCTTCTGATCCTCAACACCTAAGGCAGCTCTACAATAAATACCACACGCTCTTGAATATCTCTTCGTTGCAAGTCTCCAAAGATCTCTTAGCTTTCTCTCGGTACGTTCAGTCCAAAAGAATCTCTTACCTGCAAAGAATTCGATCCGAATCAGAAAAGTTCTATCGCTCCTAACACTGAATCCAGTTATCCCCCTTCTAATCTCCACCCTCTGACTTTTTATTACCAAAACGTAAGAGGTCTTCGTTCTAAAACTCACTCAGTTTACTTGCAGTCTCACAATCTTCCCTTTGACATATTTGCACTTACTGAAACAAACCTTTCCCAGGACATCAAAAGTCAAGAGCTGTTTCCTTCGTTTTTCAATGTCTTTCATGATGATGAACAACCTCATAGCGAAACCCCAAACAGAGGCGTCCTAATCGCTGTCTATAATAAATACGAATCTTACTTTGTTTCATCCTCCTCTTCCAAACTACTAGACTACATCTCTATCAAACTAACATTCTCTAATCAGTCCATCTTCCTGATGTGTTTCTACATCCTTCCCGGCGAACCAACAGACTCGTACAAATTGGTTGTTGCTGCTATCGATAAAGTGATTGACATCTCAGAAGCACAAGATGAGATAATTATTTTCGGTGACTTCAATCTTCTCTATCTTCAATGGAACACTTCAGTAGATCAAATTGCTTTCACTCCCTCACCCGTCTCCCTCAAAGAATGTGTCTTCGTGGACGGTCTTACTGATTCAAGCCTTTCCCAAATGAGTGGTATTAAAAATTATATGGGCCGGCAGCTTGATCTTATTTTCACTTCCGACCCCATTAACTCATCTGTCTCAGAAACCACATCATCCCCATTATCTACTATTGACAACTTTCACCCGCCTCTCACTCTCTCTTTTTATATAACCTTACCTTTTCTTCTACCTAGCCCATGTAAGTATTCGTTCAACTTTCGTAAAGCTAACTTCAAGAAAATCAATGAAATCCTCTCTAATACCTCATTCGACTTTAGTAATCTCTCAATGAATGACGCAACTAGTCTGTTTAACGAGAAATTGTTGCACTGCATAAATCTCTATGTTCCCCTTTCGCGTGATAAGTCCTACTCAACATCCCCTCCCTGGTACAATCATAGACTACGTGAGCTACGAAACAAGAGAAATAAGCTCTGGAATAAATTTCTACGCTCCCGTCCAGTTTTCGATTACTCTGATTACATTGGAGTGTTTTATAAATTTTCCAACCTCAATGAAGCTCTTTACAATGACTTTACATCCACCACCCAAGCTAATCTAATCTCGGAGCCAAAATCGTTTTATAAGTTTATCCTTACTAGTATCCTTACTTATATTATAAATGTGAAAGTCACTCTGTCTGTCCGGCTTTCTATGTTACCATCTCCAGCCCAAACTACTGAACCGATTTAAATAAAATTTGATAAATAGATAGCCTAAGACTTGAGGAAGGACATAGGCTATATATTTTATCCCTAAATTCCCACGGGAACGGGAACGTATACGGGAATTTAAAAACTACAACACCGATTTCAAAATTTTTTCCACCGATAGAGTGCACTCTCCACTCCACTATCCCAGAGTAACATAAACTTTAATTCATCCACATATTCCTACGGGAACGGGAGTGCTTAATTATATAATAAGTGTGAAAGAAGCTCTGTCTGTCCGTCGTTCTATGTTAAAATCTCCCGCCCAAACTAATAAATCAATTTAAAAGAAATTTTGTACGAAGATTGTTCTGAACTTAAGGACGGACATAGGTTTTATTTCATTCGAATATTCCCACGGGAAACGGTCCTCACTATTATTATAAATGCAAAAGTAGTTCTGTCTGTTCACCTTTCTATGTTACCAACTCCCGCTAAAACTAATGAACAGATTAAAATGAATTTTTGTACAAAGACTGTTCAGAACCTGAGGAAGGACATAGGCTATATTATATTTTATCCCTAAATTGCCACGGGAACGGGAACGTATACGGGAACTTAGAAGTTACAGCACCGATTTCGAAAATTCTTTAACCATTAGAATGCTACATTATCCCCGAGTAACTTAAAAACTAGTTCATCCCCATATTCCAACGGGAACCGGAGGCGTCCTAATCGCTGTCTATAATAAATACGAATCTTACTTTGTTTCATCCTCCTCTTCCAAACTACTAGACTACATCTCTATCAAACTAACATTCTCTAATGAGTCCATCTTCCTGATGTGTTTCTACATCCTTCCCGGCGAACCAACAGACTCGTACAAATTGGTTGTTGCTGCTATCGATAAAGTGATTGACATCTCAGAAGCACAAGATGAGATAATTATTTTCGGTGACTTCAATCTTCTCTATCTTCAATGGAACACTTCAGTAGATCAAATTGCTTTCACTCCCTCACCCGTCTCCCTCAAAGAATGTGTCTTCGTGGACGGTCTTACTGATTCAAGCCTTTCCCAAATGAGTGGTATTAAAAATTATATGGGCCGGCAGCTTGATCTTATTTTCACTTCCGACCCCATTAACTCATCTGTCTCAGAAACCACATCATCCCCATTATCTACTATTGACAACTTTCACCCGCCTCTCACTCTCTCTTTTTATATAACCTTACCTTTTCTTCTACCTAGCCCAAGTAAGTATTCGTTCAACTTTCGTAAAGCTAACTTCAAGAAAATCAATGAAATCCTCTCTAATACCTCATTCGACTTTAGTAATCTCTCAATGAATGACGCAACTAGTCTGTTTAATGAGAAATTGTTGCACTGCATAAATCTCTATGTTCCCCTTTCGCGTGATAAGTCCTACTCAACATCCCCTCCCTGGTACAATCATAGACTACGTGAGCTACGAAACAAGAGAAATAAGCTCTGGAATAAATTTCTACGCTCCCGTCCAGTTTTCGATTACTCTGATTACATTGGAGTGTTTTATAAATTTTCCAACCTCAATGAAGCTCTTTACAATGACTTTACATCCACCACCCAAGCTAATCTAATCTCGGAGCCAAAATCGTTTTATAAGTTTATCCTTACTAGTATCCTTACTTATATTATAAATGTGAAAGTCACTCTGTCTGTCCGGCTTTCTATGTTACCATCTCCCGCCCAAACTACTGAACCGATTTAAATAAAATTTGATAAATAGATAGCCTAAGACTTGAGGAAGGACATAGGCTATATATTTTATCCCTAAATTCCCACGGGAACGGGAACGTATACGGGAATTTAAAAACTACAACACCGATTTCAAAATTTTTTCCACCGATAGAGTGCACTCTCCACTCCACTATCCCAGAGTAACATAAACTTTAATTCATCCACATATTCCTACGGGAACGGGAGTGCTTAATTATATAATAAGTGTGAAAGAAGCTCTGTCTGTCCGTCGTTCTATGTTAAAATCTCCCGCCCAAACTAATAAATCAATTTAAAAGAAATTTTGTACGAAGATTGTTCTGAACTTAAGGACGGACATAGGTTTTATTTCATTCGAATATTCCCACGGGAAACGGTCCTCACTATTATTATAAATGCAAAAGTAGTTCTGTCTGTTCACCTTTCTATGTTACCAACTCCCGCTAAAACTAATGAACAGATTAAAATGAATTTTTGTACAAAGACTGTTCAGAACCTGAGGAAGGACATAGGCTATATTATATTTTATCCCTAAATTGCCACGGGAACGGGAACGTATAGGGGAACTTAGAAGTTACAGCACCGATTTCGAAAATTCTTTAACCATTAGAATGCTACATTATCCCCGAGTAACTTAAAAACTAGTTCATCCCCATATTCCAACGGGAACCGGAGGCGTCCTAATCGCTGTCTATAATAAATACGAATCTTACTTTGTTTCATCCTCCTTTTCCAAACTACTAGACTACATCTCTATCAAACTAACATTCTCTAATGAGTCCATCTTCCTGATGTGTTTCTACATCCTTCCCGGCGAACCAACAGACTCGTACAAATTGGTTGTTGCTGCTATCGATAAAGTGATTGACATCTCAGAAGCACAAGATGAGATAATTATTTTCGGTGACTTCAATCTTCTCTATCTTCAATGGAACACTTCAGTAGATCAAATTGCTTTCACTCCCTCACCCGTCTCCCTCAAAGAATGTGTCTTCGTGGACGGTCTTACTGATTCAAGCCTTTCCCAAATGAGTGGTATTAAAAATTATATGGGCCGGCAGCTTGATCTTATTTTCACTTCCGACCCCATTAACTCATCTGTCTCAGAAACCACATCATCCCCATTATCTACTATTGACAACTTTCACCCGCCTCTCACTCTCTCTTTTTATATAACCTTACCTTTTCTTCTACCTAGCCCATGTAAGTATTCGTTCAACTTTCGTAAAGCTAACTTCAAGAAAATCAATGAAATCCTCTCTAATACCTCATTCGACTTTAGTAATCTCTCAATGAATGACGCAACTAGTCTGTTTAACGAGAAATTGTTGCACTGCATAAATCTCTATGTTCCCCTTTCGCGTGATAAGTCCTACTCAACATCCCCTCCCTGGTACAATCATAGACTACGTGAGCTACGAAACAAGAGAAATAAGCTCTGGAATAAATTTCTACGCTCCCGTCCAGTTTTCGATTACTCTGATTACATTGGAGTGTTTTATAAATTTTCCAACCTCAATGAAGCTCTTTACAATGACTTTACATCCACCACCCAAGCTAATCTAATCTCGGAGCCAAAATCGTTTTATAAGTTTATCCTTACTAGTATCCTTACTTATATTATAAATGTGAAAGTCACTCTGTCTGTCCGGCTTTCTATGTTACCATCTCCAGCCCAAACTACTGAACCGATTTAAATAAAATTTGATAAATAGATAGCCTAAGACTTGAGGAAGGACATAGGCTATATATTTTATCCCTAAATTCCCACGGGAACGGGAACGTATACGGGAATTTAAAAACTACAACACCGATTTCAAAATTTTTTCCACCGATAGAGTGCACTCTCCACTCCACTATCCCAGAGTAACATAAACTTTAATTCATCCACATATTCCTACGGGAACGGGAGTGCTTAATTATATAATAAGTGTGAAAGAAGCTCTGTCTGTCCGTCGTTCTATGTTAAAATCTCCCGCCCAAACTAATAAATCAATTTAAAAGAAATTTTGTACGAAGATTGTTCTGAACTTAAGGACGGACATAGGTTTTATTTCATTCGAATATTCCCACGGGAAACGGTCCTCACTATTATTATAAATGCAAAAGTAGTTCTGTCTGTTCACCTTTCTATGTTACCAACTCCCGCTAAAACTAATGAACAGATTAAAATGAATTTTTGTACAAAGACTGTTCAGAACCTGAGGAAGGACATAGGCTATATTATATTTTATCCCTAAATTGCCACGGGAACGGGAACGTATACGGGAACTTAGAAGTTACAGCACCGATTTCGAAAATTCTTTAACCATTAGAATGCTATATTATCCCCGAGTAACTTAAAAACTAGTTCATTCCCATATTCCAACGGGAACCGGAGGCGTCCTAATCGCTGTCTATAATAAATACGAATCTTACTTTGTTTCATCCTCCTCTTCCAAACTACTAGACTACATCTCTATCAAACTAACATTCTCTAATCAGTCCATCTTCCTGATGTGTTTCTACATCCTTCCCGGCGAACCAACAGACTCGTACAAATTGGTTGTTGCTGCTATCGATAAAGTGATTGACATCTCAGAAGCACAAGATGAGATAATTATTTTCGGTGACTTCAATCTTCTCTATCTTCAATGGAACACTTCAGTAGATCAAATTGCTTTCACTCCCTCACCCGTCTCCCTCAAAGAATGTGTCTTCGTGGACGGTCTTACTGATTCAAGCCTTTCCCAAATGAGTGGTATTAAAAATTATATGGGCCGGCAGCTTGATCTTATTTTCACTTCCGACCCCATTAACTCATCTGTCTCAGAAACCACATCATCCCCATTATCTACTATTGACAACTTTCACCCGCCTCTCACTCTCTCTTTTTATATAACCTTACCTTTTCTTCTACCTAGCCCATGTAAGTATTCGTTCAACTTTCGTAAAGCTAACTTCAAGAAAATCAATGAAATCCTCTCTAATACCTCATTCGACTTTAGTAATCTCTCAATGAATGACGCAACTAGTCTGTTTAACGAGAAATTGTTGCACTGCATAAATCTCTATGTTCCCCTTTCGCGTGATAAGTCCTACTCAACATCCCCTCCCTGGTACAATCATAGACTACGTGAGCTACGAAACAAGAGAAATAAGCTCTGGAATAAATTTCTACGCTCCCGTCCAGTTTTCGATTACTCTGATTACATTGGAGTGTTTTATAAATTTTCCAACCTCAATGAAGCTCTTTACAATGACTTTACATCCACCACCCAAGCTAATCTAATCTCGGAGCCAAAATCGTTTTATAAGTTTATCCTTACTAGTATCCTTACTTATATTATAAATGTGAAAGTCACTCTGTCTGTCCGGCTTTCTATGTTACCATCTCCCGCCCAAACTACTGAACCGATTTAAATAAAATTTGATAAATAGATAGTCTAAGACTTGAGGAAGGACATAGGCTATATATTTTATCCCTAAATTCCCACGGGAACGGGAACGTATACGGGAATTTAGAAACTACAACACCGATTTCAAAATTTTTTCCACCGATAGAGTGCACTCTCCACTCCACTATCCCAGAGTAACATAAACTTTAATTCATCCACATATTCCTACGGGAACGGGAGTGCTTAATTATATAATAAATGTGAAAGAAGCTCTGTCTGTCCGTCGTTCTATGTTACCATCTCCCGCCCAAACTAATAAATCAATTTAAAAGAAATTTTGTACGAAGATTGTTCTGAACTTAAGGACGGACATAGGTTTTATTTCATTCGAATATTCCCACGGGAAACGGTCCTCACTATTATTATAAATGCAAAAGTAGTTCTGTCTGTTCACCTTTCTATGTTACCATCTCCCGCTAAAACTAATGAACAGATTAAAATGAATTTTTGTACAAAGACTGTTCAGAACCTGAGGAAGGACATAGGCTATATTATATTTTATCCCTAAATTGCCACGGGAACGGGTACGTATACGGGAACTTAGAAGTTACAGCACCGATTTCGAAAATTTTTTAACCATTAGAATGCTACATTATCCCCGAGTAACTTAAAAATTAGTTCATCCCCATATTCCAACGGGAACCGGAGTCCTTACTAATATAATAAGTACGAAAGAAGCTCTGTCTGTTTTTCTTTCTATGTTAACATCTATCGCCCAAGCTGCAGAACCGATTTAAATGAAATTTTATACAGAGATGATCTAGAACCTGAAGCACATAGAATACATTTAATTCGAATATTCCCACGGGAACCGGTCCTCACTATTATTATAAATGCAAAAGTAGCTCTGTCTGTTCACCTTTCTATGTTACCATCTCCCGCTCAAACTAATGAACAGATTTAAACAAAATTTTGTACAGAGATAGTTTAAAATTTAAGAAAGGACATAGGCTATATATGTTTTCCCTATATTCCAACGGGAAAGAGAACGCATTCGGGAACTTTGACACTATAGCATCGATTGCAAAAATTGTTCCACTGTTAGAATGCTACACTATCCCGGAGTAACATAAACTGTAATCCATCCCCATATTCCTACAGAAATGGTCACCGTATTCCCACGGGGATGGGAGTCTTTACTAATATCATAAGTCTGAAATGAAATCTGTGAATTTTTGTACAGAGATATAGTCTTGAGCCTGAAGATGGACATAGGCTATATAATATGTATATGCATAAACCTAAACAAAACACAAAGTCAACATATGCACAACATCTCATAGACAACAACCATAACTACACAAACTTTGAATTCAACGTAGACACAATCCACATATGTAGGAAAGGAACAACACTTGACGCACTGGAAGAATTCGAGATATACAAAGCTAATAGATTGAATAAAGACAATATATTAAATGACAAACTATTAATAAAACAAAACCCACTATATGATACAGCCATCAGATACCAAAACAAGAAGAAATAACAAAAAGAGACAAACATATACATAAAATAAAACAACAATAAAAAATTTTGACAGTTCAATTGGCGAAAGGTAAACAAAAGATATTTTAGTAGCCCGATGATGGAATATAAATTCCGAAACGCGTAGCGAAAAATTTGTAAAAATTTATATATTAAATGTTGTGTTAAATGTTGTTAATAAATAACAAAAAATTCAAAATTGTTTTTCATTCATTCGAATTCAGTTTAACTAAATAAAACACGCAACATGGAGACAAATCACCTATTAAATCTAACAGCCGAACAAGCACAAATCGTCTTAAAATACAAAAACATCAAACTTAAGTTAACCAAAGCCAATCTCAACATAAAATACAACAAATACTGCCTCAAGAAACGTATAACTCCAAAATATGCACAAATAAAAACAAAAGACACTTCCATTGCAGCCATTAAAACACAAAAAATAGCCCAAACCATTCGCATGAAAGAAGAAATAAAGTTTCTTTACAGTAAAAAAACACAGTTAAATAACATTCTATACAAATTGCATTTGCAAATTTACAACAAATTACACATAATAGAAGCTGAAACTCTTACTCATAATACAAATCAACACATTAATAAAATAGCAAAAGAAATAGCCCTAAAACAAAAAAGAAAACTACAAAAATTGAACAAAAAAATACCAACAACATATCCAAAAACTAAACAAATATTTTACCCAAGGTTAATCAATAACACAGACATCCAATTCACACAAAATGAAATAGAAACAATAAACAAAGGCCTCAAATACAACATTCCTAAAAGCAATAAAAATAATATCGCACAAGAAGTCATTAATGCAGAAGCAGCAATAAAAACAATACACAATCAAGATATACAAAACGAAACAAGAGCAGTTATCAACAAAAAACTCAAACATATTATAAAAAACGATAAACAACTAAAGAATATTGAAAATAAATACAAAGAAGATATAAACAACTTAAATAACATAAAACAAAAAATTATGAACAACGACGCAATAGTTACAAAAGCAGACAAAGGCAATACTATAGTCATCATAAACAAACAGGAATACATTGACAAAACCACACAATTTTTCATTGATAATAATATAAAAACACTCCAAAACGACCCAACAAAAATATACGTCAAAAACATTAATAACGCAATCAATAAATGCAGCCACATATTCACAAATTTAAACAAACTAAAATTAAAACAACCAAATGCTCAAGCACCAAAATTCACAGGATTACCAAAAGTACACAAAACAGGAACACCAATCAGACCACTAATCAATTACACGACAGCACCTTGTTATAAAGTTGCTAAAACACTGCAAAAAATAATAAAAGATAACATTACACTAAACAACAACAAAAGCATCAAAAACTATACAGAATTCATAGAAATAACTAAAACTTTAAACATACTTCCTCAGTACAAATTAATCTCATTTGATGTAACCAACATGTATACAAATATACCTATAGACGCAACAATAAAAATATTAAAAGAAAACTTAACCACCACAGCAACAATTAACCAAAAACAAATAGAAGAAATAATAAACATATTGCAAATAACACTAGCACAAAATTATTTCACATTTAATGACAAATATTACATACAAGAAGAAGGACTAGCTATGGGATCACCATTAAGCGGACTGTTAGCAGACATATACCTCAACTATATTGAAAATAAGTACATATTATCAAACCTTAACCCACACCAACAAAAAATAATATTTTACGCGAGATACGTAGACGACACTTTTGTTATTTTCGATGGAACAATAAGACAAATTGATTTATTGAAAAAATATATCAACAATATACAGGACAACATAAAATTCACTGCAGAAATGGAAAATAACAAATCGATTAATTTTCTGGACTTAACCATTACCATAACTAATAACCAATTAAAATACAAAATATACAGAAAACCAACAACAACAGATATCACAATAAATAGAAATTCCCACCACCCACATGCACAGAAAATGTCAGCATATAATGCTTTCATAAACAGACTTCTAAACGTTCCAATGAACGAAGAAGATTATGAAGAAGAAATCAACACCATAAAATACATAGCAACAAGAAATGGATTCGACCCAGAAATAATAGACCAACTAATATACAAAAAGAAAAAGAAAAAGAACAACAATATCAAACTCGAACAAGAAACAGAAATAAAATACATTTCAACAGAATACACTAATTTACTTCCACAAACTTTAAAATATGAACTAAATAAACTTAACATCAAAATATCATTCAAAACAAAAAACAATATCCATAAAATACTACAACCAAAACAAGAAAAAGACAAAAAATTATGCACAGGTGTATACAAAATCAAGTGCAATGACTGCGACAAATTCTACATAGGACAAACGGGTAGAACCTTTTACGATAGGTTCTTAGAGCATAAACCTAAACAAAACACAAAGTCAACATATGCACAACATCTCATAGACACGACCATAACTACACAAACTTTGAATTCAACGTAGACACAATCCACATATGTAGGAAAGGAACAACACTTGACGCACTGGAAGAATTCGAGATATACAAAGCTAATAGATTGAATAAAGACAATATATTAAATGACAAACTATTAATAAAACAAAACCCACTATATGATACAGCCATCAGATACCAAAACAAGAAGAAATAACAAAAAGAGACAAACATATACATAAAATAAAACAACAATAAAAAATTTTGACAGTTCAATTGGCGAAAGGTAAACAAAAGATATTTTAGTAGCCCGATGATGGAATATAAATTCCGAAACGCGTAGCGAAAAATTTGTAAAAATTTATATATTAAATGTTGTGTTAAATGTTGTAAATAAATAACAAAAAATTCAAAATTGTTTTTCATTCATTCGAATTCAGTTTAACTAAATATATAATATGTTATCCCTGTATTCCCACAAGAACGCAAAAGTAAACGGGAACCTAGAAACTACTGAACTGATTTCAAGAATTATTTCCCCGTTTGAATGCTACACTATCTCAACGTAAAATTAATTTTAATTTATCCCCACATTCCCACGGGAACGAAAGTACTTACTAACATTATAGATCCGAAATCAACTCTGTCTGTCTGTTTTTCTTTGTTACCATATCTGCCGCCCAAACTATTGAACCTATTTGTATGAATTTTGGTGCAGATATAGTCTTGAGCCTGAAGAAGGACATGGTCTGTATTTGTTATCCAAATATTCCTACAGGAACAGCAACGTGAACGGGAAACTTGAAGCTACTGGATCGATTTCAAAAGTTCTTTCATCGTGAGGTGATTTCTGTCAAATTGTCGATTACACAGTTGGCCTTGGAAGAAATGTCTTTCTTGATCTTCAAATAAATATTAGCAATCGGTAATGACTGTGTGAAAAGTCGATTTCGGCGCCGACTAATGAGATAATGCCAAAATGTCACATGAAAGCTTTAATTTTCTAAACACATATTATTATGTATGTATTCGTTTCATTTAAGATCTCTCTTAAGTAACTGAATGATCGCACGATCTTTGCACAGTTTTATATAATTGCCATTAGTTTACTGTAATGTAACAAACAGCTTATCATATGCTTCTTAAAAGCTTTTTTTCATAACATTTTCTGTAATGACAAGTCAGTCTGAATAAAGTACTCGGCTGAAGACGATGTTCTGATGCAAAGAATAAATTTAAATTTGAGTTTTCTTTTTTTAAACCTCTTACAATAGTTTACTAAAACGCATGAATGTGTCTTATTTGCAAAATAAGCAACCTAAAAAATTAAAAATGCTGCCGAAAGTCACTATTCCACGCGGACGAAGTCGCGGGCACAGCTAGTCAATTATAAAAAGAAAAATGATGGTTTCCCTCCTTCTCTTCACTACGAAAGCCAATCTTCCAACGAACCAACAACAATCGCAAATTTTTTTGCAAGTTACTTTAAACTGTCTTTTGCCCAAAAAACCCCAGATCTAGACCAGACTTACTTTTCCTATCTTCGCCATTTCTCTACTGGGCCTTCTTATCTAAGCTTTAATCAGTCAACTGTTCTTAATGGTCTCCTCAAACTCAAGGACGAGTATAGTCCAGGTCCAGATGGCATTCCTGCTATTTTGCTTAAAAAATGTTGTTCGAGTTTAGCCCTTCATATCACTAACCTTTTCAAACTATCCCTTTCAAGTGGAGTTTTTCCGGACTTATGGAAAATATCTGTTATTTCACCTATCCATAAAAAAGGCCCCAAAAATCTAATTTCTAACTATAGACCCATAGCCAAACTCTCTTATATCCCTAAGCTTTTCGAAAGCATTCTGTATGAAATACTTTCTTTCCAGTGCAAATCAATGATATCCTCCAAGCAGCAGTGGCGTGGCGTGGATATTTTCAAATGGTAAGTCGAGAAAAATGAATCACCTACGAGCCATTCTATATGAAAACGGTCAATCCGAAATGTTGCTATACCTCCGATTTTGCTCAAACTTTGTAGAAATGTTCCTTTGCTATCGAAATACGAAATCGTCAAAGGATTTTTTTTTTTTTTGTAATTTTCCTCTCCCCTCCAGCCGTACTCAAAGAACCGAACATAGTGATTTTATAGGCTTCAGACTTTGCACTCTTAAATTGTCTGTATTCAAGCGATTAAGACGATTAAGGTGTCATTTTAAAGCTGATAAAGCATTCTTTTCAAATCAATCAAAAGGTTTAAGATATTTGAGTTGCTTTAGAAACCTGATCCTTTTGAAATCAACACATTTTATATACATTTTTGCCATTTTTGAAGTAGTCCTGTGCCTAAAATATCAATAGTAAGTCCCTAAAAATTTCCCTAATTAAGCCTTACAATAATTACAAAATAAAAAATCCAAAGTTGATCAAAAAACAAATTTTTTTATGTGCTTTACAAACATCCCTTTCAAACTTTGAGCTTTTGAAAAAAAGCCAATCTTTGGGAGCATTTTTGTGAATGTTGACTACCAGATATCAAAATGAAAGTAGGTAGAATTTAAAGGTCTATTCTTCAACTATAAGTCCTGAAAATTTCATTTTGTTATTCGCATGCACACTGAAGTTACAGATGATTAAAAACAAGCTTATTTCTAAGCTATGGAAAAAGCCAATCTTTGGGCACATTTTTGGGAATGTTGACTGCCAGATATCAATACGGAAGTGGGCAGGATTTAAAGGTCTATTCTTCAACTTTAAGTCTTAAAAAAGTCTTAAGTCTTCAAAATTTCATTTTGTTATTCGAATGTACACTGAAGCTACAGCTGATTAAAAACAAGCTTACAAAAAAAATTAAAAATTTTTTTGGATAGAACGATATTAAAAAAAGGCTTTGAAACTAAGAATTGTGTTTTATTAAAAGAATAAGCTTTTTTTTTAATCAGGGAAATTTTTAAGGACTTACTATTGATATTTTAGGCACAGGACTACTTCAAAAATGTATATAAAATGTGTTGATTTCAAAAGGATCAGGTTTCTAAAGCAACTCAAATATCTTAAACCTTTTGATTGATTTGAAAAGAATGCTTTATCAGCTTTAAAATGAATTCTTAATCGTCTTAATCGCTTGAATACAGACAATTTAAGAGTGCAAAGTCTGAAGCTTAAAATCACTATGTTCGGTTCTTTGAGTACGGCTGGAGGGGAGAGGAAAATTACAAAAAAAAAATCCTTTGACGATTTCGTATTTCGATAGCAAAGAAACATTTCTACAAAGTTTGAGCAAAATCGGAGGTATAGCAACATTTTTGATTGACCGTTTTCATATGGAATGGCTCCTACACAAATTAATCCTTACTAATATTATAAATGTGAAAGTCACTCTGTCTGTCCAGTTTTCTATGTTACCATCTCTCGCCCAAACTACTGAACCGATTTAAATAAAATTTGATACAGAGATAGTCTAAAATTTAAGGAAGGACATAGGCTATATATTTTATCCCTAAATTCCCACGGGAACGGGAACGTATACGGGAATTTAAAAATTACAACACCGATTTCAATTTTTTTCCACCGATAGAGTCCACTCTCCACTCCACTATCCCAAAGTAACATAAACTTTTATTCATCCACATATTCATACGGGAACGGGAGTCCTTACTAGCATAATAAGTGTGAAAGAAGCTCTGTCTGTCCGTCGTTCTATGTTACCATCTCCCGCCCAAACTAACAAATCAATTTAAATGAAATTTTGTACGAAGATTGTTCTGAACTTTAGGACGGACATAGGCTTTATTTCATTCGAATATTCCCACGGGAACCGGTCCTCACTATTATTATAAATGCAAAAGTAGCTCTGTCTGTTCACCTTTCTATGTTACCATCTCCCGCTCAAACTAATGAACAGATTAAAATGAATTTTTGTACAAAGACTGTTTAGAACCTGAGTAAGGACATAGGCTATATATTTTATCCCTATATTCCCACGGGAACGGAAAAGTATACGGGAACTTAGAAGCTACACCACCGATTTCAAAAATTCTTCCACCGTTAGAATGCTACACTATCCCCGAGTAACATAAACATTAATTCGTCCCCAAATTCCTACGGGAACGGGATTCCTTACTTTTATAATAAGTGCGAAAAAGTAGCTCTGTCTGTTCGCCTTTCTATATTACCATCTCCCGCCCAAACTAATGAACAGATTTAAACAAAATTTTGTACAGAGATATTTTAAAATTTAAGAAAGGACATAGGCAATATATGTTTTCCCTATATTCCAACGGGAACGAGAACGCATTCGGGAACTTTGACACTATAGCACCGATTTCAAAAATTGTTCCACCGTTAGAATGCTACACTATCCCTGAGTAACATAAACTGTAATCCATCCCCATATTCCTACAGAAATGGTCACCATATTCCCACGGGAATGGGAGTCTTTACTAATATCATAAGTCTGAAATGAAATCTGTGAATTTTTGTACAGAGATATAGTCTTGAGCCTGAAGATGGACATAGGCTATATATGTTATCCCTGTATTCCCACAAGAACGCAAAAGTAAACGGGAACCTAGAAACAACTGAACTTATTTCAAGAATTACTTCCCCGTTAGAAGGCTACACTATCTCAATGTAAAATTAACTTTAATTTATCCCCATATTCCAACGGGAACGAAAGTACTTACTAACATTATAGATCCGAAATCAACTCCGTCTGTCTGTTTTTCTTTGTTACCATATCTGCCGGCCAAACTATTGAACCTATTTGTATGAATTTTGGTGCAGAGATAGTCTTGAGCCTGAAGAAGGACATGGTCTGTATTTGTTATCCCAATATTCCTACGGGAACAGCAACGTAAACGGGAAACTTATAGCTACTGGACCGATTTCAAAAGTTCTTTCATCGTGAGGTGATTTCTGTCAAATTGTCGATTACACAGTTGACCTGGGAAGAAATGTCTTTCTTGATCTTCAAATAAATACTAGCAATCGGTAATGACTGTGTGAAAAGTCGATTTCGGCTCCGACTAATGAGATAGTTAAATTACATTAAGTCGTGTGCAAAATGTACTGAAATATAATAATATAACAATAGTTTACTAAAACGCATGAATGTGTCTTATTTGCAAAATAAGTAGCCTAAAAAATTAAAAAAGCTGCCGAAAGTCACTATTTCACGCGGACGAAGTCGCGGGCACAGCTAGTAAGGAATAAATAGAAGGTACTTAAATTCAAAACGTGGATTAATCGAAGCCAATTTTTCTATACTTTAAGTCATTTAGGTTGAAATTCACTTTAAACTTGCAAATAATTCAAAACAATGATCAGTAGAACAAAAAAAAAACAGCACAACAAAACCGAATTCGCCGTTTCGTACGCCGGCGAAAACTGTATTATTTTTTCCAAGCAGAAATTGCAGTAAGACGAAAATTATCGTCTTACTTTTTTCAATAAGAGAACGTGTATTGAAAAGGGAGGCACCGGGGTGGAAGTATATCATAGGAAAGACAGGGACAAACACAGAATATGTTTTGCGCGGCGATTTTCAATGCTTTGTGTATTGTGTATGCTTTGTGTATTGTGTGTGTATCTCGCAAATTTAAAAGTGCTTGAAGAGCATTGTATGTATTGGCAAAGATAGGCTGTTGACTGCTTAGTTGTAGACTTATGTTGCTGGTTTTTTCTATGAACAAGGGACACATTTTAAAAGGTAAGACGATAGGAATCGTGTTATATGGACGCCACGCCACTGCCAAGCAGCATGGTTTCTGTAAGGGAAGGTCTACAACCACTAATCTAGTTGAGTTTGTTTCCTTCTCTCGTTCTGCGATGGAAAAAGGAAACGAAGTAGACGTCATTACCACAGATTTCAGCAAAGCTTTCGACAAAATCTTTCACACTTTAATCCACTTTAAACTTTCCTTCCTCGGATTCAGCCCTATCCTGCTCAAATGGATATCTTCATATTTGGATAACCGCCAATATAGAGTTCGTTTCCGTTCTACTCTTTCAGTTCCTTTTGTGGCAACCTCCGGTGTGCCCCAAGGCAGCCATCTTGGACCCCTCTTTTTCATTCTTGCCATTAATGATGTCGAACAGATCATCCAATATTCTTCTATCTCACTTTACGCGGATGACGCTAAAATTTTCAAAGTCATCACCTCCGATCGAGACTCTCTTCAACTTCAAAATGACCTCGATTCATTCGTCTTTTGGTGTTCTAAAAACTTCCTTGAGTTAAACATTGCCAAATGCGAAGCAATAACTTTTTCTCGTAAAAGTAATAAACCTCCCCCCAGGTCCTATTATCTTCAGAACATTTCCATAAACCGTGTGCAGCTTATCCGAGATTTAGGAGTTCTCTGCGACAGCGAATTAAATTTTCGTTCTCATATTGACGAGGTAATATCAAGAGCTAATTCCGCCCTTGGTTTTATCAAGAGATGGTCCAAAGAGTTCCACAACCCCCTTGTAACGAAATCCCTCTATATTGCCTATGTTCGCCCTCTCCTAGAGTATGCATCGCAAGTGTGGGCTCCATATCAAGCGGTTCATATCTCTAGAATCGAAAGTGTTCAACGTCGTTTTCTGCTGTTTGCCCTTCGGGATCTCTACGATGTTAGAAACTTTCTCACCCTGCCTCCTTACCGCGAACGTCTCGCAATCCTTAATCTCCACTCCCTAGAAAGCAGAAGGAATGTCTTTGACATCATATTCATTCACCGACTTCTTACTGGTAACACTGACTGCTCCCCCCTTTTAAACCTTATCTCCTTCAACACTAATCCCCGAAACGTAAGATCATCCCGATTTTTTTTTCCTGCTCATCGTACATCCTATGGTCTCAACGAACCCCTAACCCGCATGATGAGTAAGATTAACTCGGTTCCTTTTCTTTTCGACCTTAATCTTCCAAGTCCTTGTCTGAAAGTACTCCTTTTAAACCATTTCTCATCCATGTAGTTTAATTTAGCTTTAATTAGTTTTAATTAGTTTAAGTTTAGTATGTTTAAGTTATTTTAAGCTTGTATTAAGCTAATAAATGGGGCGGTAGCCCCACCAAAATTAAAAAAATTAAATTTAAATTTAAATTATGTATACATACATACATACATTACGTCAATATCGTCTGCAGTGACAACCGGACTTGAACAATCCGAGAGAAGAAAACGACAGACGAAGAAATTAACCAACCACAGCAACAATTAATTTTAATTATTTTTTTTTTTATCTTAGTCAATGTAAGAACGTTAGGCCCCCTCTGTGCCAACAACATATAAATACCCACATTGTTAACTTTAAGTAGATCTAATCAAATTGTACATATAATATACTAAGTTCAATAAAAATTAATGCTAATGCTAAAAAATCAATATCGTCTGCGTAGGCGAGTAATTGTACAGACTTTTGAAAGATTGTTCCTCTGGTGTTGGCGTCTGAGTTTCTTACAATCTTTTCAAGTATGATGTTGAAGAAATCGCATGACAGTTTGTCGCCTTGCCTAAAGCCTTTTTCGACATCAAAGGTCTCGGTGAGTTCTTTCCCGACCTTGACGGAGCAGCGTGAATTCTCCAAAGTCATCCTGCATAGTCGTACGAGTTTTGCAGGGACGTTGAAACTAGTCATAGCTCTGTACAGCTCTGTACAGTCTCTGTAAATACTGTCATACGCGGCCTTGAAATCGATAAAGAGATGGTGAATATCGATATTATGTTGTCTGGCTTTTTCCAAGATCTGCCGTAATGAGAAAATTTGGTCTATTGTGGACCTCTCTGGTCTAAAACCACATTGTTAAGAGCCTATCAAGTTGTTGACGTAGGGTTTCAGACGTTCACATATTACAGCAGACAAGATCTTATAAGCGACGTTAAGGAGGCTCATCCCTCTATAATTGGCGCAATTGTGAGGGTCTCCCTTCTTTAGGATCAAGTATACGATACTGAGGTTCCATTCATCGGGCATGCTTTCTTCCAACCATATCATGCAGATCAGCTGGTGCATACTCCTTTCCAACTGGTCTGCAGCTGCCTTGAAAAGTTCGGCATCAAGGCCATCTGTACTTGCAGTCTTATTTGATTTAAGTTTGCATATGGCAAGCTTAACTTCCTCTTGGTCGGAAGGACAGCATTCTTGATCATCGTCCAAGCTGAATGGGGCAATCTGCCTGACAGCGGAATTTGTATCCTTATAAGCAGTCTGCAGAAGTGATCATTCCAGATCCTCAGTAGCGACTGTGACTCTACAACTGTGTTTCCCTGCTGGTCTTTACAGGCTTGAGTTCGAGGCTTGCCACCCTGGCATTTCTGGCGTTCCTGTCATGGCACCTCTCAATTTCCTCAAACGAGCGCTTTTCATGCTGCTTCTTTTTCTGTCTGAGAGTTCGGTGTCCCTCCCTTTTCTCCTTGTAAGTCTCCTTATACTGATCGTAATTAGCCCTTGTTCAGCATTTGACGTGCTTTTTGTTTGGCTGCATTTGCCTACCTGCATTCTTCAACGAACCATGGGTTTCGTTTTGATGGTCGAGTAAAACCTAGAAACTCAAAGGTAGCGGTTCTGATGGTTTCTTGGCATTGCTGCCACTGGTCTTCAATAATTAATGCTGGCAGCATGGGATTCAAGGATAATTAAAGGGACACTCGATTGGAAAAGGCATTGGCAATCTCTTGCGATTGCAGCTTTTCGACGTCATATCTCTTTACAGCGTTAGTTCGTGCAGGTCGTGAACAAGATATCCTCATTCGTACCTTGGCCACAACAAGGTAGTGGTCCGAGTCAAAGTTGGCACCTCGGAAAGTTCGGACATCTAACACACTGGAAGAGTGCCTTGAGTCGATAGCAACATGATCAATTTGGTTGACGGTTAATTGATCTGGGGATCGCCACGTACCTTTATGAATTTTGAGATGCTGGAAGCGTGTACTACTTACAACAAGATTTAGCCCCGCAGCAAAATCGATTAGCCTCAGTCCGTTTTCGGAGGTTCCTAAACAAAGTTCTCATGACGGCGAGGTATGCGCCGAAGGTTTCGTCCTTCCTTGGGATCTACGATTAATCTACTCCAAAAGAAGATCATCGTAGTTCGCAGGAAGGAACTCCGCCTTAATTTCCTGAACTAGCTCCTGCCAGTTCCTCAGCTCACTCCTTACGGTCCTAAACCATAAGAGGGCTCTTCCACTCAACAACTCCGTCGCCGACTTAAAGAAATGTGCCTCAGACACATCGTTCGCTACACGTAATTCTTCAACCCGTTCTAAAAATGAATTCACAGACGAACCATCAGACTCTCCAGTAAATTTCACAACCCACTTTCCTACACGTTCCACTCTTCTCTCATACCTTTCGTACGCACCATGATTCTCTGCCATCCTATCCTCACTTTCAAATCTGTTTTCCCTATCCATTCTATTTTCCCTTTCAAATCTATTTTCCCTATCCATTCTATGTTCTTGATCCATTCTGTTTCCTCTGGCCATTCTCTCTTCACTCACTCTTCGTTCTCGCTCTAGCGCTCTTTCCAATTCCCTAATCCTTAACTTACTCGCACTTTCAACACTTCTTTGCTCATTCATACCTCTAGCAGCCAATATCTCAACAACCACATTATTATCACCGTCATGTTCCCTTGCTCTCGCATTTCTCACATTCGAACCACTCGCTACTGGCAATGGGCTTACGCTCACCGAGCGGCCAGCTGAAACCCCTGGTCGTAAATTTTTCTTGGGGGATTCATCCTCTAAATCACTATCCCCACTATCACCTAATAGCACTCCTAACAACAACAACAACTCATTTTTCAGCTCACTCTGTACTTCTTCCTCATCATAATTCTCGCACACTGCCCTGCCAATTCGAGCTAACGCCCACTCAATCTTTGTTAAAATCTTCACACATTCAGACGATTTCGGATCTTTCGGGGGATCCTTCAGTAACATTCAAATATCTTCTATTTTCAACTTCACAGCCTCACTGTCTTCTTGGAAACTAAATGGGTAAGCCTTCGAATTTTCCAGCGAACCCCGCGATTCAAGTACTCTTGAGGATCTGAGGGCTTTCCTCATCACCTCAACCGTACTGACTTTCAACCCACGAATTTGCATTTCATACGCAAGTTCATCCTGAGCCAAACGACCAATATTCATTTTTAACGACAACAAACAACTCTTTGCAAGTTAAAAAAAGTAATGCTCTAAGCCCCTCTACAGAAAACTTTCAACTCGCAAAACCACAGCAGCTATTTAGTTTAATCAGAAAGCACCACAAACTATCAATTTCAAAAAAAATTCTCAAAACGAAATCTCACAAACCGAAAACAAAATAAAACAAACTCTCTGTTTTCAAAAACACAAAGATTTAAAAACACACTTTATCAGCCAAAAAAAACCAAGAAAATTACTGTAACCGATGTGAGTATCCTAAAAGTAACTCAACTACAAAAAAAAATATTAATTACAAAAAAAACACCCTTTTTCAAAATCTTTTACCAAAAAAAAAAATTCACACCTCACAAACTCGAGTTCAAAATCCAATCGCTCGATTGCAAAACAAAATTTTAACAAAAAAAAAACCCATTAAGACTTTTCCAAAAAAAAATTCACACCACACAAACTCAAGTTCAAAATCCAATCGCTCGATTGCAAAACAAAATTTTAACAAAAAAAAAACCCCCTGTTTAAAACTTTTCCAAAAAAAAAATTCACACCACAACTCACAATCTCAATTTCACACAATCTCTGATTTCTCAAATTAAATAATATTGAAATGTACTGTACACCAAAAATATTTCAAAAAAAAATTCAACCACAGAAAAAAAGGTTTGAGAAACACTGGATTTCGCTAGCACAACAAGTTAAGTACTACTAATATGCAACACTGCCCTACGTCCATACAAACAAGGCAGAAAAGAGAAAAAAAAACAACACCGAAGGCCAGGTAACCGACGCACGCTCTGTACACAATTAATGTCAACCAACGATTAACGATTAACGATTTTTATTGAACAAAAGGATATATACAATTGATACTTAAATATAATACGTTTCTTAATAATATGATTAATTTTGCTGTGTTGGCACATAAGGGGCCTAACGATATACATTGTCGGTTATTTAAATTAAGGGTAAAGCTTAAGTTTATGGTTATTAAAAAAAATGTAATAATTTGTTAGATTTATATAACTGTAGGAGTGTTCAGTTCCTGTTGTCCTTGGGGTTAGTTGTGGTGGAGGTGGAGGTGGTGGAGGATGGTGGTGTAGGAGTTGGATTGGGCGGGGCGGGTGATGTGGTGATGGGGCAGCTAGCCACGGTGGTGGGTTGACGCTGCCTCAGCGTAGAAAGCCATTGCCTCATCGTTGATGAATGTGTCGTCTTCCATCAGTGTCATCGCATCGATGTATCTCGGGTCCGGGTGTCGATCTTCTTCTGTTATCCTTCTTACTAAGGGGTTCGGATGGTTGGCCAGGTTTTCCAGTAGGCGTCTTCCAGATTGCACCAAGTATTTGTCTATGGGGATGACCCTTGCTTCTTCATAGAGCTTTCTGTTGCTGACGTTTTTCCTGCGTATCGGATCGTAGCCAAGCCCTGTGCATATGCGCAGAACCTTCCTCTCGAATACAGCCAGTTTTTGCATTTTCGTCTTGGATATTGTGAACCAGACGGGAAAGCAGTAGGTGATTACAGGTCGTATTAGCTGCTTGTACAGCAACAATTTTGTATTTTGGCTGAGTCCATTTCTTTTGCGCATCAGCGGATGGACGCGATGAAAAGCAAAGTTAGCTTTTTTGACGACTGCAGTGGCGTGCGGGTTGAAACGCATCAATTCGTTGAAATGGACTCCTAGATACTTGACCTGCTTTTTCGGCCTGAGTTGTGTACCGTCGGGAAGGTTTACGCAGATGTTGTGGCAGTTTGCGGCTGATCTCGAACGTCTCCGTCCTTGTGTTGGTCTTCTTATGCAAATTAGCTCAGATTTCGCTGAATTTATTTTGATTCCCCATCGATTGTAGAACTCGAAGAGCTTTTTTACGTGGTCTTCAACTCTACGAGCAGCGATCACAGGTGACAGTGAGTGCGCGTAGGTTAGTGAGTCATCCGCAAAGAGAAGGTTGGTGGTGCTTTCTGGTTGAGGTTGGTCGGAGGTGAAGATGCTGTATAGGAAGGGACCTAGCTTCGATCCTTGAGCAACCCCTGCTCGGATGGGTCTGGTTGAAGATACGGTGTTGTCTACTTGCACGTAGAAAGACCTGGAATGAAGAAAATTAAACAAAATTTTAATTAATGAACCTGGAAAGCGTAAAATGGTTAGTTTGTGGATAAGTCCGTTTATCCAGACACTGTCAAATGCCTTCTCAACGTCCAAGAAACATCCAACTGTTGTTTGGTGGTTGTTGAGTTTCCTTATAACGTCCCCTTGGAGCTTCAAGAGCGGATGAATGGTAGAATGTTTCTCCCGGAATCCAAACTGCATATTCGGGATGATGCTGTTGTCATTACAGAATGCCTTGAGCCTTCGGAGAACCAGATCCTCCAGAATTTTGCTGACGTTGCTGAGTAGGGATATGGGCCTGTAACCGGACACAATGTTTCGGTTTCCTTTTTTGGGAATGGCCACGATCTTCGCCTTCTTCCATCGCTCGGGAAAGTGGCAGTTGTTGAGGCAGTTGTTCATCACAATGGCCAGAAAGATCATCACTGTTTGAGGAAGTATCTTAAGAACGAATTTTGAGATTTTGTCCGGCCCAGCTGATTTTTTGGGGCGCCCACTTTGGATCAAATCTAGAATATCTTCTGGAGTAGTGAAAATGGTGCCTTCACTGGGATCACATGAAGGGTTCTCGTCACTGAAAACGGTTTCTTCGATTGTGCTTCCTTCAATCAGCTGGACCGATGTGAGTATCCTAAAAGTAACTCAACTACAAAAAAAAAATATCAATTACAAAAAAAAACACCCTTTTTCAAAATCTTTTACCAAAAAAAAAAATTCACACCTCACAAACTCGAGTTCAAAATCCAATCGCTCGATTGCAAAACAAAATTTTAACAAAAAAAAAACCCATTAAGACTTTTCCAAAAAAAAATTCACACCACACAAACTCAAGTTCAAAATCCAATCGCTCGATTGCAAAACAAAATTTTAACAAAAAAAAACCCCCTGTTTAAAACTTTTCCAAAAAAAAAAATTCACACCACAACTCACAATCTCAATTTCACACAATCTCTGATTTCTCAAATTAAATAATATTGAAATGTACTGTACACCAAAAATATTTCAAAAAAAAATTCAACCACAGAAAAAAGGTTTGAGAAACACTGGATTTCGCTAGCACAACAAGTTAAGTACTACTAATATGCAACACTACGTCCATACAAACAAGGCAGAAAAGAGAAAAAAAAAACAACACCGAAGGCCAGGTAACCGACGCACGCTCTGTACACAATTAATGTCAACCAACGTAAATATGTATGTATTTATGTAGATAAGTGCAAATCAAATTATTTTTTTTTCACGAAGTAATTGATATTAAATAAGTATTTTAGAATGTAGGTATGTATATGTGCATATAAAGAAGTTAAATGAATAATGACTGAACTAATGAACTTAATCAAATAAATAGTAGCAAAAAACCAATAAAAATGAAAAGCAAAAGCAACCTTACTTGGGGTGTACAACTGAATGTATGTACACTTTTACAAACTTCACTTTCCAGAAACAGAACAAATCACTTGTTTGAATGATGATAATATTGTTGATGAGTTTTCGATTTTCGTTGTTGCAAATTGCAGGAACCTAAATAGGGGTAAAAAAAACACAGCAGTAAAAATTCAAGAAGAAAGGTAACAAATATCACAAACAATTTCACAGAACGATACACTTTTACAACACAAGTTTTTCCACAAGATTCTCACACAGGCCCCACGTTGGGCGCCAATTTGTTGCACCTTTTTCTCGCCAACACTTTCTTTTCTTTGAGGATATCAATTATACGTTTATTTAATAAAATAGTTAAATTTACGATGGAAACGAAACTTTGAAAACCGCGTACTAAAATAAAACAATTTAACTAGAATTATGCACCGCCGGCTGGCGTGCGGCAAGAATGTAGAATGACAATGACAGATGGAAATGCCGGCAAGAAAAAAAAAAACAATGGTGCATCCAGCAACAGATGTATGCTGCCACCGCGACTAGCTCAGCTGGGTGTGTTCGATCGGTTGATAGGGTGAGATTTAAAATTAATCGAAATCAATCAAAGGTTGGGGAATTAATCGAAAATGGATAAATGTGATTATAATAGAAGTTGTATAGATGATCAATTTAGAGGACAGGGTGTCCTAAAAATTGTGGGCGCCAGAAAATTTTTAAAGGTGCAAATTTCCAAACCTTAGTGCTGAATCGTAACGGAAAAGAGATAAAAAGAAAATATCGACCAGAAAGAAGAACAATGATGAGTAAACAATGAAAGTAATAATGTTTTTGAATTCCCAAAGGGAAGTTTGAATTATTTTATTGTTTTAATAAGTTATCTGGGGAAACCGTGGTCGTAACCTGGACTAAGACCAGAATCTTTTCGTAATAAAATAAATGGAGGTATAAACGTGGAAAATAGGTGATCGTAAAATTAAATGAAGTTATATAAATAAGCAAGACGGTCAGGTGGACCGTTGCAATGTTGAACAAAAGAAAGGGTACCGAAGGTTGAACGGTTAAAGGAATTTCCCGAAAATTCCCAAGGTGGGTTGAAAATTAAAGGTGGTCACGCGCCAGGCAATTTCCTGGATAATTCACAGAATTAAAGGGGCAACACAGTATTTCAATTCAAAATTTTCACCAGTAAAAAAAATACGTCTCACAAAAAAAAAAGCTCAATATACTTAGCTTTGTTCTGATTTTCTCCTCCTACAACTCCCTGCTCGATTTATTCTCCTGCGGATCTATCTATATCCTTCTTTGCTCCGAATCCTTCCTCGTTTCACTCTCTATTTTTCTTTCCAAAAAGAACTCAAACTTGCTAAAATTTCTTACTGCATGAAATTTCTCGATCTAAATAAAAAAAAACTTATTTTCAATTTCCTTTTCTCGATATTTCTTCACTCTCTCCGTATGAACACCTTGATAGCTAACCAAGAAGTGTCCACCACTTCAAGCCTAGCTCTTTGTCTGGCCTCAACCCCGCTCTCAGACACACACACATTCATACGGTCAACCAATCACTTTCGTGGATTCAGTATCACGACATCAGCCACCGTTGGTGTGCTGTGCCATCGCTGTCGAATTCCAACGAAAGTGCGCATGCGCAACCACTACACACATAGAGTTCGACAAGTTGTTGGTGTCGTCCAAAACTTGCCCTCTCTCTCATCATTCTCTCAGTTCGAAAGTTCGACAGGTGGTTGGTGTCATCCAACACTTGCCGATCTTGATAGGTGAGTCCAGGCCCCAAGAACACCTAATCTCACAACCTTCGTGAAAAAGAATCGAACTACGCTGAAATTGAAAATAAGTCATCGCTGAGCATTCTCTCAGTTACATTTAATCGCGTGGAGAGTGAATCGAGTAAGTAAACACAACTAATTCCTAATAAACATTTTTTTAACATTTTCTTTCGGGAGAACTATAGGGGGAGGAAATCTTAATTCACCGAAAATCCCTATCCTACACTGGTGGCCTCTTTTGCGGATTTGGGGGAGGAGGGAAGAATTTTAACGTTTCAACCTTTGGGTACCTTATTAAAGTTAGGTTGGGCAGAAGGCCATACTAGTTTTGTCAAAGTGACGTAAAACGTTGAGTAGGCATTTATCATCTACAATTGATGGTGGTGTTGTGTCATCTCGTGTTCACACCGGACATTTTCAATGTATTGCGTGAGACCGCCCGTCTGCACACTTCTTGCTCATCGTTGGGGATCGCCTGTCCCTTTGTCGGTCTAGCCTCGACCAATTTTGCCTCATCACCCTACGTGGGATGTTTTTGCATAATGCTGGGTGAGTAAACCATAGGCTGATGGAACCTTGGTTGCCCCTACTCTCCCAGAACTATGCAGCCACATCCAAAAACGAAGAAGAGGAAGGGATACGAGAAAGGATCCTAAGGATACTTTTTGTAGCGGTAAATTTTACCGTGACAAATCGAATCCCTTACCAATTGAAGCGTCATCCGTTAATAGGCGAGCTTTTGTCGATAGAAAAGACTGCCACTCAATTAACGTGGTGCTAGTTATACAGGTGCTGTTTTTGTGTCGTAAATAGCTAAAAACCTTTTTAAAACTCAACTTTCTTTAATTTGAATAAAAAACATTTCAATACCCTTTAAACGACATTCATTTCTCCGTTTCGGTTTGTTTACATTTTGTATGTTGCTCAGTGTGGAACGTATAGGTTTTGCTCGATTTAATATTCAAATTTAAGACTTTATGTAGTTCTATTCTATGTACTTATGTACATTCTCCCGCCTCTAAATGTTGAGTGGTCAGATCCCAGCACCATATCACAGGGATGATATTAGGAAATTCGCCTTCACCGGTTTCAGTCACAGAGAAATTACAGCAGGAGAGCAATGGTTACAATGGCTGTCAGGAATACACCTGACACACTTAGACCAATACTAGATCCATTGTGAGGAGAGCTAGAGCTGTGTCAATCGCGATTGATTCGGTCTATTCGACCCGTTCACTGGAAATGATTGATGATTGCAATCATACAAAAGTAAAACAATCAATCACCATTTCAATCATTTCCATAGAACGCCACTGAAATAAACTCAGTATTTTACTATTATATGCTGTATCTGTATGAGATGAGTGAAGACTACCGAAACTGAAACCAATGATTTGATAGAAACGAACCACCGAGACAGAAACCAATCGTTTGTAGGAGCCGAACGTCTGAAAATGAAACCAATCACTTGAACGATAGACGAACGACCGAGATTATAACCAATCGTTTGAACGAAATGAACAACCGAGACTAAAACCAACCACCAATCACTTGAACGAAACGACCGACTGAGATTGAAACCAATCGTTTGAACGAAACGAACGAACGAGACTGAAACCAATCACCAATCACTTGAACCAAACGAACGACCGAGACTGAAACCAATCGTTTGAACGAAACCCGAAACGATTGACCGAAACTGAAACCAATCAAACAAGTACTACAGTACTCTGTCTACTTTGATGCTCATAGAATGATGCTATTGCTGAATAGGTGGGCGATGTTTTTTATTTCAGATGAAGCACATATCCATAATTACGTTTATTTTATATTTTCGGCCTTAAGAATTTGATAGATTAAGAACTTTTCTAGTCCTTGTTTTAAAGCGATATGGAAAGATTTCTACTTCGAATTTTTTAAGCCATTCTCACTGAAAATGTAAAATGAATGTAATGTGTGTATGTATATGCACATCTAAAAAATAAAATCATACCCTATCTACAACTCAGTACCATACTACTGGTTCTTGCCTACGTTTCTGTTTCGATGTTGACTCTTACCTCGTTTCCACTTAGAATCGGGTAATCGAATCGGATTATGATTCAGATTTCGATGCAGGTATCCACTGAATCGAGTAATCTAGGTATAAAACACACTCTTTTGAATCGATCCAGCTACAAGAGCTGTATCGGATCGGGTAATCCTATTTCAATTCGATGTAGGTAATACACTGGCACTCAATAGCATTGAGGGATGATAAATTAGTCGTCGATGGAAAGGTTTTCACCTGGGATTCCGGCCTGGGACTTAGGTGTGGTGAAAATGATGGCACCAACACTTTAAAATCAATTTTTGGAGACACTACGTTCATACAAAATTTGATGAATGAACTTTTAATAAGTAAAAATAATGTGTATCACACGTCAAATAAGACATTTAATGGAAATGTCAACATGAGTGACAGAATAAACTTCAGGGTGATCCCACAGCAGTTAGAAGATAATTTGGGTGCAACCACAAGTGATGCTCGCTTACACGAGGCATGAGATTTATCAGTCTGCCAGAATGAAAATATTTTTATTAGTAAAATTAAAATTGTAAGTTATAACGTAGCAGGAGTAAAAAATAAAAATATGTTTGTGAACTTTTTCAATTATATAAAGAGTTTTGATATTTTTGTTCTACTTGAAACACATTTGTTAGAAGGAGAAGAAGATAGATTTAAGAAGTTATTTTTAGAGTTTGAATTAAGATGGAATCATGCTGTAAAAACATCAATCCTTGGTCGTGGAAGCGGGGGCGAGCTTTTCGGTTATCGCAGAAATCTTATTAGAGTGGATTTGAAGTATAGGAGAACAGAAGAACTATGGGTGCTTGATGTTGAGTTCAGTGGCAACAAAATGAAGCTGGTTCCGGTTTATCTCAATTGTAATCGTTGGCAATCAGATTTTGAAAAACTATGTGACAACCTGCAGGACATTGATTCGACAAACATAATGCTAATTGGAGATTTCAATGCCAGAATCGGTCTATCCCAAAACAACTTCAACAGTACACATTACCCCTTCTTCAACTTGAACCGTAACTCGAAAGATGATTTGTGCGATAGCAAGGCATCAAAAATATTGGAGCTCGCAGATGAATTCAACTGCCATTTTCTCAATGGAAGTTGTACAGGAGATCCAGAAGGAGAGTATACCTTCATTAGAGGAACAAGTTGTTCTGTCATCGACTACTACTTCGTATCTGGAATATGGAATGATATTATGAGCAGTTTTGAAATAGGATGCAATACATTTTCAGATCATATGCCCCTTGAAATTGTCCTTTCAATCACAGCATCGCAATTCCCAGTCAACACAAAGGAGCTAAATCTTGTCCCAAAAATGATATGGAATGATAGAAACCGAAACACTTATAAGACAAACTTAAACAAAGAACTGGAAGCGCTTGGAAAAAGGGATATTCGTGCTGATATAAGCACCCCCTCAGGAGCTATTAAAAAAGCATATCCGCAAAGTAGCCCTCGAAGCAATAAAGAGCTATTCAAACAAAAGTGGTTTGATTTAGAATGCATAAAAGCAAGAAATTTATCGTTTAAATACCTTAATAAAAAATTATATGCAGATGCGAATAGAAATTTCAAACGACAATGCTATTCCAAAAAGGTGTCCTTTGAGAACTTAAATATAGAAATTATAAATAAAGCACACTCATCTTCAGAGTTCTGGAAAGCTGTTAAGCATTTTAATGGAAAAACAAATGTCATAGCACATGGGTTACATGCATCTAGTCTTAGAGACCATTTCACCAGCCTTCTCAATATCTCATCAAGTGGACCTGTGGTACAATATGCAGCCCCCTCAATTAAAGATGATTATTTAGATGTACCTTTCTCAGTCCAAGAAGTGGAAAAAGTTGTCGATAATGCAAAATTAAACAAAGCCCCAGGGGATGATCGTATCCCCTTCGAGTTCTCCAAGCACGCAACGGAAAAATTCATCTACCTACTTACATCTGAATTTAACCGAATTTTTGAAAACGCGTCAGTCCCGCAAGCATTTCAAAAATCAATTATCTTCCCGATACACAAAAAGGGTAACTACGAGGACCCAGCAAACTACAGAGGGATCTCTTTCCTTAACACTTGCGCTAAGCTTTTTGCGGGACTCATTCACAACAGACTGTCAAAATGGGTTGAGGACAGACAAATTTTATCGGAATTTCAAGCTGGTTTCAGGAAAGGTTACTCGACGATAGACCATATTTTTTCGCTATGGAACATTGCTGATCTCTATAAAAGGAAACAAAAGAAACTAAACGCGTTCTTTATAGACTTCCGTGCAGCTTTTGACTCTGTTGATCGTGAAGCTCTCTTCTACAAGTTTTGTGTGATTGGAGTGTCGAGCAAAATTATAAGAGTGCTAAGGGCGATGTATGACAACAACGTAGCTTACGTATGGGATGGCGAGACTATATCAGAGGAGTTTACAACAACCACTGGTCTCAAGCAAGGCTGCGTTCTGAGTGCCCTGCTATTTATAATTTTCATAAATGATATTACTGATGAAGTGAGAGGTGGAATCACTGTGGAAGGAATGACTGTTCCAGCACTTATGTATGCAGATGACATAGTGATCTTCTCTGAAACGGTAGATGGAATGCAGCTCATGATAAATAGGCTTAAGGTCTATTGCAACCGATGGAATCTTGAAATCAACCTGCAGAAATCGAAAGAGATGATTTTTAGAGGCGGAGGTGGCAGGCATTCACGAAATGAAAAATGGGAGTATAGTGGCCAAGCAGTCGAAGTTGTCCGCGAATATAAATATTTAGGAGTTCTGATAACCTCAAATCTGAACATGAAGAAGCACCTGGAGGGAAAATTGACTGACGCTAAACGAGCCATTTCGTCGTTATGGGAAAAATGCATCAAGAACTAATACATTGAACACAGCGCAAAACAAAAATTGTTCCGAGCTACGGCATTGTCAATCCTGTTCTACGGGGCGCAAGTGTGGGGACATTGCTCCATGGAACCTGTGGAAAATTTTTTAAGATATTTCGTTAAAAGGATATTTCGATTACCAATGAACACTCCAAATTACATGATTTATCTTGAAACGGGAACACCACCTTTAATTATGGACAACCTTGCAATGCACTTTAACTATATTGTAAAGGATATGGAAATGGAGGATAACAGGTTACCAAGAAAAGTTTTAACAGCTGCTATCAAAAGAAAAGGAACAATGTTCGAAGAATGGACTAACCTTGCTGCAACGAGTTGCATCACCATAAATATAAGTGCTAACGAGCAACCGTACATATTAAGAAGAAAGTTCAAGGAAATCCTGGAAAAGTTTGGAAAAACCCTGTTTCAAAGATATGTTTCAGAAGCCAGCTCTTCTCTGTTTAGAGGATACTACAGTCGTCTAAGTTGTTGCAGCAGAACTCGTACCTTTTAAATAAGAACCAATTGAATAAAATAAGCATTATCTTCAAAGCGAGAGGAGAACTGCTCAATCTTAACTTCGTACTTCATCGACCAGATCTGCCCTTACTATGCAGTCTTTGCAATTTAAGAGCGCGTGAAGATACATTTCATCTTATTGCGATATGCCCAATCCTGGCAGAGTTCCGGTATAGATATTTCAGCAAAGACAAGATGACGGAAGGAGAAATGCTCAGCATACTCAACGGTGACCAAGGATGGGACAGGCTTTACAACTACATCATAACAGCATTAAGATATAGGAAAGCTATTCTTGAAGAAGATTTCTAGTAATTTTTACTTCGTCCAAACTATCCTGCTTTTATATTTTTTAACACAACTTATTATTATTTCTATTAACGTAAACATAATTCAAAATGTCAATCTGGTAGACGGCCACAAAGGCCATACTAATTAGGCTTAAGAATTATTTTTTTCAAAAATGTTAAAATGCAATGAAATAAAGGAGTCATTACAACTAAAAACTAACTAACACTGGCACTAATTCGAATTGAAGTGTGATTCAATTCTAAGTGGAAACGAAGTATCTATTGCACCTATGCATGCATGTAGGTAGACACGAAGCGTAAACAGAGAGTAATACAAATTAACAAATACAACGCTGCAGGCTGCACTGCAAATGATTGGTTTCAATTTCGGTCGTTCGTTGTTCTCGTGCGTCTATTGGTTTCAGTTTCTATCTTTCTATCAATCTATTGAACGATTGATGATTGATTCGTTCACTGGAAATGAACGATTGACACAGCATTAAGAGCAAACCAATCACACACAACATCTGTCCTCAAACTGATTTCACAAACACCACTCTTTTTTCAGACTTCAAACCCGGTTTGAAATCCGAAAACAAAGTGGTGTTAGTAGTTTCACTGACACAACCTTATATTGAGCTGAATACGTGTATCACGGGTAGATTTCGTGTTACAAAAGCAACAATGTAAACAAATGGGGTTAGAGAAGAAAAAATTTTCCCTCTTGTTTTTTTTTCCTCTAAGGTCTAAGCTCTAAGGCTTCAGTTCGAATCCAATAAATTCCGCTGCAGTGGTCCGACAAGTTCGGACATGCAAATAGACAAGAGAATTTATAACATAAAGGATCTCCCAAACCAAAGCTGTATTGCCGTCGCGTCAGCGGCATTTGCAGTTGCGACAACGCGCCGCTCTGGGTGCGGCGAAAAAACGTTATAAACGTATATCCACACCGAAGCGTTTCTTGCAGCGTCAAAGCAACTCATTTTTGACATTTGTGACTTGTAAGAATTTATTATTGTTCTTTTTTTTCGTCTTTCGAAATTTGTGAACCAGGAGAATAATATTTCTCAAAAACCAAGAAAAATAGTGGTAAGTGTGAAATAATATTTTTCAACAACAACAACTCACCGCAGTTACAACAATTTCTTTTCTTCAAGACAGACTTGTCGACGAACCACTATCCTCAGCAGATGAAACATCTGAACAAAACTTTTACCTTTTGGGAACAAAAATTGTTACCGATATTTAGCCTTCAACTACCTCTGCGGCTCTGCCTTGAGCGCAAATCAATCTTCCGAAGAAAGCAATACTAAGCCGTTCGTGATGTACAAAGTGATTGTGGACTCAAGAATGAAAATGGTTCAGCTAAAACGGCACTTGGAAGCATTGATACGTGTGCTGGGTAATTATTTCAAAGTCTCCCGAAAATACGACAACAGATCCAATATTCCAATTTACCCGTCGCATACATTGCTATTTTTGAGTGAGGGAGTGACGGTGATCGTTGGACTGAGAAAGATTTTGCAGAACAACGAACGCAAAGCTAAAGTAGGTATACTTCGTGCAATTAAGTGAACTAAACAAAGAATTCTGGAAGGCTCCCATGTGTGTGAATGGATTTTTAACGAAGGAATGACGGTGCGTGACGCCAAAAAGCAAATGTAAGACTTTGAGATTTGAGTGTTGATAATTGTCGTCTATGGGTAAAAGGAGGCAGAAATCCCCTTTATTTTTTGGGCGATGCTGAACTGTTGAGCAGTGTTACGTATTTCCAAACACGGCCCTTGAAAATTGACGTTCTCTTTTTTCTGAACACTCCGGAAATAAGGATTGTGAATAACTCACTATATATGTCAAATGAAATACATGCTTTCTTCCTTTTTAATTGGATCTCCGACCGATCTGGTCGCAAGTGTTAAGCTTTAAATAAAGATATAGTTTACTTAGTACTCTGCGGTTTCCATCGGGTTTTATTTCGTTTATAGATACACAACAGTGGCGACGAGGACTTAAGAAAAAAAGAACCTATCCGATCAAGATGGATGCAGAACAATTAAAAACGCTTCTAACTGCGATTAAAACTGCGATTCAGGGTAGTAACAATACCGGCCAATCGGCAGCATCACAGCAGGAAATCATCCAAATTGAGAGCTTCAATGAGGATAACGAAAGTTGGGAAATTTTCACTAAGAGATTGGAAAATTTTTTCAGGTTAAAGAAGTTAACTGCGGACACCGAAGAAGTACGTAAAAGCAAAAAGGATTGGCTTATCCACGCAATCGGTGCAAAAACCTTACAACTTCTTTGTAATTTAACAAGCCCTGATGATCCCCAATCTAAAACTTACGACGAGTTGGTCAAACTGGTAAAAGAACACTTACATCCAGCACCAAGTGTAATTGCAGAACAAAATCGTTTTACTAAACGTATACAACACGAAGGTGAAAGCATCTCAAACTTTGTGGCAGAGTTGAAAAAAATGTGCAAAAATTGTAATTTTAAATGTGCATCTTGCCAGGCATCTACAGCCGACGCACATTTGAGACAGCAATTTATAAGTGGTTTGCGAAATGCACACTGGCTGGAGAAATTAATTCAGCTCAAAGAACCGAACAATAAATTCATTGACTGCGTCACAGCTACACTGGCTATGGAGTCGGCACAAAAAGATTCAAAAGAAATTCAAAATCTACAAGCTACGACGTCAATGGCTCACCAGAATCAATTATCAAAACATAATCCTCAACTAAACAAAAAAAATACAAAAATACCGCAACGTTTCGCCAGCAAGCAAGTACACACGAGCCCTACAAGTTGTTTTCGTTGCGGAGATAAGCAGCACTTGGGAAATGAATGTCGTCACATTCACACAATATGTTCGAAGTGTAAAAAAATTGGACATCTAGCTCGTGTCTGCATGAGTGGCTCGCGTACCACGCAACCACCACCGCCACCCTCGCAAAAACGTAGCACAGGCAAAACGAATTGTCAAAATCAATTTCAGTCCCTTGACGATCAGGCAGATGACAATGATCGCTTTTATATAAATCATTTGAGTGAAGTTGTTCTCCCAGAAGAAAAAAAGAAACCTAATAAAATTATGTTGAGTGTCAGGTTAGACGGCGTATCTAAAAGTCTAGAGCTAGACACTGGAGCAGCGGTTTCATCAATATCACATGAGGATTTTGTAAGATCGTGGCCTAAGAAACAAATTAATGAGTCTTCTATTCCTTTTCAGACGTACACAGGTGAAGTGATTAACACTTTAGGCTATGCTACCATGCATGTAGAATACGGGGCAGAAGTAGCAAAGGCGAATATGTATATAATGCCCGGCAGAGTCGACGCAATTTTTGGAAGAGAGTGGCTCAAACTTTTCAAGGTTAAATTGCCAGAAATGCACCAAATGAAAGAAGAAGACAAGCCTGGGTTAAAGGAAGAAATTATGCGTGGTTTAAAAGCAAAATTCGCAGACGTTTTTCAACCGGGGGTGGGGAAGATTAACAATTACGAAGCAAAGTTGTATGTTCAAGAAAACACTCAACCAATTTACTTTGCGGCTCGTAAGGTACCGTATGCCATGCAAGGTAAAATGGAGAAGGAGATTCATCGTCTGGAGGAGGCTGGAATAATAACGAAGATGCAGTTCAGTGAATGGGGCACGCCAGTAGTGCCAATTCTGAAAAAGGATGGATCAATCAGACTGTGTGCAGACTATAAGATCACCCTCAACAAGGTACTTAAAAGTGACAACTTCCCGATTCCGCCAATAGAAGATATTTTTGCCACGTCGATGGAAGGTGGAAAAATTTTCACAACATTGGACATCAGTGAGGCTTACCTACACATGCCAATGGATCAGCGAAGTGCACAGATGCAAGCGATCACTACAATTAAAGGAGACTACCAGGTAAATAGACTGATGTACGGGACTAAGGTGGCACCGGCGATTTGGCAGAGGTACATCCAACAGACTTTGAAGGACATAGATGGAGTGTGTGTTTTTCTGGATGACATCAAGGTTCAGGGTAGAAATTTTCAAGAACACACTGCTCGTTTAGATGAAGTACTTAGCCGACTTAACAAAGTGGGGTTGCGGGTAAACTTTAACAAATGTAAATTTTTCGAAAATTCCATTACTTACCTAGGTCATGTGATCTCGGCGAGAGGTTTAGAGAAAACCAAAGACAAGGTTCAGGCCATTATGGATGCACCTGCCCCGAAGAACATCACGGAGGTGCGAAGTTGGTTGGGCTTGGTAAACTATTACGGAAGGTTTTTACAAAACTTATCAGCGAAATTACACCCACTCCACCGCCTTTTGCAAAAAGACGTGGTATTCAACTGGAATGAGGAATGCGAGAACGCTTTTAACCTTATTAAGGATGAAGTTACTTCGGACGTGGTGTTAGTGGCTTATGAGCCAGCGCTGCCCTTGTCATTGGCAACCGATGCAAGTCCATATGGACTAGGAGCAGTGCTGTCTCACACTTATCCAAATGGACAGGAGCATCCGATTGCTTATGCTTCCCGATCGCTGTCATCATCCGAGAAGAACTACAGCCAAATTGATAAGGAAGCCACCGCCATTTTTTGGGCGCTTAAACGATTTTTCCAATATTGCTACGGACGTAAGTTTACATTAATAACTGACCATAAGCCTTTGGTAGCTATTTTCAGCCCAGATAAAAATCTGCCAAGCATGGTGGCAACACGCATGCTGCATTATGCCCAGTTCCTACAAGGTTTTACCTACAATATTGTGTACCGGTCGACGGATGAACATTCAAATGCAGATGCGCTTTCAAGGCTGCCACTGGAAGCTGGAAGAGTTGATGAGATAGATGACATTACTTACTACCAAATGCAGCAATTTGATACGGTTCCAGTTACGCATAAGATCGTTGCAAAGGAGACAACAAAAGATGAAGTACTGAAAGAAGTACATTTTGCTTTGCTGACGGGGAAGAAGATTTTGCATCCAGATTTCATAGGTAAAGATCAAGAATTCTCTTTATCCGATGGTGTAATACTCAGAAATAGCCGAGTAGTTATACCTAAATGTTTGAGGGGGCTTATTCTGACTGAACTGCATGCGGCACACGTAGGTATAGTGAAGATGAAAGCCCTTGCCAGAAGTTACGTTTGGTGGCCGCGCATCGATTCGGATATTGAAAATATGGTTCGCGAATGTTTTGCATGCAGAAGCACTATGAAGCAGTCTACAAAAAGGGTACATCATCCATGGGAGTACCCAACTAGTGCGTGGCAGAGAGTCCACATAGATTTCGCAGGTCCTTTCATGGACAAGTATTTCCTCATCGTGGTCGATGCGCATTCGAAGTGGCCGGAGATTATTCCCATGACTTGCATCACCGCGTCGAAGACAATAGCTGTGTTGCGTGACATTTTTGCCCGGTTTGGGTTACCTGTAACATTAGTCAGCGATAACGGTTCTACTTTTACGTCGGGGGAGTTTCAGAAATTTACCAGAGCAAATGGAATCGTCCACAAGTTTTCCGCGCCGTATCATCCCGCTACAAATGGCCAGGCAGAAAGATTTGTGCAGAACATGAAAGTAGCACTTCGGAAGATGGTTAACGACTCTGGGGATTTAAATCTGAAGCTTTCCAAATACCTGCTGCAATACCGAAAAACACCAAATTCTACAACTGGAATAGCACCATGTATGTTGTTTTTGCAGCGAGATATTCGTGTACGCCTGGACTTAGTCCGTTCCAAAACAAAGGAAAGTGTTCAACAGAAACAACAATGCACAAACTATGAAAATGGAATGCAGTACTATCCTGGCGATATGGTGCAAGCCAGGAATTACACATCCAAGGACAGGAAATGGGAGTTTGGTAGAATAGTACGCAGAGATGGATCGCTACACTACTTTATAAATGTAAATGGGAGTTTGTGGCGAAGACATGTGGATCAAATTCTAAAGTGCAACATTGATCCATCAAAAATCATGAAGGATTGTGACATCGAGGTAACATCTTTGATTCCTTTAACTAAAACGCCATCTACTTTCACAGATCAAAACACTGAAGTCACGCTTAGGGAACCAGAAATAAGGGATCCGAATATAGAGTCATACGATTGCAAAGTGGCAGCTGTTGAAGAAGAAGTGGCCAGTGACCCCAAACAAATTGCGGATGGTCAGCCTACAGTTAGACGGAGCACCCGAACAAAGAAGCCGGTAGAACGTTTCGGATATACTTCGTTTTAGTGGTGAGGACTGTTACGTATTTCCAAACACGGCCCTTGAAAATTGACGTTCTCTTTTTTCTGAACACTCCGGAAATAAGGATTGTGAATAACTCACTATATATGTCAAATGAAATACATGCTTTCTTCCTTTTTAATTGGATCTCCGACCGATCTGGTCGCAAGTGTTAAGCTTTAAATAAAGATATAGTTTACTTAGTACTCTGCGGTTTCCATCGGGTTTTATTTCGTTTATAGATACACAACAAGCAGTAATGGAAGGGTGCCTATATCTTCTGAAGTAAGTTTTATTACAAATGTAAAAGATGAAAGTTAACATAAATATATATATTTTTAGTTCATAAAACAGGAGTGTGAAGGCAAGACCACACCTCAAACAGGTCAAGACAGTCTGACGATATTCGTAAGACGGTGGTACCCTGACACTCTGGAGTTAGACAAATTCGAAGAAATCACGTATGAAAGTAAGTTTTATTTAATTTTCTAGAATTGATCTATATTTGAAAGAGATAATTATAAAACAAGAATTGGAATTAAAGTTTGGTTCTGACTTCGTTTTGCAGTATTTGTTCAAATGGTGAAACGTTTTTTCAAATTTTTAATTGATTACATAGTTCTATATATAGAATACATGCATTTTTCAATATTTTTTTTCATGAATTTTTAGAGACCACTGACCACAAAAACTGGCAGCCATATCGGGTATTCCAGAAGAAAACATTGCATACAGCAAGGTAAACAGAAAAATACCTACTCTTGTTGCTTCAGATCAACTCTTCCTTTCATTTACAAACATCTCACTGGTCACTGGTAAGCATCCACAGTCAGCGTTACCGCTGTGCCACTTTAGTGTCAGATTGACAGGCTGTGCCACCGAGATACCACCTTTCGGTCTGTGCCACTTTTTTAGCATTCCCCACAAGTAAAACTAAAGTTAGTACTTCACCATGCCATTTTACCATACCTTTTCATATCTTTCATGCATACAAAAGTTACTCAAAGTACTCAAAGTTTTAAAGTTCAACATAACACACACATTTGAACAAAAATCATTTAAAAAAACGAATCCCGGATATTTTACACATAGGCTGTGTAAGTCACTCCTTAGCTTAAGTCAACGAATCAGCGGCCGAGGTTTTGCCGCAAAATATAGAGGAATTTCGTCGAAGTGTTTCTGATGGTTTTAGGCAAGGTGACAAACTGTTATGCGATTTCTTAAATATCATACTTGAAAAGATTGTAAGAAACTCAAACGTCAACACCAGAGGAACAATCTTTCAAAAGTCTGTACAATTACTCGCCTACGCAGACGATATTGAGGTAATGTGAAAAAGAAGCGTGATGTCATAGATTTTTTTGCGAGTATTGAAACAGAAGCGCCATAAATGGGTTTGATGTTCAATGAGGGCAAAACGAAGTTTATGTTGTCATCAAACAAGGCCACTGAACATCGACGAATTGGACAGAACGTCACAACAGACAGACATAACTTCGAGGTAGTACAGGACTTCGTCTACCTAGGGTCCGCTATAGACACGGACAACAATATCAGTGCGGAGATCAAATAACTCTTTCCAACCGTTGCTTCTTTGGGTTAAGAAGGCAATTGAGAAACAAAACCCTCTCCAGAAAAATCAAGGTAATCCTTAATCATCCCAGTCCTGCTTTACTGCGCGGATCCTTATAGAAAACGGGATAAACGAAAACGGGATAAAGTGCATGCTTCCGCGCCCGTAAAGCCGTAAATCCTTGGTCGTTTCGAAAGAAAAATTATGCGAACTATCTTTGGTCCCGTATGCGGAGAAATTTTTTTTTTTTTTTTTATAATATACGCGCACATCAAGGGGATGCGAGCGGTTAAGAAGGAAGTAAAGGATTAGAAAGGAGGTGCCGATGCACATTATTTTTAAACTTCTGTTTATTACAATGAGAGGGGAAAACAGAGTCAGGTAAAGCATTCCACATCCGAGTAGTACGGCTAAAGAATGAGTCTCTATATTTCACTGTACGACCGAAATTGGGCTGAAGGTAAAACTGATTTGCATTCCTTGCTAGGCGTGTATTGCGGTTAAATTGCTTAAGGGGAGGAATGCAACTGGCTATTTCGTCCGAGCATTGTTTGTAAAAAAACCTATAGAAAAGAGAGAGACATGAAACATTACGACGATGATCAAGACAATCAATTGATTCAACAATAGAACTATCACCTATCATTCTTAATGCTCTGTTTTGAACCTTATCAAGTAGGCACAATGATGTTTTAGGAGCACCTGACCAGATATGTGAATTGTACTCTAACTTAGGACGGATGTAGGCTTTATAAATAGTAGCCAGATCAGAAGGGGTGAAAAATTTCCTGCACCTTTTAAGGAAACCTAAGCATTTAGCAGCATTTTTGGCGACTTCAAATATGTGGTCATTCCAACGAAGATCATCGTTGACACACATACCAAGTACTGACAGCTTTTCGGTTTCTTCGATGCAGGTACCATTCATGGATAATGGCAATGGGGGAATGTTAAGCTTCAACGACAAGAGACAGCATTGAGTTTTCGAAGCATTGAATTCTACTCGGTTCATAAGACCCCATGAAACAATGCTGTCAAGGTCAGAATTACATGAGCTTATCATACGCAACCGTTACATTTCCACGTCTGAAGAGCAGGGACGAGAATTTGGAAACGAATATGAAAAGCTGAGGGTCAAGTCGTCTGCAAAACAGTTAAGCGGATTAGAAGTTTCATACAAGAGATCATTAATGAAAATGAGGAAGAGAGTCGGAGACAAAACGGAGCCCTGGGGCACACCAGCATTTATGAAGTGGGTATCAGACTTGAAGCCATCCAACACAACTTGTATTGAACGGTCGGAAAGGTAATTTCTAATCCAACGAAGAAGAGACTCATCGATACCAAAAGCACGCATTTTCGATAAAAGAGCTTAATGCCAAACTCTATCAAATGCCGTAGAAATATCAAGCGCAATAATCTTACTTTCTCCAAAACAATGTAAAGATTGGTTCCACTTTTCGGTGAGATAAGCCATCAAATCACCAGTGGACCGTTTGCTACGAAAGCCGTCCTGACGGTCATTAAGAAGCTTTCGTTCTTCAAGATATTTCATAAGTTGACGGTTTATCAACGTTTCCATGACCTTGGAAAGAAGGGACGTTAGTGCAGTTGGACGGTAATTGGAAGGGGAGGAAGATTCGCCTTTTTTAGGGACAGGCTGGACAAATGCAGTTTTCCATCTGCTCGGAAAAATCCCAGCAGAATAGGAAAGATGGAAAAGTTTACGCAGTGGTTTTGCCAGCGTAGAAGAACACCTCTTCAGAATAACGGCGGGGATACCATCTGGACCAGCGGATCGACGCGTTTTCGAAAGATTATTGCAGGGAAATCGCGGAAGGGGAAGACCTCGTATATATACTTTGGTTCTGAAGCCGAAAATTGTGTTGTAAGTCAAGGATTAACGGAAAGTGAACTTGTTAAAATTAAGAAAAATATTTTAAGCTATTATAAAATACTTTGGGTTGAAATATTTAATCGATTTGACATCAAAAATGAAAAACTTTCTATTTGGAGGCATTAAGACCCCAAAGTAATCAAGTCGAAATAAGAGTTCACTTATTTTAAACTAGTTTCCGTTCTTAGTAATTCTACCATAAGTCCCGAAAAGGTAATCGAACAATATAAATTTTTTGGTTTGAAATAGGTAACATTAAAAATTGTTTGAATGAATACCTATTTTCCGACTTATATGAATTTGTTGCAAAAATGTGAACCTTGCCTCATTGCAATGCCTGCGCTGAGAACGTTTTTTCCAAGATAACTTTGATGAAAAGTAGACTCACCAACAGATTAAAAACTGAAACTTGCGAAAATATGTTGGATTCCTTAAATTTAGTAAGCAAATGTGACACAGCTGAATGGAGTCCTGATGTGCTTCTTATAAAAAGATATAGGGAAACAACCATCACAAGAGAGTTAAGTGTAATACGAATTCTTTTAAATAAATTATTATTTATCTCTTTTTTATTATTTATTCAAACTTTTATTTATTTTTTTGTGTAAGTTATCAATAAGAAATGAGCTGTTAAATTTTTAGTTTTTCTCTTACGTTGCAATAAACCTTAAAATGATTGTTAAGGCTATGTGTTTTCTTCAACTCCTATGAATTCGTTGGGATGTGTGAAATTTTTTCCTACATTATTATGGTGTTGTTTCGTTTTTAATTTCAAGTGCCACCTTTTTTTCTCGAGTGCCACTTTTTTTGCTACTTTTCCAAAATATCCAACGGTAACGCTGGTTCTATGTACTTATGTACATTCTCCCGCCTCTAAATGTTGAGTGGTCAGATCCCAGCACCATATCACAGGGATGATATTAGGAAATTCACCTTCACCGGTTTCAGTCACAGAGAAATTACAGCAGGAGAGCAATGGTTACAATGGCTGTCAGGAATACACCTGACACACTTAGACCAATACTAGATCCATTGTGAGGAGAGCTAGAGCTGTGTCAATCGCGATTGATTCGGTCTTTTCGACCCGTTCACTGGAAATGATTGATGATTGCAATCATACAAAAGTAAAACAATCAATCACCATTTCAATCATTTCCATAGAACGCCACTGAAATAAACTCAGTATTTTACTATTATATGCTGTATCTGTATGAGATGAGTGAAGACTACCGAAACTGAAACCAATGATTTGATAGAAACGAACCACCGAGACCGAAACCAATCGTTTGTAGGAGCCGAACGTCTGAAAATGAAACCAATCACTTGAACGATAGACGAACGACCGAGATTATAACCAATCGTTTGAACGAAATGAACAACCGAGACTAAAACCAACCACCAATCACTTGAACGAAACGACCGACTGAGATTGAAACCAATCGTTTGAACGAAACGAACGAACGAGACTGAAACCAATCACCAATCACTTGAACCAAACGAACGACCGAGACTGAAACCAATCGTTTGAACGAAACCCGAAACGATTGACCGAAACTGAAACCAATCAAACAAGTACTACAGTACTCTGTCTACTTTGATGCTCATAGAATGATGCTATTGCTGAGTAGGTGGGCGATGTTTTTTATTTCAGATGAAGCACATATCCATAATTACGTTTATTTTATATTTTCGGCCTTAAGAATTTGATAGATTAAGAACTTTTCTAGTCCTTGTTTTAAAGCGATATGGAAAGATTTCTACTTCGAATTTTTTAAGCCATTCTCACTGAAAATGTAAAATGAATGTAATGTGTGTATGTATATGCACATCTAAAAAATAAAATCATACCCTATCTACAACTCAGTACCATACTACTGGTTCTTGCCTACGTTTCTGTTTCGATGTTGACTCTTACCTCGTTTCCACTTAGAATCGGGTAATCGAATCGGATTATGATTCAGATTTCGATGCAGGTATCCACTGAATCGAGTAATCTAGGTATAAAACACACTCTTTTGAATCGATCCAGCTACAAGAGCTGTATCGGATCGGGTAATCCTATTTCAATTCGATGTAGGTAATACACTGGCACTCAATAGCATTGAGGGATGATAAATTAGTCGTCGATGGAAAGGTTTTCACCTGGGATTCCGGCCTGGGACTTAGGTGTGGTGAAAATGATGGCACCAACACTTTAAAATCAATTTTTGGAGACACTACGTTCATACAAAATTTGATGAATGAACTTTTAATAAGTAAAAATAATGTATATCACACGTCAAATAAGACATTTAATGGAAATGTCAACATGAGTGACAGAATAAACTTCAGGGTGATCCCACAGCAGTTAGAAGATAATTTGGGTGCGACCACAAGTGATGCTCGCTTACACGAGGCATGAGATTTATCAGTCTGCCAGAATGAAAATATTTTTATTAGTAAAATTAAAATTGTAAGTTATAACGTAGCAGGAGTAAAAAATAAAAATATGTTTGTGAACTTTTTCAATTATATAAAAAGTTTTGATATTTTTGTTCTACTTGAAACACATTTGTTAGAAGGAGAAGAAGATAGATTTAAGAAGTTATTTTTAGAGTTTGAATTAAGATGGAATCATGCTGTAAAAACATCAATCCTTGGTCGTGGAAGCGGGGGCGAGCTTTTCGGTTATCGCAGAAATCTTATTAGAGTGGATTTGAAGTATAGGAGAACAGAAGAACTATGGGTGCTTGATGTTGAGTTCAGTGGCAACAAAATGAAGCTGGTTCCGGTTTATCTCAATTGTAATCGTTGGCAATCAGATTTTGAAAAACTATTTGACAACCTGCAGGACATTGATTCGACAAACATAATGCTAATTGGAGATTTCAATGCCAGAATCGGTCTATCCCAAAACAACTTCAACAGTACACATTACCCCTTCTTCAACTTGAACCGTAACTCGAAAGATGATTTGTGCGATAGCAAGGCATCAAAAATATTGGAGCTCGCAGATGAATTCAACTGCCATTTTCTCAATGGAAGTTGTACAGGAGATCCAGAAGGAGAGTATACCTTCATTAGAGGAACAAGTTGTTCTGTCATCGACTACTACTTCGTATCTGGAATATGGAATGATATTATGAGCAGTTTTGAAATAGGATGCAATACATTTTCAGATCATATGCCCCTTGAAATTGTCCTTTCAATCACAGCATCGCAATTCCCAGTCAACACAAAGGAGCTAAATCTTGTCCCAAAAATGATATGGAATGATAGAAACCGAAACACTTATAAGACAAACTTAAACAAAGAACTGGAAGCGCTTGGAAAAAGGGATATTCGTGCTGATATAAGCACCCTCTCAGGAGCTATTAAAAAAGCATATCCGCAAAGTAGCCCTCGAAGCAATAAAGAGCTATTCAAACAAAAGTGGTTTGATTTAGAATGCATAAAAGCAAGAAATTTATCGTTTAAATACCTTAATAAAAAATTATATGCAGATGCGAATAGAAATTTCAAACGACAATGCTATTCCAAAAAGGTGTCCTTTGAGAACTTAAATATAGAAATTATAAATAAAGCACACTCATCTTCAGAGTTCTGGAAAGCTGTTAAGCATTTTAATGGAAAAACAAATGTCATAGCACATGGGTTACATGCATCTAGTCTTAGAGACCATTTCACCAGCCTTCTCAATATCTCATCAAGTGGACCTGTGGTACAATATGCAGCCCCCTCAATTAAAGATGATTATTTAGATGCACCTTTCTCAGTCCAAGAAGTGGAAAAAGTTGTCGATAATGCAAAATTAAACAAAGCCCCAGGGGATGATCGTATCCCCTTCGAGTTCTTCAAGCACGCAACGGAAAAATTCATCTACCTACTTACATCTGAATTTAACCGAATTTTTGAAAACGCGTCAGTCCCGCAAGCATTTCAAAAATCAATTATCTTCCCGATACACAAAAAGGGTAACTACGAGGACCCAGCAAACTACAGAGGGATCTCTTTCCTTAACACTTGCGCTAAGCTTTTTGCGGGACTCATTCACAACAGACTGTCAAAATGGGTTGAGGACAGACAAATTTTATCGGAATTTCAAGCTGGTTTCAGGAAAGGTTACTCGACAATAGACCATATTTTTTCGCTATGGAACATTGCTGATCTCTATAAAAGGAAACAAAAGAAACTAAACGCGTTCTTTATAGACTTCCGTGCAGCTTTTGACTCTGTTGATCGTGAAGCTCTCTTCTACAAGTTTTGTGTGATTGGAGTGTCGAGCAAAATTATAAGAGTGCTAAGGGCGATGTATGACAACAACGTAGCTTACGTATGGGATGGCGAGACTATATCAGAGGAGTTTACAACAACCACTGGTCTCAAGCAAGGCTGCGTTCTGAGTGCCCTGCTATTTATAATTTTCATAAATGATATTACTGATGAAGTGAGAGGTGGAATCACTGTGGAAGGAATGACTGTTCCAGCACTTATGTATGCAGATGACATAGTGATCTTCTCTGAAACGGTAGATGGAATGCAGCTCATGATAAATAGGCTTAAGGTCTATTGCAACCGATGGAATCTTGAAATCAACCTGCAGAAATCGAAAGAGATGATTTTTAGAGGCGGAGGTGGCAGGCATTCACGAAATGAAAAATGGGAGTATAGTGGCCAAGCAGTCGAAGTTGTCCGCGAATATAAATATTTAGGAGTTCTGATAACCTCAAATCTGAACATGAAGAAGCACCTGGAGGGAAAATTGACTGACGCTAAACGAGCCATTTCGTCGTTATGGGAAAAATGCATCAAGAACTAATACATTGAACACAGCGCAAAACAAAAATTGTTCCGAGCTACGGCATTGTCAATCCTGTTCTACGGGGCGCAAGTGTGGGGACATTGCTCCATGGAACCTGTGGAAAATTTTTTAAGATATTTCGTTAAAAGGATATTTCGATTACCAATGAACACTCCAAATTACATGATTTATCTTGAAACGGGAACACCACCTTTAATTATGGACAACCTTGCAATGCACTTTAACTATATTGTAAAGGTTATGGAAATGGAGGATAACAGGTTACCAAGAAAAGTTTTAACAGCTGCTATCAAAAGAAAAGGAACAATGTTCGAAGAATGGACTAACCTTGCTGCAACGAGTTGCATCACCATAAATATAAGTGCTAACGAGCAACCGTACATATTAAGAAGAAAGTTCAAGGAAATCCTGGAAAAGTTTGGAAAAACCCTGTTTCAAAGATATGTTTCAGAAGCCAGCTCTTCTCTGTTTAGAGGATACTACAGTCGTCTAAGTTGTTGCAGCAGAACTCGTACCTTTTAAATAAGAACCAATTGAATAAAATAAGCATTATCTTCAAAGCGAGAGGAGAACTGCTCAATCTTAACTTCGTACCTCATCGACCAGATCTGCCCTTACTATGCAGTCTTTGCAATTTAAGAGCGCGTGAAGATACATTTCATTTTATTGCGATATGCCCAATCCTGGCAGAGTTCCGGTATAGATATTTCAGCAAAGACAAGATGACGGAAGGAGAAATGCTCAGCATACTCAACGGTGACCAAGGATGGGACAGGCTTTACAACTACATCATAACAGCATTAAGATATAGGAAAGCTATTCTTGAAGAAGATTTCTAGTAATTTTTACTTCGTCCAAACTATCCTGCTTTTATATTTTTTAACACTACTTATTATTATTTCTATTAACGTAAACATAATTCAAAATGTCAATCTGGTAGACGGCCACAAAGGCCATACTAATTAGGCTTAAGAATTATTTTTTTCAAAAATGTTAAAATGCAATGAAATAAAGGAGTCATTACAACTAAAAACTAACTAACACTGGCACTAATTCGAATTGAAGTGTGATTCAATTCTAAGCGGAAACGAGGTATCTATTGCACCTATGCATGCATGTAGGTAGACACGAAGCGTAAACAGAGAGTAATACAAATTAACAAATACAACGCTGCAGGCTGCACTGCAAATGATTGGTTTCAATTTCGGTCGTTCGTTGTTCTCGTGCGTCTATTGGTTTCAGTTTCTATCTTTCTATCAATCTATTGAACGATTGATGATTGATTCGTTCACTGGAAATGAACGATTGACACAGCATTAAGAGCAAACCAATCACACACAACATCTGTCCTCAAACTGATTTCACAAACACCACTCTTTTTTCAGACTTCAAACCCGGTTTGAAATCCGAAAACAAAGTGGTGTTAGTAGTTTCACTGACACAACCTTATATTCAGCTGAATACGTGTATCACGGGTAGATTTCGTGTTACAAAAGCAACAATGTAAACAAATGGGGTTAGAGAAGAAAAAATTTTCCCTCTTGTTTTTTTTTTCCTCTAAGGGTCTAAGCTCTAAGGCTTCAGTTCGAATCCAATAAATTCCGCTGCAGTGGTCCGACAAGTTCGGACATGCAAATAGACAAGAGAATTTATATCTAACATAAAGGATCTCCCAAACCAAAGCTGTATTGCCGTCGCGTCAGCGGCATTTGCAGTTGCGACAACGCGCCGCTCTGGGTGCGGCGAAAAAACGTTATAAACGTATATCCACACCGAAGCGTTTCTTGCAGCGTCAAAGCAACTCATTTTTGACATTTGTGACTTGTAAGAATTTATTATTGTTCTTTTTTTTCGTCTTTCGAAATTTGTGAACCAGGAGAATAATATTTCTCAAAAACCAAGAAAAATAGTGGTAAGTGTGAAATAATATTTTTCAGCAACAACAACTCACCGCAGTTACAACAATTTCTTTTCTTCAAGACAGACTTGTCGACGAACCACTATCCTCAGCAGATGAAACATCTGAACAAAACTTTTACCTTTTGGGAACAAAAATTGTTACCGATATTTAGCCTTCAACTACCTCTGCGGCTCTGCCTTGAGCGCAAATCAATCTTCCGAAGAAAGCAATACTAAGCCGTTCGTGATGTACAAAGTGATTGTGGACTCAAGAATGAAAATGGTTCAGCTAAAACGGCACTTGGAAGCATTGATACGTGTGCTGGGTAATTATTTCAAAGTCTCCCGAAAATACGACAACAGATCCAATATTCCAATTTACCCATCGCATACATTGCTATTTTTGAGTGAGGGAGTGACGGTGATCGTTGGACTGAAAAAGATTTTGCAGAACAACGAACGCAAAGCTAAAGTAGGTATACTTCGTGCAATTAAGTGAACTAAACAAAGAATTCTGGAAGGCTCCCATGTGTGTGAATGGATTTTTAACGAAGGAATGACGGTGCGTGACGCCAAAAAGCAAATGTAAGACTTTGAGATTTGAGTGTTGATAATTGTCGTCTATGGGTAAAAGGAGGCAGAAATCCCCTTTATTTTTTGGGCGATGCTGAACTGTTGAGCAGTAATGGAAGGGTGCCTATATCTTCTGAAGTAAGTTTTATTACAAATGTAAAAGATGAAAGTTAACATAAATATATATATTTTTAGTTCATAAAACAGGAGTGTGAAGGCAAGACCACACCTCAAACAGGTCAAGACAGTCTGACGATATTCGTAAGACGGTGGTACCCTGACACTCTGGAGTTAGACAAATTCGAAGAAATCACGTACGAAAGTAAGTTTTATTTAATTTTCTAGAATTGATCTATATTTGAAAGAGATAATTATAAAACAAGAATTGGAATTAAAGTTTGGTTCTGACTTCGTTTTGCAGTATTTGTTCAAATGGTGAAACGTTTTTTCAAATTTTTAATTGATTACATAGTTCTATATATAGAATACATGCATTTTTCAATATTTTTTTTCATGAATTTTTAGAGACCACTGACCACAAAAACTGGCAGCCATATCGGGTATTCCAGAAGAAAACATTGCATACAGCAAGGTAAACAGAAAAATACCTACTCTTGTTGCTTCAGATCAACTCTTCCTTTCATTTACAAACATCTCACTGGTCACTGGTAAGCATCCACAGTCAGCGTTACCGCTGTGCCACTTTAGTGTCAGATTGACAGGCTGTGCCACCGAGATACCACCTTTCGGTCTGTGCCACTTTTTTAGCATTCCCCACAAGTAAAACTAAAGTTAGTACTTCACCATGCCATTTTACCATACCTTTTCATATCTTTCATGCATACAAAAGTTACTCAAAGTACTCAAAGTTTTAAAGTTCAACATAACACACACATTTGAACAAAAATCATTTAAAAAAACGAATCCCGGATATTTTACACATAGGCTGTGTAAGTCACTCCTTAGCTTAAGTCAACGAATCAGCGGCCGAGGTTTTGCCGCAAAATATAGAGGAATTTCGTCGAAGTGTTTCTGATGGTTTTAGGCAAGGTGACAAACTGTTATGCGATTTCTTAAATATCATACTTGAAAAGATTGTAAGAAACTCAAACGTCAACACCAGAGGAACAATCTTTCAAAAGTCTGTACAATTACTCGCCTACGCAGACGATATTGAGGTAATGTGAAAAAGAAGCGTGATGTCATAGATTTTTTTGCGAGTATTGAAACAGAAGCGCCATAAATGGGTTTGATGTTCAATGAGGGCAAAACGAAGTTTATGTTGTCATCAAACAAGGCCACTGAACATCGACGAATTGGACAGAACGTCACAACAGACAGACATAACTTCGAGGTAGTACAGGACTTCGTCTACCTAGGGTCCGCTATAGACACGGACAACAATATCAGTGCGGAGATCAAATAACTCTTTCCAACCGTTGCTTCTTTGGGTTAAGAAGGCAATTGAGAAACAAAACCCTCTCCAGAAAAATCAAGGTAATCCTTAATCATCCCAGTCCTGCTTTACTGCGCGGATCCTTATAGAAAACGGGATAAACGAAAACGGGATAAAGTGCATGCTTCCGCGCCCGTAAAGCCGTAAATCCTTGGTCGTTTCGAAAGAAAAATTATGCGAACTATCTTTGGTCCCGTATGCGGAGAAATTTTTTTTTTTTTTTTTATAATATACGCGCACATCAAGGGGATATTAATACCCTTATAATGTTATTAACACAGTGCGAGCGGTTAAGAAAGAAGTAAAGGATTAGAAAGGAGGTGCCGATGCACATTATTTTTAAACTTCTGTGTATTACAATGAGAGGGGAAAACAGAGTCAGGTAAAGCATTCCACATCCGAGTAGTACGGCTAAAGAATGAGTCTCTATATTTCACTGTACGACCGAAATTGGGCTGAAGGTAAAACTGATTTGCATTCCTTGCTAGGCGTGTATTGCGGTTAAATTGCTTAAGGGGAGGAATGCAACTGGCTATTTCGTCCGAGCATTGTTTGTAAAAAAACCTATAGAAAAGAGAGAGACATGAAACATTACGACGATGATCAAGACAATCAATTGATTCAACAATTGAACTATCACCTATCATTCTTAATGCTCTGTTTTGAACCTTATCAAGTAGGCACAATGATGTTTTAGGAGCACCTGACCAGATATGTGAATTGTACTCTAACTTAGGACGGATGTAGGCTTTATAAATAGTAGCCAGATCAGAAGGGGTGAAAAATTTCCTGCACCTTTTAAGGAAACCTAAGCATTTAGCAGCATTTTTGGCGACTTCAAATATGTGGTCATTCCAACGAAGATCATCGTTGACACACATACCAAGTACTGACAGCTTTTCGGTTTCTTCGATGCAGGTACCATTCATGGATAATGGCAATGGGGGAATGTTAAGCTTCAACGACAAGAGACAGCATTGAGTTTTCGAAGCATTGAATTCTACTCGGTTCATAAGACCCCATGAAACAATGCTGTCAAGGTCAGAATTACATGAGCTTATCATACGCAACCGTTACATTTCCACGTCTGAAGAGCAGGGACGAGAATTTGGAAACGAATATGAAAAGCTGAGGGTCAAGTCGTCTGCAAAACAGTTAAGCGGATCAGAAGTTTCATACAAGAGATCATTAATGAAAATGAGGAAGAGAGTCGGAGACAAAACGGAGCCCTGGGGCACACCAGCATTTATGAAGTGGGTATCAGACTTGAAGCCATCCAACACAACTTGTATTGAACGGTCGGAAAGGTAATTTCTAATCCAACGAAGAAGAGACTCATCGATACCAAAAGCACGCATTTTCGATAAAAGAGCTTAATGCCAAACTCTATCAAATGCCGTAGAAATATCAAGCGCAATAATCTTACTTTCTCCAAAACAATGTAAAGATTGGTTCCACTTTTCGGTGAGATAAGCCATCAAATCACCAGTGGACCGTTTGCTACGAAAGCCGTCCTGACGGTCATTAAGAAGCTTTCGTTCTTCAAGATATTTCATAAGTTGACGGTTTATCAACGTTTCCATGACCTTGGAAAGAAGGGACGTTAGTGCAGTTGGACGGTAATTGGAAGGGGAGGAAGATTCGCCTTTTTTAGGGACAGGCTGGACAAATGCAGTTTTCCATCTGCTCGGAAAAATCCCAGCAGAATAGGAAAGATGGAAAAGTTTACGCAGTGGTTTTGCCAGCGTAGAAGAACACCTCTTCAGAATAACGGCGGGGATACCATCTGGACCAGCGGATCGACGCGTTTTCGAAAGATTATTGCAGGGAAATCGCGGAAGGGGAAGACCTCGTATACATACTTTGGTTCTGAAGCCGAAAATTGTGTTGTAAGTCAAGGATTAACGGAAAGTGAACTTGTTAAAATTAAGAAAAATATTTTAAGCTATTATAAAATACTTTGGGTTGAAATATTTAATCGATTTGACATCAAAAATGAAAAACTTTCTATTTGGAGGCATTAAGACCCCAAAGTAATCAAGTCGAAATAAGAGTTCACTTATTTTAAACTAGTTTCCGTTCTTAGTAATTCTACCATAAGTCCCGAAAAGGTAATCGAACAATATAAATTTTTTGGTTTGAAATAGGTAACATTAAAAATTGTTTGAATGAATACCTATTTTCCGACTTATATGAATTTGTTGCAAAAATATGAACCTTGCCTCATAGCAATGCCTGCGCTGAGAACGTTTTTTCCAAGATAACTTTGATGAAAAGTAGACTCACCAACAGATTAAAAACTGAAACTTGCGAAAATATGTTGGATTCCTTAAATTTAGTAAGCAAATGTGACACAGCTGAATGGAGTCCTGATGTGCTTCTTATAAAAAGATATAGGGAAACAACCATCACAAGAGAGTTAAGTGTAATACGAATTCTTTTAAATAAATTATTATTTATCTCTTTTTTATTATTTATTCAAACTTTTATTTATTTATTTGTGTAAGTTATCAATAAGAAATGAGCTGTTAAATTTTTAGTTTTTCTCTTACGTTGCAATAAACCTTAAAATTATTGTTAAGGCTATGTGTTTTCTTCAACTCCTATGAATTCGTTGGGATGTGTGAAATTTTTTCCTACATTATTATGGTGTTGTTTCGTTTTTAATTTCAAGTGCCACCTTTTTTTCTCGAGTGCCACTTTTTTTGCTACTTTTCCAAAATATCCAACGGTAACGCTGTCCACAGTACAATAATTAAATTGTACACAAATTCAGAAACCATTGATAAGGAACAACGACATGTGGGAATGTTGTTTTTTATAAGTAAGTTATACTTTGCTTATGTAAATGATAAAACTGATTATTTATATTAATAATTGTACAGCGCAGCGATGAAACCGCAGAACCCAAAGAGCTTACAATGGAGGAACGACGAGAGTTAAATCTTAAAGACAAGCAAAGATTAGATGGAATGTGCTTCCACAACACTGTACTCACCACGGAGAGAACGTCCACTTAAAGTACATTTGGATTTGTCGCCGAAAGGTTGTACTGCAACAAGCAGTTCTAAAAACATCTGAAGGCGTTTCAAAAAAATTAGTGGATGAATAATGTTAAAGCAATAGGATGAATTTAAATCAATAAAATTTCAAGATCAGACTTTGCTACCTAATAATTCAATCAAATGTATAAAGTGGATAGAAAACCGTGCTGAAGTATATAGGCGTAGGCTTGATGCTCAGGCTCAGGTAAATAACCTACCATTACAAGATTATTGGAACTGCGATCAAGAGTTACATAGCATTTTAAATTGTGTAAAGCAAGCTTCTTTTATAAAGAATAAGTGCAACAATGGTGGTGGTTTTGTAGCTGAGTGGTATGACTGGGAGTGTAGGAAACTGCGAAAAAAATCGTTTTCTTTTTTGAATTTATAAGGCGATACCCGTGGAAAAAAACATTTTTGCCTCTTCTGGGATTCGAACTCGAACGTCTGGATTAACAGGCGGACATGCTTCATTTTCAATTCATTTTTATTAACTTTTTCTTATATCTACTTACATGCTAACAAAAATGTGTAAAACTAGTTTATATAATAACTTAATTAACTTACTGACCCTAGGCGGGTACTCTAAATTATTCAATATCTTACTACTAATGCCTTTCGGCCTTAAGATAACTTATGAATCAAAAACTAGAGCTAGTTGAAACTAAGAAAATTTTTTTAAAAACTTAGTTTGAATGATAATTTTTTTTTTGGCTTTCTTAAATCTAATTAAAACTAATTAAAACTAATTAAAACTAATTAAAACTACTTAAATCTACTTAAAACTAGAGCAGCCACAGTAGCTTTTGGCTTTTTTTTTTTTTTTGTTTTTTTGTATTTTGTTATTTTTTTTTGGGTTTTTTGTATTTTGTAATTTTTTTTTTGGATTTTATGTTTTTTATTTTTTTGGATTTTTGTGATTTTTTTGTTTGCCACTGTGCCTACCCCCTATACCCTAAGACTTACACGCTAAACCTGTGTAAGCCAGCCATTGGCGACTCGCTATCATTATCAAATTCATGTTGTTGCTCCGACAACCACCAGAACATTTTCGACGTTTTAAAAACGTCACGACGATCGCGATCTGAGACCGCCCTACTGAACCGGAGGAGCTCTTCAGCTTCTCCGCCTACTGCGGTGACGTCTCGGTTGTAAAGGAGCCGTCGTTCCACGGACTTCCGGCAGACGTGGTAGATTAGCGGAACCGCCAACCTATCCTGAATCGGCCCTACCATATCAAAATAGAGGAAAGCCTCCGGTGGAACAAATCCACTGAAGCGCGTTTTCTCCATATATTCAGTGTTGGGGTCATAAGCCCCAAAAATCAGGCCATTGGTCGAGGTCATCGCTCTTCCAGTGTGACCATGAGTCAGTTTTATAATGAAGTTGTCGATCCTGTTTATTTGTACCCAGTACTTTATTTAAGGACCTCATTGGGATAGTATTTTTTGAACTCCGATTCTGGTGTTCTGTGTAATCCGAAACAGGTTCGCAGACACTGTCTCTCAAACACCCGAATCTTTTCCATTTGAGACGCTGTAACATTGAACCACACAGGGCACCCATAGACAATCATCACCATCATCAAAAATCGGCCTTATGAGGGCCATGTAGCAAATCACCTTCACTCTGTTATCAAGTTGACTGCTGTGAAACAGTCGCCTCGTCAGAGCAAAAGTCCCTTTAGCCCTGACCAGAGCCGCATCCATACGTTTGTTAAGATATAGATATAGATACTGATCTAGCCAGATACCGAGGTACTTGACTACTACTTTGCTTGGCAGTGTGCTACCATGAAGATCAACGATCACCAGCTTCCGCCAGTTCTTTCTCGTATCCCATGAGGCACGAGCTAACGGGGTTTTAAGCGCAATTGTTTCCGTTTTCTGAAAGTTAATTTTCAACTTCCAGTCATCGCAAAATTGCTGAATCTTATCGAAGTCACTTTGCAAGAGACTTTTGATGACTTCGACCTTTGGACTTGTTCTGTACGCAATGAGGTAGTCTAATTAGATCGCCAGTGAAAATGCTAGATAAAATACACGAATTCACCGCTCCCTGTTGCAGACCGTTCTGTATCTTGAAAGTTCTGGTAGAAATTACATTGCTACTTTTGACAACGAACGTCCTACATACTTTATATGTCACTAAAAATATATAACAGTGGTTTACTCATGCCATATCTCATCAACTTATAGAAACGACTGTCTAACCAAACGGTATCAAATGCCTTCTGCAAGTCAACCAAGCATGCACACGTACACTGCTTTTTAGCTTTTTTCCATTGAATATTAGATATTAGTTTAGACGTGGAATGTATGGTATCATGGGTCATAGCCCGCCTTAAGACCGAACTGGTTTTCTGGAATAATATTTCTGTCCTCAGCCCAGTACTTTATTGAGAACTTTCTTGCCGATACTAGGAAGAAGACTAATTGAGCGAAGATTTGCTGGATTGGAACCATTCTTTCCTTTTTTAAGGAGATGATGGACCACTGCCGTCTTCCAACGCACCTATTCAGTTTTATTCAGTTATAAGTTTTATTTAATATCGAATGACTTTACAAAAATGACTTTACACTTTGGCGGATGAAAAAGGAATGAACAAAAGTGAAAGAGAAAAATATCGTTAGGAATTCTTTACATACTAATACTAGCAAAGGGCAGTATACACGTTGGCAGGTATTACCAAACCATCTCTTTTTAGCACGCCTCCTCAACGTGGATGTTGCCTTAACTTAATTAATTCAGATTTAATAATTGAACACAATTGTTATATTTAGCTTTCGCCAAGCTCTTGGTCAGGATGTCTGCCACCATGTCTTCTGTTGGACAGTATTTCAAAACAATCTGCTGATTCTTGACAACTTCTTTGATGTGATGGTATTTAATGTCAATATGTTTACTTCGCTTGTGAAGTACGGGATTACACGCCAGTTTTTGAGCTCCCTGGTTATCAATATGCAAAATGACTGGCTCACCGTTGGACCAACCAACCTCCATCAGAAGTCTTCGAAGGTAAACTGCTTCTTTCGCTGCATCTGACGCTGCCATGTATTCAGCTTCGGTACTGCTAAGGGCAACGGAGTTTTGTTTTCTTGACTCCCAACTGATCAATGAAGTGCCCAAGTAGAAAACGAACTCTGTGTATGACTTTCGATCCGAATCATCACTTCCCCAATCAGCATCCACATAACTATTTAAGGAAGATTGTTCGCTTCTTTCGTACACCAGTTGCTTATCACTGGTACCAGCCAGATATCGTAAGATATGTTTTAATGCTTGTAGATGTTCGATGTGAGGATCGGTGTTACACTGCGCCATTTTTCCCACGGAATGCAAAATGTCTGGCCTTGTTGTAATGGCAAGGTACATCAAAACGCCCACCATAGATTGATATTTAGTTTTATCAACCCTTTCGCAGTCACCATTGCACCGAATTTTATGTAAAGGATCTAGAGGAATTGACACATTTTTGCACTTCTCCATACCAAAACGCTTGAGAACATCATTTATATACTGTTTTTGATCTAGTCTGATGTCACCAGTTTCACCATTACGTTCCACTTCGATACCCAGATAATGATGAAGAGAGCCTTTGTCGTACAGTTCAAATTCAGCACAGAGTTCATTTTTGATGCTGGAGATGATGGTTAAGTCTTTGCAGCCTATTATTAAGTCGTCCACATATACTATGACCAACACCAAATGCCCATTTCTTTTTAACATGTATAAGCAGGGGTCATTTTCACTTTGTTGAAAGTCCATTTTTCTTAATATGCCATCGAGTTTAATGTTCCATTCGCGGCCGGCTTGTTTGAGCGCATAGATGGCTTTATTCAATCGCAACACTTTTTCTGGATTTTCTCCGTCTATGAAATACTCAGGCTGTCGCATAAAAATTTCATCGCACAAATCACTATTCAAATATGCGTTTCCCACGTCAATTTGGTGCAGGTACATTTGCCACTCTACTGCCAATGCTGATAACATCCTTACTGTTGAAAATCTTGCAACTGGTGAAAATGTTTCCTCATAGTCGATTCCATAAAGTTGGCTGCAGCCTTTTGCTACCAATCTAGCCTTATAGCGATCAATACTGCCGTCTTTATTTCGTTTAATAGAAAAAACCCACTTACAGTCTATGGCTCTTCGATTGTCTGGTAATTCTGTTGTCGACCAAGTGTTATTCTTTTTCAGGGATGCCATTTCTACCTTCATAGCATCAATCCACTTTTCACTGTCTTTGGATGAAATTGCCTGATGAACAGTTTGCGGAATTTTTAAATTTAGCAATAACTGCAATTAGTTGATGATTTTGCCGCTTCTCAAAACTCGATTGTCACTGTTATCAACTCCTTCAGGATCCAAATCAGACGATGCTTCACCATATGCACTAGCAACTCTTACAAGATCAAGCACCTTTTCGCTAGCAGCCACTACCTTAGGAACTGACGTTTCTTCGCGAACAACATCTGCCTCAGGAATACACGCTTTTCCACCAACAGCAACTCCTCCAGGAACATACACTTTTTCAACAACTTCTGGCTTAGAGAAGTGTAGCTTTTCTGGTTCAGATTCATTTTCAAAATGAAACATCATAACGTCTGTCATCTTTTCATTTTTAATGTTGATGTTTCTGTTTTTCTCGAACTTTGTTTCATCAAAGAGAACATCTCGCCGTTCAACCACCTTTTCCGTTTTTGTATCAAACAATCGATATGCTTTTGAGACTGTAGAATACCCAATCAGAATGTACTCTTCTCCTTTCGCATCACACTTGCTGCCTTTTAGTTTCTTTAGGGCTACTGCAACACACCCGAATGTGCGCATATGTTTAACATCAGGTTGCCTTCCACACCAGACCTCAAACGGAGTTTTGTCTTCGAGAATTTTCGTAGGGCATCTGTTTCTGATGTAAGCTGCAGTCATCACAGCCTCTGCCCACAGATTTTGTTTGACACTAGAATGAATTATCATAGAACGCGCCATTTCCACTAATGTTCTGTTCGCTCGCTCCGATACACCATTCTGTTGCGGTGTGTAGGGAATGGTTAGCTGTATGTATGATGTATGCCGTTCTTTTGTAGAAATACTTCAAATTCTGCATTCACGTACTCCTTGCCGTTGTCTGTACGGAGAACTTTAATTTTGCAGTCAGTTTGACGCTCAACTTGCAACTTATAATGTTTGAATTTGCTTAATGCTTCACTTTTAGCTTTCATGAAGTATACATAGATTTTTCTTGACATATCATCTATGAAAGTTATAAAATATTTTGAACCGCTAAGTGATTCTGTATTAAACGGTCCACAAACATCCGAGTGCACTAATTCCAACAATTTCGTTGATCGATGTTTTGACTCTTTAGGGAATGGCAGTGTATGTATTTTGCTCACCATACAAGTTTGGCAACTGAGTTCGTTGTTGTGAACTTCATGCATCCCCTTCACCATTCCCTTCACCGAAAGTTCTTGAAGACTTTGTTTGTTTAGATGGCCAAATCTGTTGTGCCACATATCACATACCTTTTTCAAAGCAAACGCCTTTTGATGAAAGCTCTCTATGACAAACAAACCGTCTTCTTTTTTGGCTTGAAGTATGACATCACCGTCGAGTCGATACACCGTAGCGTGTTGTTTTTCAAATTTGACTGTCAGACCCTTGTCAACCATCCTGCTCACCGACAAAAAATTTGCCTGTAATTCTGCAGAATACAAAACATTTTGAAAGTACAAGTCTACTTTTTCATAAGTAAAATCTACGTCACCTTTTCCTTCGGCTAAAATCGATTTGCTGCCTGCTAAACCAATTACTTCGTTATGTACTTCGAAATTCGAAAACATCTTCTCGTCGTTGCACATATGCGATGTCGCCTAACTGTCTATGTACCATGCGTTTCTTTTCGGCCTGTTTTCTGCAGCTGCGATCATAGTCAATGCTTGCTGTGTGCGTTTGTGAGTATTTTTCTTCTTTTCTTTCTCACACTGACTCGCACGGTGTCCCACTACAACACAATTAAAACACTTGCCCATGAAAGAATTTTTTTCGTAGTTTTGCTTTTTCTTTGTATGTGCATTTTTGTTGGTGCGCATTGTAAAAGCTTGTTGTTGGACATCTTCTTGCTTGTTTTTTTCTTTTCGTCTTTCAGTTTCTTCAAGAAGTTTCTGTTTCAGAAAACTGTACTTGGGCAAAGAATCGCGTGTTTCCATTGCTATAACGAAGCTTTCGTATTCTTTTGATAAACTTGATAGCAACATTATTGCTAACAGTTCATCTTGCAGCTCTATTCCGACTTCGGTCAATTTTTCCGTTACTTCTGTGAACGTATTTAGATGTTGTATCATACATCATACTGTCTCCTTCTGCCATACGAACACCTACTAGTCGTTTGTAGAGACACACTTTTTGAATTGGACCTTTCGGGGCATAGGTTTCTTTTAATTTTGTCCATGCTTCTAATGATGTTTTTGCGTTTTTGATGTAACCTAATTGCGTAGGCTTAACACTCAACACTACCAGTGCCAGCGCCTTCTCATCATCAGTATCAAATTTTTCTTTTTCGGCACTTTCAGTTAGTGATTCCTTTTTTAAATCGCCATTTACAACCTTCCACAAGCCACCATGAATGAGAATGCTTTTCATTTGAATGCACCACACATCGTAATTCGATTCATTCAACTTGTCTATTTGGAAATTGTTCATCATTTTTTTTTCTTCTTAACTTTATCTTTATTACAAAGAAAAACACTTCAATCAACCGAGCACTTCTGGGCCCATAACCTATTCAGTTTTATTCTGTTATAAGTTTTATTTAATATCGAATGACTTTACAAAAATGACTTTACACTTTGGCGGATGAAAAAGGAATGAACAAAAGTGAAAGAGAAAAATATCGTTAGGAATTCTTTACATACTAATACTAGCAAAGGGCAGTATACACGTTGGCAGGTATTACCAAACCATCTCTTTTTAACAGCACCGGATAATATGCATCATTTAGTGCATTGTTAAACAACGTGGTGTAGATGTCCACTGCTTCCGAAGGAAGGTCGCAGCACAACATTTGGTATGCCGTCGAGTCCTGCTGATTTCTTTTTCTTTATTTTGTGAAAGATGTCCACGAGGTCCATCTTAGAAACGAACAGGGTGTTATCCCCGTTTCGCTCAGCGATGACTGCATTTGCAAGTCGGTCGTCATTGAACCTGTTGAAACCAGGATTCTCAGATCACCAATGCGAGCTAGTGTCGAGTTGAGTAGAGTAGAAGTGTCTGACGAAGGCTCTGTTGTCAAGGTCGTAATTCAGCCGAATGCACTCATTCACCTTATATACTTGCTCGTAACAGCACCCACAATCTGTACCTTCTCTTGAGCATCTTCCACTATAAAGTGGACATAATCCAAGATGGCGTCACCAGGATCTATACCTATTGTTCGAATTAAGTTTTTGTTCTCTGTCGTCCTTTGGAGTTTAGTACTCTGAAGGTCATTTTGATCTTTTCTCCTAAAAATTTTATTTATTTCCGGAAACATACTCGGGTTGTTGGATTGTACAGCCCGAATTTTGTTGTTCCAGAAAAGAGATATAGATATTCTGTAATTTTCTTTTATTAACTGTTGGAGATTTTTGATCTGTGACTTCAGCGTTTTAATCTCCAAATCGTGTCGGTCAGTAAACCTCCTGTGCCAGAGTTTGAGTCTTGACAGGAGTCTACTTTTTTGTTTGTAAAGTGCGTCTATTGTCACGTCTCTGTACATGTTCGTAGAGTCATGTTGCCTATATTTAGGAATTGTCCTGTCCATTGTACTACGGATTGCATCCTCCATACGTTGCAGGTACCCATCGATCTCAACGTTCGACAGATTCCTGTTGCATGGCGGCGCAATACCGTTCGAACGAAGTTCCCTTAAAACGGCACCGGAAAAGCGCGGCCAACGTGTCTTACCATAGTTGTAAGTTTGCGTCGGCACGTACTCCTATAGTTCCACAAGGTTGTTCGGAAGCAGTATGACGGCGGCAAGTCCACAGTGGTCACTGTCGTACTCAACCTTCGTCAAACAATTTTTCATCCGTCGAATGTCGTCGGTCAGTTTAAGTCTTGAGTCTAAAAATAAAAAATAAATAAATAGGGTGGCGCAACAGAGCGTGGAGCCTAGCGCATTTCTCACAACCATACCTTGTAAGGGAATGGACGGACCTACAATTTTCTGCCGGTTCCGAACGGCTAATTGAGAAAGCACAGCGGATTTCAAAAACATAAAAGTACTGAAAAACTTCTGGGAGAATTTACAAACACAATTAACGCGGGCCTTAATCGAAACCATCACATCCTTGTGCTATTCATCGACTTTCGTAAAGCTTTCGACACTCTGAGTCAGGATAAGCTTGTAAGCACCTTGAAAAGAATCGGAGTAAGAGGATACTTATCAGATTGGCTTGCAAACTATTTAACTGATAGAAAGATCAAGGTCAAGGTGTTAACTACTACAAGTCAGGAAAAACCTAGTGTATATGGTGTTCCACAAGGTTCGAAACTGGGCCCAATATTGTTTATTCTTTTTACGAATGAACTTTTGAGATTGTTTAAAAGCACCACAGCTTATGCATATGCAGACGATATCGCCATTATAGTCAAACACAAACAATTAAGCTCAGCCGAAGAAATACTTCAAAAGCAGTTTGATGATGTATCCAAATGGTGCCACGACCATGGACTTGTTATTAACGCTCTCAAAACAAAAGTTATGCATACACGCCACCCATCCAAACGAGAAGAAACATTCAATGTCTTTCACCGAAACGACCAGTGTCCAATGTTAGCAAACAATAATCCAATCGAAATCGTCAAAAAAATAAAGTATCTAGGAGTCACTATAGATGAGCATTTTCTTTGGCGTGATCATATAAACACTTTACGTCACCAACTCAAAAGCACACTGTTTGCCTTAACTTATCTAAAAAGATTTTCAATTTTTGAAGTTCTCAAAAAAGTATATTACTCGTTAGCAGAATCACGAATTCGATATGGGATCCTGGCATGGAGAAACGCTTCAAAAACACATCTAGATAAGATATTGAACCTACAACATCGTTTAATTAAACTGATCAAACCTATTAATGCCGAATTTAAAGTATTAGATGTAAACGCAATTTACCGCTTGACTGTTTTGAATTATTATATGGAAGATGAAAGATTCCTGCAAACGATAACACATAACCTTAATACCAGGAGAAGAGCGCTTGGGATGATGGAAATTCCGTCCACATTCAACGTATACGGGAACAGAGAGCTTAGATATATTACTCCGAACATTCTAAATGAAATACCCCGAAATATTAAAAATATATTAAAATTTAAAAAAAGAAAAAAAGAAATTAAAAAACATCTTTTAGAATTGTATTTTGTGCGATAATTATTATAATATATATATAACTTCCACTTTTACCTCTCATTTAAGTCGTAAATAATAAGATATATTTCTTTTATTTTTGATTGTTTTGCTATTTTTCTAATTTATCAAAGTCAAAATTCATTTCAACAAAAACATTAACAGATCTTTTGAATCACTTTTAAACTTTAATAACATTACTGTATTTAACCACCTGCAGATAAGCACTTTGCTTTGTGGGTAGCCTATTGTAAAACGAAATAATGTAAAAATAAAGAAATTTTGAAAACTGAAACTGAAGCGCTTTTCATGGCAATGAATACTAACGGAGGACTTGCCAATTCCTCGCGAAAGGCGATACCCGTGGAAAAAACATTTTTGCCTCTGTTGGGATTCGAACTCGAACCTCTGGATTAACAGGCGGGCATGCTATCCATCACACCACGGGTACCACTAGTCTAAAAGCAATAGATCCAAATAAGAGCCACTTCGAGGATATGAAGGCCTGTCAGTAGCCAGCAGATCGAATTTACACTCAATGCTGTGGAGCCCCAGCCAATTGAATAGCTGGGTCCCCCTTGGATTGGCTAATTGATTTCCCCAATCTTGGTGTTTAGCATTGTAATCGCCGGCCAAAAGGAAATAGTTTTCTTCTGAGTTCAGTTTCAGACATCGAAAAAGTGTTTCAAGCTCTGTTATAAAACATGAATTTTGAGAAGCCTGAGGCGCATAGATCGCGGCCACATACAAGCGCCTCCCCTGTTGGAGAGGGATGCATACGATGCGAAAGTCGAGTTGGGTCGGTCCCTCCTTACGATATTGTAATTATTATTCGTCAAATTGTGATGCTGGTTTAGCCTAGTTTCGCTAACCATACATACATCGGGACGTTGGTCTTTTAACAACTCAGAGAAGTTGGCTCGTCGTTCTACCCTAACTAGCGAATTCAAATTCACGGATCTTAAAAGACCTCTCCGGCAGCGCGCCCGTTAACCAAAAAATTGCGCAAACGAAGGCACTGCACGGTAGATCAAATCCACCCTACGCGCCTGCTCACTTATTTGCCGTGATAGTTCACTCATTTGTGCCTGAATGACACGCAGAGCTACCATCACCTCTGACTCCCCAGTAGCAGCCTTTGACACAGATGGCTGTGGGGCCGCTTTCTGAGGAGACTGTACCGTTTTCCCAGCCCACCACGCCATTTGGGCGTAAGAGACTTCGCGATCGATGGCCCTTGGAATTGGTCTGGCTGTTTGCCTTCGCTCATCCTTAGTTGCTGTTGGAGCAGCTTTTTTTGAATTTTTAATAATCTTGTATCGAGGACAACCCCGATAATTAGCAGGGTGGCCATCTCCACCACAGAGAACGCACTTCAGTAGGGTCTTGTCTTCGACCCTTGTCTCACCGAGCTTACACTCTTTGTCGTTGTGGTTCTCTCCACACTTTACGCACCTCGACTGCATTTGGCAGTTGAATGCGGCGTGACCGAACCGTTGGCAACGAAGACATTGTAAAACGTCCCCGTGCCTGTTTAATTTTTCCCATCTTACCATCTGGTAGTCAAGGACGGAGATTTTCCTTAGACTCTCCAGACGGCTATTGGTGATAGGGTGACGAGGAACATCGGCAATAGCCGCTTCTCCCGTCTTGCCTTGGCCGTGGTGAACGACTTGACCCCGATAAACTCGAGATCGTCGCCCGCCAACCTGCGGAGTTCAACTAAGAGCTCCTCTGGGTCAGAGGTAGGCTCTATCCCTTTAAGTAACATGATTTTGGGTTTCTCCTCTTTGGGAGTAAAAGTAAAATGTTCGGTGGGTGTTATTTGCAACAACGCCCGAACGATCTTATGGTCACCAATGCTTTCACATTGGATCGCATGTCGATCTTGACTTAATCGTTTAATTTTAAATTTGTCGCCAACAGCGGACTTACATAGATTTGTAGTGGCTTTCAACTCCATGTTGAGGGTATTTATCGGGGGCACCCTACCTTTCTTTGTGGTCTTTTCTTGTGGCTGCTGCTGTTGCTGTGCTGGCTGTTGTTATTGCTGCTTCTGTTGTTGCTCTACTGGCTCCTGTTTTCTGCTGGAGATCGTTGTCGCGGCTTTTATAGCCGCGGTCCCACGGGGCTGGTCTTCTTTGGCAGTTTTTTTATTTTGTACAGCTTTTTTTGCTGTAGTCCCGCGTTGCTGCACGGGCGCAGTTTTGTTGTAGGCTGCTGTTGTTTTGTTGCCTTATCTGCTGCTGTCTGTCGCTGTAATTGCTGCTTGGCCTCGGCTGCCGCTTGCCTGCGGGCAATCTGCCTTGCTTTAATTGCCTCAATTTCTTTATTCATCTTTACCAATATCTCTGTCAACGTTTGGATCCGCTCATCATCTTCTTCTTCGTTGTTTTTATCTTCGGCTAGGGCCGCGAACGAATTGCCGCTACCTGTGTAACGGCCCTCTTCTCCGTTCGACTCGTACTCGTATGTGGAATTCATACTTTCCTCGTCAGAACTGGTTGACATCATGTTTTCATCAACCTCCTTCTCTTCCACCACTTTCTGCTTACGCTGAACCAGATTTGGCTTCGCTTGAATGCGTTGCCTTCTGTTGTGTGCGGTTGTAATCGCTGTTGTTGTTGCGGTAGTTCCCGCTGCCGATGTTGCGGTTGCTGTCGCTGCTGTGGTTGTTGTTGTTACTACCAACCTCGAGTCACCAGATGTTGATGAACCTGATTTGTCCATCACATCATCAGTTTTCTCCCTTATCTCTTTCAATAACTGTTCCCGTTCTTTTTGCACTGCAATTTTTTTTAGCCAAAAAAACTGCACTCTTTGGTTCGCGTGGGGATCGATCCCGTGTCCTTCCACACTGTAGTCGAACGCTATACCCACTAGGCTACTGCCCTTATTAAAAATCACTGCTTCTAATACTTTTTTAAAAACACTCGGAATTCAATTAGACACTGCCAAAGTCGCCAACACGTCTGTGCGCTTTCACAGTTGATGAATGACTGAGGCGGACCGGACATGCTATCCATCACACCACGGGTACCACAACTATTATACCAGTTTATTTATGAAAGCAAATGGAAATATAAGAGAAGAATGGAAAGTGGTAGACCACATTTATGGTAAGGATTTGCAGTTAGTAGAAATAGATACGAGTAGCTTACAAATCAATGATAATAATTATATATAATATATAATTATAGATATAACTGACATAAACTCTATTGCAAATAATTTCAACGAATACTTTACGGAAATTTCAGATAAACTTAAACCTTCAGTTTTTCCTTGCTCAAGTTGTAATCGTTCTTTATTTTCAAATTTAACATCTGATAGCATACAATCAAATAGTTTTGTGTTCAACTCCATAACTTCACGTGAAATTTATATGGCTATTTCATAATTGAAAAATAAAAATTCGTGTACTACTGATGGTATTTCTAGTATCATACTTAAGAAAATCGCTTTATATGTGGTCGATATATTAAGTTACCTATTTAACTTTAGTGTTGAAAATGGTTGTTTTCCCTAAAACCTAAAGTGTGCAGAAGTTATTCCTCTGTTCAAAAAAGGTAATAGAAAAAAGGTTTCGGACTATAGACCTATTTCTCTGCTTCCGACTTTCTCAAAGCTTTTTGAAAAACTTATAAAGGTGAGAATAATTTCCTTCTTGGACAAAAATAAATTTTTCAGTGATAATCAATTTGGATTTCGATTCTACTGAGTTGAATGACATTCTAAGGCTCCGTACGCAATTATATAGCAGTTTAAATTGCAAAAAAAAAAACTACCATGGCTCTATTTGTGGACATGACTAAGGCATTTGATATGGTGGACCATTAGATTTTATTAACAAAACTGTATAATGCTGGTTTTCGAGGTGTTATGTTTAAATGGCTTCAATCCTACTTGACGGAAAGAGTACAAAAAGTAAATATAAATGCAACTTTTAGTAATCCTCTTTTTCTAAGAAATAGAGTCCCACAAGGATCTGTTCTTGGCCCACTACTTTTTTTAATTTACATAAATTCTCTTTTCAATCTTAAATTAAACGGTTCTCCTACTGCTTTTTTAGATGACGTAGCATATACCTATCAATTTAATACTACTTTTGATTGCGTTGCCAAAATTTAAGAAGATTTAGAAATCCTAAGGACATGGTTTGCTGCTCATAATCTAATTTTGAGCGAGAAAACTAAATTAGTAGCTTTCAAAATTTTTGAAAACAACCTTTTTGATTATAACCTTCGCTTTCATGCTCACAATTGTAAACAATTTTGTTTACCGATTCATAAATGTGGTGAACGCAATTTCTTTTCTCATGATTTATGTTCCGATAAATGCTTTAAAATTGAGTCAGTGATAAAATTCAAATACCTGGGTGTTTTAATCGATTTCAACTTAAATTGGAAAGAACATATTCGCTCTCTGAAGTCGTATATGATGTTGGTTATTCGAAAACGCACATAATAAAACCATTTTGCTCAAAAAAAGTTTAAATAGTAATTTACAACGGTCTTGCTCATTCAAAGCTTCAATATGGTATTTCTAGCTGGAGGGGATCTTATGCGAATACTTTGAGACCCCTCATGATAGCTCAAAAACATGTCATAAGAATAATAATTTGTAATAAAAATCGTTTTGCTGAAAGTTGGCCGTTATACAAGAAATTGCAAATTTTACCAATAAGACACCTTTATGTTTTCAAAGTTTTAAGAGAGTTCTTTAAGCAAAGTGGCAACATTCCATCTAGAAACTCGCAGCTTTACAGTCTCCGTTTAAATAACTGGCATCGTGTTAACGTACCATTTGCGCGAAGTACACACTTCTCCTTCTTTTTCACAGTTACGGCTCCGAAACTTTTCAATAAATTACCGCTATCAATAAGACAAGCTACTTCATTTAGTTTATTTATAAGAAAAATTAAAGACTGGCTCAGTGGCAGATCCAGGATTTGGGCATGGGGGAGGTCTATTACTCAAAATTGTATTTATATATACGAGGTTTAGCAGATTCAATCAGAAATTATTTACATGATGTTGGCGTCGATTGCTCATTATGTATGGCCAAGGATTCGACGGAGCTCCGGCAATGAGTGTCCAATTTATTGGTGTATTGGTCTGAGATCGTATTTCTCCCTGGCAATTTATGTACATTGCGCTGCACATAGCTTTAGTTTGGCAGTCAATGCAGAATTCGAAGTATCAGGAATCAAAAATTCGTTAGGAACTATCGGAGCGATTGAAGCATTTTTTCACTGGCCTAAAAGACAAGACGTTCTACACCAAGAAATAAAAAAGTTTAAATAAATAATATAAAAAAAACAAATATCACGTTATTAAAGTTAATCTAAATTCTGCCTCCTGCATCCGAAACGATTTCGCAGCAACTCCTATTAATGGTGCGGTTTCCCTTGTATCGGGCCGCCACTGTGTCCATCTCAACTTCAATTTATTCGTGAACAAACTTGCACTATTTTTTCTTAAATGCGTATTATTTTATATCCACGACCTACCTTCCTTTTAACACTTTTGTTGCTTGCACAAAAAAAAAACAATATAAAAAGTTTTACCTAGGAAGCCTGGGTGTTCCCACGGGCTTTTCTCGACCTCTGGCCTTTATTTAAATTTTCTCCAGTTCTTGTTGTTTTCTTTTTTCCTATTTTGGTGTTATGATTTTAAGTCCGTTTTCCGTTGGTTTTTTTTCTAACACACCGGTGCAGCTTCAACCCGTTCGTTAAAGTTGGACGGTCACTACCTTTTTGCCCTTTGTCTGGGTGACCGCCAGAAGGTAGTACTATATAAAAAAAAACTATCAACACTATATTGGCTAATCTCCACCGAACAAAAATAACACAAACACTACACTGGCTATCATATTAAAATAACTCCACAAATTTTTCTAACTATTCACTAGTGCCTTACCCGCTGCTGATCGTTAATATTGGTCCTGTTTATTCCTTTTTTTCCTTTTGGTTGTTCAAATCACTTTTCTCGGGCACTGCCATTAACAAAGGGCTTTATAAAAAAAACTTTGCTTGAAATGTACGTTTGAAGTCTTTCGGTTCTACCTTAAGCATTTTGCTACCTCCCGCACTACTTTGATTTATAAAAATGAATGCCGGCTCCCTGTTACATACATTCAACCCACCCGGAAATTAATTTTTCCATTTTTTTCTATTTTTCTAGTCTTTCATTAACTGACCTACATATCTCTCCTGCACCCATTTCCAATAACAAAAAAAAACAAAAGCTCACTACTTTCATACTCTACTTTGAGGATTCTCAAAAAAAGATTTAATCTTCCTTGCCACCCTGTGCCATATTATATTTCCACCTCCACAAAGCTTCGTTCTCGTATATCACTACGCCTGCCCTTTTCTATTCATACTTTTCCTATTTACTTTGCGTTCATAACAACGGCACAATCCTCTACCATCCAGCAGCCACTCCACAACCAACAACCATCAAAAGATTGCCAGGTAATTTACTATTTTCACATTAACTAAAATTTCATTCCTTGGTTTCAGCTATGCTCTTCTTTTTAGGTGTGAAATCCATCCGAATAAAAGAACGAAATTGGAATATTTCTACACGCTTGAGGGAGGTACCAAAAAAAGTAGACATAGTACCATTTGAAGCTGTATCAAAGCGTGCCGTGATAGAAAAAGGTAAGTAAAACAAATAGGGTTATTTGTTAGATTTTTAATAAATATTTTTCTTCAGGTAGATGTACAAGTGCACGAGCGTAACAAAACATCTGGTTGGGGAAAGTCGCTCTGACCGACGAAAACAGGTGGAACTCGGTCTAAGTTTGCTTAAGTGAGCATCTTAGCAAAACAAATCAGGAGAATGTGGTGGGGAAGAACCCACGATTACCAGCCGGGCATACAGGTATTTAAGTTAACACGGCACTTGCCATTAACCCCAAACGTGTTGCGTTGCGGTCATTCTGTATCGCAACAGTAAGCACATTCCCATTTCGCAACCTAATACCCAATCCAATTGAATTGCGTAATTATAAGAATTACCTACATACATTGTGATTTTTAATTATTGTTGGATAAGCATATCCAACAATAACCTAGTTAACTTGTAGCAAATTGTCGCAACCATTTTTCCAGGAATTTGGTACATTGTATAAGCAATAACAAAATTATAAAAAGAATGTTGATCGTTAATAAAGTTCAGCAATTAAATCGACAAAGTGTTTTTTTCACCTCAAAGTGATAACTGGCGCCCGAGCAGCTTTGCAAAAAAGAACATATGAACTCTTCTGCAACAAAAAAAAGAAGAAACATAAGAACTATTCTGCAACTAAAAAAAAAGAAGAATACATAAGAACTCTTCTTCTATCAAGAACATTAAAAAACTCAAAAGAATCTTAGTTGTCGTTTTGATTTACAATCATTTATTTGAATTGCGCCGCGAACTCAGTCAATGTGACTTAAAAACTAATAATCAGGGTTCTTACTAGCATGATTAAAATAGAGAGCGTAAGAACTTCTCTAGTAATCGCTGTTGTGTGGAATAAAAACTAAAGTGAATCATTCAAGTGATTTGTGAAAGACAATCATTCAAGTGATTTGTGAAAGACTTCAAATTCTGTGAAAGACTTTTTATCCAAAAGAAGTGAGTTGCTGATTTGCATCAAACCGTGGAATTATCCGTACCTTAGTAGTGGACAACAAAAAGGAGAACGCGGAACCCCAACGATGCAGAGAATTATCCTGTAAGCTTCATTATTTAAATATATTATTATTATCATTCTTATATTATAGGAACTAGTGAAGTTACACTTTAAGAATCTTCTATTTAAAGAAAAATTAATTTCAATTTAAACACAATTGAAAATATTACAAAATCCCAAAAACAATCTTACAAATTAAAAGATATTTCGTTTACAACGTTAAATATTTAAAAAAGAGAAAAAATTCAAAATCCAAAGCTAAACCATCGAAGAAACCGAAAAGCTGTCAGTACTTGGTATGTGTGTGAACGATGATCTTCGTTGGAATGACCACATATTTGAAGTCGCCAAAAACGCTGCTAAATGCTTAGGTTTCTTGAGCCGATGCAGGAAATTGTTCACCCCTTCTGATCCGGCTACAATTTATAAGGCCCTCATCCGCCCAGAACTGGAGTATAACTCCCATATCATGTCAGGTGCTGCTCAAACATCTTTGCACCTGCTTCATAGGGTACAAAATAGAGCGTTAAAATTGATAGGTGATAGTTCAATCGTAGAATCGATTGATTCTCTTGAACATCGTCGAAACGTCGCCTGTCTCACTCTCTTTTATCGCTTTTTTCACAAACAGTGCTCTAGTGAAATAGCCAGTTGCATTCCTCCCCTGAAACAATTTAGCCGCAACACCCGCCTCGCTAGGAATGCTCATCAGTTTTATCTTGAGCCCTATTTCGGGCGTACAGTCAAGTATAGAGATTCGTATTTCAGTCGCACCACCCGAATGTGGAATGCTTTACCTGGCTCCGTATTTCCCCTTCATTACGATTCACAAAGGTTCAAAAGCAACGTGCATCGGTGTCTCCTTTCAAATCCTCTCCTATTTTCCTAAATGCTCGCACTGCGTTCTATTACATTATAAGGGTAGTCATAACCCCTTGATGTGCGCGTTAATTATAAAAAAAACCTTAAAAATTAAAAAAATATTTCATCAAAACATTAGTATAAACATCTCAAATATGTAAAATAAAATTAGTTTTAATTTGAAGACAATTGAAAAATTTTAAGATCTCAAACAAGATCCTACAAATAAAAAGATATTTTAAATAAAAAGTTTTAACTAAAAGAGAAAGGTATTGTTACACTTTTTTCGCGATTAAATTAACTTTACGATGAATCGAAACTATTAACGCGTTTGGATTATCCGAATCCAACTACAAAGTAAACAATTAATAAAATAAACGAAAGTTAGAACGATTAAAAAGGAATATGCACTACCGGTGTGCCGCGAGTAAACAATCGAAATGTCAAACGTGCTGATAAACTAAAAGTGTAACACTCAGCAGGTAGGCTGCTGACACCACGACTAAGCTCAGCTGGGCTGGGTTCACAAACAAATTATACGATAACGTAGCGCGAATAAAACGATCGATCGCGAATGAAAGAACCGATTAATTAATTAATAAGAGACGAATTAAAATGTATTATTTCTCAGTACAGGGTGTACTAAGAAAAGTGGGCGCCAGGAAATTTTGTGGTGAAATTTCCAAACCAAGAATGCAGTCTGTAATAGTTAGAATATCAATTGAAATACGAAAGTTAAATTCCCAAAGGGATTTAAAGCTGTTTATTTGTATTTCTGTTGGGAAAACCGTACAAGAAGTGGATTAAAAACCCAAATCTTTTCAACTATAAAGTGGTACAAAATAGACGGTTAGGCGAACCGTTTAAAAATGTAAACAATAGAAATAACCGGAAAAATGAAACGTTAATTGTTCTTTCCCGAAAAGAACAATTAATAAAAACTAAAAAGGGTCGCGTGTCTCACAATTTTGAGAAGATACGATGGCAAAAATCAACCGAAAAATATTTGACAACACTTGCAAAAAAAACTAAAACACTCTACTTATCTTTTCCTTATCTCCTGATTTTCCTTCCTCCTTCGAATTTCCAATATTCTTGTCTGTCTGATAATTTCTGCTAACTCTCTCCTCCCACTGACTCTAAATTTCACTTTTCTCAAGCAATTAAAAAAACTAATCAACGAAACTATTTTTCAAATATTTCCAACTTTCACTTTCTAAACTTTATTTTTCTCTCTTTTCCAAAATCTCAAATTCGCAAAAAAAATACCACTTGTCATAGACTAGGTCAACCAAGAAGTCGTTGATCTTGTCAGTTTGTCCTTTCTCGACCCTCAAATTTACACACACATTCATACAATCGGCCAATCGTGTCTCGAGGTTTTCTGTCACGGCTTTCTAGCACATGCAGCCTTATGGCTGACAAGCACCTCCGTTGTCGAATTCCAGCGAGACCTTTCACTCGCACAATTTTCCAAGCACATTGAACTGAAAAAGTTGTTGGGGGTTTGTTCCCAAAACTTATCCAGCTCATTAGTCGAGATCAGACCCCTCCCATAAAACATGTCGAGAAAAATGAAAGTTCCTGAAAGTTGAAAATAATACTTCTGGGCATTTTCCCAGTTACTCTACTATATAATCTACTGAGTCAGGGAAAGGATAAAATTCTCTGTGTTACAACTTTTCGAAAATTGAAGAAGGGAGCAAAAGCTACTAAAACCAAAATGAACTACTTTACCATATTCGGTGGATCTTTGCGCAGATTTGGGGAAAAGGGAAAACTATTAACGTTTCATTCTTATGAATCGGTTTTACAAAAATAAAGTTAATTTTAGGATGTTAACACTTGCAGCACTACGCTGCACAGTGTGTCTCATAACGATGTATGGCGTTTACAAGTGCCATTTCTATTGATCTCCTCTGTGATATGTGTATGTATGTGTATAATGTTGTGTGTGTGATATCCTGCTTGTTTAGTGTGTGTAATGATGTGTGTGAATGATGATGAGTGTAAAGATGGTAGTTATAATGATGATGAAGGGTGAATGATGGTATAAGTATATGCATGTACGTATGTGTAACTGATGATCATGATGTGAATGTTAATGTTTGTGAATGATGGTGTATGAGAATGATGATGTTTCTTAGCGACGAAGTATAACATTCAATGTAAGAAAATAGTGTGCGAGTCTCCAGAGGCATCTGGCTCGACACACCAAACGCCGACATGCACCTATTTTGTCATTTGCTCAAAGCTATGTTTCGATCACATTGCTAAGAGCAAACAACGGAGAAATGATGGGACGAAGAAATGATAGGGAAGGGTTTGAGGAAAAGAGAGGGATATCGAAATCAAAATAACTAAATGTAAGAAAGGTTTTTGTTGCGGGAAAATTTACCGTAACAAATTCCACCCTTACCTACCAAAGAGAGAAACTGGGCCTTTCGAAAGAAAAGCCGAAGTAACAGGAAAAGAAAAGGTTAGACAACACAACAAAATGGAGCACACACTATAGCAGACAACACAACCAGAACTTAATCGCTGCTGGCGAGAGTATGAGCACATCACAGAGCTTTTACTGCTCTCAGTATCTCTTTGCGAGCACATCCTTGCTACGCGACTACCTTACGCCCTCTCTTCAGGGTCGTCGGAATAAGGTTTGAGGTCCTTGACATTCCACGTTCCTCGAGAAACACCATTGGCATCTTCGAGAACGTATGTCCAAGCCGACACTCTTTTCTTCACCCGAAACGGGCCCACAAACTTCGGTGCTAACTTTGCAGCGTAATAATTCGCTGCATCAGAAAGCGCGAAGTTCCGTCGCCAAACCAACTCGTTTGGAAGGAACTGAACGTCCCTGCGTCGAAGGTTATATGTTTTCGCTGCCTTCTTAGACGCCGACTCTAACCTCAGAGCTATCTGCTCCCTAAGCTTCCTAAACTGTTCCCTACTGAAGTCCCTATCGCTATTCCTACTCTGGTCCCTATCACTATCCCTACTATTTTGAATGGCCGTTGCGGTGGAGGAACCAGCAAACGTCACCATTCCCCTACCGAAATTCGCGTAATACGGTGAAACTCCTAAAACTTCATGCTGGGCCGTGCGAATACTGCACGCTACTTTCGCAAGCTGCGAGTCCCAGACCCTATGATTATCTGACACATAAGCCCTAAGTGTAGTCTTTAAAATCTGATTTATACGTTCCGCGGGATTCGCTTGCGGATGATAATGCGCGGTAAACCGAATCGACGAACCGTAGGCATCACACAACGTTTTCAGTTCCTTGCTCTTGAACTGGGGACCGTTGTCACAGACAACAAACTTAGGTACGCCGAACAACAAGAAGACATTGTCTTCCAGCTCCTTGCAAACAGATTTTGCAGTAGCTGATCTCAAAGGGAACAAAAGGGGGAACTTAGTAAAATAATCTACGACGGTTAAAATATAAATAAAACCCCTACTAGACTTCGGTAATGGACCAACTAAGTCCACACATACCATCTCCCATGGGTCGGTAACCCCTTTCCTCTCCGTCATCAACCCAGCCGGTTTCTCATTAATCGGCTTCACGCTTTGGCACACTTTACAAAACCTAACATATTTAGTAATATCTGACCTCATCTTAGGCCAGTAATACTTTTCGCCTATCCTAGCAAATGTTTTCTTTACCCCCATATGCCCTGCTAATGGATGGTCATGATTCTCAAATAAAACCTTTTTCCTATCTTCCCTACCTACTACTAATTTCCACTCGCTACTACTGTCATGGACTAACACATGACTTGACCTAACAAACTTATATAATTTCCTGTCTTCTACTCTCCACGCTGGAAAAGACAACGGTTTCTTTTCCACCTCCGATATCATTTTTCCAATCCAAGGGTCGGTTGTTGGCTCGGAAATCCCAGAAACAACTGGCACACTCCTAGAGAGCATGTCCGGCACTACATGATCCTTCCCTTTACGATGGATGATATCGAAGTCAAACTGCTGCATACGTACAGCCCACCTCGCCAGCCTTCCCGCTGGATCCTTCAACTTGCTAAGCCAAATCAAGGAGTAGTGATCGGTAATTACCGAAAACTTAACTCCCTCCAGATAGGGCCGCAACTTTTCTATCGCCCACAAAACTGCCAGGCACTCTTTCTCTGTGGTGGAATAATTCCGCTCACACCTATTAAGTGATCTGCTCAAATAGCAAATCACCTTCTCACCTTCTCCGAAGGTCTGACTCAAAACAGCCCCGATCCCAAAATCAGAAGCATAAGTTTGAACGACAAACGGCTTCGAAAAATCAGGACACGTCAAAATGGGCGCTGCTACTAAACACTCTTTAGCTTTCCTAAAGCTCTCCTCACAAACACTATTCCACTCAAACTTCTTGTTTTTCCTAAGTAAATCAGACAACGGCTTCACCAAACTCGCAAAATTTGGTATAAATCGCCTATACCAGGACACCGTGCCGATAAAACTCCTAACCTCTTTAATATTCTTTGGCGATGGAATCCCTAACATGCTTTCTATCTTCTCTGGATCCATGTGTAAACCATTGCGGTCTACAACATAGCCTAAAAACTTCAGAGATGGCCTACAAAAATGACATTTGTCCCTACCAACTTTTAAACCTGCCTTAATAAGTCTTCTGAAGACTTCTTCTAAAATCTCCATATGCTTCTCAAATGTATCTGTGGCGATAATGACATCATCCAGATACACGAAGACATATGGTTCTAACTCGGGTCCTAAAACATTATCTATAAATCTTTGCCAAGTTGCGGGAGCATTGTGCAACCCGAACGGCATTCGCAAAAACTGAAACAGACCGCGGCCAGGTACCGTAAAGGCAGTATACTTTCTTGACTCTTTCTCCATCGGAATCTGCCAATAGGCCGACTTGATGTCCAAAGAAGACAAGAATTTGGCGTTATTCAGCTTATCCAGGATAGCTGTTATGTATGGAAGGGGGTACGCATCCCTATCTGTAGCCACATTCAACTTCCTAAAATCTACACAAAACCTATACGTACCATCCTTCTTCTTAATCATGACAATGGGTGAAGCCCATGGACTGTCAGATTTTTCTATAACTTTATCTTCTAACATCTGCTCTAATTCTTTATCAATAAAACCCTGAATAGCCGGAGACACTGGATAGTATCTCTGCTTAATCGGCTCTGCTGTTGTCCTAATCTTGTGCTCCACCATTTGTGTGCACCCTAACCCTTCAGGCATTTCCTTAAATGTCCTGTCCAAAAATTTTTCTAACTGTTGTTTTTCTACCTCTCCTACCTCAGTCAAATACTCCGAATGGGAAATCGAATTCAACGAATTCTGATTCGAAAATTCCCATTCCCCTGATTGTAAATCCGGGACTATTCCCGCTAAAGCCCAAAAATCGGCTCCTAAAATCAGACAATGAGGAAGATGAGGTATAACTAAGCACCCTACTAAAACTACCTTGCCTTTAATTATAATTGGAAGTGATACTTCACCTTCCACCTGCACTCCTGCACCATCAGCTAAACTAACACTACCTACTTTGCTAGTGCCTGACTTTATACCTAAGCCCTGCAAAATTTTCCATCCATCCCTACATATGATTGTGCGAGAAGCGCCCGAATCCAAAAGCCCTACTAACCTGATCCCATAAATGCTAACACCTATATATGGTCTCTTGTCCCTGCCTACGTGCTCAAGCGCGAAACTCAAATTAACTCCTGCCGACTGGTTACCAGTAGGCAACCCCGACGCATTTAACGGCGCTCTCGTCCTACTGACCCGAGAGTGCGTCTGCCGTTTCCCGAACACTGCGGGCAGTTACTTTTTGTAACCCCCTGCTTCCCACACCCATAACATCGCCTAACAGCGGAACACCTATTTGCAAGATGGCCTTCTCCATTGCAATTAAAACACCTATAAGACCTCGATGAATTTACGGGCTGACGAGATTGGGTGTTGTCCTCAACAACCGCAACGCTCCTCACAGCCGGCCTCGCTGAAACGAAATTCGAGTTAGGACTCGACTCCTGCACGACCTGTCGAGTTCGATTGTTTCCTTCAACAACCGAAACTCGGGGGGGTTCAACTCCTACATAAGCCAGATCCGGCTCAAGTAGGTTCCTACTTCTACTGTTGGGCGGTGGAACGTATGATTCAACGTTAGCCCTGACAAACTCTAAACTGCGCCCTAATCTAACCAACTCGGAAACGCTAGTCGGATTAGCCAATCCAAGCTGCGTCTGGTAGAAAGGGGTCAGATTCTTTTGAATCATTCCTAACTTTCTACCCTCCAAGATGGGTTCGGAAAGCCTTCCAAACATATTCTGCATCGTCGCCACATATACCCCGATGGATTCGTCCCGTCCCTGTGTGCGACGCCTAATCTCCTCTAACAACAGATCGTCGTAATTTGGTGGTAAGAACTCCAGCTTTAACTCGCTGACGAGTTCTTGCCACGAACCTATCGAAACTCTAACTGCCCTAAACCATATTAAAGCCCTACCTACAAACAAATCTGCTGCCGACCGCAACAGCTTTGCTTCCGTCACTCCACGAGCCTGACGGATCTCCTCAACCCTCTCTAGGAATGCGTTCACGGAAGCTGTACAACGCTCTCCGGTGAACTTCACATCCCACTTGGCTAGGTTCTCAAACCTCTCACTAACATATACTCTATCCCTACTGTTAATTTCCCTACTCTCATCTACCCTATTAACATTAATATCCCTAGCTATAATTTCATCCCTATTTCCAGTCTCTAATACGACTGGTGTTAAAGTTGGTGCTGCTGTTACTGCTGCTGCTGCTGCTGCTGATGATGTTGATGTTGTTGTTGTTGTTGTTAATGCTGCTGATGGAGCTGGTCCTGCCGCTGAAACCCTCAGACTATCGGTTGATAGCTGACTACCATCTTCGATTACACCTCCTGCTTCTTCATTATCTAGGACTTCCTCTAAATCGGCTAATGCCATTATCAATTTACTTTTTAAACCTAACTTCAATTTTTCTTGTTCGCCATCTTCTGGCTGCGACCTATCTAACCTAGCGATACCCCACTCTACTTTAGCTAAAACCTTCAAATATTCTTTACTCTTCCTAGACTTTGGTTTCCCTTCTAAAATCTTCCCTATCTCTCCTAACTTATTCTCAACCGCTTCGTAATCCTGCTCAAAACTGAACGGATACTGTGCGGGAGTACCTAAAGAACCCCTACGCTCTAGCAATCTAGCTCCTCTTAGAGATTTTCTCATCTCATCTACAGACCCTACTTCTAGCCCTCGGCTCTCCATTTCATAGGCGAGCTCGTCCTGTGCTAACCTATATATATCCATTGTCAACCAAAAAAAAAACAAAACTAAAAAGTACCCTCAAAAAAAATTATACGAAATATTCCCAAAAAGGATGAAAAAAAAAAAGATCAGTTTTTAACTAAAAGAGAGTTTCTCCACAAAATGAAACTCAGATTCACAATGCTCAGAATAAATACTAATTCAAAACACAAAACAAACAATGTCAATTGACACCAAAACAGTATATAAAAATTATAAAATTCAAAATAATGTAGGTATGTAATGATAATGAAATCTACAAATATATAATAATAAACAAAAGCAAACAAAAATAAAAATGCGTGTTCGTTTTGGCTCACAATCAAAACACCCTGCAATTTTTCGCCTACCGTGCGAAACAATAATTAAGTTGGTGGCCACGAAAACCACCCACAAACAACAACTACTACTCAAGTAATTATGCACTTACGTGTGCAAAAAAAAATTCACTTGCAAAAAAAACAAAATCAAAAAACTTCCAATGGGTGATAAGCACAATAACCAATTATATGTATTAATAAAAAACAAAAAACACCTTACTTGTCTGCTCTGTGAATACAGAACAAATAAAAAAACAATGCCTTTGGTATCGAACTCCAAACGTTGCCCAAGAAATGTCAACTGGGATTCTGTAGCAAAACAATCTTTTCGCACTTATTTCACACAATATACACCTCACCTAGGGATAAGAAAAAAAGCAAAAGTAAAATATTCACTCACAGGCAAAAAAAGAACACAACACAAAACGATTTACTTCCCTAAAAAAATATTAAAACACAGGTAGTTATAGGTACCAAGTACCAAGAATATGCACAAAATGCACTATGTACAATTGTATGTACAATCAGAAATATGTTTTCCACTAAAATATGCCCCACGTTGTGGACGCCAATTTGTTACACTTTTTTCGCGATTAAATTAACTTTACGATGAATCGAAACTATTAACGCGTTTGGATTATCCGAATCCAACTACAAAGTAAACAATTAATAAAATAAACGAAAGTTAGAACGATTAAAAAGGAATATGCACTACCGGTGTGCCGCGAGTAAACAATCGAAATGTCAAACGTGCTGATAAACTAAAAGTGTAACACTCAGCAGGTAGGCTGCTGACACCACGACTAAGCTCAGCTGGGCTGGGTTCACAAACAAATTATACGATAACGTAGCGCGAATAAAACGATCGATCGCGAATGAAAGAACCGATTAATTAATTAATAAGAGACGAATTAAAATGTATTATTTCTCAGTACAGGGTGTACTAAGAAAAGTGGGCGCCAGGAAATTTTGTGGTGAAATTTCCAAACCAAGAATGCAGTCTGTAATAGTTAGAATATCAATTGAAATACGAAAGTTAAATTCCCAAAGGGATTTAAAGCTGTTTATTTGTATTTCTGTTGGGAAAACCGTACAAGAAGTGGATTAAAAACCCAAATCTTTTCAACTATAAAGTGGTACAAAATAGACGGTTAGGCGAACCGTTTAAAAATGTAAATAATAGAAATAACCGGAAAAATGAAACGTTAATTGTTCTTTCCCGAAAGAACAATTAAAATGAAAACTAAAAAGGGTCGCGTGTCTCACAATTATTGAGAATATCGTTGGCAAAGAACAACCGAATCTTAATTTGACAACACTCACAAAACTAAAGCACTCTACTTATCTTTTCTATTTTCAGCTATTCCTTCCTCCTTCTATGTTCGCAATTTTTATTTTCTTAATTTTCGTCCGTCTGACGATTTCTTCTCCTTTTCAATTTTCACTCCTTCCACTGACTCTAAATTCTTTTCCAAAAACTTTACTACCAATTTTAACACAACTAATCTCAAAAATTATCTTCAACTTTCTTCCAAACTTTTACTTTTCTCTATTCTCCAAAATCTCTGATCAAAAACCACTTGTCGTGAACTAGGTCAACCAAGAAGTGGTTGATCTTGTCAGTTTGTCCTTTCTCGACCCTCAAATTTACACACACATTCATACAATCGGCCAATCGTGTCTCGAGGTTTTCTGTCACGGCTTTCTAGCACATGCAGCCTTATGGCTGACAAGCACCTCCGTTGTCGAATTCCAGCGAGACCTTTCACTCGCACAATTTTCCAAGCACATTGAACTGAAAAAGTTGTTGGGGGTTTGTTCCCAAAACTTATCCAGCTCATTAGTCGAGATCAGACCCCTCCCATAAAACATGTCGAGAAAAATGAAAGTTCCTGAAAGTTGAAAATAATACTTCTGGGCATTTTCCCAGTTACTCTACTATATAATCTACTGAGTCAGGGAAAGGATAAAATTCTCTGTGTTACAACTTTTCGAAAATTGAAGAAGGGAGCAAAAGCTACTAAAACCAAAATGAACTACTTTACCATATTCGGTGGATCTTAGCGCAGATTTGGGGAAAAGGGAAAACTATTAACGTTTCATTCTTATGAATCGGTTTTACAAAAATAAAGTTAATTTTAGGATGTTAACACTTGCAGCACTACGCTGCACAGTGTGTCTCATAACGATGTATGGCGTTTAAAAGTGCCATTTCTATTGATCTCCTCTGTGATATGTGTATGTATGTGTATAATGTTGTGTGTGTGATATCCTGCTTGTTTAGTGTGTGTAATGATGTGTGTGAATGATGATGAGTGTAAAGATGGTAGTTATAATGATGATGAAGGGTGAATGATGGTATAAGTATATGCATGTACGTATGTGTAACTGATGATCATGATGTGAATGTTAATGTTTGTGAATGATGGTGTATGAGAATGATGATGTTTCTTAGCGACGAAGTATAACATTCAATGTAAGAAAATAGTGTGCGAGTCTCCAGAGGCATCTGGCTCGACACACCAAACGCCGGCAGCAGTTCAGCTCATCCGCTGATTACGACATGCACCTATTTTGTCATTTGCTCAAAGCTATGTTTCGATCACATTGCTAAGAGCAAACAACGGAGAAATGATGGGACGAAGAAATGATAGGGAAGGGTTTGAGGAAAAGAGAGGGATATCGAAATCAAAATAACTAAATGTAAGAAAGGTTTTTGTTGCGGGAAAATTTACCGTAACAGTATAAAATCTCAAACTAAATCTTAAAAACTAAGAAGTATTGCATTTAAACATCAGATATTTTAAGAAAGAAAAAATTTAAGCCGATTCATTCTCCTCCATCCTCCAATTATCTCTAAATTATATCCTTTCCTTTCCTTTCTAAGACATGGCCTCAAACGAAGAATTGTCGGAGCAGTAAATGCTCAAATCGAACAGATTAAATTAATAAATAACCGGTTATTACAGCTGGAAAGTAGGACCATTCCACCCCAAAACAATACTCAAACCCTACAAACCCCCAAGTCAGAGCAAGACTTAGCCGATATCAGGAAGCTACCTGATGGAGTTAAGAATCTCTAAGTATTTGACGGGAATGAAGCACAGTATATTTCATGGGTTCACAATATAGAGTACAATACAAGATTCAAACCAAGATCCAATGAACGCGATCCGAGATACAATGCCCCCAACTCAATATATAGCGCCAAAAATCCAGCACCCGATTTACTCAATTCAAGATGTAATATCCAAGACCCAAGGTACAATGCATTCAAAGCAAGATGTAATACTCTAGACCCAAGATACAACGCATTGAATGCAAGATGTAACGCAAACAATTAGACCGGGAGCTGAGTAGAGTTGAGTGTGCAAAATGTGAGGACCGCATTCTATAAATAGTTTTGAACTCAGAAAAGCTTGCAGATTATGATTCTGAATGTTGCCAGGAGCTGTATTGGTCCAACTTTTTTTTAACCCCATCCCCTGGGATATCACGCAATTGGACGGAGCAAATGCTTAATCAACGTTAATTGTTGTTTTATTGAAAATATCCAATTGTTTTTCATGATTAAAGAAACTTATATCTACTCAATAGAGATAAAAAACAAAAAAAAAATGGAAAAAGAATTTTTGAGAAAAAAAATTTTATTACGAAAAAGCAAAATTTTACATAAACTTATATCTACTCAATAGAGATAAAAAACAAAAAAAAAAAAAAAATGGAAGAAGAATTTTTGAGAAAAAAAAATTTATTACGAAAAAGCAAAATTTTACATAAATTTTGGAAAAAAGTGAATTCATTAATTTTTTTTATTTCGACACTCATTATTGATACATTTGCATAACAAAATACAGTTTAATTCTAATTTTTTACAAGAACAAGCCTTTGTTTGACATTTTGATGTACATTTACAGGGCTGAATCAACAATTCGGGCAATGGTGGTTTTGTCAGTTGCCGTGGGTACAATTTATCATTTTTTTTTTTTTTTCATAGCCTAATAAGGTGTAATCAATAGGCTGTAGTCGTGTTTGGGTGGAATTTATCCATACATATGTTTGTGCTGAAGCTTGTTACGGAAAATTTTCCCACAACAAAAACCTTTCTTACAGTTATTTTGAGTTCGATATCCCTCTCTTTTCCTCAAACCCTTCCCTATCATTTCTTCGTCCCATCATTTCTCCGTTGTTTGCTCTTAGCAATGTGATCGAAACATAGCTTTGAGCAAATGACAAAATAGGTGCATGTCGTAATCAGCGGATGAGCTGAACTGATGTCGGCGTTTGGTGTGTCGAGCCAGAAGCCTCTGGAGACTCGCACAACATTTACTTAAATTGAATGTTATACTTCGTCACTCACTAACATCATCATACTCATTTATCGACATTCACATCATTTTTTTATTTGCATCTCAGAGACTTAAGTGGCACTGAACTTAGAGCAAGCTCGTCTGTACACACTTATCTACGCTCTTCATCATTAATGCAAGTGTTAGTGGTTAGTAAATAACGCCAACACAAGCACAAAGAGAACGTATACGAGGAAAAATAAAAAAACATTACAAAAATATTACAAAGTAAAACTTAAATTAAATTAACATTAAGAGAACAAACTAAACTAGTGAAACAAGGTTATAAATAAAAAATGAAATTAAACTACAGTAATAAAAAATCTACTAAACATGCATCATGCAGATGGTACACTGGTTCTTAATATTAATTTTAAACTACTTTTACTAATGTTGAAATCGACAATAAAAGGATTAGAGTTGAATAACCTACTCATGCGTGCTAATGGCTCATGCATTCCATAGTTAGTTCGGTGGTGGGAGCGATGTATAAACTCTAAATTACGTAGTTGGTGAGTCCCTCCGCGATAGTTGAATCCTACGTGGGAGAGCAAGTCGGGAGCATCAATTATACCGGTTATTAATTGATGAAAAAACACTAAATCATTGTTGATTCTTCTCTGTGAGAGGGTTTGAAGATTTAATAAGCGAATACGATTTTCATAGGGAGGGAGATTGAAAGGATCTTCCCAAGGAAGACCTTTGAGAGCGAAGCGTATGAATCTGTGCTGTATTGCTTCGATTCGAGATTTATGAATATCATAAAATGGTGACCACACCTGAGAAGCATACTCTAGATGGGGACGAACATAACAGTTGTATAAAGAGAGGGTAACATAAGGGTCATTAAATTCCTTAGCCCATCGCTTAATAAAGCCAAGCATTGAATTTGCTTTGTTAATAATGGGGTTGATGTGTTCATTAAATTCGAGGTTGGTACTAAAAAGAACACCGAGGTCCCGGAATCTAGAAACTTGAGATAGGGATTGATGCGATATTGAATATTCTCCAATGCTAGGAGATCTTTTACGGGAAAAGGTCATACTTTGGCACTTGGAAGTATTTAAAATTAGTCCGTTCATTGAACACCATACAACAAAACTATCAATATCTTTTTGTAAGAAGTCGCGATCTGAAGCATTTTCGATGATTTTAAAAATTTTCATATCATCAGCAAAGATTAAAATGTCGCTATAGGAGATGCAAGAAATTACATCATTTATTGCAATAATGAAAAGCAAGGGGCCGAGATGACTACCTTGTGGCACGCCAGACATAGCATTGAAAGGTTTTGACAAAACGTTACGAAATTTGACTTCATAAGACCTATTTTTTAAGTAGGAACTTATCCAAGCAATAAATACTGGGGGAAATCCAAAGGCTTTTAGTTTATAAAGTATGACGTTATGAGACAGTTGGTCAAACGCCTTAGAGAAGTCAGTGTAAATGCAATCAAGCTCGTTCCCACATTCAAGAGCATTGGAACACTTATAATGAAAGGATAGGAGGTTGGTAGCCGTCGATCTTCTTTGCATAAATCCGTGCTGCTGGTGGCAGACAACACTCCTTGAAAAAAAGGATACGCTTTCGCAGACTACTTGTTCAAATACCTTAGGTATACATGAGAGCTTTGAAATAGGTCTGTAGTTTTTTATATCGGATTTTTCACCCTTTTTGAAAACAGGTATGATAAAAGATTTTTTCCAAAGAGTGGGGAATATTCCAGATTTTAATGAAAGCTTGAAAAGATGTTCAAGTGGAGAGGATAATCGTGCGGAACACTTCTTTAAAACAATTGGCGGAATACTGTCCGGACCAGAAGAAACATCATCTTTGAGAGAAGAGAGGTAGTAAGTAATTCTGTCTCTTTGAATAGGGATATTATTAAAATTCACTTGCGAGCAGTGAGTTAAATATTCAAAGTATTTTTCATCAATTTCTAGATTTGTATTACAAAAAGAGCAATTAAATTGGTCTGCAAAGGCATTGCAAATGTCGGGAGTATTTTTTAAAGATATGGTATTATAAATAAAGTTGGCTGGATAGCCATCTGATTTTTTTTTAGAATTTACAAAGGACCAAAAGCTTTTTGGATCGTTTTTCAGAGAACAGCCCATTTGGGTGACGTAGCTAGAGTACAGATTCTGAGAAAGCGTTTTGAAGTCTTCAAAAAAACTTATAAATATTTGGTGGTCAGTTGGAGAAAGAGTAATTAAATAGGTCTTCCAAGCCTTGTTTCTTTTATTCCTCAGAGCCTTTAGTTCCTTGGTAAACCACGGTTGGCAAAAACTATCATTTCTGAGCGTCTTTTTGGGAATGGTTTTTTCCATGCAATTTTCTAAAACGGAGTAAAAGCAAGCGACTGCTTCGTCAATATTTGTAAGGGTTGATATATTTTCAATACCAGCCCTGCTTAATTCATTCGAGAGCAAATCGAAATTCGCTTTTCGAAAGTCAAAAGTATATAAACAGTCATTTGAATTATTAATAACGTGAGATGCGTTGCTTAGTTCAACAAAAATATCTAAGGGGGGATGAAGATCATCAATTCTAGTAATGCCTGAATTAGATTGAAGAACGACCGTGTTAATAGCTTCGGAAGAGAAAACAAGGTCTAACATACGATTTTGGAAATTTCTAATACAGCTTACTTGCTGTAAGTCAGTAGATATAACATTATCTAAACAAGAAAGCTCACGCTGCGGTGAAGTTAGAGAGGGTTTTTGGAATGATCCATCGTCAGAGGGTAACCATTGGACATATGGTAAATTAAAGTCACCTAGTAACAGAATTTGGCTTTCTAGGTCCGACAATTCAAAAATATGATCCAAAATTAGCGACAGTTCAGCATAAGCAGAGGCTGAACTTTTTGGAACAATGTAAACGTTAACGATAAAAATATTTTTAGACAGTGTACAGACTTTCACACAAACAACATCAATAGACAGTTCAAACGGAAAGAGTATACGAGACGACATATATGTGTTCCTGACCGAAATCAAAACACCACCACCGACCTCATCTGGCCTGTCTATGTGCCGATCTTTACGGTAGACCGAGAACTCAGGGCTCAAGATTTCGGAATTCAAGAAACTTGGACTTAGCCAAGTTTCAGTCAAAACAAACACGTCATGTTTGAAAACGTGGGAGTTAACATATAAATCAGCAGTTTTACTGCGAAGACCTCTTACGTTTTGATAAAAGAGGGAAAATCTAATTAGTTTTTTGGAGCAGTATTCGTAACTAATTTGTTTTTAACTCTCCTGTTGATGGAAAATTCTTTAACAAGAGCACCACCAGGCCAAGAGTTACTGTCACAAATAGAGTCGAAAGACGAGGGCGGGACAAGCAATTTAAACGAAGAAACAAAGCTATCAGTTTTGCTTATCTTACTGCATTTAATAAAATTTTCATCAGGAATCAATTTCTTAGAAACGAGATAATGCAAAACATCGTTTGCATTAAGATCTGGCCTAAGTCGAGACACAAAAATTAATTTCGGTTTTGGAACCGTCTCTATTGGTGTGAAAGATGTACCAGACTGTGGTTCAGAATTGAGATTAGTTGATAACGATCTATTTTCGAGATCCACTACTTCAACCACTGGTTCCATCGGGACAGAAGGACTATTAACTTTGACGGAGTTGCTTCTCAATGTCTTTCGCTTTGAAGGAGAGCTTAAGTTTTTGCTAGCTACTGTTCCTTCACGGTTTCTTTTAGTGCCCGTATTTGGAAGCGTGACAGAGCTTTTAGTTCCCGAAGACGAAGACTGAGCATTAATCTCCTTCAAGTCAAGAGTTTTTTTCGAAATTGGAATTTCTAAGTCCTCTGTAGATGTAGACATGTCAACAGAGCTACAGGGAGAGGAAAATGATTCTAAGTTCAAAACCGATTTATTGAAAATTTTGTAGAGCTGGTCAAAACCTTTTGACAGCTTTTCAATATCTAGCTTGAACGTAGACATTTTGATAGCTAAGTGGGAAAGAGATATTTTTTTACAATCATCACAATACCAACATGCATTTTTAAAAGCTTTCAATTTATCTAAAAGCGCATTGTTCGCCCCAATACATTTAGCATGAAATGCATTACCACATACACCATAGCATACAAAAACAGGTGAGTTGGAGCTATCCAGACATTTGACTGCTGCACAATCCATAATTAGCTAATAAAAAAGTAATTGATAGTAGAATAAAAAAACTTGAAAAATATAAAAAAAAAAAAAAAAAAAATTTTCTAGGAACGACTGGGAGTTGAACCTAGAATGGTTTACTTAGTGAGTATTCAAAAAGAATTAACGCTTAGAGTTATACAAATGAAATAAAGTTAATGAAGGAAATTATAGTTTGAGGAGAAAGGATAGATTAGGAATTCAAAGAAGTTAAAGGGAGAGACAAATATTAAAATGAAAACAACTCAAATTTCACTCAATTATTGGGAACGGGTAAAAAAAAACTTTTTCTTACCAATCACTACACAATGAAGCTAAGCAAAAAAACTTGTAAATACACAGAATTTAGATTAGTTTACAAAGAAAATTAACACTTTAAACTAAGATACGAACTCTAAACACTTATTTAACTTGCAGTTTATAATTAAAATTATTAGACTACACAAGATAAATGAAAATAAATAAGACGCGATTAGAACACAAACTAAACACACAAGAACCAGTGTTACCACTCATTATCATCATTTACACATGCTTACATTCATACACTTATACCATCATTCACCCTTTATCATCATTACAATTTACAACTATCTTCTTTACACTCATCATCATGCACACACCTCATTACACACACTACACAAGCAGGATATCACAGACACAACACTATACACATACATACACATATCACACAGGATAACAATAGAAATGGCACGTGTGAACGCCATACTTCGTTATGAGACACACTGTGCAGCGTAGTGCTGCAAGTTTAAACACCCTAAATTTAACTTTCATTATTGTAAAACCGAATCATAAGAATGAAACGTTAATAGTTTTCCCTTTTGCCCCAAATCTGCGCAAAGATCCACCGAATAGGGTAAAGTAGTTCATTTTGGTTTTGGTAGCTTTTCCTCCCTTCTTTATTTTTCGAAAAATTGTAACATAGAGAGTTTTATCCTTCCCCTGACTCAGTAGATTATATAGTAGAGTAACTGGGAAAATGTCCAGAAGTATTATTTTCAACTTTCAGGAACTTTCATTTTTCTCGACATGTTTTTATGTGAGGGTTCTGATCTCGACTAATGAGCTGGATAAGTTTTGGGAACAAACCCCCAACAACTTTTTCAGTTCAGTGTGATTGGGAAATTGTGCGAGTGAAAGGTCTCGCTGGAATTCGACAACGGAGGTGCATGTCAGCAATAAGGCTACATGTGCTAGAGAACCGTGACCGAAAACCTCGAGACACGATTGGCCGATTGAATGAATGTGAATGGGTGAATTTGAAAGTCGAGAAAGGACAAATTGTCAAGATCAAGAACTTCTTGGTTGACCTAGTTAACGTCAAGTGGTTTTGATTACTATCTTGTGATTTTTGAGAAAAAGGAAAGTTTATTGAAAGTTGAAAACAGTTTTGGAAGATTAGTTTTTTTAAATTGTTAGAAAAGTTTTGGAAATTGTGTAGAGTCAGTGGGAGGCGAGAATTGAGAATTTGGAAATCGTCAGACGGACGAAACATAGTAAACTTGAAGGAGGAAGGAATAGCTGGAGATAGAAAAAAGATAAGTAGAGTGATTTATAGTTTTTTCGTGAGTCTTGTGAAAGTTTCAGTTGATCTTTGCCATCGCGAATTCTAGAAATTGTGAGACACGCGACCCTTTTTAATTCGTATTAATTGTTCTTTTCTGGAAAGAACAATTAACGTTTCATTTTTCCGGTTGTTTCTATTGCTTACATTTTTAAACGGTTCGCCTAACCGTCCACCATTGTAATTTTATAGTTGAAAAGATTTGGGTTTTTAATACCTCTTCTTGTAAGGTTTTCACAAAAATTTAAATAAATAGCATTAAATCCCTTTTGGGAATTTTACTTGCGTATTTTCATTCGGTTCTTACTATTACAGGCTTAATTCTTGGTTTGGAAATTTCACCACAAAATTTCCTGGCGCCCATATTTTTCCAGTACACCCGGTACTTGGAAAATACTTTTAATTCTTCTTTTATTAATTAATTAATCTGTTCTTTTATTCGCGATCGATCGTTTTATTCGCGCTACGTTATCGTATAATTTGTTTGTGAACCCAGCCCAGCTGAGCTTAGTCGTGGTGTCAGCAGCCTACCTGCTGAGTGTTACACTTTTTTTATCAGCGCGTTTGACGGTTTAATTGTTTACTTCGCGGCACACCGGTTGTGCATACTCTTTTAATCGTTTTTAATTTCGTCTATTTTATTTTATTAATTGGATTCGGATAATCCAATCGCGTTTAATAGTTTCGTTTCATCCTAACTTTAGTTTTCGCGTAATAAAAAGTGTAACAAGCTCTTAACAAATGTAAATGTAGAGCATCTGATGCACAAATCACTTTTAATAAATTTAATCCGAAGCCGATATTTTGGGAAATTAATTTATACCGAAGTTGATCTGCAGTTAATTTTTGTTGTGAGAAAAGATAGGTGCAAACAGTTTCTAATTCTGTTAACTTTTCGACACTTAGGTATGGATGCCCCAAATGCTTTAGTGCTTTTTGTACAAATTCTAACGATGCAGCTTTTAAACCTTTTTTCTTAGAGCCCAATCTGCTCGTCGAATCGCAACCAGTTAGAGCGTGTAATGCTGGCAAAATACGACAAATGTTTTCGATAAGGGATTCAGCAGCCAAATGACATCCTAAAATGTATTTATTCTTATAAGAACCTTCGAACCACAGACCTAAACAGCCTATAGACGTGCTAGCTTATTCCAAAAATAAATCCCCAAGATGAAAACATCTGTTTCAACACTAAGGAGCATGATATGGGCAGATTGGATTTTTACTGCGTGAAATATGTGAGAAAACATCCTTGAGTCGGCTCCTAAATGGTCGAAATTTATGTCAGGTACTTCAAAAAACGAAGAGCCTTTTAATTTAAAACATTTTTTTGGATCATCAAATCGTCCACAAATATACAGGGTGTCACGTAATTCGTTTTACATACTTTGGGATATGATTCTTGGTCATATTCTAAGAAAAAAATTGTTCTACAGTAAAGTCCGTTTCTCAAGTTTGACATCACTTTTTGAAAATTTAAAAAAAGGCTAACTTTGGTGTACCCTGACCTTTGTTAAATTCGATATCTCTGTCGAAGCTGATGATAGGAACCTAATCTTAGACTCAATTTTTTGTAAAAATAACAACCTTTAAGACTGTATTTAAATTAGGCTTCCATAGGCTTAGGGTTGCCAGATTTTCAGTAAGCCAGTTGCCAGATAACAAGTAAGACAAGAGTTATCGACAGCAAACACCCACAATGAAATTCAAAAACGGGCTCTGGCATGGATTCAAAACGAAGGATGGGGCTTTGAGCACTTGTTATAATTGTATTTGTATTAAATACATAAAAAAACTACTAAAAGTGATCATATTATTGTTTTATTCAAACAAACCTCAAAGCAAGATTTTTTTTTAATTTTTTGTTTAAATTTTTCCCATTTCGTATTTTTCTTAGTATCATAAAATGTATGGGTTTTTGAGTTAACTTAATACTGAGTTTTTTCTTTATTATTGTTTTGTTCATCTGTAAAAAGTAAAGAAACTCTATGTTTATCAGGCCTTTTCTCCAAAAAAAATGACCTCAAAGTCAAAACTTTGTTTTGGGAAGAAAATTTGAACACCACTTAAAATTGAAAATCTGGCAGCCCTAAACCTATGGAAGCCTAATTTAAATACAGTCTTAAAGGTTGTTATTTCTACAAAGAATTGAGTCTAAGATTAGGTCTCTATCGTAAACGTGTTGAATTTTTTTTAATTGGACTCGATGAACAACTGCCATACCATCAATAATATAAATTGTCGAAGTTTGCAAATTTTAAACATCCTGTCGCGTGTTTGTACCACAGTTAAAATTATTTTCAATTTCAAGAACGAGTTCCGATTTTGGAGATTTCCTGTAAAAGTCCTTCCGCATCAAAAAGATACTTGCAATAATTCAAAATTTCATAAGATGCTAAAATTTTTATGTCAAATCCGCGTTGATTAGCAACCATGAATATTTTTTGAAAGAGATTTATATCTGTTGCATCTTGCAACTTTTTATTAGAAGTAGCTGTACTTCTATTTTCAGGAGTAGTTACAAAATTATAAAATTTACTTTTTTTTTATGGGATCGGACAACTTTTTAGTTTTCAGTATAAATCGCTCATTTACGTACGTTTTGAACATAGCTTCTCCATTTTCTACTATATTTAGTAAACATTGCGAAGAAGATTCATCTGCAAGTTGCATTTTGAATGCTTACGAACGATTGCGGCTTTGGTTTCTCAACTAAATTATCCGATTCATCACAAAACAAACACGATATTTCGTTTAGTCTTCGCTTCTTCACATTTATCACTTGTAGTGACATTGTCCACGTTTTTGATCAACTATAACACTAATATAACACTTGATTACAAGAAAACTTCAATAATTCTGCTCAAATACAATAATATATATACCGTTAGGCACTAAGATTTAGTTGCTACTGACTATTACCAGCGCTATGACACGTCGACGTCCGGAGCGGAGAGAGGGGGTTCGGTCAAAGGGAAAGGGACCAGCACAGCTGCCGGCAACATGTTTTTTTTTTTTGTTGTTTGGGATCTCAGGTAAAAGAATTTGAGCATAGTTGCCGGTCCTCACATTTTGCATACTCAACTTCCTTTGGCGCCTGCACTAAATGTCATATTCCGTAACTTGAACTCAATACACAATCCATTTAAAACCAGATGTAATACTCTAGACCTCAGATACAAACTCATTCAATTGCAAATCTAACATACAAAATTACAGCTTCAGTAAGTTACATTCAAACTACAATACATTCAGTTCAGGATTTTTCAATCAAAATCAAAACAATTGTCCGTCAATAAATCGAGACAGAATGCGTCCTTTTTTCAAAAGACACTATAGTAATGCCAAAAGAAAAGTTAAATAAAAAAAAAAAAAAACTACAAGCTAGCTTTTTTCCATTGCTTATGTAATGAACACCCAACATTTATACCAATTTCCTAATCGAAAACGTTTAACCGAAAACTCAACTGGCAACACTATAATGGAATGGTATAAATGACAGGCATTGCTTGTAAGCCAGTGTGTGTGAGTGAGATGCTTGACAGCAAATGTGGAAACTATGGAGAAGAAACTGGAACGCTCTAGATGAGTGTTGTTCTATATAAATAGGCCGCTGACGCAACGAGCAGTCAGTTTTTATTATAGAGTGATAAAGTTAAGAGTAAATTGTTGTATACAAGTGATAGTGCAAAAGTCGAGTTGAGATCGAATTAAGTATAGACACTGAATAAAAGTGATAGAAATAAATTGAAAGGTGAAGTTTTATTTTGCGAACTAAGCGCACGTTACACTTATATCATTTTCTGTTTTACGTTAAACTTTCACTTTTATTTTATTAAACTTAAATATTTTTTTATACTTTTTTACATTTTTTTTTTCTTTTTTATACTTTATATTTGTTACCAAATAATTATTTCAATGATTTGATATATTTAAATTTCAATTTGAAAAAAAAAAAAAAAAAACAATAAGAAATAACAAAAGAATTCACCTTAGCTTTTCAAATCTGTTCTTTTCAAAATGAATATGAGTTATGGCACCATTGGTAAATGATACGATACCATTGGAAAACGAAAAAACCACACTTTGCAGGTAATCTGAGCTTCTAAAACTTAACATTAAAGATTGGGTACTCCAGCTTTTGAATGGTGAACAAGTAAAATGCGACTTTAACTAGTTAGTTATAGAAACTTTATTTGTTTTATTAAATAGTTCACAATCATAATACTTATCATTCGTTTAATATGGTTTGGCCTAAGGCCGTCTACCAGAATGACATTACATAATAATACATAATAAATGTTTCGAAAATTCAATTCAATTTAAAAGTCGCCTTCAATTATACGTGATCTATAACTCAGAGCCATCGTTGTGTATGCATACAATTTCTCCCAACCAAGACTTCCATTTAAAATTCTGATAACATCGTTTTTGTCCATTATGTATCGATCAGAAAATCTGACACGAAATTCTCTGAGAATCGGACATCTAGCAATAAAATGGAAAACATCTTCTCTTTCCTTGAGGTTGCATATATCGCACAAAATCGGTAGGTCCGGACGATGTGGAATGTAATTGAGATTGATCATTTCCCCTCTCAATTTAAATATCATACTCATCATTGAAAGCGGCAAACGATTTAGAAAGTACGAGTTACCTTGCAGGTTGTAATTGAGCTGGCTATATAACATCCTATACTGCGAAGATTGAGCTTCCAAAACATAACCTTTGTAAGCTGATTTAGCTACACCATCAATTAGCTTATCAAAGAAGTTTTTAAGATTAGCGGTTCCAATATTTGCTATACTCTGAGGTCTCTCTATGCAATGCTCCACTTCTAATCGCTCCCATTCTTTTACGAGGTTGCATCTCCGTGCAAGTATTGACTTTAGGATCAAATTGGGCAGCCTTCTTTCTTCCATCTCCAGTGCTCTAAGTATATATTCGAAATGTAGTTTAATAGTAGTTATGAATAACGGTGGCATTTTAGTTTCTAGATGAACCATGTAATTTGGAGTACAGTTCGGCAACCGAAAAATTCGTTTTAAAAAGTATCTTTGAAACTTTTCAACAGCATCGAACTGCCAGCATCCCCAAACTTGTGCACCATACAGCATGATAGAGGAAGCAGTGGCACGAAAAATCTGTATCTTTGCGCTATGGTCCACAAACCTACTCCCAATACGACGTCCCCAAACTGAAGAAATTGCTCTCTTAGCTTCTGCTATTCTGGTCTCAAAATGCTTTCTGAAGTTTAGGTTAGAACAAATCAAGACGCCGAGGTACTTATACTCTCTAACAATTTCCAAATTCTGTCCTTTGTAGCTCCACCTTTCATTTCTCGAGTATCTACCACCACCGTCCCTGAAGATCATCATTTTTGATTTTCAGAGGTTTACAGTCAGGTTCCATTGATCACAGTATCGTTCCAGACGGTTGATCATGCGCTGCATACCCTCCACTGATTCCGCCAGAAAAACAATGTCGTCAGCAAAAATGAGGCACGGTATTCGTAAACCTCCGAAATCAATACCCCCTCCAACTTCCTCGACAATATCATTTATAAACAAAATGAAGAGCAAGGTACTTAACACACATCCTTGTCTTAGTCCCATTTGCGTTTCAAACTCATCAGAAATAAATTTTCCGTCCCAAACATAGGAAACATTGTTCTCATACATTGATCTCAGCAGATTCACAACTTTGCTTGAGATTCCCAAAGCATAGAGCTTGTAAAATAATGATTCTCGGGCAATGGAGTCGAAGGCAGCCTGGAAGTCTACGAAGAAAGCATATAACTTCTTTTTCCTGCTTTTAAAGTGATCAGCAATGTTGAACAAGGTGAAAATCTGATCTATAGTGGAGTGGTTTTTCCTAAAACCGGCTTGAAACATGTTGAGTATGTTCTTATCGTTGACCCACTTTGTGAGCCTTTCAAAAATTAATGTGCTGAATAACTTCACTGAAGAATTCAAAAATGAAATGCCCCTGTAGTTTTCGGGGTTATCGTAAGCACCTTTTTTATGCAGCGGATATATTATTGATTTTTTGAAACTGGTTGGCACATCTGCGGTTTCGAAAATTCTATTGAACTCTTTGGTGAGCGAAAACAGGAACTCGGACGTACAATTAATAAAGAATTCTGAAGGGATTCTGTCATCTCCTGGTGCCTTGCCAGATTCAGTTTTGTCCAATGCATTTCGCACTTCCACTACTGAAAACGGCGGGTCAAGTAAATCGTCTAAGAAAAACGGTGCAGCATATTGGGGATTAGGTGAAAACTGTTCAGTGTTGAGTAACCTTTTAAAGTACTCCTGAAGTTCTGCTGCTTGTAGTGAAGATCCAATACGACTAGAGCCTCCATTAATTGCCTTAGCAGCTTTCCAGAAATCGGCGGGAGATATAGCTGAGTTTAAGCGCTGAATGGTTTGTTCATAACTTACTTTACGCTTAGCAAGGCAGATCAGTTTATACTCTTTGTAAGATGCTGCATACATGGTTCTAAAGATATTTGCATTATATTTCCTAAAGAAACCAGATCTCTTCATCATATTTTTTTGCTAATTATTTGCTCTAAAAAAAACTAAAAAAATTTGATTTTCGCTGATTAGCAAAAATTTTTTTAATTTTTTTCTTAATTTTTTTTAATTAAAAAAATTAATTTTTTTAATTTTTTTTCCACGAATTATTTGCTCTAGGAAAGAACAAACTTTTATTTTTTTGCTCTTCCCGTTTAATTCTAAAAAATCTCTTCATCAACTTGACGCAAACTTAACCAAATATTTTTTTTCCAACAAAGCCTTAGTGACCAAATGTTTTCATCATATTTTTTTGCTAATTATTTGCTCTAAAAAAAACTAAAAAAATTTGATTTTCGCTAATTAGCAAAAATTTTCTTAATTTTTTTCTTAATTTTTTTTAATTAAAAAAATTAATTTTTTTAATTTTTTCTTTACGAATTATTTGCTCTAGGAAAAAACAAACTTTTATTTTTTTGCTCTTCCCGTTTAATTCCAAAAAATCACTTCATCAATTTGACGCAAACTTAACCAAATATTTTTTTTCCAACAAAGCCTTAGTGACCAAATGTTTTCATCATAGTTTTTTGCTAATTATTTGCTCTAAAAAAAACTAAAAAAATTTGATTTTCGCTGATTCGCAAAAATTTTCTTAATTTTTTTCTTAATTTTTTTTAATTAAAAAAATTTATTTTTTTAATTTTTTTTTTTAAATTATTTGCTCTAGGAAAAAACAAATTTTTATTTTTTTGCTCTTCCCGTTTAATTCTAAAAAATCATTTCATCAATTTGACGCAAACTTAACCAAATATTTTTTTTTCAACAAAGCCTTAGTGACCAAATGTTTTAATCAAAGTTTTTTGCTAATTACTTGCTCTAAAAAAAACTAAAAAAATTTGATTTTCGCTGATTAGCAAAAATTTTCTTAATTTTTTTTAATTAAAAAAAATAATTTTTTTATTTTTTTTTTTTTTACGAATTATTTGTTCTAGGAAAAAATAATTTTTTATTTTTTTGCTCTTCCCGTTTAATTCTAAAAAATCACTTCATCAACTTGACGCAAACTTAACCAAATATTTTTTTTCCAACAAAGCCTTAGTGACCAAATGTTTTCATCATATTTTTTTGCTAATTATTTGCTCTAAAAAAAACTAAAAAAATTTGATTTTCGCTGATTAGCAAAAATTTCCTTAATTTTTTTCTTAATTTTTTTTAATTAAAAAAATTAATTTTTTTAATTTTTTCTTTACGAATTATTTGCTCTAGGAAAAAATAAACTTTTATTTTTTTACTCATCCCGTTTAATTCTAAAAAATCATTTCATCAGTTTGACGCAAACATAACCAAATATTTTTTTTCCAACAAAGCCTTAGTGACCAAATGTTTTCATCATAGTTTTTTGCTAGTTATTTGCTCTAAAAAAAACTAAAAAAAATTGATTTTCGCTGATTAGCAAAAATTTTCTTAATTTTTTTCTTAATGTTTTTAATTAAAAAAATTAATTTTCTTAAATTTTTTTTTTACGAATTATTTGCTCTAGGAAAAAATAAACTTTTATTTTTTTGCTCTTCCCGTTTAATTCTAAGAAATCATTTCATCAATTTGACGCAAACTTAACCAAATATTTTTTTTCCAACAAAGCCTTAGTGACCAAATGTTTTCATCATAGTTTTTTGCTAATTATTTGCTATAAAAAAACTAAAAAAAATTGATTTTCGCTAATTAGCAAAAGTTTTTTTAATTTTTTTCTTAATTTTTTTTAATTAAAAAAATTAATTTTTTAAATTTTTTTTCTACGAATTATTTGCTCTAGGAAAAAACAAACTTTTATTTTTTTGCTCTTCCCGTTTAATTCTAAAAAATCACTTCATCAATTTGACGCAAACTTAACCAAATATTTTTTTTCCAACAAAGCCTTAGTAAACCAAATATTTTCATCATATTTTTTTGCTAATTATTTGCTCTAAAAAAAAACTAAAAAAATTTGATTTTCGCTGATTAGCAAAAATTTTCTTAATTTTTTTTTAAATTTTTTTTAATTAAAAAAATTAATTTTTTTAATTAAAAAAATTAAATTAATTTTTTTTTTTAAATTAATTTTTTAATTTTAAAAAAAATTAAAAAAAATGGATTTTCGCTGATTAGCAAAAATTTTCTTAATTTTTTTTAATTAAAAAAATTAATTTTTTTAATTTTTTTTACGAATTATTTGCTGTAGGAAAAAACAAACTTTTATTTTTTTGCTCTTCCCGTTTAATTCTAAAAAATCATTTCATCAATTTGACGCAAACTTAACCAAATATTTTTTTTCCAACAAAGCCTTAGTGACCAAATGTTTTCATCATAGTTTTTTGCTAATTATTTGCTCTAAAAAAAACTAAAATAAATTGATTTTCGCTGATTAGCAAAAGTTTTTTTAATTTTTTTCTTAATTTTTTTTAATTAAAAAAATTAATTTTTTAAATTTTTTTTCTACGAATTATTTGCTCTAAAAAAAAACAAACTTTTATTTTTTTGCTCTTCCCGTTTAATTCTAAAAAATTACTTCATCAATTTGACGCAAACTTAACCAAATATTTTTTTTCCAATAAAGCCTTAGTAACCAAATATTTTCATCATATTTTTTTGCTAATTAATTGCTCTAAAAAAAAAACTAAAAAAATTTGATTTTCGCTGATTAGCAAAAATTTTCTTAATTTTTTTTAATTAAAAAAACTAATTTTTTTAATTTTTTTTTACGAATTATTTGCTGTAGGAAAAAACAAACTTTTATTTTTTTGCTGGCACGAGTACGATAACTATGGCGACAAAAAATAATAACGGTTTTTGGTGGACAGGTTCAATACAAGCATTTTTTACTATGGGAGGGGGGGTCTATCTCCCCCCGTTTAGGCGGTAGGGGCAATTTTATAAAAATTGACTTAAAATCTAAAAAAAAATATTGTAGAACAACGGGAAAACTTACAGATACAATTTATACCTTTTAGGAAAGCCAGAAATTTGCACTTTATAATTAATTTTAAATGAAGTGGTTTCAATTTATAGTTTTTGAAATAACTGACTTCAAAATCAAAATTTACGAAAAAAAAATTTAAAAAACCACTTTGAGTACTATGTTTCTCGTGATTACAAATGTCAATAAAAAAAATTTTGATGTAGTTAGTTGCTTCAATAAATTTTTTATCAAACGATATAAATTCCTTTTTTCTATGTCTTATAGTTTTTGAGATAATTGAAAAATAGTAAAACTATTGAAGTATGCATTATTTTCAAAAAATTATGGAAATACGTACGAATTTACGATAATGTTAGGAGATAGACTAATGAAAGTATTAAAATTCATAAAACAGGTACTTATGTGCAATTAATTTCCGTATGCAACAGCTTTTCGCATGGCCCGCTTCGCGGGGCTCATTTTTTTAACCCTTTTTCCGCAGGGTTAAGCTGCTCATGCATGCATGGCCATGCGGAAAGCTGTTGCATACGGAAATTAATTGCTATTTTCATATTTAGCATGAGCAGCTTAACCCTGCGGAAAAAGGGTTAAAAAAATGAGCCCCGCGAAGCGGGCCATGCGAAAAGCTGTTGCATACGGAAATTAATTGCACATAAGTACCTGTTTTATGAATTTTAATACTTTCATTAGTCTATCTCCTAACATTATCGTAAATTCGTACGTATTTCCATAATTTTTTGAAAATAATGCATACTTCAATAGTTTTACTATTTTTCAATTATCTCAAAAACTATAAGACATAGAAAAAAGGAATTTATATCGTTTGATAAAAAATTTATTGAAGCAACTAACTACATCAAAATTTTTTTTATTGACATTTGTAATCACGAGAAACATAGTACTCAAAGTGGTTTTTTAAATTTTTTTTTCGTAAATTTTGATTTTGAAGTCAGTTATTTCAAAAACTATAAATTGAAACCACTTCATTTAAAATTAATTATAAAGTGCAAATTTCTGGCTTTCATAAAAAGTATAAATTGTATCTGTAATATTTCTCGTTGTTCTACAATATTTTTTTTTAGATTTTAAGTCAATTTTTATAAAATTGCCCCTACCGCCTAAACGGGGGGAGATAGACCCCCCCCTCCCATAGTAAAAAATGCTTGTATTGAACCCCTCTATCAGAAACCGTTATTATTTTTTGTCGCCATAGTTATCGTACTCTCCCCTTTTTGCTCTTCCCGTTTAATTCTAAAAAATCATTTCATCAATTTGACGCAAACTTAACCAAATATTTTTTTTCCAACAAAGCCTTAGTGACCAAATGTTTTCATCATAGTTTTTTGCTAATTATTTGCTGTAAAAAAAACTAAAAAAATTTGATTTTCGCTGATTAGCAAAAATTTTCTTAATTTTTTTCTTAATTTTTTCCAATTAAAAAAATTATTTTTTTTTAATTTTTTTTCCACGAATTATTTGCTCTAGGAAAAAACAAACTTTTATTTTTTTGCTCTTCCCGTTTAATTCTAAAAAATCACTTTGCTAGCTTGATTGCATGTTTTTGGTGGAGGTTTGTTACCTACTTGTTTTTTCTGTTTTTTAACTCATATTTACTATCATAAAATTACCTTCCACCGCGGAACACTAAAGCAAATATTTCAATTCCGCCACCAAAATTAACTCACATTCCTACAGCTATTCCTTTTTTTTTTAGCAAAAAAAAATATATTCTTAGTAACTTTTGGTATATGAACAAAATCAACATTTTTGTAAAGCAATTAAGCAAAGTATTTATGAATGCGTTTCATAGTAATTATCCCTGTGGCTTCCAAGTCAAAGCCAACACATAGCGTAAATAGCATGAACTTAACTACTGGTCCACGAGTACACAATTATGTACCATACTAGGGAATAGTGACCGATCACCTGATCACCGCTCCCTTGTTTTATATACCTACCCAATTATTGATTTGTTACACAATCGTTTCGAATTTTGTAAAGTTTACATTTGCACCCAAAATGTTAGTACCTACATACATAACATGAACGTAAGCATGTGCGTATATGTATGTAGGTATCACAAATCTTTTGTAGGTAGGTACTACATAATTTTTTAAGATTAGTGTTATACACACGCCTTTTTATTTCGCCATAGTTGTGTCCTGTATTCATAGCTATATTTTTCTCCAAATTTAATGGATTTTGGAAAAACATTTCACTTTTCCTATTACTTGGCTGTTCAGGTTCAGAGATAATAACTTGTTGCTGCATCTCATCTAAATATCAGGACAGGTTAGGGCTGCCATTCTATTTGATATATAAACATACCTTATTTGTTTTTTGTATGTCTCTGCTAAATTAAAATATACCTACAGTCGTATTTATAAAATTTGCTTAGAACATCCTTAGACTACTGTCCAACTAGACGGTGTCTAAAGGGTTGGACAACCCTTAGCCAATTTCGTATTTATAAATGCATTCCAACAGTTGTCTAAACAACCCCTCAAACTGTCAGCTTCGAATGAAAAACTAACTGGTGGCGTTCATGATGTATCCGTGCAGTACCATTTTTTGTGTTTTGATATAGGAGTGCAACAACTAAATCGTTCTGAAAGAGTGTGGCGTAGCACTTGAACCAGACCAAAAAAGCAGCTGATTTGACTTTGAGTTACAGCTTTTCCAAGTCTCATACAACGATGAAATTTGTGCAATTTATAAATTAAATTGTTGAAAGTAGTATTTTTGCACCTCAAACTACCTATTTTTTTCGATCTCAGAGCTCTCAACAGTGTTTTACAACATGTTCAACAAAATTGTTTTTTGCTGTAGCAAATGCCACTTTAGCCATAGTTTAGACAACCAATTTCGGTGTCTAAAGTTAGACGTTCCTTAGACAGCGCTGAAAGTGTTTATAAATACGATTTGGAGTTGGACACTGATCTAAGAGCTGTCCAAAGTTAGACATACTTTGGAATGGGATTATAAATACGACTGCTATTGTTCACAATTTTTTTTTATTTTTGGTAAGTTTTTTCAAATTCACTTTGTTTTTTCTGCGATTTGCTTTCCCTTCTTATAATTTTTTTTTAATTTCTGCTAAATTTTTCCAATTCATTTCGCTTTTTCTGAAATTTGATTTCCATTCTGAACTCATAATTGGCAGCCTTGCTGTCGGGCAAAGAAGAATGAAAATGTGCCTTCACACATACATAGGTTATAGGTACATCTTTAAATTGTTTTTTGTTTGCCCAACGTTTCATTTTCGCACGCACTGTCGGCCGCCACCACAGCGACGCCGCGCCGGCCGTACCGTTTAGTTTAACTCGACTATATACATTCATAGGTATACAAAATTCATGAAAGGATTAAAAAGGGGTAGGTCTCGGTAGCATATTATGTATACAAATGTGTATCATTTTAATGTGGATAAATTTATTGTTACAATTTTAGGTAGGCCAGATACTGTGTATAAATAAATGCACTTAATGCCATTTTCCTATTATTTCATCTTTTTTCTATGTGTACTTATTTTTACATAGTAGATAGTTATGTGGACTACCTACACTCGGTGGCAAATTAGTTAAGAATGAAAAAAGTGCAGTGAACAGAACAAGGAATTCATGCAACTCCTTTTAAAGGGAAAATTGAATAATGATTTATTATAAACAATGTAATACCCTTTTCCCCCATAGTCTAAGATTGCATTGCTTGATATTGCACATACTTATACCTACCTGTGTCTTTTTTTTTTTTTTTTTTTTTTTTTTTATTAAATTAATTATTAATGAATCTTAAGATAGTACCTACCTGTGCAAATTATAAACGGTAAGTTGCATACCTATATTATCTTTAAATAATTTTCGTGTATAATGAATTTGCTACTGTTATTTGCAACCAAAAACCATGTGGGTTGGTGAAGGAAAGGAAATAGGAATAGGAACCATTGTATATGTGTGTATAAGCTATAAGTAGTAGATACAATACAAATCGTATTTTATGTGTTAAGCTAGCAAGGCTTGATTTATTTAATTTTTGCTTTGATCGGGAGTGCTAATTATTAAGAATTTTACTCAAAGTCTGTTATTTAACTTCGGTTAGTGAAATATGTTTCATAACTAATCATAATCCTACGTAAATGCGCAGGTAGATACGTACATATAACTATTTACATAAAAAAAAAAAATAAAAAAAAAAATTTACATTATTGCCGTACTAAAATCCTGAGTGAAGTGGAGAATACTATCGTTACAATCTTTGTATTAGTTTAATTCACTTCTAGGTGGGTAATAACTTTTATTCGTGGCGATCAGATTTTTCCATGGGCCAGTATTTTGCATGGCTATGATGTTAAATGACATACTTTTCATTTCAGGTGAGGTTCTCAATGTAGTGTTCATGAGGACAAGTAAGTTCAAACTATTCACAAGGATTGATTCTTGAATACCTAGTGTTCATTCCGGATTCGTATCCTTTTGACTAAATTTATTTTGGTTTTGATTTGTAAATATTTTTTTTCTTCTTTTTTTATAACGTTGTTTCGATACTCCACCGTCTGACAACGACATTGATGGGTTCGGAAGTGTGACAAAGGCAGGACTATACTTTGATCGCGGTGAGTTAATTTTAGTTTTTACTTTCATTCTACAACCATACACATGTGCACATATATAAATATTCAAATCCTCACTCAACTACAGCCTACAGGTCGGACATAGGAAGCAGTTCCTAGAGACAATTTTGATTGAATTATTTTCAAAGCTATACAATCACATTGTCTTATAGTACTTACTGCAGATCACTATTCAGCTCCACACTTCAATTATTATAATGATTATGGTGCAGACGTCGGTCGTTTTTCAGAAATCCACTCTTTTATTCAATTTTCCATTCGATTTCAAATTGAACAGGTTTCAAACCAGAGTTTAAATATTTGTTCAGCACTAAAGCAGAATCTATAAAAGAATCGCAGTATAAATAGTTCTAAGGAAAAATTCTCTCTTCACATTTCTTATGATTTCATAGTTTGTATTTTTTCCGTTTGTAACTAAATATTTTTAGACCTATAGGTCGATAGCCCATAAAAACTAACAAACAAAACTAACATTGTGGGTAAAAGCAAGAATTACAAAATATTGAAAAGAAATTTTCTCTATTTTTGGGATAATTGGCTGCTTATGCAAATTTCAAATGATTTTAAGATAGAATTAGTCCAATCAATGATTTACTCGCTTTGAAGTAAGTTAGATTAGGTTGAAATGGCTGTCAGTTAAAAACAACTGACACACTTAGACCTATATTCCATTCCATCCATTCTGATACCATAGAAGATTGTGAGTTAGCACCTCATTTAACAAAACCAGTTGGAGCTTTTAATGAAACTATAAATTTTAAGGGGATCTGTGTTCGCCAGATCACTTGGATCACCAAAGAAAAATGTTCCTAGATGCAGTTTCCAGCAGAGGAGGTGAAGTAACTTAATCAATATTTAAATGCAAAACTGCAAATCCGAAATATTGTTTTTAAGGTAATTTAAAGCAATTTATCATCAACTTTGGCAGCAAACTCTTAATTACAGCAGATAAATTTGAAAATTATTGAGTCCCTTCCCATTTATACTTATCAGTAGGACCAACAATTTTAAAGTTATGTCACTTTCCAATGGACGGAAAGAACCGGCCAGGGGCAATCTTAAACCGTTCCATTAATGCAAAAAGATTTCTTCTCATTATTTTCAGAAGTGAAAAGTGACAACCACCCGATTTGAAGTGAGAATTCATTCAAGAAGCGAAATCTTAATCTCAACTCAAAGTCAAAGAGTCAAAGAGAAAATTTTGTTTTAAAAATATTTTTCATTATCCATTTTATTCAAACACAATTTGTTAAACTGAACAGTAACAGTTTTAGGTGTTCCATTTGTTTTCCAAATGAGAGTTTCCTCTAGTCAAACCAATGGAGAGTGACATTATACTTAACTTATATCGATTAATATTTCTTCTCATTTTTTTTTTTCAAACATCTATACCTAAGTACATAAATAACTCGTCCGTTTTTAAAATAATATGATATTGATGTTTGTTTTTTCCTCGAAGCAAGGCAAGACTATGAATGGGTAGACCCACGAATACTTTAGGGAGTTGTCCTAAAGTATACGCCTACATTTAAATGAAAAATATTGATTTTTGTAGAAACCAGATCCTGAACTAATTACTTACTTTATTGTGCGTTTCCTCAATGATATATCGTTTTATTGCAGTTCCTTTTTTAAATGTATGATATTGGTGTTTGGTTTTTCCAAAGCAAAGCAAATCTATGAATGGATAGGTTTGCGAATATTTTCATATAACTTCTACGCCTACTTTTAAATGAAAAAAATAGATTTTTGTTCAAGACAGGTCATAAACCTATTATTTGCCCTCTTGTGCGTTTCCTTAACAAAATGTGGTTTTATGACGGTTCTTTTCAAAGATGGATTGGCGTGCTGTCTATTTTAAAATTGTTGATCTACTTTTGCAAATTAGTGTACTCATGCAGATTTCTGGCTATGCAATGTGTGAAAATTGAAAAGGTAATAAATACTTGTTAAATAATTCGGTTGCACCATAAAATTTTAACTCTTCGTTATCACACAGTTACATACTTAGGTGCACCATAAACCTTTTTTTTGTAGATATACCTACTACTATTTTCGCGTAAACAATGTGTCCTTAGGCCTTTGGTTGTAGGAATTTGCATGATATAACTTCACTTTATTCTGATATTTTAAGCAGTAAAGAAGTGCAAGTACGGTGAAGAATAGACTTAAAACTTTTAAGCGTTTTTGAAAAATATTAATTCTCAAAACAGTTGTGATAGTGTTATATTTTTGAATTTTGAAAAAGCTATTCACCAACTGTGCAAGAAGACTGTTACTGCGTTTAAGACAATTAATAAAAACGTGATTTGTACGATTGATAGAGCCTTCTACTTTTAAAGTTCTAATACAGTGTTGTGTTTTCTGTTCTTTTTTGTTTTTGCTAAAAATGAGTGGAACAATGATTAGTCGCGATCTTCCCTTAAGTGTTGATAATGATACATTTTTTGATGCTGTTCTGCAGTTTGCGGAACGTATTATTTTACCCGATGGTACTATTGTATCAAAGAAAAATATAGTTTGGAATCTAATTTCCCAAAATTTGGCAAACAAGATTTCAGCCAATTCGCTTTACGCGTATGTAACTAGTAATAGGTTTTCTATCAAGGATAGAATAAAGGAAGTGGCAAATATTGCCGATACTTCAACATGTAATAAAATTGCAAACAGCAGCAGTTCAGCAAGTATAAGCTTGCTTGAAAACTCAACCGTGACTTCTCAAAGTGAAACTGATTTGTATCGGCAATATACAATTACATTAAGCAGAGAAATTTACGACGCATTGTTGATTGAAAAAAAACGGAAGTGTTTCAATAAAACCACCCAAACGTATTACTTCCGGAGTTTTAAAGCTTTTGCTCCCGGAATCTGGCAGGACGTGATCAACGACGCCATTATCGAGGAAACCCCGGTGAATTGCGGATATAGTTTTCACAGTCACTATCTGTCCGAAAATGGAACAAGCGGAAGTTTTAAGGGTAAGTTATGTACACCTATGCCTGCTAACTATTTATGAATTTTCTGTTACTGTAAGAAGTATTAATATTTTCTACTAGATTTTGACAATCAGCAATAATGTTAGGTGTAACTTTGACTAGAGCCCAATACTTTTTTGCGTCAATTGCTAGCTCAGCATATTTATTGCACTTTACTGTATGTATGTGATTTGACTTATTTTGTTTGTTGCCTTGACTACTACAGCAGTGAAACAGCTCAGGCCCTTGCTTGTTGGGATTTATTATAGTATTTTATATTGGACTTTGATTTCGGTACATAGATCACTAGTTGAAAGCTATTTGGGTGACATGAATTTATCAACATTTTCATATAGAAAGGTTTAATTAATCAGTTATGTCCCGATTATAGTTGCAGTCTGCTGTTCAGATTTATAGATGTTACTGTTTGATTCATTGTTTGTATTAATGGGGCTGTTTTTAAAGTAGTAAAATTAATATACATGTTCACTTAACAAACTTACTGATCATTTAAAACAAAATGAGAAAAGTTAAAGCGAAAATTAATGGGATGAGCTTACTAATCCAACCTAAGTAAAACAGTGTATAAGACACTTCTGTCGTTTAAATAAGGTTAGTCTATTCATCTATTAAAATTTCTTTACAAATACGGCTGTAAGTTTATCAATGTATTAGTTCAAACTTGTTTAAGTTTTTTTATTTTCCTCGTTTTTGCAAGTAGTCGCAAACACGATTTTGGGTGGCGAAATTTATAATTCGTGAAAATTATCAGATTTTTCTTTGGAGCGACTGCATTTTCGTGGTTGTCTATACTTGATAATATAAAAACTGTATGTAAGTATCGATACAGCGTTTCTTTGCGGTTACGTGCTTTGAAATTTCTAGTTAAGTTAGTTTTTAAAATTCTTTTATTGATACTCTTATTTTTTTCTTCGATTAATTACAATTAATTTTTATTGAACATTCATATTTACAGTTTTTCTTAATTTGAGTTATAATAATATCATGCTTTTCTTAATATTTAGTTGGCACAGAAAGAACCTTCTTTATACATACATTCGTGTAATTGTTTATTATTATTTATAGAATTTGAAGTTATTAAAGTTTTCTGATGGTGGTACCCGTGGTGTAGTGGTTAGATTGTCTGCTTGTCAAGTGGGGGTTCTCGGTTCGAGTCTCAGCAGAAGCCAAACATTTTTTTCCACGGGTATCGCCTTTCACGAAGAATTCGCAAGTCCTCCGATAGGAAATTCATTGCTTTGAAAAGCGCTTTCTCCATTAGCCGTTCGGAACCGGCAGAAAATTATAGGTCTCCTCCATCCCCTCACAAGGCATGGTGGTGAGAAATGCGCTAGGCCCAAGGGCACCTCGTCCTGTTGCACCACCCAATTTTTTTATTTATTTTATTTATTTAAAGTTTTCTGATGGCAATTTCTTTTTCGCGGTATGGAGACTGCTTTCAGTCACGGTTGTGGGCTGACCCCGACAGCGTAGATGATGTTTTTTTCGTCGGTGGTTGAGTTGAGATATCTGTTGAGTTGTAGGATGTTTGCTTCTTCATATAGTCGCTTGTTGCTAATTCGTGTCTGACGTTTCCTGCCGCCTTGCAGTCTAGTGTAGATTCGAAAGCTCTTTCTCTCTATTACTGCCAGTTTCTTGATATTGGTCTTCGTTGCCGTAAACCATACCGGGCGGAAGCGTCACTTGAACAGGAAAAGCTTTCTTCTTTGGCCGAGTTCATTGTTTTTGTTTATAGCAGCGTTCAGATTCTCAAATTTGTTGTCCAAACTCGGTGTTTGTCAAGCAAATTTGGAAATGTGAACTCTCCATCAAACTTGTTGTCCAACTTGTCGGACGATTTCAAATTTTTTGACATTTTTCCAAGTTGGACAACAAATCGTTGAATGTGAACGCTAGTCGTCAAACTTTGCAAGAAATTTCATTTTCAAATGTTTTCAGGCAGCGCACATCGCACGGAGAGATTATTTTTTTTTGTTGGGAGGGTACATTATAAATGGATTTTGCGATATTTTCAGGTACCTAGTGCAGCTCGCATGGCAAAATATTATTTTTTTTTTTTCTGGGCAAATACATTGTTTCGTTTGTTTTTATTGCTTTAAAAAACACGCCTTCGTTTGTTTTTATTGCTTTACAAAAATTTCATTCATGATAACCGCTGCTACTGTATGTCCTCCAGGGTTGAAATTCAAGTAAAAAATGAAGTTTGACGATTTGTTTGATGAGTCTGAACGCAAAGGGTATTTTCCATCAAACTTTTCATCAAGCAAGTTGGACAACAAATTTGAGAATGTGAACCCTGCTTATGAGAGGATGTACCCGGTGGAATGTGAAGTTTTCTTTCCTGGCTACGGCATCGAATTGAATCCTCAGGTATTTTACGTCGTTTTTGGCTGCTAGCACTGTTCCTTCAATTAGCGTTATTTTGATGTTTCAGCAGTTCTTTGCCGAGCATCTTCTTGCGTTCTCGTGTTTGTTTGCCATTCTTCGAAAACAGATAAACTCTGAGTTGGCGGAGTTGACTGTTAAGCCCCAATACTGGTAATATTTGCAAAGCTGTCTTGAGTGGGCTTCAACTCTCCCAGCTGTCAGTGAGATAAACTCGGCGTACATCTGGGAGTCGTCGGCAAAGAGAGTTTCTGCGTTCCCAGGATGTGGTTGGTCCGATGTGTATAGGTATTTTAAAGAGGCACGGGTTTAGTTTTGATCCTTGTGCAACTGCAGCGTAAGTTGTTCTCTTGAATGATTATTCGATCGTCAGAAAAATTGTAACGCATTGAGGCAGCCTTTTAGGAAAAAAGTCCTGTCCCGTTAATTTTTTTTGGTAGCTAATACAAATGCCCTTGCTTTGAAGCTTACCTCAGTATTTATATTGTTTTGTTTTTCCGTTTGTTTGATTTCATGGATATCTGAATCTTGGCTGGCATTGTTGTTTTTTCTTCATTAATGTGTAATGTCATACAAAAAATTGCTAGTTTTATCAGCTTCTTACGGCGTTGTCTTGTTAAGTCTTGTATTTTAAAGATATTGATGTAATAGAATTAGGTAAGAATTTCTTTTTATTTTGTAACTAAAGAGCTTGAGATAGACAGTAAGTTTAACATGTCATGTTAGTTGGAGAGAGCAAATGTACAAACATTTTGTATATCCTAAGGACCTTTATTAGCCAGCTATATAGGACACTGTCAAAATTTAGTTTTTGAAATATGATTACTGATTTCTGGTATAGCTCTTTGTCTGTAATTTCATTTTTCGGTTTTGAAAGTAAAGCTGAATAAAACGCATACGGCGATTGATTTTCGATGAAATTTTAATTCATTATAAGGTTTGGGCTAACCACAAAAACAGGAAATGATTGGCCATGTATTACAACATGATGTAATTTTTTTTACATCATTTAGCTTATTCATTGCGTCGGTTATATGTTCCTCATAAAAGATTCAGTTTCTTATGAGGTGACCGTTAGTGAGACAGCTGAGACCGGCTGTCATTATTTTGAACATAGTTGGTAGGCATTTAATTGGTCATCTTTAAGCATGGCAATTATTGATTTCCTTGAACTTCGTTAGATAAGTAGCGCGTACTTCCCAGTCATGAGTATGAGACTTGATTGGCTGAATCAGTCAAATATCAGATGACAAGTTGACACTTCCCCAAACTGAATATTTCGTTGCCTTTCGTTTCTATTTTGAATCCTTGGTTCGTTCGCTTGGACCATATAGAGATATCCGTTCGGCTTGTAAAGCTGATGTAATCTACCATACTCGGACGCTATTTCGGACTTCTGTTAAAACTCTTTCATTCTTTGATGTAACCCTAGAATGCTAACCTGTCTGGACTGCTAGGAAAAGCTAATCATTCGGTTTTTTGGTGATCATTAAAAAATATGTTTTCTTAATAAATAATTACTCTTTATTCAAAGCAATATACACAAAAAATAATTCATAAATAAGAGGAAACTTAAATATTAGTAAATATTTACTTAATTTTTTTAAACTAGCAACACACTGTTCAGAGGGCATGTTCTTATAGATGAAATAGGAATTTTTTTGATGAGTGCAATTTTTTTAGCTTACCAGTTTGTATCTTAGATGTCTTGCGACCAATGTTGCCGCAGGTCTTTTTGAAAGTGTAACAATTTTTTTCAAAAAGTGTAACAAATGGAAAGAAAATGTAACAAACTGAAAAAAAACCACAATAATAATAAAAACATGTTTTCTTAACTAAAAGAAAAAAGAAAAAAAAAACTTTATTAGGAACACCTTATCACATTTCGTTTTTATATATGTACAATGTACATACATACATACTAAGAAAATGTAATAAATTCATTTTTTCTCATTAGTCTTACAAGTACAAGTCTTTGATTTGCTTTGCAAATATTATTGCCTCAATTGTTTTTAAATCATATTTGTTCGCCTTATTATTTTTTATTTAATGAAGTTCAGAAAAAACACGTTTCGTAGTAGCGGAACTGTGAAGTAAGCTTAATATTTTTTTTGGAAAATTGTACAACATTTTCAAACATTTCTCTTTTAGTGGCCCCAAATTAATTCAATGTCGTCAATATATTTTAAGTTTTGTTGTAACTGTAACTTTCTAAACTCAGTGCATATTTTTTTCTTTTTTTTCGGGATCATACAAATTCGGAAAATTATTTGATGGTGGCAAGATACAATTGCTTTCAGAAACAATTTTTCCAGGATCTAGAAGCGCAATATTTTGTAATTTTTCATTAGTAAAATCGAACCTCTTTTGAATCTGACATAGCTCTGTATAAAATAATTTCATTTTTGTTTTTATACATTTTTTTTTTCACCAATAGATAGACCTACCTCGCCATCTGCTGCCCGAACGGCGCATAACTAAGTACGTTCCCTCTAAAATACTAGGTCTGTTCGTTGAACTTTCCCCAGGGTTGAAACAGGTTTTCTTGACAACCCCATGAGTTGTCAAAAAAACCTGGGTTTTCCAGTCCTCAAAAAACGCTAAACCACAAATCGCCACACATCCCTGTCATTTAAATAAAAACACATGCCATTTGACAGCCCTCAAATCGCCACAGCAAAAAGCTAGGGCGAGTTTGGGGAAAACCTATGGCAAACCTATGGCTCAAAAAACACTCAATTTGACATTCAGGGCGCATTTAGGTTTCTCAAAAAACGCTTTGTGGCGATCCTAGGGCAACCCCAGGGCTTCAACGAACAAACCTACTATGTCTGCTTTAACATGGAGACCTTCTTAGCATTGACGAAGGCCAGTTTCCAGTTCTACAAATGCTTAGCGAGCGACATACATCCTCTACGATACACTCGTGGCTCGTCGAATGGACAAGTTCTGGAGCTCCAATACCAAAAGAAGTGGTTACGGACGGTGCGAGAGCATTAATAGCCGCAGTTTGCAGAGCTTTCAATGGGTATTTTACAATTGAAGATTATGCAGATGCTTGCATGAACAGTCCTCTTCCAAGGACATATATAAGAATCGACAATGCTCACTTTTTAAAGGGTTATGCCTCCTTCTTTTCGAAAAGAAATACGCCAAGACGAGTGAAAGTATTTTATATGGCCTCAATCGGACAACTTGTTTTGGCAAGAAATATAAGAAAAGCAAAAAAATTAATAAAGGCAATCCTGTTTGCATCTCTTGGTGAACAGAAGGAGTTTTAGAAGATGGGCAGATGACAACAACGGAAAAGAAAAAATGTTTTTTAAAGGAACTAATATCACAGGAAGATTATTTTGATGGAGAAGATCGCCAAATTCAACAACAAACAACCCCTGAAGCTGATTTAGAAGAAGTATTTTCAACGAAAAGCCAACACCACAACGAATGGTTCAAATTTGGCAAAAGGATTGAAGAAAAGGTGAAGTCAACACTAAAAGAGGAAACGGGTGATAGGGAAAATGCCCACTTTATGCCAGAACTTGGCACACGCCTGTTAAAAGATATAGCGCTAGTACCATTGTGGTCTTGTATAAAAAGAGATGAGTTTGGATTTGGCCGCATTCCTGCTTCAAGTGCATCCTCAGAAAGCGAATTTAACAAGCTTAAAAATTTAATTTTAAAAGACTGCTCCACCCCCATGCGTGCTGATGTCTTCTTGCAAAAATCATTCGAATATTTAAACGGCAGAACGAAAATCATTGAATCGAGAATAAAAAAAAATGAAATCAAATCGGTAGAAAATGTTTCGATAACGGAGCCAAATACAAACGAACAGAAAATAATTGCAGCCTCACAAGAAGAAGAAAACTGGAGAGGCTTAAATACAAAAAAACCTTTGAGGATTACGAAAAAGGCAAAGAAGCCAGAAAAAAACTACATGCAACAAAAGAAATAAACATTTCTGACGATATTGTTAGATGTCCGGCATGTTTATTGGGTCAAGAACCTACTGGAGGCCATAAATGTTATATATGCACGAAAAATATTCATAACTTAGATGGATGTTCTGACCCATACCAAGGTTCTGAAGAAGGATATGGACAGAAAAGACTATGTAAGATTTGTGCCAATCGAGACAAAAACTGCAAACCGAAAGAGGACGGCAAAAGAAAGTCCAAATACCATGGCAAAAATAAAAGAATCATTGCGGAGCAAATTTCCTGGGAAGGAAGCCGTAAAAAAATTGGAAACATTAAAAACGGCAGCCATCGAGAACTGGCGGCATCCAAAATTCAGGGGAAAAGTATTTATGTACTTCTGACATGTCCCTTCGATAGTGTGTTTCAACTTACACTAGCTGCACTTTGCGACAGTCCCAAATTTAAAAATGAAGTATTGGAAATCGCAGAAGAAAATAAAATATACGGATTGTGCTTAGACGTTCTTCAGAGGGGCCTAAACCATTCCGTTTACAAGAGTCGTGCCGAGATATTGTTTGCCATGGATTTTCCAAAGAAGACTTCAATCGACAACTCAATTATTGTAAACCGCCAAACGAGTGCCGCCGAAATAATTTTAAAACAATTTCACCGAAATCCATCAGTGAAATACTTATCGAAATGCAACAAATGTGGTAACTTTTTAAATAATTCAGTTATTTTGCTTCCTGTGTCACTTAAGACAATTGCAATGAAAAATTTAGATTTTGAAAAAAATATTGATACATTTCAGCCTTTTTATTGCAGGAAAATGGATTGCTTTGGAGAAAATGTTGAAACATCTGTCGAATTCGGTAAGTTTATCAAATAGAAAGTTATATAAATATTTATATATGTTAACTAATGTAAATAAATGTAAATTTCAGGACCGTTACTTATATTGGAAACAAACTTTGATGATGAGGATATTAAAGTTTCATTAAACAGCTTAGCTAAAAGAATATTTTTAGCTAAAACATCCAAGGAGTACCGCCTTGCAGGAGTAATTAACTACATTCCCTCCCCTCTACCCAAAGGTGAACTGGGGCATTACACCGCTGTTTGTTTAAGGGACCATCAATGGATTGAATATGACGACAATATTGAAAGAGATAAGCTACGCAAGGGCTCGGATTTCGTACAACCACATATATTCTTTTATATTTGTTCATAATAATAATTGAAAAAAAATATTATTTTCATTTTCTAGCAAACTGGAGTCATCAAAACAAATTGAAGGTAATATCATTATGTACACCAATGCTTTTTCTTTATTTTTCGTTTATTGAAATGCAAAAATTTAACAACGCTTACGGATACCTTAGCAAAAACTCCTATTTACAATAAGGCAAGTATAAGTACTCTTCTTAAACGCAGTGCTTTAAAGTGTTTTTACTAATGTAATTTTTTCGTTTTTATTCATTTTTAGAAAAAGGAATGCGAAAGTCTTCCCTGAAAAGACGCAATTGACGTTTTAGAGCTTCTCAGCTGTAACCTCTCTTTCCAATAAGGCAAGTTTATGTACACTTTTGAGATACTTTGCTTTAAAGAAATTCTACTAACATAATTTATCGGTTTCTATTCATTTTTAGAAAAAGCAATGCAAAAGTCTCCCCTAAAAAGACTCAACTGACGTTTTAAAACATCGCAGCTATGACGCCGCCCGCATTCTGCAAGACCATGCCCTGAGGAAGAAAGAAGGGATCCTAAATTTTTCCTGCAAATTCCGAACGGCTGATTGATACGGTGCTTTTCATGGTTATGAATTTACAATCGGAGGACCTGCCAATTGCTAGCAAAAAGCGGTACGCATGTGTTGGGATTCAATCCACCAAACTCTCGCGAAACAGGCAAACATGATAAGCTACGGGTACCACACTATGGGATACCCGTATATTATATGGATTTCAATTGTCCAAGAAAAGTGAATTTGTGATTGAATTTGTTTTACTTAAGTGCGAGTTTTCACATGTTACTTACAAAATAAATTATTCCAAAAAACTCAAAAAATATTTGACTTTGACTTACACAAGAAGAAAATTTTTGATAATGAGAGTTGGAAATATATCTGCCAAAAATTTCAAGAACATCGGTGGTTGAAGTTATGTTTTTCTCATTTATCGTAGCATGTTTGACAATGCATGGATTATAATTAAACGCACTGGTTCTAAATAATAAATTTTAACACATAACCCCTTAGAATTCACTTTACGTTCGATATATTTACGTGAAAATTGGAATTGAACAAAAGAATAATGCCTAGTTCACACGGCAGATAAATCTGTCAATATTTGCGTTCATTTTTTGAACATTAGTACTAAATAAAAATTCTGTCAATAAATACCTAGGTACTTAAAATGCCCTTCACTTTATATAGTAATGTGTCAGCAATTGTCATTGAATCAATGAATTTTGTCCTACAAAATAGCTTATTCAAGTTTTGACGCAACGAATATCATACTATCGCCAATACCTGATTATGCTTGGCAGCCAATTGACAGTAGCAGAAATTATTTAAAGATAATTACGGTTAGATTTTTTATACAGGGTGTCCCGTAATTCGTTTTACATACTTTGGGATATGATTCTTGGTCATATTCTAAGAAAAAAATTGTTCTACAGTAAAGTCCGTTTCTCAAGTTTAACATCACTTTTTGACAATTTAAAAAAAGGCTAACTTTGGTGTACCCTGACCTTTGTTAAATTCGATATCTCTGTCGAAACTGATGATAGGAACCTAATCTTAGACTCAATTTTTTGTAGAAATAGCAACCTTTAAGACTGTATTTAAATTAGGCTTCCATAGGTTTAGGGTTGCCAGATTTTCAATTTTCTTCCCAAAACAAAGTTTTGACTTTGAGGTCATTTTTTTGGAGAAAAGGCCTGATAATCCAAAAACGGGCTCTGGCATGGATTCAAAACGAAGGAGGGCGCTTTGAGCACTTGTTATAATTGTATTTGTATTAAATACATAAAAAAAACTACTTAAAGTGATCATATTATTGTTTTATTCAAACAAACCTCAAAGCAAAAACTTTTTTTTATTTTTTTTTTTTAAATTTTTCCCATTTTGTATTTTTCCAAGTATCATAAAATGTATGGGTTTTTGAGCTAACTTTATGCTGAGTTTTTTCTTTATTACTGTTTTGTTCATCTGTAAAAAATAAAGAAACTCTATGTTTATCAGGCCTTTTCTCCAAAAAAATGACCTCAAAGTCAAAACTTTGTTTTGAGAAGAAAATTTGAACACCACTTAAAATTGAAAATCTGGAAACCCTAAACCTATGGAAGCCTAATTTAAATACAGTCTTAAAGGTTGTTATTTCTACAAACAATTGAGTCTAAGATTAGGTCTCTATCATCAGTATTGACAGAGATATCGAATTTAACACAGGTCAGGGTACACCAAAGCTAGCCTTTTTTTAAATTGTCAAAAAGTGATGTCAAACTTGAGAAACGGACTTTACTGTAGAACAATTTTTTTCTTAGAATATGACCAAGAATCATATCCCAAAGTATGTAAAACGAATTACGGGACACCCTGTATACAGGGTGATTCGCATAAGGTGTGACAAAAAGATAGGGTGTGTAGGTTGGACCTAGACAAGCAAAAAATCGTATGGGAGGGGGGGGTCCATTTTCCCCCGTTTAGGCGGGAGGGGCCATTTAAGAAAAAAATCACTAAAAATGGAAAAAATATTATTTAAAAATAACGGTAATACCTACAGAGTCGTGCTATAGCATTTTGAAAAGCCAAAAACCTATACATTACATAAAATCTCAAAATAAGTTGTTCATTTGAATAGTTTTTGAAATATTAATTTTCAAAATCAAAATTTTGAAAAAAAAACATAATTTTTTTTCTTCAAACCATTTTTTTTCAAAATTTTACGTTATTAAGTAGTATTTTTCTGGCTTATTTTCAATGCTCTTACTTATTTTTGATCAAACACAAAAAACCGGATGCCAAAATAACCTGTAGTTTTTGAGAAAACCAAAAATTACAAAAACGACTTTTAAAAAAAATTTTTTTTTTAAAGTTTTTTTTTTCGTTATTGGATTCTTAAGTGAATTTAAGAAATAAAGGATGAATTTCCTCTTTACTTTTTTTCACTTAAGAATCACTTAAGAATCCAATAACGAAAAAAAAACTTTAAAAAAAAATTTTTTTTTGAAAAGTCGTTTTTGTAATTTTTGGTTTTCTCAAAAACTACAGGTTATTTTGGCATCCGGTTTTTTGTGTTTGACCAAAAATAAGTAAGAGCATTGAAAATAAGCCAGAAAAATACTACTTAATAACATAAAATTTTGAAAAAAAAATGGTTTGAAGAAAAAAAGTTATATTTTTTTTTCAAAATTTTGACTTTGAAAATTAATATTTCAAAAACTGTTCAAATGAACAACTTATTTTTAGATTTTATTTAATGTATAGGTTTTTAGCTTTTCAAAATACTATAGCACGACTCTGTAGGTATTACCGTTATTTTTAAATAATTTTTTTTCCATTTTTAGTGATTTTTTTCTTAAATGGCCCCTCCCGCCTAAACGGGGGAAAATGGACCCCCCCTCCCATACGATTTTTTGCTTGTCTAGGTCCAACCTACACACTATATCTTTTTGTCACACCTTATGCGAATCACCCTGTATATGCAGCCTACCGCTTATGAATTGCACAGGTATACTATATTAAGATTCATTAACAATTGATTTCAAAAAAAAAATGCAATATCAAGCAATGGAGTCTTACAATAATTAGACTGTGAGGGAAAAGGGCATTAGGTACATTGTTCATAGTAAATCATTATTTAATTTTCCCTTTAAAAGGAGTTGCATGAATTCCTTGTTCTGTTCACTGCACTTTTTTCATTCTTAACTAATTTGCCACCGAGTGTAGGTAGTCCACATAACTATCTACTATGTAAAAATAAGTGCACATAGAAAAAAGATGAAATAATAGGAAAATGGCATTAAGTGCATTTATTTATACACAGTATCTGGCCTACCTAAAATTGTAACAATAAATTTATCCACATTAAAATGATACACATTTGTATACATAATATGCTACCGAGACCTACCCCTTTTTAATCCTTTCATGAATTTTGTATACCTATGAATGTATATAGTCGAGTTAAACTAAACGGTACGACCGGCGCGGCGTCGCTGTGGTGGCGGCCGACAGTGCGTGCGAAAATGAAACGTTGGGCAAACAAAAAACAATTTAAAGATGTACCTATAACCTATGTATGTGTGAAGGCACATTTTCATTCTTCTTTGCCCGACAGCAAGGCTGCCAATTATGAGTTCAGAATGGAAATCAAATTTCAGAAAAAGCGAAATGAATTGGAAAAATTTAGCAGAAATTAAAAAAAAATTATAAGAAGGGAAAGCAAATCGCAGAAAAAACAAAGTGAATTTGAAAAAACTTACCAAAAATAAAAAAAAATTGTGAACAATAGGTATATTTTAATTTAGCAGAGACATACAAAAAATAAATAAGGTATTTTTATATATCAAATAGAATGGCAGCCCTAACCTGTCCTGATATTTAGATGAGATGCAGCAACAAGTTATTATCTCTGAACCTGAACAGCCAAGTAATAGGAAAAGTGAAATGTTTTTCCAAAATCCATTAAATTTGGAGAAAAATATAGCTATGAATACAGGACACAACTATGGCGAAATAAAAAGGCGTGTGTATAACACTAATCTTAAAAAATTATGTAGTACCTACATACCTACAAAAGATTTGTGATACCTACATACATATACGCACATGCTTACGTTCATGTTATGTATGTAGGTACTAACATTTTGGGTGCAAATGTAAACTTTACAAAATTCGAAACGATTGTGTAACAAATCAATAATTGGGTAGGTATATAAAACAAGGGAGCGGTGATCAGGTGATCGGTCACTATTCCCTAGTATGGTACATAATTGTGTACCTACTCGTGGACCAGTAGTTAAGTTCATGCTATTTACGCTATGTGTTGGCTTTGACTTGGAAGCCACAGGGATAATTACTATGAAACGCATTCATAAATACTTTGCTTAATTGCTTTACAAAAATGTTGATTTTGTTCATATACCAAAAGTTACTAAGAATATATTTTTTTTTGCTAAAAAAAAAAGGAATAGCAGTAGGAATGTGAGTTAATTTTGGTGGCGGAATTGAAATATTTGCTTTAGTGTTCCGCGGTGGAAGGTAATTTTATGATAGTAAATATGAGTTAAAAAACAGAAAAAACAAGTAGGTAAAAAACCTCCACCAAAAACATGCAACCAAGCTAGCAAAGTGATTTTTTAGAATTAAACGGGAAGAGCAAAAAAATAAAAGTTTGTTTTTTCCTAGAGCAAATAATTCGTGGAAAAAAAATTAAAAAAAATTAATTTTTTTAATTGGAAAAAATTAAGAAAAAAATTAAGAAAATTTTTGCTAATCAGCGAAATTCAAATTTTTTTAGTTTTTTTTACAGCAAATAATTAGCAAAAAACTATGATGAAAACATTAGGTCACTAAGGCTTTGTTGGAAAAAAAATATTTGGTTAAGTTTGCGTCAAATTGATGAAATGATTTTTTAGAATTAAACGGGAAGAGCAAAAAAATAAAAGTTTCTTTTTTCCTAGAGCAAATAATTCGTTAAAAAAAAATTAAAAAAAATTATTTTTCTTAGTTGAAAAAAATTAAGAAAAAAATTAAGAAAATTTTTGCTAATCAGCGAAAATCAAATTTTTTTAGTTTTTTTTACAGCAAATATTTAGCAAAAAACTATGATGAAAACATTTGGTCACTAAGGCTTTGTTGGAAAAAAAATATTTGGTTAAGTTTAAGTCAAGTTGATGAAGTGATTTTTTAGAATTAAACGGGAAGAGCAAAAAAATAAAAGTTTGTTTTTTCCTAGAGCAAATAATTCGTAAAAAAAAAATAAAAAAAAAAATTTTTTTAATTAAAAAAAATTAAGAAAAAAATTAAGAAAATTTTTGCTAATAAACGAAAATCAAATTTTTTTAGTTTTTTTTTAGAGCAAATAATTAGCAAAAAACTATGATGAAAACATTTGGTCACTAAGGCTTTGTTGGAAAAAAAATATTTGGTTAAGTTTGCGTCAAATTGATGAAATGATTTTTTAGAATTAAACGGGAAGAGCAAAAAAATAAAAGTTTGTTTTTTCCTAGAGCAAATAATTCGTAAAAAAAAATTAAAAAAATTAATTTTTTAATTAAAAAAAAAATTAAGAAAAAAATTAAGAAAATTTTTGCTAATCAGCGAAAATCAAATTTTTTTAGTTTTTTTTAGAGAAAATAATTAGCAAAAAACTATGATGAAAACATTTGGTCACTAAGGCTTTGTTGGAAAAAAAATATTTGGTTAAGTTTGCGTCAAATTGATGAAATGATTTTTTAGAATTAAACGGGAAGAGCAAAACAATAAAAGTTTGTTTTTTCCTAGAGCAAATAATTCGTTAAAAAAAAATTAAAAAATGAATTTTTTTAATTAAAAAAAATTAAGAAAATTTTTGCTAATCAGCGAAAATCAAATTTTTTTAGTTTTTTTTAGAGCAAATAATTAGCAAAAAAATATGATGAAAACATTTGGTCACTAAGGCTTTGTTGGAAAAAAAATATTTGGTTAAGTTTGCTTCAAGTTGATGAAGTGATTTTTTAGAATTAAACGGGAAGAGCAAAAAAATAAAAGTTTGTTTTTTCCTAGAGCAAATAATTTGTAGAAAAAAAATTAAAAAAATTAATTTTTTTAATTAAAAAAAATTAAGAAAATTTTTGCTAATCAGCGAAAATCAAATTTTTTTATTTTTTTTAGAGCAAATAATTAGCAAAAAAATATGATGAAGAGATCTGGATTCTTAACATTTCCTGAAAAAAAAACACCTCGCCAGCTTGACGTCAAGCTGGTGAAGTGATTTTTTATAATTAAACGGGAAGATATATCGTTGATGTGTTGCTAAGCGGACGTGTTTGACAGAGTGGGAATCTCGGTTTGGTTTTAGCACCACAGTTTTAAATAGTTTGTGCCAATGTTGTGAACTTTTAATTCTACAAAGTTATATTTGCAAGTCGAAATTGTATAAAAAAATCCAACAAAATTCCAAAAATAATATACATAAAAATAACCTGACATAAACAGCTGAATAGTTTCCCCAACTTACCAATACATGAAAAACTTTTTGCAAATTTAATGTCTTGTAAACGCAATAGACATCAGTGCACCGAATCTCCATCGCCTCCGAAACAACCGCAAAAAATACCAACACTTTTACAACTACCACAGCCTAAAACATCATCTGTGCCAAGCATGTCTAACAATGACAACTGTACAATTTTGGATAGACTGGAGAAAATTATGTCACAAATTACCGATTCAGAAAAGAGAATAACCGAAAAAATTGATTTGGAAGTTGGAGCGTTAAAATCTTCTCTTGAAACTGTTAATAACCGCTTGTCATTACTGGAATCAAAACAAAACGAAATCAACACGCTTAAAGAGGAGAACACGGAACTTAAGGAAATAATACAAAAACACGATGAGGCACTTCAAAATATTAAAACACAAGTTGAGACCAATGAAGAAAAACAGCAACATAAGGAAATCATGAATGATGCACTATTGCACGGGATTCCACAGTTACCAAATGAAGATCTGCAACTTATTTTTAATCAACTTTGTGATTGCTTACAACTAAAACCACCAACTATAAAAAACGTATTTCGCCTCAAATCAAAAATGAACACGATTTCACCACCGATAATGATCAAATTTAACTCGCCAAACGATAAAAGCCTTGTTCTGAGGGCAATCGGCAACCACCGCAAAACAACTAAAGCGCAACTTTGTCTACGAGATCTCGGTATGAATGTTTCTGGTGCTAACAATCATAACAAATTTTCTCCTGCTTACATCCACGAGTGTTTAACTGTTAAAAATCGTACTCTACTTCAAAATGCTCTTAAATTAAAGCGAGAGCGAATGCTTATATCAGCTTTTACTTTTCGTAGGCTCGTCTACGTCAAACAAAACAAAGAAGAGGATGCAAAATTGATAGAGACTGCTAATGACCTTGCCGTCTTTGCCACAACGTCGCGAACAACAACATAACAGCTGTATCAGATGAGAAGAAAACATAAATTTACTACATTAATTATTTTAATTGATCTTATTACTATGAATTGTAGAATTTTTACTTATAAATCTTTATTATTCTTTTCTATTTTTTTCTTTCCTTTACTTTCATTTGAATTTAAATTCTTGTATGAACTATTTCTTAATCATTATTGCCTTTCATCTTTACACCTATTGTCTTCTTGTATATTGATCTTCCTCTTCAATATGTCGTGCCGTTTATACATCCTTTTAAAAGAGAGTTCTGTTAGGAACCTCCTTTTCTTAATTTTTGAAAATGGTTGATTCCAACGAACCATCGAGAAACAGAAATTTTACAGGTGTCTTTAACCAAAATTATACAAAGCGCGCAATGGTAAATATTTTATGTAGTCAGCACAATGGTTTACAAGTTGTTCATATAAATGCGCAAAGTATATTGCCAAAGTTTGATGAATTCCGACACTTATTTGAAGGTTCAAAGGTCGACGTGGTTTGTGTCTCAGAGACTTGGTTGTCAAGTAATGTAAGTGATCTGGAGTGTTCCTTGAATGGCTTTCACAAACCTTTTCGTTCTGATAGGGTTGGAAGATATGGGGGAGGGGCTGCTATTTTTATCCGCCAAGAAATAAATTGCAATTTGTAAGGAAAGCACCAACTGGGAATGAGGTTGACTATATATTTGTAGAAATATTATGTAACGACAATAAAGTTTTGCTGGGTTCAGTATACAGACCGAATAATAATATAGATACTAGAATGATAACAAGAGTAATAGACGAATTATCTTTTATATCTCCTTTTGTTATTGTAGTTGGCGACTTCAACAGTAACATAATTAATGATTCGTCTCTTGTGAACAATATGAGTGCCCTTAATCTTTTCCCGGTTAATACATCATTGCCCACTCATTTTACTAATCACAGCAGTACTCTTCTAGATGTATTTTTTGTAAGCCATCTGTACAAAGTACTTAACTTCAATCAAATCACAGCTCCTGCTTTTTCGCGTCACGATTTAATCCAGATGACATTTCAATGTGAGCCTTTGATTTTAAGTAGAACCATTAGCTTTCGCGATTTCAAACATATAAATCGGACTCAGTTGGAAGATGATTTAAAGAGAATTGAATGGTTTAGGGTTTATGAAATGCCTGCTGTTGACGATCAAGTCTTTTTTATTCAAAATAACATACAGAATTTATTTGAATCACACGTTCCATTTATTACAAAGAGTGTCTCAAATAAAAATATACCGTGGTTCAATACTCATATAAGGAAATTGATTTTCGAACGTGACCAGGCTTATAAAAGTTGGAAGCGCTTTCGACTTAATGTGCTGTATGATTTATTCAAAAAGTTGAGAAATAAGGTAACAATGGGGATTCGCGAAGCTAAGAGAAGGTACTTTGCGCCGCGGTTGGACCCCTCTCAAGCTAAACATACACTATGGAAAAATCTGCGTGACATTGGTATAGGCAAACAAAAAAAATACCAATTATGATAACATTGACTGCAATGAACTCAATAAGAAATTTTTATCCCTCCCAAGTTTGGAAGTCAGTGATAATTCAATGTCCTTATCATATGAAAACAGCTCATTTTCGTTTCCTCGTTTTAGTTTTTCACCAGTAGATGAGGCTGACGTCTTGGAGAGCTGCATTAATATAAAATCAAATGCACTTGGCCTTGATGAAATTCACCCGGTTTTTGCGAAAGCTATACTTCCATACATTCTTAAATACATAACTCACCTCTTTAATACAATTTTTTCGTCGAATGTATTCCCGTCTGCTTGGAAACAAGCTAAGATTATACCAATTCCAAAAAGTCAGAATGAGTTTAGACCCATTGCCATTCTTCCATTTTTTTCCAAGGTCTTGGAAAGGATAATGAATATCCAAATAAGAAAATACTTAACTGACAACAAAATGCTATGTATAAATCAGTCTGGTTTCCGTCCGAGGCACAGCTGTACCACAACCCTAATAAATGTTGTTGAAAACATAAGACTAGCAGTTGACAGTAGTAATGTAACTTTCCTCGTCCTCTTAGACTTTTCTAAGGCCTTCGATATGGTCAACCACAGGGTTCTTTGTACCAAGCTGATTAACCAGTTTAATTTCTCTTTTCCTTCGGCAAAGTTAATGCAGTCATATCTAAATTTCAGGTCTCAGGCAGTCGTGGCAAACCGCTCCATCTCTGATTTTCTCATGCTGAGCAAGGGGGTTCCACAAGGTTCAATACTGGGTCCGCTTTTGTTCTCCATGTATATAAATGATTTGCCTCTCTGCCTTCGAAATTGTCAAGTGGATATGTACGCTGATGATGTTCAAGTAAGAAGAAGTTTCCCCATAGGTTTGGTCGAAAATGCAGCAGTTGAAGTCAATGAGGACTTAATCAATGTTCATAGTTGGTCACAGAAAAATGGTCTTTGCGTAAACCCACTTAAATCTAAGTGCTTAGTTATTTCAAGAAACTCCACCGATACATCTGACTTCCCCAAAATATTCTTAAATAATAATCAAATCGAGTTTGTAGAGTCTGTTAAAAACTTAGGCATAATTTTTACAAAAACACTTTCCTGGAATTCCCATATCAGGTTGACAATCGGAAGGGTTTATGGAGGGCTCCGTTTACTGTGGAGCAATCATAAAATAACTCCTTTGAAAACACGCATTATCTTAGCCAAAACCTTACTTATTCCTCATATGCTCTATGGCTGTGAGCTTTTTTACAATTGCGACTATGAGCATAAACGTAAGCTGAATGTTGCTTACAATAGTATAGCCAGGTACAAATTTGGATTAAGAAAATACGACCACGTTTCCCAATTTTCAAAATCGATATACGGGGTAACTCTAGAAAATCTTTTCAAGCTACGAACGTTAACGTTGCTAAACAATGTTTTGCAAACACGTCAGCCCCCTTACCTTTATAATAAGTTACGGATCTCTCCAAGATCCTTGAATCTTGCGCCATTACGTTACGCGTTTTTAATTTCTGAGCGCCAATTTTTTATAAATGCAATACGTCTGTTGAATTCTGTACCCCGATATTTAAGGATGCTGAGCTGTACTAGGCTGTTTAGGATGAGGCTCAAGGAATACTTGGAGACGTTAGGGTAGTAAAGATTTTCTTTCTTTCCTTTCTTTCATTTTTTATTTTTCCTCTTCATTTTCTATTACATACTTACTTTTTTTTTTTTTTTTTATTATTTCTTTCATCTACATTTTTATGCTTTTACTTTTCTTTTCGTTTCCAATTTTCTTTTCTTTTACAGTTCAATTTATAGTTCTTTTTAAATCCATTTTGTTTACTTTTTCTTAATGCAACTTATAAAACATCATGTTAAGTTAATAATTAAGTTCATACTGCCTTAGAAGATATTGTATCTTATTGTATGAAGCTTTTCAAATAAATAAATATGAAATATGAAATATGGGAAGAGCAAAAAAAATAATTTTTTGGTAAATAATTAGCAAGAAATTAGCAACTAAATTACACATTAACTTGGATCCGATCAGAGAAAGTTACTTCGCCAGCTTGACAGAGGTTGATGCGAAGACAAACATTGCACAAAAAAAATTTTAAGTACACTTTTTTTTGTGGGTGACTAAGTTTCCTTCGAGTTACCTTTTGGAATCATTCACCCCTCGCCACTGGGGTGTATTATATTATATTTTGCTGATACAACGTTATCTTGAATTTGATTAATTTTATTTTCTATAAATCTTAGTTTAGTTATTTGGTCTAGGAATAATTGTTGTTATAAAATTTTTGAAATTGAGTTTTCTACTTTATTATATGTATTGAGTATAGTTCTTCTATCGTTTAAAATTATTGTATTTAGTGCTTCTATTGATTCATTGAAATGTGTATTAATTTTGATCTGTTGGTTAATTGTTTCTATAGCATTGTGACTATTTTCTACTGCTGTGCTTAAGTAGTTCCAAATTTCTTCTCTGTCTTCATTGTCCATGGTTCCAAAGAGCCATTTTTCTGTGTTTCCTATTAAGTTAATCAATCCTCTCTTTGATCTTGTCTGTTCTCTAGGCATAATTGATCTAATTTTCGCTATTAGTGTTCCTACTTCTTTAGTAATTATTTCTTTGTTTTCACTGTTGAAATGTTTTATATTTGTTTGTATGAATGAAACTGTTTTCATTATTTCTTGTGGGTTAATTATGTGAAGAATAGTGTTTTATTTTTATTTTTAATTTCAGGAAAATCTGGCAACCCTTAGCCTATAGGAGTCAAATTTAAATACAGTTTCAAAGATTACAAGACTACAAGTAAGACAAGAGTTATCGACAGCAAACACCCACAATGAAATCCAAAAACGGGCTCTGGCATGGATTCAAAACGAAGGAGGGCGCTTTGAGCACTTGTTATAATTGTATTTGTATTAAATACATAAAAAAACTACTAAAAGTGATTATATTATTGTTTTATTCAAACAAACTTCAAAGCAAAAACTTTTTTTTATTTTTTTAAAATTTTTCCCATTTTGTATTTTTCCAAGTATCATAAAATGTATGGGTTTTTGAGGTAACTTAATGATGACTTTATTATTGTTTTGTTCATCTGTAAAAAATAAAGAAACTCTATGTTTATCAGGCCTTTTCTCCAAAAAAATGACCTCAAAGTCAAAACTTTGTTTTGGGAAGAAAATTTGAACACCACTTAAAATTGAAAATCTGGCAACCCTAAACCTATGGAATCCTAATTTAAATGCAGTCTTAAAGGTTGTTATTTCTACAAAAAATTGAGTCTAAGATTAGGTCTCTATCATCAGTATTGACAGAGATATCGAATTTAACACAGGTCAGGGTACACCAAAGTTAGCCTTTTTTTAAATTGTCAAAAAGTGATGTCAAACTTGAGAAACGGACTTTACTGTATAACAATTTTTTTCTTAGAATATGACCAAGAATCATATCCCAAAGTATGTAAAACGAATTACGGGACACCCTGTATATTATATTACCTGAAAATTTAAAAGGTCTTTTTATGTTGCTAATGTGTACGTTATCAAGATTTTTAATTTTATATCTGGGTTGTTCTTTGTGTCGAACATTTTTGTAATTTTTTATAGGTCCTATTTCTCTTTTTTCTGAGTAAGTTTCGCGCTTTTCATTAAGTTTGTTAATTTTTTTAAGTTTCATTTGTTCGATTCTTTCACTAAGTATTAATTCATCGATTTCTTCTTTAGCTTTCTTAGGTGTGGTTTTAATCGTGGAATGATATCTGTTATTATAATTATCTAGAACTAATTGTAGTTTCATTTCTATTGATAAATCTTTTTCTTCAATGCCCGTTATTTTTTCTAAAATTGTTGAATGCAATCTTTCAACATCTGAGTTTCCTGTGTGACTATTGGGTTTTGTGAAACGTATTTCAACCTCACTTCTGTTAAGAAAATCTAAAATATGTTCTGATTTAAATTCGTTATCCGATATTATTTTTTTTGGTTTACCGAATTTCGAGAAATGTTCTATAATAATTGCTTTTTTACTTCTCCAATTTCTATCAGTTATTACATACCCTACTGCAAATTTTGTAAGTTTATCAATTATAGTTAGGAATGCCTTTTTCTCAATATGAAATATATCTAAATGTATTATTTCATTTTTATGTTTTGGGGTTTCAGTTAAGTTATACTTTGGTTTAATGGGGTTCCTATCGTATTTAATTTCTTGGCACTTTTTGCAATTGTTAATTACTAATTGTATTTGTTCTTGAAGTTTGGGGAAAAAAATTTTATTTTTTAAGTTATAATATGTTTCATTTATTCCGCTGTGCATAGATTCTTTAGTATGGTATAAGGAAATTTGTTTATGGATTTCCTCCTCGGTTTTGATTTCGGTTGCCCTATTGGTACATTTTATAAATTTTATTTTATCGTTCATAGAAAATAATTGAATAATGACTTGTTGAACTTTATTATAATCATGGTCTTCTACTTCTGAATATATTCCTGTTGTACCTTTCTTAGCAAATCTAATAAGAACATCCTTTATTTTATCTACTCCTTCAAGAGGATTGAGATGTATGATTCTTCGTTCGTGTAATATTTCTATTTCCTTAGTTATCGTACCGTATGTTAAAATTAGTTGCGTTTTATATTTGTTAACTATCTCTTCTTTTATCCCTATGTGATCCAGTTGTTGTTCTTCGACTGAATGAACTGTGTTTGTAAGTTCCATGTTCGATTCTGAGTTATTATCTTTTAGCTGTGTTTTTCAATCTGCTGAGAAAGTCTGCAACTTTATTTTCCCTACCTTTCAAATACTCTATTTCAAAGTTATACTCTTGAAGTTTCAAGAGCCATCTTTGGTTTCGCTGTGAAAATTCTTTACCTTTATATTTGCTGTTGAGATATTTGATGGGAATATGATCTGTTATAATTTTGAAATGGTTTCCATACAAGTATGGTCTAAAATAATTAACCGAATATGCTATTGCAAGAAATTCCTTATCCGTTGCGCTATATTTTTGCTCGTGTTTATTAAGCGTTCTTCATACAAAGCATATCGGGTGCCCACTTTGGGAGAGAACAGCGCCAATTGCGTAATTGCTTGCGTCTGTTGTGACTACGCAGGTTTTTTCATATTCAGGGTATTTTAAAACTGGGTGTGAGATAAATTAATTCTTTAAGATTCTCAAACGCTGAAATATATTGGGGATCTTTGGTATTGATTGTTTCACCTTTTTTTTAAGTTTTTTAAGTATTTTATCATCGGATCTGCGATCTTAGCGTAATCCCTAATGAATTTCCTATAATACCCTGTCATTCCTAAGAAGCCCTTGAGCTGTTTTTCTGTTTTTGGTATTTGTAAATTGTCGATTTCTTTTATTTTATTAGGATTTGGTTACAAAAGCAGTTTTCTCAATGTCTTTTTCTGCTAATAATATCTGGTGATAACCTTTGGCAAGGTCTAATGTGCTGAAATATTGTGATTTACCCAATTTATCTAATATACTCTCGATATTAGGAATTGGATATTTATCGTCTACTGTTACTTGGTTCAACTTACGATAATCTACTACTATTCTATACTTTTGGATTCCTGAGCTATCTATTTTTTTTGGAATCACTATTATAGGTGAACTGTACCGACTATTGCTTTTTCTAATAATTCCCTGTTTCTCCATTTCTTTCATTTGCTTACGTACTTCTAGGTCATGTTTTGGAGGATACCTATGTATATAGTTTAGAGTTTATTTGCTGGTCTGTTGTTGTATTAATTTCGTGAACAACAGAACTAGTATTTGTTAATTGGTCTCCTTCTGTAAAAATTAGTTTCCTATATTTGTGTAGGAGTTTTTCTATAGAACCTTTTTCTAATTCATTTAAATGATCAGTTTGAATGTTACAAACTGCGCTTACTTCCAACACGTTTACTTCTTCAAGCAAAATGGTTAAGAATGGAAGGTGTAGGTATATCATTCTTCAAAATAATCTTTTCATTTATTAAATCTATGGTTTTTGCATTTTTCTTTATCCAGTCCATGCCAATAAGAAAGTCGTAAAGTTTATTTAATGCAACTTTTGTCCATTTGATTTTTGCATTGCAAGGCTGTTCAAATTGTGTTGAACATTTAGTTTTAACTTGCATTGTACCGTTAACCGTCCCCTTAATGGTATTTATTTGAATAGGCGTGTCGTTGATTTGTTCGTAAAGTTTTGCAGGAACTCTAGATGAGTTCAAAAGACTTATAGTTGATCCTGTATCAATTAATGCAATCTAGTCTATGTTTTCTAAAGTTACTTGAATACAAATTTTTCTTTCATCCGAGGCTAGTTGGTAAAAAACTCGTGGTTTTCTATTTGGTTAGTCTCATTAGTTCGGCTTAAATTATCTACTTCCATTGGTTCAATTCTCTGTTGCCCTGATCTATATTCTAGTCTTTGTTGCCCTGATTGCCCTGGATTTCTAAAATTGTTATTGTAAGGTCTGTTAAAGGGATTTTGTCTTATTTGTCCTGAAAAATTATTATTTCATATTTGTCTTGATGGGGTTCTTCCATTAGGTTGGTTTTGATAATTGTTAATATTTCTATTAGCTTGATTTTGATTCGGATAGTTATTGTTTCTATAAAAAGGGTTTTGATTAGTGTAATCATTGTTTCTGTTAAAATTATTGTGATTAGTGTAATTGTTGTTTTTGTTAAAATTTTGATTAGTGTAATATGTATTTTCTAAACGTAAATTGAATTCATCCTGACCTATGTACTTATATAAGATGGTTCTTATTTCTGCTAGGTTATATTCATTGCAAATTTCTCTAGCTAATGCTCCTGCCGTTACTTCTTTAACTTTTTTCTAACCCTTGCTCATTAAAAGTTGCACATTCTGTTATATAATTTATTATATTTTGAATCTTATCTGTTAGTTGACTAATACTATGTACCTTTAACCCTACAAAGTAGTCGATTTTGATAAATCGATATAACTCGTTTGTTTTTCGCGCCACTAAACTCGCTGCTCTTGCCAACTCAGTCGACGATCGGAGCTTGCAGTGCACAGTCGTATCGCTTCGGCAAGTGCAATACATTCGTTTATATTTACCTACCGTACGCAGTGACGCCAGACTTTGGAAGCATCTTTTCCCACAGTGTTGGATGAAAATTCCCTTTTTTCCCACACTGTTTGTATAAATATCCCGAAATTATCCCTCGAAGTACAGTGAAACCCGCTTAAGAGAAAAGGCGAATTGTCACAGTTTTTCATTCACTTAAGCGGGTTTTTCATTTAACCGAACCCCGGTTAAGTGAAAAAAAATTTTACTTAAGCGGAGTCCTGATAACTGAAAAAAAATTGCACTTAAGCGGATTTAAAGTTCCATTGAGCGGAGGTTTAATGCTATTATTATCTTTGGAGTTGCCTGGAAAAAATTTTGATTAAACATCAAAAAAATAGTTTATTGAATAACAAAAATAACATATGTACATATGTACATTGGAATTCATAGGTATGTAGTAGTACATAAATATATTACATAAATCAAATTAAACCACATTTGAGTTTTTGTAGGTTAATTCGAAGGAGGCACATTGGGCAAAACAAAAAGTGTCCACTCCCAAGTTTGGCTTCTGATTTCAAATATGTACATATTCATATTTTTGAATATAATTAGGTACGTTTTATGAAGACAAAAATAATCTTACTTTTTTCAAAAAGTCATCAATTTTCGTTTGTGACAAAGTCTGAAAATGGCAATTCATCATTTTCTATTCAATTTCATCTAAGATTAGATCTAGTTCATTATCCCCATCAAAAAACTGCTTAAGAACATTGAGAGATTTAAAAGCTTCTTTAATTGTTGCTTTCTGGATTCCCAAAATTTCCACATCTAAATCATTGTCAGATACAGATCTGCTAGCATCAAACTTTTCGAATTGTAGTGCTGCTTCATTAATTAACAAAAATTGTGCTTTTCTAAACCATCTCGGATTATGAGATTTACCTATGTACATATTTAGAAGAAAAATTATTAGCAAAAGAAAAACAAAATGTGTTTAATCTTAGTCTACACACCAATAAAAAAAATAATTTTGTCTGTTCCAATCGAATTGAAAATGAAAAGGACAGTGACACGGTCCTTTGGTAGCTTCATTTCTGAAGGTTTTCACATCTATTTCGCGTCCGTAGATCCTTAAACATTATCCCGGATTCATCAGCATTATGCACGTCATCTGGGTTGTAGCTTTGACGAATGTTTGGCCAAACATTTTCCAGCAGCAACTGTGTCAGCAGAATTACTTTCACCACAAATCTTCTTGAAATGAATATTTTCACGTTTTTTCCACCGATCTAACCATCCATTTGTTGGCTCAAATTGTTCTGTTCGATAAAAATTTTTTTTCACTTAAGAGAGTTTTTTTCAATGAAAAATACGAAATTTAACTGAAAATATGTTCCAGGTATCCGGGTTTTTCACTTAAGCGAGTTTCACTTAAGCGGAGTGTTTAATAGGTAATTGGTTTACAAGTACTCGGGGATGAAAAAATTCTTTCAGATAAGCGGGTTTTTCTCTTAAGCGGGTTTCTCTTAAGCGGGTTTTACTGTAATAAATTATAAGAAAACACACATTTCACAAACAATTTAGTCTTTTTAGTTTATTAATAGTTATAGCATTTATTATTTAAGCGAAACTAAACAGAATTTTCGAATATTCGAATATTAAGATATGTATTTATCACATTTAGTAGGAAAACATTGACGTAAAAGAAGAAGCCTAGGTGCAGTCTCCAAAGAAAATTAGAGTCAGAAAACATATTTTCAAAGGTTTTGGATGTGCTGAATTGGTTGCCAAAGAATAAGGCATTGATTTCGTAACCTTATTCTGGTCTGGCTATAATCTCAGGAACCTAATGAGATAGAGCGATTCTGTAACTGAATTTGAATTCAGCACATCCAAAACCTTTGAAAATATGTTTTCTGATTCTAATTTCCTTTCGAAACGCACCTATACTTCAAACTAATGCATTACCGAGTATTGCAACTTTTGAAGCCAAATATCTAAAAAATTTGATGTAATAGAGCTATAGAGTTTTTGGGTTAACATATTTTTCATGTTAAAACAGAGGCTGAAAAATTACAAACACCGGATTTTTCGATCTTGAACGCTTAATATCTCAAAAACGCGAACTTCTAGGTAGTTTCTAAGCTCATATTTAGATTCAGCGAAGCAGAAACCTTTAAAATAATATATGTAGTTTGCTTCTGGAAATTCTGGGACACCAGACAACGCTATCTCTATGGAGATATTCTAGTAATAGATAAGCTGCTTTTATGGTGACCCATTGTTCCATCAGTTTGAAAGTATACATGTGTGACTTGAGAACTACTTACCACACTTAAGTTAGTGTTTGGCATTGTGATTTTGAAAGCACCAACACCTCATCTACACAAGGCGATCAAACAGATTTAAATTGATTGGAATTGCAAAAATTAGAATAGTTTGCTTGATCACTACTGAATAAAACTTATTATATTTCTGAATAGAATAAGGAAAGCAGGAAAAGATTTGAGTTTATTGTAAAATCCCATTTGCCTTCACTATGAACTTCGAAAAATCCCTTTCTCCCTTTTAGCTTATTTTAGACTAGAAATTCCCACAAAAAGGGAAATATCCCTCGATCTGGCGTTACTGACCGTACGTCGAAGTGACGTATGGTTATCTTTAGTGTGAGTTTTTTGACTTTTGGAAAAGTGTGTTATTGCGACTTTTTGAGAATAAATGTACATAAATTTTATTCGTTTTTTTACTTGATATAGGCCACTATAAAAACAACATTATGACGTCACGAGCTCATATAGACGATGCTGCAATCAGTCGGTTGTTGCAAGAATTGAGCGATGGAGAGATTGAGGGGTCGGACAGTTAAGCTGAAGACATTTTATTAGAAGATGAAGTACAAAGTGACACCGAAGACTATGAGGTGAGTGCTCCACTAGAGTTAAGCCCTCTGGATCCTGAAGATGTGTCTGAAAATGACTCTGTAATTCCTGCAATAGTGCTTCGCCAAGTATGCTGAGATATATTGTAATGCCACAACGCCAAGTTCTTAGATGGCAGAGTATCATCTTCTAATATTATACGGACATCTAGGGGTCCTACACGGATGAATAAATGTTTTTATGAGCCTTTAGAATGTTTCAGTGTATTTATTACTGATGAAATTGTGGAGGAGATAACGAAATGGACCAACGCTGAAATAGAGCTGAAAATTCAAAGGCCTGATGCAAAAGCCACCTTTAAAACTGCAAGTTTAAGACTTAAATTGAAACTTTTTATTGTAATCAGAAAATTGTAAACGAAAAATATTTTTACCCAGAAAATAAACTTAATTCCTCTTTCGAACAAACTATTACTTTTGATGACATTATTGTAAGTAATTTTGAAAACATTAAAGAAACAAAAGAGTTAAAATTGCATAAAAATATTTCATATAAAATAAATGTCAGCATGATTATAATAATTATTTGTACAACAGTAAGCACAACCTATTTTTGCAATAAAATGTATAATAAAGAATACAATAATGTAAAACAAGTAAATAATAGAATTCAGAAGAATTATTTTTCAAACCGAGGAGGAGTTACATATGAAATTGCACAGTCAACAGTAGCAGGTCAATCAACGGCTCACACCAAATCGATAAACATACATACAGCGGACTTTTTCAAAACTTATAACTGTAAGATTGATTGACGAAACTTGTGTGCTGACAATCTTAACACAAGAAGAGGAGATTGTGCTACCATTAAATATGTCTATGAAAAACATTGGAAAATTAAAAATTCAACCAAGATCAGAAGTAGTAAAAAGCATAAATTTAGATTTAAATGAAGATAGTGTTATCATTGGGAATGAGATTAAAAAGGGAATCTTCTTAGCAAATTCAATATTACCATCAAAAGGTGTTAAACATGTAAAGATATTAAACAGTACAGATAAAAAGGAAACTATAGAAAACGAAAGAATAAAATTTGAATCTGACGAACTAAAAGAAATGATACCGAAATATAACAGACGTTTTAACAAGAGCGATGAAAAAGATTAATAATAAAATACTAAATGGAAGATGAAAAGTGTGCAAAAGCCTTGGACTCGAATACGAAGTACCTTCATACCTTCATATTTGGGACTGTACATCAATATCGGACATTAGGCGATTAAAAAAGTTAGAATTTGAAGAAAGTAACGTTACAAAGAAGAAAATAAATGAAATAAAAATAGCAGCAAACACTGTAGTTGTAGAATTAAGCGATAAATCTTTATCAGAGATAAAATTGATTCTGGGGAAGCTAATATTCAAGATGAACAATGCAGGTTTTAAAAAACTAGAGCTAGCAAGATCTAGTCAAGTACATATTTAAAAATGTATGCATACAAGAATTTAAAAATATATTTAATAAGCTGCAAGAAAATGTAAAAGGAGATAAAAGTCTAGACATAATATTATTTAAACCTCCAAAACAAATAACAGATGAGAAAGAAATGCACAAATTAAAAGAAGAACATCATCAATCGAAAATAGGGGGACACTGTGGTATCAGAAGATGTGTCAACAAGTAAAAACAAAGATATGTTTAGAAAAACATGAACAAAATGGTTAAACAGTTTATTAACAACTGCGAAGCATGCAATAAAACCAAGATAACAAGGTATACAAAAGAAAATATTGTTATTACAGATACACCCATTGAAACAATAACAACTGATACTGTAGGACCACGGCTGCCACTTGCCAAAAAAATATGTGTCCAAAAATGAAAAAAAAAAAATTGCCGTATTTATATCGCATTTTAAACTCCGCGAAACTTTAAAACACGCTTATTCGTTGATTAAAACAAAAATCGTATTTATAATCATTTTTCGTCAGTGAATAAGGGCTGAGTAGCTTGAAAGCAGAAAAAATGTTTTAGCGAATAAATGTCATTTATTTTGAGTATTGGGTTGTCATTCAGGGGTTTATTTACAACTTTGAGAATTTTAAAAATAACTTAAATGGAAATGTACTCAAATTACATTAACTTTATAAATAATTTGGATGTAGTAAATGTGTTTTCAATCGACAGAAATATGCATTGTTTTCCTTTTTTGTAAATTGGTTTCTTACAAGCTCTCCTGTTCGGAAACGTTTTTGATTTTCCCTTTTTAGACAAAACAACAAAATTAAAGCCAAAGAATAATAGAATATATACATATATATAGAACAACGTATATTGCGTGGCCTACATTTCATCTTCCATAGGTAAGAAAATATAAACAAAAACAAATTTCTGTTGTCAGTTTTAAACATTGAGAAACCAAATAAGAGAGTTTCTTTATGATTTTGACATAAGGGATGAATAACTAGTATGGGCGAAAAAAAGGATTATAAATAAGGATTTTTTATTCACTGATTAAAGTCTTAATAAGTTCTTATTCACTGCAAAACTAATATGCGTTTTAAGCGTGTTTTAGCGAAATCTAATAAATACGGATGAAAATGTCCAACCATTGCTTAAAATGACCAAAATAATGATTGATTCCGATGAAGAAAAAAGAAGGAAGGAAGCTCTCGTTTGAAGAATTATAGAAATGTCATGATAGGTATGAGCCTCAGAGTTTGTACCAAAAGTTAAAAAAAACACGCCAAGGTGGAAAACCAAGAATTAACCCCGTAAAGGCAAGCAAGGTAGAACCGCAGTGCGCAGTCTCTTCTGAGGATCTGGAAAAACTACTTTTGCAGGCTCAATTGAAACAATGATCAAGAACGCCATGCTTCAGGCCTATAAGATGTTAGGGTTGCGAAACTCGTATGCTGACAACGGTCTTGTCACTCGAAAGCATCCATTCCGTTAGAGCACTCCAATTAAATCGAGTTGAGCGCTGGTTAGATGGGGAACCGTCTGTACGCACAACTCCGTGTTTTTGTCATTCGTTAATTCTTCTGTTGTGTCTCTTGCGGGAGTATCAGCCGACGATCTTTGTGCCTCTCCAGACAGGTTGACAGGTTACGATCATACCGTTATTTCTGTGATTTCAATGGCCAACGGGGTGAGGAAGAAAGCGACTGGATGCTCAAGACAAAAACTGAATTTTCTGCCTGAGCAGTACACTTTGCGTGTCCAGACGAGATAATGCTCATAACCTTATGCTTTTTTTCAATATGATTTCTAACACAAAATGGAGAATTTGTGCGAGGAATAATAACAACGTCTGGACACTAGGTGTTAACAGCATAATGTTATGACTTATGAGCATAACCCGTCTGGACAGGCATTTTGCAACCATGGCTGCAGCATGTAATGTATCGTTTCGTTCGTTTAAAAAAAGCTCGTATGATAGCTTAAATCAAATAAAACAGCATTTGCATACGGTCTCGGCGAAATTCTCAAGTCAACTAGAAATTATATTCAAAAGTGTATGCGCCAGCTGCATGATTTAGTCTTGACAAATAATGTTCAATGAATGGAAAACCTTATAGTTGTACCAATTACAGAGGAATACGCCTCCTTAACTTAACATCTCTTGTCTTGTCAATGTGATATGTGAACATCTGAATCCTTAGAGCAATCCCTGGGCTTGAACTAACGATATCATATCATACGATAAGAGAACTGCTTGGTGTATATATTTCATTTTTGAGAACCTTAAAACTGATGTGTTTTTCTTATTTCAAACTATTGAAAAAATGGCCAAATGCAATAAAAAATGACCATGTGACCAAGTAAAAAAATAATGACCAAAATTGGTCATAAATGACCAACCGTGCTGTAGGACCACTTAGACCATCTAATGGTTATAGATACATACTTACAATACAAAGTGACTTAACGAAATTTGTAGAAGCATTTCCGATAGAGACTAAAGAAGCGAATAATGTAGCAAAAACAATAGCAGACCAATTTATTCTAAAATACGGATGTTTTAAAAACTTAAATCAAATAAGGGAACAGAGTTCACTAATGAATTGCTCAACAATATTTGTACTATTTTAAAAATAGAAAAGATTGTTTCTACACCTTATGAAGCAATGGGATAAATAGAAAGTGATCGTAGGGTATTTTAATGAATATATATATTGTAATGCACGCCCAACATTTAATAAAAATTTCCTAATCGAAAACGTTCAACCGAAAACACAAGCGGCAACTCTATAAGGTACATATTGAAGTCTTAAGTAAAGCCTACACAGCAACACTAACTAGCATCCAAACAAGCATAATACATGCATCATCTGCATATATCATAGTACATAACACTTTGTATAAATATCACCTACTCTTCTATATTTCTACCAGTGGTCTAATAAAGTTTATAACGTTAGAATAAAGTCTTGTGTTTGCATTTGAGTAACAAAGGTTATGGGCCCAGATAACGATCGCCATAATGAGTAACGGGCTATACCAAATTGAAAAACTGGACGACGAAAATTATGATTGCTGGATGGTTCAAATGCAATCCATATTGGTTCATAGTGGACTGTGGGATTATGTATCCGGAGCTATTGCCAGACCTACGGATCCAGCTGAAGCTGCTGTATGGAGTACTAAGGATAAAAAGGCACTTGCGACGATGCTACTTTCTGTTAAACCATCCCAAGTACTTCATATAAAAAATTGCCAATGGTCCGTATTAGCATGGCATAAATTGGAGGAGGTACATGCTCCACGTGGACCTGCCAGAAAGGTAACATTGTATAGACACCTATTAAATCTAAAAATGCAAGAAGGTACATCAGTTGTCAACCATTTAAATAATATTTTTGATTTGTTCGAGAAACTCAAAGAGGTAGATATAAAAATGCAAGACGAGTTGGTTTCAATCATTCTTCTATCGAGCTTGCCCAATAGCTATGAGAATTTTGTCATTGCCATTGAGTCTCGCGAAGCCCCATGTAATAAAAACGAAGATAATAGAAGAAGGGAAGAGAAGAGAAGGAGATGAACTATATGACACACACACATCCGAAGCAGCATTTTTCTCCAAACAACACCGGTATAAAAATCCACATCATCAACAGCATCCACCATCAAATACGTCACAAGCCGCACATTCCAATTCGCAATCACAAGCACAAGTGAATAAGCGGGGTAAATGTTATAAATGCCAGAAAAGGGGTCACTATGCATCTGCATGTCGAACGACGGTATCAAAACCAACGGCGAATTTTGCAATGTTGAACGCAGCACACACACAACTTACAAAATCGATTTGGGTTCTTGACAGCGGCACTACCAGTCATATGTGTTGTGATAGAGAAATGTTTGTGTCAATGACAACACACGTTGAAGAAATACAGTTGGCAGCGAACAACTATACCTATATCTTCAGAGGGGATCGGTGACGTATGCATTAGTACGAAAGAAGTTGAAATAAAACTACATAGCGTTCTTTTTGTGCCGTTACTTAGCACAAACTTTATTTCAATAAGTAAAGTAGCGGAAAAAAATAACATAGTTGTATTCAAAGAAAAAGTCGCGGTTATTAAAGAGTCAAGTGGAAAAACCATTATGACCGCAGTAAAGGTGCATACAGGGCCGGATTTAAACTTGTGCCGCCCTGGGGCACTGGAGAAAATGCCGCCCTATGACTTAAATTTTATTTTAATAGTTTTAATATCTTATTTTATAAGAATTAGAATAACTAATTGATTGCAAGAAATTTATTATGTATTATATATCATTTCTTATTTATTATGTTTAATTTATATTTTTTCTTTATTTACTCATATATTATATATTATGTAATAAAAAAAAAAAATTGTATATTTCTTAGAACTAAGAACGACTTATATTAGTATTGCACTATTTTTTTCACAGGCAAACTCGCCCCACTTTTTGAATTGCAAACTAGGCGATTAAATCTTCACAAACTAAACGTTGAAGCACATCTGATTCTATGCATAAAATAGCCAAGCTATTGAGTCTATTTGCACCCATTGTAGAACGTAAGTTATTTTTAACTCGTTTTAAACAAGAAAACGATCGTTCTGCGCCAGTGACGAGGGGTGAATAATTCCAAAAGGTAACTCAAAGGAAACTTAGTCACCAACAAAAAAAAGGTTTACTTAAAATTTTTTTTGTGCAATGTTTGTCTTCGCATCAAGCCAAAAAGTCAAGTATTTCAAACCAACTTTGCTATTAGGTAGAGCGTCATAACTTTTTTTTTCATAAAACTAAGCTAATTAAAATTATTTGTTTCCTCTAAGTGAAAATCAGTTAAGCAACAGTCAACAGATATTAAGGCCATAATCAAACCACTGAAACTTACTATCGGAAAGCTTTTCAGACTTTTTGCACTTTTCAATTTTTAAAGCCTAAATTTGTAATATTTAGAAAAATCACGAAAAGCACTAAATCAATTTAAATAAGTATTGCACTGCGTTCTGCTGGTAAACTGCGTTTTTCAAATAAAATACGGTTCATTGGGAACTGAATTCATTTAGGCCAGTTGTGCCACTTTAGAAAAATTCCAATTATTTTTTGCATTTTCTGCCAAAAATATGCTTTATGCTATGAGATCTAATATCCACGCATATTTGTTATCAAATTGGCAACCTTTGACACATCAGCCCAGTGCAGAGACACATACAAATTCATGAAATAAGTCGGAGCCAAGCGTGTTATTTTCTTGTTCTTCAAGCAGAGACTTACCTCAACCTGCAAACCTGCCATATACATTTTTGTTTATAAGCATGTATCCATGGGAAGAAATACGAAGGAAAGCGTTTTTTTCTTTTATAAAACCAATATCATGCAAACACCGAAGTGTGCAGAAGCAATGCTGCAAATGAGCACTGGGCTAGGGATGTCAAAAATATATCGATATAAAAAAATATCGATATATTTCGTTCGATATATCGATATATATCGACGATATTTTTTTCACCGATATATCGATATTTCGACATAAATATTCATGTATCGAAAAGGTATAAGAAACGATAATTTTTTCGGGTACTAGAAACTAACCTGTAAACATACAAAATTAATTGCAAAAAAAACCTTTCTCTAATTCAAAAATTCGTTTCTATATCTGTCGCTGTTAGTTTTGTTTTACAGGAACAACCCATAAAATTCATGCAACGTTCACTGATCAGTGGGCACTGGGGTTGAAAATCAGTTTTATTTGTTGTTCAACATTTTGGGTTTTTTACGACACTTTGTAAAATATGCCAGAAGTTAAAAGTAAAAAGGATTTGCAAACCCCTGTGCCCAGTGGTCAATGAAACGTTGCATAAATTTTATGGGTTTTTCCTGTAAAACAAAACTAACAGCGACAGATATAGAAACGAATTTTTGGATTAGAGGAAATCCATACAAAGTGCCCCTACTCCTTACCCACTGTAAGTAGGTAGATGTAGATACATATAAACTCTGGAGTCTGGACCGCGACTGGCTTGTATATATAAACCGCAATTCGCAAAAAAAAAATATTCTTTATGTTTGTTTTTCTTACTACTTTTTTTTTGTTATTTTTTCTCATTTTTAAGGTCGCACATTTCATTATTTAAAATATATCGATATATCGATATATCGATATTTTTCTGATTCGATAAATCGATACTTGATATTTTTTTTGATATATATCGATACGATATATATCGATATATTTTTCCATTTCCAACATCCCTACACTGGGCTACTGCGCCGGCGCTCTGCACAATATTCACCTGCTCAGAGCGCAAAGAATGAGAGATAACAAACAGATTTACCAAAAAATATGACGCTAGAACACCGGGTTATTTTCTTCCATAAGAAAGCATGTATTGAACAGAGAGGTGCCTAGCGCTAGGCACCTCTCTGTTCAATACATGCTTTCTTATGTAAGAAAATAAGACGATGTTCTACCGTCATATTTTTTGGTAAAAGAAAAAAGAGGAAAGAACACAAATTTGTTCTATCCAGCAACAAATTTTATAAGACGTAATATTTGGGGTTACCTTGTATGTTGCTAAAATTTTGTGTTTGCTTATGGAGTGAGTTGAAGAGCCAACATGTGTGTAGAATAGAACGGAAAGCAAAGTGGTAGTTGTTAAAAAAATGTTGGCAGCGAGTTCATGTGTATGATTAAGTTTGATTCATGTTGCCAGAAGTCTAAGATGTTTCGGATGTGAATTTCAAAAGGTAAGTCGGAAATAATCGACTTATATGGACGCTTCGCCACTGTTCTGCGCTACAGTTTGTTACGGCTAAGGCTATGTCGTATTTCCTAATTGGAGTTGCATCGCGCAACCGAACGATGAACTTCGGTCGGTCGCGTTGCTTGTTGGTAGTGCTACCACAAAGGGTGTACTAATACCTGTCGCAATATGCTCATAAGATGCGCGGCCAGGCTACATAAATGCCATCGCGCGACTATCTTCGAATTCCATTTTCATTTGCTATTTGCTAAGAGCAACGCGACGAAAGTCAAACTGGTTGATTTGAAGCAAACAAACAAAGTTTTTCCTTGATAGGGACACTACCCTACGAGTATACAGTTTGATTATGAAAAACTTTAAAACATGTGCAATTGCTCAACCGCTTTCCTGTGTTAATAAGGACACACAATAGAGTTATTGTTGTTTGATGTGTTAATCGTCAGATGCAGCGCCCGTCGCTCGTTGTTCGGTCGCGCAGTTACGACCCAGCATGCCACCCAGGCAGCACCCCAAACATTTAAGATAATGTGAGATACTTTATGTCACATTTATCTCACATAGTGTGCCACCCAGGCAGCATCCTAAATTCAAACCAATCGATGTGGGATATTTGATCTCACATCACCCACACTGTATTTCGTTTCGATAAGCGATTTCTACTTTTGGAAACTCAGTGCAAATCTTTATTCATAGATTCTGATTTCTGGATTAAACATTCCTTCTTTTTAAAAAATCATCCAACTTAGGAGTTTTACACAAAATTTCTTGCTCCTTTTTACTTTTGTCCAAACCGCGTTTTCGGTACTCAAAAATTAATTTCAGATTTATGCTTAACAAAATTGAAAGTCTTTCAGGTTAGATTCATCTAAACGTCAAATATAAAAGAAACTATATTGCAGGAACCTTATACAAAATTTTAATTTGATACATAATGCATAAATTATATTTCTTGAAAGATAAAATTTTTATTTAGAAGAATTAGTTTATATATTATATAGAAATTTTTTAAATTTTGCCGCCCTAGAAAATTTGCCGCCCTGGGCACTAGCCCCGACTGCCCCTAGTGTAAATCCACCACTGGGTGCATAACTTATATTTGTTTCAAAATAAAGAGCATTTATTCCATATGCAATCGGGCATTGAGGAATCTATAAAATGGCACCAGCGTTTTGGCCACATAAATATACAAAACCTGAATTTAATGAACACAAACCAAATGGTGCAGGGGATTTGAAGGCCTTAAAACCATTTGTTTGTGAAACATGTCTAAAAGGTAAGATGTTTTCCCTTCCGTTCCCTAAAAATGCTTCAAATAGGAGCACAAAATTATTGGAAATCATCCAAAGCGATATTTGTGGACCCATGAAGACACCCACTCCAGGGGGATATAAATATTTTTGTCTTTTTATAGACGATTATAGCCCAAAAATATTTATCGACCTTCTTAGAAATAAAAGTGATATTTTTAATTCGTTTAAAGGTTTCAAAGCGAGGGTCGAGCGGGAAACATCAATGAAAAAATTCTCCGAACGGACAATGGGTGTGAGTACCTAAGCACGCAATTTTCAACGTTCCTGAATGCGGAGGGCATACAACGACAATTAACTGTGCAATACACTCCACAGCAGAACGGCGTCGCCGAACGCGCCAACAGGACCATTGTTGAGATGGCAAGATGCCTGATGTTGAATTCATGTCTACCGGAGATGCTATGGGGCGAAGCAGTCAAAACGGCTACATATCTGCGGAATCGTTCATACACGAGGGCTTTAGATGCAATGACGCCCTATGAAGCTTGGCATTTGAGAAAACCTTCAGTTGAACACCTCAAAGTATTCGGGTCAAAAGCAGTAATGTTGGACAAAAAGCTTGGTAAGTCAAAATTTAGTGCCAGGGGTTTCGAATGTTTCATGGTGGGATATTCTCCGGAATTAAAGGCGTAAAGGCTATATGAACCGATTCAGCGAAAAATTTTCAAGAGCCGTGATGTCAAGTTCATGGAAAACACCGGTAGGAATGTTTTATCAATGCCAAGTGATTACAATTTCATAGAAAAAGTATCCTCTCCGAAACAAGACGATGGTGAAGTCAAAAGAATAAAAACTTTGCCTATAGAAAGTGTCAGTTGTGGTGGTGATGGTTTCGGCGGTGAAACCCAGCGAAACGAAAATTTTATTGATGGCAATCAATTTGATGGTGGTTTTTCGAGTGACGGTTTTGCTGAAGTAGATGCTAGTGAAGAAGTTAATGGAGCTAATGTGAGTGCTAGATCCGATGAACTTTACATTGATGCAAACGGAAATGATGATTTGACTAAAACTAGGAATCGTAGTCCACATATGCTTCGTTCACGTCAAATGCTTAATACACAAGTAAGTGATTCTTACCAGTTTATTAATAACCCTTTGACAGCAACAGACGCACTGAATCGGAAGGATGGTAAACTGTGGCTAGAAGCGATGAAACATGAATGTGGGAAGATTGATCGTTACAAATGCCGGCTAGTAGCAAGGGGTTGCGGCCAAAAGTACGGAGTGGATTTCACTGAGACATTTTCACCTGTTGTGCGTTTTTCATCATTCGCTGCTGAATATGGTTTGGAGGTACATCAAATGGACGTGACTGCTGCCTATTTAAACGGAGACCTTGAAGAAGAGATCTTTATGAGTCAACCTGAAAAATTTGTTGAAGCAGGAAAGGAACAAAAGGTGTGCAAGCTTAAGAAAGCGTTATACGGTTTGAAGCAGGCGGGTCGAGTATGGAATGCAAAACTGCACAGGGTGTTATTAAAACTGAAATTTAAACAGTGCAATGCTGACGCTTGCGTGTACACACTAAACGAAAACAAACAACACACCAGAAGATGCTCTGAAACGGCTACGCATTCAGAACCAAGTGCTACCAACCAATGACTGGAAAGTCCTTCGGAAAGTAGCTAGCTCTCAGGGTCTTGCCCTGACAATTTCAATGGATGAAAGATCGGTATCCCTACTGGAAGATCTGAACTGCCAACCGTTCTTTAATTTCAATAGGGTTCAATTCCGAATCAAAAAGAATCCTAGCCTGAGGCCGGAATCCGCCTCTGAGGCTAAAAACGATGCTAAGTCGGTAATACCACCTCCGTCCCACACCCAATCCTCCACCTCCAACCCCTCTCTTACTCCCAATCCTACAAAACCTGTTCAGGAGACCGCAAGGCCAACTCCTGGACAGGCAAAATCATTCCTCCATCCCAGTAAACTAAGTAATCCCGGCGCGTCAAAATCCACCCACCACCAAGACACGTCTCAAATTCGTAGAGCCCCAAGACCGGCATCGACGATGGCGAGAAGTTTTCGGAGGTCTCCCCAAGCCGGGAAAAGGGGTGAGAACAAAGGGAGCTCCTACTCTAGAGCTCCTATCCGAAAAAACTAGCATGGAGGTTGTCCAAATCAACCTCCAACACGCCAAGGCTGCTTCGGCGGTCTTAACTCACTCGCTGAGTAAAACGAAGCTAGACATTGCCCTCGTGCAGGAACCATGGATCAGCACGAGTGGTAAAATCCTCGGTCTAACTACACCTACAGGTAAAATATTATATTCAACCTCAGCCAGTAGACCTAGAACTTGTATTATTTTTAATAATAACCTGCCCTTCTTCCCACTAACAGCTTTTGTATCTGCTGATCTGACAGCAGCAATAGTGAGGATCGGTCACTCCAAGGAGATCATTGTTGCCTCAGCATATTTCCCTGGAGACATTACACCTTGCCCACCTCCACAGGTAGTAAAACTTTATGAGCACGCACAGAAAAACAAATTGGAAGTTATTCTGGGATGCGACGCAAATGCTCACCACACCCTGTGGGGAAGTAAGGATATAAACAAAAGAGGTGAGTCCCTTATTGATTATATTATTAAAGAAAATTTAAATATATGTAATATTGGCAATGAACCCACCTTTGTCACCAAAACTAGAAGAGAGGTTCTAGACATTACATTGTCTTCATCTCTCTCTAAAAACCTTGTCTATGACTGGAGGGTGTCCTCCGAACCATCCTGCTCTGATCATAGACACATACGCTTTCAACTAGACACAAACATAATATCTTGTTTAACATATCGTCCAAAGAGAAAAACAGATTGGGTCTCGTATAAAACAGATCTGGAAAACTCTCTAAAAGACAAAATCCCAAACATTAATAGCAAAGCTAAATTAGATTTCTTTGCGGACTACGCAAAAAACTCTATCATAACTGCCTTTGAGGACAACTGCCCTCTGAAAACAAGAACAACTAAACGGCAAACCCCTTGGTGGAACAACAACCTCAAGAAATTGAGATCGAAAGTAAGGAAACTTTTCAACAAAGCAAAACGCAATGATGACTGGCAAACTTACTCTACTGCTCTCACCAAATACAATAATGAAATTAAAAAAGCCAAAAAGGCCTCTTTTAAACAATTTGTAGAAAGCATCTCTGACGTCTCCTCTAGTTGCAGACTCCACAAAGTTCTCGCGTCCGACAAGCCGGCAAACCTAGGTACCCTTACCAAGGAAAACGGCTCTCAGACTAAGAATAAAATTGAAACTCTGCAACTCCAAATAGACACCCACTTTCCACAATCTATCATTATAGACCCAGCAATAAACCTATCTCCCCAAAGGGAACAGCATATGTTTCCATCTAGGGAAGACTGGACAACGGCCAGACAAATCTGCAACACCAATGTCATCAAATGGGCTATCTCCTCACTGAAACCATTCAAGGCCCCTGGGGAAGATGGCATCTTTCCGGCCCTTCTGCAGAACGGGGCTGCCACAATTGCTCCCATTTTATCAAAACTGTTCACTTGCAGCCTTGCTTTTGGTCACATACCAGAAAACTGGAGAAGAGTAACAGTTATCTACTTGCCAAAAGCAGGAAGGAATCTGGATCCAAGCCCTAAATCCTTTCGGCCAATCAGTCTAATGTCATTCATCCTTAAATGTATGGAGAAGGTCATTGATAGACACATCCGGGATAAGCAATTAGCTACCCACCCACTATCCACATCACAATACGCATATCAACCAGGGAAATCAACGGAAACCGCGTTGAATGACCTAGTTACTAGGATCGAACTCGCTATCGATAAAAAGGAAATTTGTGTAGAGGCATTTCTTGACATAGAAGGAGCCTTCAACAACACTTCCTTTGTGTCTGAAGACCGTGCTCTAAGGCACCACAACGTTCCACAAGTTATTCGCAAATGGATAATGTCAATGCTAAACAGCAGAATTATCCACAGCAATATCGAAGAAGTGGAAATCTCAGCACTAACAACAAGAGGCTGCCCACAAGGTGGAGTTCTCTCACCACTCATCTGGTCAATAGTTGTAGACAGCCTACTAAGATTACTAGCAACCCAAGGCATCTATGCAGTGGGCTTTGCAGATGATCTAGCAATTGTCATACAAGGTTCATCAGAAACACTAATATCAAGAAGACTTCAGACAGCTCTGAACACAGTACAAAGCTGGTGCTCAGATGAAGGTCTCTCTGTCAACCCACGTAAGACAGTTATTGTCACATTTACAAAAAGAAGAAAACTAAATCTTCTAATACCCCCCAGTCTCTATGGGGAAACAATACCATTCTCCAAGGAATCAAAATACCTTGGGATAATCCTAGACAGCAAAATGTCTTGGAACCCTCAACTAGAACGCATTTCCAGCAGAGCAACCAAGTCTCTATGGACTTGTAGAAGCATATGCGGGAAAAACTGGGGTCTAAAACCTAAAATGGTGTACGACCTATATACGCTGGTAGTAAGACCAACAGTAACGTACGCAGCTATTGTATGGTGAACAAAAACGAAAGAAGTAACGGCAATCCAAAAACTAGAAAAGATTCAAAGATTGGCAACAACATGCATTACGGGATGCATGCGTACAACACCAACATACGCTCTAAACGTCATTACAGGACTACCTCCAATTCACCTTTTCATAAAAATGGAAGCAAGACTGGCGACACACCGTCTTTTCCATCAAGGACACATAAAATCACATCCATACCCGAAAGGACATCTATCGATAATGGAAAGTTTAGAAAAACTTAATACCTTTAGTATGTGCTTGGATGCTACTATTCCCATGTACAACTTCAAACTCAACTTCTCCATTGTCATCCCCCTTAGGGAAGACTGGGAGAACACAAAACCTCATCCTTCAAGGCAAGATATGGTCTGGTATACGGACGGCTCAAAAATGGAAACTGGTACAGGTTCCGGCATTTTCAGCGACTGTCCCAGAACGAACTTCTCAGTAAGTATGGGCAGTCACTCGTCCATTTTCCAAGCCGAAGTCTTTGCCATTAACGAATGTTCGAGAATAATATGTTCATCGAACACGAAAAATAAAACAACATTAATTTTTTCAGACAGCCAAGCTGCACTAAAGGCGTTAAGCTCACCTGTCATAAGATCCAAACTAGTCCAAGAGACAGTCATGTCACTCTCTGAACTAGCAAGGAAAAACACTGTAATCCTCCACTGGATCCCAGCACACAGAGGCTATGATGGTAACGAGAAGGCAGACATCTTAGCTAAAGACGGCGCGTCTAAACCATTCGTCGGTCCTGAACCCTTCTGCGGTGTAAATAAAAGCACCTTCAAACATACTGCCAAGAACATCCTACTGGAGGAATCAAATAAAGCCTGGAGTAACTCATCTGGCCAAATCTGTTCAAAATACTTTTTGCCAGAATATACCGAAAAAACATCAAAATTCCTACTGAACCTCAATAGGAAAACCCTAAAGATTTGCACTGGACTACTAACCGGTCACTGTTCCTTAAACAAACATCTTCACCAAATGAGGCTGGTAGCGGATCCCATCTGCAGACTATGCCTCGAAAATGAAGAAACATCTCTGCACATTATTACAGAATGTCCAGCACTTTTCCGCCTTAGAAAGCAAATACTTGACTATGAGATTATCCCCTTAGATAAACTCAAACTCATTCATCCACAGAAGATTGCTAACTTCTGGTTCAATTCAGGAGCAGGAGAACTGCTCTGAAACCTCACATGGGCTGGCACAATAGGTTTCATTCAGACACCGCAGTGCCCGGAGCTGAGCAAGCTCTACCCGTCCCCCAAATCTAATCTAATCTAATCTAAACGAAAACAATGAAATAAACATAATCGCAGTGTATGTGGACGACATTCTATTAGCCTGCTCCAACCCGAACACTCTAGCCCACATCAAGATTCAAATTAGCTTGAAATTCGATTTGGTGGACAAAGGGCCTGTTGACCAGTTTTTGGGAATAGAGGTAGTCCGTGAGAAGGATGGAAGTATCAGCATTTCACAGCAGAGTTTTATACGTAGCCTGTTGGAAAAACACAAAATGGTTCAGACCCGAAAATGTAGCACTCCGTTGGATCCGGGTCAAAGATTTGTAAAGTGCAGTGGCTGTTCAGGATGTGGAGGGATGGACAAAACATCATACCAGTCAATAATTGGTTCATTGCTCTATTTGAGTGTGTCAACGAGACCAGACATCTCACATTCAGTAAATAAACTATCGCAGTTTAACGTTAATCCACATGACGAACATCTTACAGCTGTCAAACACATCTTAAGGTATCTTAATAATACACTAAAATTTAAACTTTATTACAGAAAAACTGGTGGGCAACTAAAAGGTTTTGCTGATGCTGACTGGGCTTGTGGTAGCGATGACCGAAGATCTTACACCGGATATGCTTTTTCTATTGGTGATAATTCAGCAGCCATTACTTGGGAGTCCAGGAAGCAGCCTTCAGTGGCCTTAAGTACCACTGAAGCCGAATACATGGCACTATCGGCGGCAGCAAGAGAAGCCGTTTACTTACGGTCTTTCATCAAAGAACTTGGTTTTCCTGAACTGGTAAAAGACCCTGTTGAGCTGAACGGTGACAACTTGAGCTCGCAGCAGTTGGTTAAGAATCCAGTATACCATAGTCGCAGTAAACACATCGACATCTGTGTGCACTATATACGAGAAGTTTTTCAACAAAATATAATTTCGCTTAAATATGTCCCTACAGATTAAATGCTCTCTGATATTTTAACAAAAAATTTATCTAAAGTAAAACATTTGAAATTTGCTAAAATGTTAGGTTTAGATTTTTAATATTTTGAATTTTGTTTAATTTTTAAATATTGTACTAGTAGCCATAAATTGTTAATATGCACTAGTTTAGTTTTGAGAGGTAGTATTGAAGTCTTAAGAAAAGCCTACACAGCAACACTAACTAGCATCCAAACAAGCATAATACATGCATCATCTGCATATATCATAGTACATAACACTTTGTATAAATATCACCTACTCTTCTATATTTCTACCAGTCGTCTAATAAAGTTTATAACGTTAGAATAAAGTCTTGTGTTTGCATTTGAGTAACAGTACATCTAATGAAAGGCGTTGCTTGTAAGTCTGTGTGTGTAGTGTAGAAATATACGAAGGAGGGGAAATGCTTGACAGCAAATGTGGAGACCATGTGGAACAAACTGGAACGCTCTAGATGTAAAGTTGTTCTATATAAATAGGCCGCTGACGAAACCAGAAGTCGGTTTTGATTATAGAGTGATAATGTTAAGAGTGAGTTAATGTGATTATTGGTAGAGTTGAAATCGAATAAAGTAGATACTGAATAAAAGTGGTAGAATTAAATTGAAAGGTAAAGTTCTATTTTTGTGAACTAAGCGCACGTTACATTGGTGTCAAAAGTGTAAATAAAACTTATTTGATAAAAATAACGTGTGTGACTAGTGAAGTGAAAAAAAAAGAAAAAAAAAATTATATACAGTGAAAATGGGTAAGTTGTTAGAAGAGCTCAACTGTATTGAGCTTAAAAGTGAGCTAGGTAAGCAAAATCTTTCTAGAGCGGGATCGAAAAATGAGCTCTATTTTTAACAGCAAGGGGAAGACATAAACACTTTTGTTTTTGAAACAGAAGTGGACGAAGAGAAATTAAGTGAAAGTGTAGATTTTTCTAGTATAATGAAGCTATTATTAGAACAAAACAAGCAACAGCAGAATATTCTCGGACGTCTGGAAGCACAACGAAACGAACAAAAGAAGGAACAACAGAATATTCTCGAAACACTTGAGGCACAACAGAATGTTTTGGAAGGTCAGAAAAACATTCTAGAAGGCAAATTGGGTAACATTGAGAAAAATGTATGTGCCCTAGACGAACGCGTTGAAGGTGTGGAAAAACAGTTTTCTGTTGTAGAGAATCGTTTGGAAAGCCGATGCGATAAACAGTTCTCTGTTCTGACCAAGGAATTGGACCAGATCCGGAAAATTAAAGTTCGAGAATCTGCTGGAGAGTTTGCGAAGAAAAAGGAGATGAAACCGCCAACATTTGATGGACAGTCGTCTTGGCCAGTTTACAAGAGACAATTTGAGGCAGCCGCGACAACAAATGGCTGGGATGACGAAGACAAGTACATTGCACTGACTCTTGCTCTTAGAGGACCAGCTGAATTACTTCAAACAGTTCCAGCTGGTAAGGGCGGCGATTTCAGTTCTTTCGTGGCAGCTATAGATAAACGCTTTGGCGATAGCCACTTGAAAGAAATCTTCCGAGTCCAACTCAATAACAGAGTCCAGAAAAGGGGTGAAAGTCTACAGCAGCTCCAAGCAGACGTCGAAAGACTGGTTCACCTGGCATACCCGGATGCTGGAGAAGAAATCATCAACCAGCTTGCTGTTGAGTCCTTCGTTAGTGCCATTTCGGATATAAATCTTCAGAGGTCTGTGCGAACTGCTAGAACACGTACTCTTTCTGAAACTTTAGCATTCGCATTGACAATTGAAGCAGCAGAACAAGCTTCTCATGGAGTACATCGACTTAGAGGAGCCATAGTCGAAGAATGCTCGTGCAAAAGAGCTGAAATACAGAAGAACCAGTGGAGCGGACTTGCAAGATGTTGGAACTGCAACAAGACCGGGCACTTACAGCGTCAATGCCGACTACCACCAAATAAAGCCGCTTGTCAACATTGTGGAAGCAAGATATCCAACCTAGAGCAAGGTAACAACAACACCAGCGTTGCCTATCAATCCAACTTCGAGGGGCAGAGGCTGGTTTCTTGTATCGATGGCCCCAGAACCACCATCCAGGTCTCTCAGACCAAACGAGACAACAAAAGTCTGACTGTGGAGACTACTATTAACGGGAACAAACATTTGTGCCTACCATCGACACCGGTGCCACAGCATCCATAGTACGTCGAGACCTGGTAAAGACGATGTGGCTTCATAACACCAATAGCTACCGTCTAAGAACTGCAACGGGAGAAGCAGCAAGAGTATATGGAGAAGTGTGTCTTAAGATCCGACTGGCCGATCTAGTGTTTACTCATCAGTTCCTGGTGGCAGATATATGTGACGAGTGCATAATTGGAATCGACTTTATGAAACAGCGCGGAGTTATTTTGGATATTGGTAATCAAGTTTTGAAGTACCAAAATAAGGAACTTCCAATGACCTATTCGAACGAAAGTACGTCGACACTGAGGACTGTCATCACGGAAGATCTGATTCTGCCTCCTTCTTCTGAAGTGTTCGTTTGGACAAAACTGGAAGGTGAGTTTGGAAGCCTTCGATACCTAATGGGGGAACCAGACCCAGAGTGTTCCTCCCAAAGCGTCCATCATTGGGAAAACACTAGTTGCACCGAAAAACAAAATGGTCCCCGTACGATACCAGACCGTACGATGTAAGGTTGAAGAAAGCAGAAGTCGTTGGACGTTGCGAATCGGTTGCAGCAATTTCGAAGATCACAGATGAAGCCCCGAGAAAAACATAACTCCGGAGGAGCTCAGAACCATCAAGGCTAAAATACTGAATTCATCAAACCTTGATCGCCAACAAACAAGGATGGCTGAAAATCTCCTACAAGAGTACACTGACATCTTCGCATTCCCAAAGGGGCAATATGGTAGGACACAGTTGGTGCAGCATTGCATCAACACAGGAGATGCAAGACCGATTCGTCAACCTGCAAGACGGCTTCCACTGGCCAAACAAGGTGATGTTGAGGAAATGATAACAACAATGAAGAAAGACGGTCTTATCGAAAATGCCGAAAGTCCTTGGGCGTCACCAATGCCAGTGGTGCTAGCGAAAAAGAAAGACGGAAGCACTCGTTTTTGTGTAGACTACCGAAGGCTGAATGATGTGACTAAGAAGGACAGCTATCCCCTGCCGAGAATCAGTGATACCCTGGATGCCATGAAGGGAGCCCAGTGGTTCTCGACGCTAGACTTATAGAGTGCATATTGGCAAGTTTGACATCCACCCTGATGATCGGGAAAAGACGGCGTTTTCTACAGGTAATGGGCTCTGGCAGTTCAAAGTTATGCCGTTAGGGCTATGCAACGCTCCGGCAACATTCGAGCGTTTGATGGAGTGCGTTCTTCAAGGACTGACGTGGAAAGCTTGTCTAGTCTACTTGGACGATGTCATTGTTTACGGGAAAGTATTTGACCAACATTGTAAGAACCTAAAAGCCGTGTTTCAGAGACTTCGAGAGGCTAACCTTAAACTGAATCCGGAAAAATGTGCACTTTTCAAAACCGAAGTTAAGTATTTGTGGCACATCATCTCTTCCTAAGGAGTGAAGACTGATCCTGAAAAAGTTGACTCCGTCAAAAATTGGCTAACACCACAGGACAAACATCAACTCCGAAGCTTTCTTGGTGTTGCCACATATTACCGACGCGAGGTTTTGTTAAGAACTTTGCTGGAGTTGCAAAGAGGTTGCATCATCTTACTGAAAAAGGGAAGCAGTTTAAATGGTCAGGTGAGTGTGAGAAATCTTTTTTCAGGAACTGAAATACCGACTCTGTAACGCTCCAGTGCTGGCACATCCAACACCTGGCAAAACATTCTCGACGCAGATGCAAGCAACGTTGGAATCGGGGCGGTACTATCCCAAGTGCATGATGGCGAAGGAAAATTGGTGTAGTATGCCACCAAAGTCCTCTCGAAACCAGAAAGAAACTACTGCGTGACCATAAGGGAACTGTTAGCTCTTATCTTGGCAACAAAGCACTTCTATAAGAACATCTATGGACAGAAATTCCTTCTGCGGACAGACCATGGTGCTTTGAACTTCAAAAATCCAGAAGGTCAAGTCGCAAGGTGGATAGAAAGACTTCAGACTTATGACTATCAGATTCAACACCGCAGAGGAAAACTGCACTCAAATGTCGACGCATTATCCCGAAGACCTTGCAAAGTGGATTGCAAGCATTGTAGGCAGCAAGAAGACAAAGAAAATATTTCCGCTCAGCGACTAAGAGCTGACCCCATATGCGGATGGAGCAATGAGGAAGTGAGGACTGCTCAACAGGAGGATCCAGATATCGAAACCATTCTCGCATGGGAAGAAAATGGAATGAAACCTGAATGGGGAGATATTTCTGACAGGAGTCCAGTTATCAAAGCCTATTGGGCACAGTGGAACTCACTATATGTGCAAGAAGGTGTCCTCAGGCGAAGATGGGAGTCCGCTGACGGTAAACCATATGTGATGCAGCTGATCGTACCGCAATCGAAAGTCAGTTAAGTTCTTCGAGAGATGCACGACGGACCTTCTGGAGGCCACCTGGGAGTTAACAAAACACTGGAGAAGGTGCCACATCGGTTCTACTGGTTGCATACTAGAGATGATGTGGAGAAATGGTGCCGAACATGTGACAAGTGTGCTGCAACCGAAGGACCTGGTAGGAAGATTCAAGGTAAGATGCTTCAGTTCAACGTTGGATCTCCTTTTGAGAGGATTGCAGTAGATGTGGCTGGGCCTTTTCCAGAGACCAACGCTGGAAACAAGTACATTCTGGTTGTAATGGACTATTTTAGCAAGTGGCCTGAGGCGTATGCCATCCCAAATCAAGAAGCTAAAACGGTGGTCGACCAGATTGTGTTTAGCTGGGTGAGTAGGTTTGGGGTGCCTATGGAGCTCCATTCCGACCAAGGGAGGAACTTTGAGTCAAACATCTTCCAAGGAGTGTGCGGACTACTTGGCATTAAGAAGACGAGAACCACACCGCTTCATCCACAATCTGAGGGGATGGTTGAAAGATTCAACCGGACCTTGTAAGAACACCTCACAAAGGTCGTAGGCGACTACCAGAGAGACTGGGATAGGCACGTACCGCTATTCCTGATGGCCTATAGAAGTGCGGTACATATCTCGACAGGACAAACACCATCTTACATCCTGTTCGGGATAACCATACGGCTGCCCAGCGAACTTAAATTTGGATGCCCCACAGAGGAGCCACAGGAAACAAACGAGTATGTGAACGACCTCAAGGAGAGACTCGCTGACATCCATAAAGAACAAGGGCACGGATGAAAGCCTACAGCGACCGGATGAAACCACGGGACGACATAAAAGCTACAACGGCCGGATTCCAAGCAGGAGATCGTGTGTGGCTTTATAATCCTCATCGTCAAAAGGGATTGCCAAAGAAACTTCAGCACAACTGGGAAGGTCCTTATACTGTTGTCAGGAGGATTAACGACGTGGTTTACCGCATCCAAAGAGGACTAAGAGGCAAGTTAAAAGTAGTTCAGTAGTATAGTGGCGAGGCTGCAAATGGAATTATTCGGGACGAACAATCTTAAGGAGGGGGCAGTGTAATGCACACCCAACATTTAATACCAATTTCCTAATCGAAAACGTTCAACCGTTATGTAATGTTGTTCTATATAAATAGGCCGCTGACACAACCAGAAGTCAGTTTTGATTATAGAGTGATAATGTTAAGAGTGAGTTAATGTGATTATTGGTAGAGTTGAAATCGAATAAAGTAGATACTGAATAAAAGTGGTAGAATTAAATTGAAAGGTAAAGTTTTATTTTTGCGAACTGAGCGCTTGTTACAATATTATGAGCGTAGGAGATAAAGATAACTGGAAATAATGATACCATACTACACTTATTGTTATAACTCAGCACCACACAGTAGTACTTTATATTCACAATTTAAACTAGTTTTTGGAAAGTTATGTACTCTTCCATGTGAAGTAATAGGAAACAAAGATACAATCTATAATATTGAATTGTATATTGTAAATTAAGATATGCTCACGAGCAAGCAAAAAACAACTTAATCAATGATAAATATAAACGACAGAATGTTCAAAAAAATGTTAATAAATCAAATTATTTTATCGTAGGTGATTATGTATATTTAAAAAAATCAAAACAAAAGAAAATTTGATAAACCTTTTAGAGGACCATATAAAATAATATCACAAAACGGTGTAAATAGTATTATTTTATTAGATGATAAGAAATATGAAATACATAATAATAATTTAATTAAAGCCAGAAATACGTACTTACAATAAATATCAATAAACACAAACCTAAATCCATATATATGTACAATGTACATGTACATATAAAAAAACAGAAAGAGAGACGAATAATATTTATTTAAGTTTTAGAAAGGTAAACAAATATCAATTTTTTAAAGGGGAGGGATGTAGTGTAATAACATTCATTCGAAAAGCCGCAACCAAAATACTAGAGACAAACAAACAAGCACGTTTTCATTGATACTTAATATCATAGTAAAACGATGTACACAATTTTGTTGTCCCCATTGGCCAACAAAAGTTAAGTTGGGTAAACCGTCCTATTGTTGGCACCCCCCCCCCAATGATTGGCACATACCTCATAAGAGACTTAAATATATTGGATCTTTATTTTTTTTTTAATATTTCCTTTTTTAATATTATCTTTACTTATTTCTGCATGGTTTGGCATCATTTTTTTTCCCCCTTAAGGTTGATAGCCGTGGAAATACAGTTGTCAAAAATGTTGCCTTAATTTCGCGCCAAATTTAAGTTAAACCATGTGATATTCACAAGTAAAGTGGAGCGCTTATTGTGAACGAAAATAGTGGAAATAAAGTCAATGCCGTTGTGAAGTTTTGTTTTTCTAAATAATTAAAGTGCAAAGAAAAGGTAAGTTAGTCTTTTTTAAATAATTCAAGTAAAATATGTATAGTATTTATCAGGGGTGCTAACTATCGGACTGAAATTTCAGGCCTAGGCCAGTGATTGGCGCATGCCAATCACTGGAAAGGGTGCCAATCATTAGGTTGTTTGGCACTGTGCCAATCATTGGAATCCATGCCAATCATTAGCAAAAATGCCAATCACTGGGTTGATTGGCACTATGCCAATCATTGGACACGTAATAAATTACAAATTTGGTAGCTCATACCAATTTTCCTTAGGTTGTTAGTGCACTTTATTGTTATTTATTTTAGACTGTTAAATATTGGTAAACTTATTATTTTAAACTTTTTTTAGATGCCAGAACCAAAAAAGAATTTTAAATATTCCAAAGAATATAATGAAGAAAATGTCAAAGATGCTCTAAAGGCGATTGAGGCAGGAATGTAAAAAATAGCATCTGTTAAATATAAAGTTCCACGATCTACACTACAGTTTCGGTTGAGCGATAAATTTAGTAAAGCACGCCCTGGTCCGGAAACCGTATTATCGTTGGAAGAGGAAGAAACTTTTGCCTTGTGGGTAAAGAATGTGCTAACAAGGGATTTCCTCAACGTAAGTTTGAACTGAAACAAAGTGTTCAACAATTTCTAAACAAAAATAAACGCCCAAACACTTTTAAAAACAATTTTCCCGGCGAAAAGTGGTATAATTAATTTGTCCGAAGACATCCAGATTTAACTTTGAGAACGGCAGAAGCTGTCACAAGTGCCAGTGCAAGTGTCTCTGAACAGAACATCAGATCCTGGTTTGACAAAATTGAAAATTACCTGAAAGAAAATGGATACTTTGAAATATTAAAAGACCCTAAAAGAGTTCTAAATGGTGACGAAACCAATTTCCAGTTGTGCCCCAAAAATGAAAAGGTCATAGTAGGAAAGGGGAGTAAGAACGTATATGAGGTTGACCATGGTCAAGCTGAAAGTGCCATTACAGTTATGTTTACCTTTTCTGCTGCTGGTGACTGTACTCCTCCAATGATCATCTACCCGTACAAAAGGATCCCAGCAGAGATCATATCGTCTGTTCCTAAAGATTGGGGTGTTGGTCGAAGTAATACAGGGTGGATGAAGTCCGAAGTATTTTATGAGTATATAGGCAATGTGCTCTACCCTTACTTGGTAAGGGAACAAGTTAAACTTCCAGTGATTTTATTCGTTGATGGCCATAAAAGCCACTTAACTTATGAGATAAGTATTTTATGTAACCAGTTGAAAATAATATTGGTTGTGTTATATCCCAACGCTACTCGAATTCTTCAACCAGCATACGTTTCGTCATTCAAACCTTTAAAAAATGAGTGGAAGAAAGCTGTTTTGAGGTGGCGCCTTCAGAATCCTAATGAGTTATTGACGAAACAAAATTTTGCTTCAGTTTTAAAAACCGCTTTTACTAATTTAAAGCCAACTGTTATCTCAAATGGATTTGTAGCATGTGGATTATGTCCTTGCTCCTTGGGATAGAGAGCGAATCAACTATTCAAAATGTTTGGGAAAAAATACAGACACAGTATGTGATGATATTCAACTTTCATCGAATATAAATCCACCAATAAATATCGCTGTCTTTGAGAGTCTTGTTGGACAAAATATTATGAAAAAAATAAAAAATAACACCACGGGCGAAAGCATTGAACTATTGAGCCTACGTAACATATGGAGCTACATTTCGCAAAAAGGTTTCCAATGTGAACAGCTTTTTGAAGCCGACAATGAACAAGCGAGCCCAACAGGAGAAACCAATCGACCGAATAACGATCCATCAAATAACGAATTTATGGACATTTCAAATCCAGCCGTCGGTGTCGAAAGCAATATTTTTCCACATTCCGTTGTTGCAGACCAGTCTTTGGATAAATTGGATATTGAAGCCATGCCGATAGTTTTTGACGATGACTTTCAGGTTTCCGAAGTAGTCATAAATGGTTTTAGTAACAGCCCTATATCTGATTGTTTAACAAGGAAAAATTATTCCGAGCTTAAATGTTCCTTATGTCGTAACGTCCAAGGATTTGCAAGACATTTAAACAAAAAAGAAAAATGAAAAAGACAGGCTTGAGAACGAAAAGACTGAAAGAAAGCTGAAAAGGGAACAAAATAAAGAAACAAAGGACAAAATAATAAAACCAAAAAAGAATAAAAATAAAACTAGAAGTTGTGAAGCCAAACCAAGAATTAACATTATATCTAACCAAAAAATCAATAAAATCTCCTTTGAAAACTTAAAAGATCTTGTGTTCGATGACCAAACAATTATTTCAGATGCTACTTCTTCCTTTCCCAGAACGAGCAAAGATATTCCGCCTCGAAAATTTTATACAAAATATTAGCTGCTAGTCTGGAATCGCCCTTAAACTAGGTATGAGTGATACAAATAATATTTCTTAAGTTTCTATCATAAGGTAATTGTCAATTGACTAATTTTTTTTTTTTTTTTTTACAATCTGTTAGACAGAAAATCAAAGTTCCTATGAATTGCCAGTGTTGAACAGACTTTTATTAATTGTTAAATTATTATTTATTCATTTTGTAGCTGTGTTTTTTTGTTTGTTCTTTTAGTTTTTAATAATTAAATATTGTTTTAAAAATTTACAAATCCAATGTGCCAATCATTGGATTGGCTAGTGTCAATGATTGGAAAATTGTATCAATCATTGGGTATGTAGACATTGATGAACTTTTTATTTATTAATAAATCTTTGATTGTATGCATTAAGCTTCCGTTTACTTTAATAAAGAAAAAAATTTATAAAAAATAAAAAAAATGTGGACTATTTTCTTTTATTCGGAATTATTATGGCCCAAAAAAGTTGAGATTTCGCTTAAGGTGCCAATGATTGGGTAGTTCACCCTTCAAAGAAATCGTTTTGACTACGTTGCTTTATGAGTGTTATACAGTTTGTCAACAATAGAAAATAAGACAACTGGTGCCGTGAAATAAGGTAGATGGTAATTAGGTCGAATCAGCCTAATTCGACATTATTTCTATCCTAGTGGAAATAGGACCGATTTCATGTTTTTGACATTATATAGTAAAAAGTGGGAAACTATGCCGAAGACATCAATTGGCAATAAAAGCGACCAGAATTTGTTGTTTAGTTTGCAAATCGGGCGTGGTAATAACATAGAAGCAAAGGCAAATAAGATAGAGAAATGTTTTTGCCCAAATGGTAATAATGCCGAAATTGTGCTATAGTGCCGCATGTAAGCAAGCAGATGGTACTTGATTTTGTGCGACCAGCATAACTGCGCACTCGAAAAATTTGTATTCCACTTGCTTCTTTTATATATGATTTTTTTGGCAGTTTGCAAGCGAATCTTTGTAAAGCGTGATCTTAAGTGATAAGAAGTGTATAACACAAAAAGAAAGATTTTGTTACTTTTTTTAAATAATGGTTAGTGTTGTATTAAGTTACGAAATAATTGTTGGAATGCGTAAAAACAGCAAACTTCTTTATGTGCCTGAAACATGCCAAATATATTCTGGGTGCGACAAAAGTATGGAAACCCCTGGAAATATGGCAGAATATGCGTTAAAAAAAAAATCAAAGACCCTATATCCGACGTATTTTTCGACGAGGAATCCGATGGTGACCTTGAATTTGACCTTGGACCTTGTAGCCTCAGCGACCCAAAAATCGATTTTTCAAATGGAAACCCCCATTTTTTATTGCAGATTTGGAAAGAGCGCAAAATTTTACGAAAAAACATGTATTCTATTTTTTTAATGATATTATTAGAGGTGCAGCGCTTGAAATAAAAAATACGTGAAAAATGAAAACATTGGTCTGAGACCCTTGGAAATATCGCAGAATATTCGTTAAAAAAATCAAAGACCCCATATCCGACGTATTTTTCGACGAGGAATCCGATGGTAACCTTGAATTTGACCTTGGACCCCGCCATATTTCCAGGGGTTTCCATACTTTTGTCGCACCCTGTAGACTTACGAGGGTGGATTGATAAGTTTCCGGCCTTACCAAGAGATGGCACCACTAAGCCTGCCTTGAGGTGGCGTTCTATAGTACCATCCTTAGATAGATTGTAGCTTTAGTTTCAGCCCGATTGCCATGTTAGTTTAGGTTTGAGAGCACACTGAACAAGACGCCTCTGTGTTTTTCTTAAAAATGGAAAAGCTGGAAAATCGTGCTGTCATCAAATACTTCTATTTGAAGGGGTTAAAGCCGAAGGAAATCAAAGAACAGATGGATTCAACACTGGGGACATCCTCCCCATCATATTCGAATATTAAGCAGTGGGTTTTAATTTTAAGATAAAGGTAAGTGATGAACTAAAAAAAAAAATCTGCAGCCGCTGCCTTAACTACAGAAAAGAAAGCTAAAAGCAAAGCGGAAAAAAAATTTGGCAAGGGGAGTATGGGTTTGTGATCTGAAAATTAAAAATTCGCGCGAATTTTTATTTTTACACCACAGATCCATACTCCTCTGGGAAAATTTTTTCCCCTTCGCTCTTATCTTATCTAATTTTTCCAGAGGAGTATGGATGTGTCGTGTAAAAATAAAAATTCGCGCGAATATTTTTTTTTTTTTTAACTGGTAAAGGTGTAGATAATGACCCCACCCCCGGAAGGGGTGGGGTAAAGTCGGGGGTGGTAGGGGGTGCCCCCCATTACAACCTCCAAGTGCAAACAGGTGGCGGTCACGCCCCCAAAAAAATTTACACCCCCCATTTCATGAAATTTGATGTATTTGATGAATTCTATAAAATTTATAGGAGTTCCTTCGGGGTTGGGAAAAGTTGGAGAGGGTAGAGGATGTCCCCCACAACATCCCCATAGTGCAAACACTTTGTATAAAAAGTTATACCCCCCCCCCATGTCAGAAAAATTGCTCAATTTAAATTCAACAATTCAACAGGTGTTTGGAACTGGATGGAGAGAACTTTAACCGAAATAAACAACACTAAACATACGTTCCACAAATTATAAATATAAACAAAAACATAGAATGTTTACCAAAATTAATGAAGCGAATGTACATAAAGTCATATGACTTAAAAGTTCTAAGCAATTAAATATAACGAATTTACAAGTCGAAAAGTGAAGTTGTGTGTTTCATTTAAAAGTAGTTTTTTTTCCTAGTTTTTTCATATTTAGAAACAAAACCTAGTCGGAACATTTGGTCCTTCGTAGCCGTTTTACGAACAGTATTGAAAAACATTTAGTGTGTGTGTGAAAACATTAACATTTAAAAGACAAAAAGTGTGTAAATCGAAGAGTCGTTTAACGAACACTCTAGTGAAAATATATACATATAAAAAACTCTTTCAGAGTAAAATAAAAGTAAAGTTTCAATTCTTTCAAATAAATTTACTTAAAACTAAGAAATCGCGCGCGAATAAAAACGCCATTAAGCTAAAATAATCTTAAAAAATATATCTGCTGCAGAAGTCGAGACATCCAGGACAACAAGGTTATTCAAGGTCGCCACTACAAAGAGAAGAAAAAATTAAGTAAGTTCGTTCTTGTTGTGTTCGTACTTTATAAATAAATAAATTATACCCAAACTTAAAAATGTCGACTCCAGTTCCTGCTCTTGGTTCTTCTTTGTTTTACGGAGCTCTGCAAAAAAGCCTCCTGGAGCAAATTGAGAGGAATTATAGAAATTTCAAAAAAGAGCCCAAAGCACGTCGTACGCATGCAGTTGCGAGTAGCCGTCTAGCCTTGCTGGAGGAAAATATGGCTTCGGCAAAAATCTATCACCAGAACGTCGTTGGGGGTTCCAAGTTGGAAGCTGGGATAGAAAAGGAGGATTATTTTGAAGTTTTTGATAAAATTAACGACACTTACCTGGATTACAGGTCGGATTTAACCGAGTTGTTGGAGAGTTTGTCTGCGGTTCCTGCAACGTCAGAGCTGGCAGCAGGTCAGGCTGGTCAGAGTTTAGGCCAGTCAGGTATGGTCCGTACCGAGTTGAGATTGCCCAAAATTGATCTCCCCAAATTTAATGGGGACTATACAAAATGGCGGTCGTTTCACGACAGGTTTGATTCCTTGGTCTGTTCAAACCATAATTTAACGGACATCGACAAGATGCACTTCCTGAAGTCGAGTTTAGAAGGCGAGGCGGATCGTTTGCTCCAGCATTTACCTTGTGTCGCGGGTAATTTCGACAAGGCTTGGGAATTGTTAAAGGCGCGATACGACTACAAGCGTGTGTTAGTAAACGCGCAACTAAAATTACTTTTCAGCCAAAAGTGCCTTGTGAAGGAGTCGGTTGATGGGCTGAAGGAAGTGATATTCACCTCGCAAGAGTGTATCCATGCACTCAGGAACCTGGATGTACCTGTATATCAATGGGACGTTATATTGGTGCACATAGTGTACAATAAGTTACCTGGTAATTTGCAGCAGTTGTGGGAGGAGAAGTTGGGGAACCAGAAAGAGTTGCCAAACTGGAACGATTTCCTGGAGTTTTTGGAAGCACGCTTCAGGACCTTGGAAGCAGTGTGTGCAGACACAGCGCAACCAACTTCTTTCAAGAATGATGTGCGGAGACCAGCCGGTACGGAGGTGCGGAAGGTGTTCCATGTGAAGAATGCTGCCAGAACGGAGTTTGTGTGCCAGGTATGCCACCAGAGCCAGCACTCACTGAGGAAATGCCAGAAGTTCCTGAATATGGATGTCCAAAGGCGCGCACAGGTAGTTAAGACGGCAAAGGTGTGCAATAACTGTCTGGGGTACAGTCATTTCGCCTCAAACTGCCCAAGCGATAAAAATTGCACGTTTTGTTCGAAACGCCACCATTCGTTGCTGCACATAAATACAATACCACAACCTAGCCAGCCCAGCAGACAGACAAGTTTCACCGCTACTCAGGTCTCCGTCAACCCAGACGCGCCTGAGTTCCATATGGACGGCAGAGCTAGCTCGAGCGGTAGAGATTTAAACATCTTCCATGCGTCAGCAGGCAGCTGTGCATCGACGAAGGTTTTGTTGGCAACAGCCGTTGTCAAAGTTATGGCAGCAGATGGCAGCTTCCATTGTCTAAGAGCTCTGGTCGACCCAGGATCAGAAGCCACCTTTATAACAGCAGCAGCTGCTAAATTGCTAAACTTAAAACGGTGTCAGACCGTGGCGAGAGTAAGTGGGTTGGGTTTGGTCAGCAGTGGCACAACGTATAGCAGCGTCGATCTAACGCTTGCGTCGCAACACTCGACGTTTGAAGGTGCTGTAAGAGCACTGGTTTTCACGTCACTGACTGGGCATCTTCCAGCCCACCGAATCGATCCAAAGAAATGGCAACATTTAGAGGGACTCTGTTTAGCAGATCCCACTTACTTTTTACCTGCTCCGGTGGACTTACTACTTGGAAGCGACGTTTTCGCCGACATACTCCTTCCACAAGTACTACGGAGTCAAGACGGCCAAGGTCCAGTGGCCCAAAAAACACAACTCGGCTGGATAATTTTTGGAAAAGTTCCGACCGAAACCCCGGTTCATGTCCGAACTTTTACGCAGTTCGCGGACTTAGGGTCGGAAGTACGAGGATTCCAGGAAGCTGAAGAGGTTGCAACTGCCGAAGAGGAGCGCTCAATTCCAACGCACGCCGTGCAGATGAACGCGGAAGATAATAAGAGACTCGATGTAGTGCAAAAAGTGTCGAAGCTGTTACGAGTGATCCGGGTGATTGCCACACATCTTAGATTTGCATCCAACTGCCGCAAAGTCAAGGGATTTTTAGCAGCGTTCGAACGCCTAACAAGACGTAGAGGTACATGCAGGAGGCTGCACAGTGATTGCGGAACAAATCTTGTTGGTGCTAACGCGAAGCTAGGCAGAATGTTGAAGAACGCAAAGCATTGCTGGAAGGAAGTAGCGGAAGAACTGTCAAACCACGGTACTGAATGGTATTTTATTCCTCCCGCTTCTCCCCATTTCGGAGGATTATGGGAAGCAGGTGTGAAACCGGCCAAGTACCACATCAAACAAGTTGTTGGAAGTGAGATACTCACCATTGAGGAGCTCGCGACGCTTCTAACACAAATAGAAGCATGTCTCAATTCGAGACCCTTGTGTCCACTAACCGACAACATAGACGATTTGGACGTCTTAACTCCCGCTCACTTTCTCATCGGAGAACCAATACATGCCATACCGCAAGGGGATCTTACCAACAACATCACTTACTTAGACCGCTGGAAGAGAATTCAGGTCCTGGCTGACCAATTCTGGAAGAAGTGGCATTCTGAGTACCTTTGCAGGCTTCAACAACGCCCAAAATGGACGAAGACGGAAAAGGTTCCAAAGGTAGGTGACTTGGTTCTAATCAAGGATGAGCGTCTCCCAGCAACATACTGGAACATGGCCAGAATCACTGAGGCGCATCCCGGATCAAGCGGACTTATTCGAGTCGTCACGTTGAAGACAAAGAACGGATGCTTAAAGCGTCCAATTACCAAATTATGCTGGCTGCCGTCAAACCAAGCCACCGAAGATAGTACGCTGATTTGAAAACCGTCGCTATCATTAAACCACAAAACAAGTCGAAATTTCATTTCAACAAACGAGTCAACACCAACCTTATCGAATGGCCTACATCTTCCTCGAAGATATTCAAAAATTCACAACTTAAAATACACCGCCTCTGGCTGAATGATACTTACATCTTCTTCGAAGATTATGCAAAACTTTAAGTAAAACCCCTGGATACGGCTTAATTCAAGCCCAACGCAAAGCTGTTTTCAACAATCAACCCAACTTTACATGCTGCAACGAACCATATGCACAAAACAAAGGTTAAAACACATCATCATTCAAAACAACTATCAACCCATCTTTAAAACACCTGTAAAGTCAGTCAAGACACTTCAATCAACACATCTTTAAATATCCTGAAAGCTGTTCAAAGGGAAGAAAAATCAAACAAGAACTTTTTAAAAATCATCTTTATTGAAAGACATAATAATTTACAAAATTGCACGAAAGGCAGTCAAGCAGTTCATCTTTAATACTGTGCTGCATCAACGCACACACAAAATCAAACTCAAAATATAAAATGAATTGAAAACCAGAACTTATTCTACAAAACTTATGCTATAATATACAAAATCAAATTGCCTAAAATACATGTTCAAAAGGAACATCGAAAGCCGAGAAACACCGCACGTCGAAGTCAAATTCCCGTCGGCAAAACAAGAGAAAGAAAAATAGTCGTCGACAAGACACATTTTAATAAAAAAAAAAAAAAAAAAACGAAAAAAAAAAACTCTGTGCACTGCGCAACAACGCATACACAATATAAATTGAAATTAAAAAACGTTTATAATTTAACAAACTAACAAATTATTATCAGCGTAAACACAAAATGCACTGCCATTTTAAAAAACAAAAAAAAAGAAGGAACACGATCCACATTACATAGAAAAATATAAAACACGAAATGTCAAATGCCGTCGGCAAATGCATTTGACCATTTTGCACTAAGGATCTGATTAATTTTTAAAGATCACCATATATACAGTCCACTGAATATAAATGAATAAGACACTTCATAATTTTCAATTAATTCTAACCACACCTAGAACTTAATTAAACTTATAAAATTCGCGAAACATTTCCGAAATAAGTCGCGAGTTGTTTACAAACAAAACGTAAACAACTATTCGAGTTGAAAGTCGAACTCTTCCAACAAGAAAAGGATGGCACTCGGTTGCGTTAAATTGGCCATTGCTAGAACCTTATGATTAAACATACACACACATACCATATATACCTATATCATATTAAAATAAAGAACCTTTACGCGCGACCCCGAAATCCGCGAATTAAATTCTAAAATGCACGCAATACCACACACACACATACATCTACATGCAGAACAAAAATGGGAATTAAAATTAAAATAAATTGAAAATTTTCACGAGATTAAACATAATAACACACCCAAAACGTACTACAACCACACAAAACGTACTAATTCTAATAAAATTTAATAAAAATATGAATTATTTAAACAAAAAAAAAAAAGAACAACACTCATCCTGAAACACATGTCTTGTTCACCAAGATGCAAGTTGCAGGAAGGACTACGCAGCATCTTCAATGAATTTCTCCATCGCAGCAACTCTAACACATCACAAACACAATTTGATCAATTACCTAAATATACATTTTAAAACAAAACTCACGTTTAATAAACTATCGCGATTAAAATTATGGAAAGAAATGCATGCCGGCACCATGCTTCTTCACATCTTCACACCTTCAATACAAATTAGAAATTACAATTGAATTTACATACAACAAGGAAGAATGAAACATACGATGAATGAAAAGTAAAGTACAACTTACGCAAGGCAAATGTATACAACATAAATACAGTACATGTCGAAACGAGAGGCAATATTTTGAATTTCTGTTTGGTGTCTCTTGTACATTGTACTATCTATTCTTTCGTGTGGTCCATTTATGTTTTATTTGAATGTACTAATCTCTCTTCTTCTCTTTTCATGTACACTATGAGAAAGAAGAGTACCAACGTCATTAATCAACTACGGAAAGTAAAATGTCAAAAGCCATATGGAGAATTCGCAAAACTTCGTCGGTACTACAGTGCAGATTTCTGGACAGGGTGCACCACAAGTAAAGGATGGAGTTTTTAATTTTTTTGGAGGCGGGAGAATGTTTGGAACTGGATGGAGAGAACTTTAACCGAAATAAACAACACTAAACATACGTTCCACAAATTATAAATATAAACAAAAACATAGAATGTTTACCAAAATTAATGAAGCGAATGTACATAAAGTCATATGACTAAAAAGTTCTAAGCAATTAAATATAACGAATTTACAAGTCGAAAAGTGAAGTTGTGTGTTTCATTTAAAAGTAGTTTTTTTTTCCTAGTTTTTTCATATTTAGAAACAAAACCTAGTCGGAACAACAGGTGTTGATTCCGTTAGTGAACTAAAGCAAGTTGCTGGCCGGGCATAACACCGCTAGTAAGTTGTTTTTGGTTTTCTGATAGGAATCTTCACTTGTTGTTTTGACTTAGGTAGCGTCTGCGTTTGATACTTTGTTTTGTGTGTCTCTGTGAATCGTAATTTTGGGTAAATTTCGGGTCGATTTAAGCAACATTAGGGGGTTGCGATCGAATTTCTTTGCTGTGTACGCCCACACTTCAAAAGGCAAGCCAGCTGTTTTGGCACTGAATGAAACACAGGTGGGTGTTGATTCTGATCCCTCAGAGTTCAACCTGCCTGGATATACCTTAGTGCCATTATTCTTTTCTTCCCATGGCCTCGCCGTATATGTTCGGAATGATATTGCTTACCAACTTCTACCACAATACGGCCTCTGTTCTAATACGAACTTTAATTTCATGTGGTCAAAATTCACTGTCCGTAAGCATATCATTCATTACTGTTTTATATACAGAAGCCCCAATTTAGATAGCAATTCAACCTCTAACGAGTTTGATGCGCTATCAGACTCCATAGTAAGAATTGTTTCCCTTTATCCTCACACTGAAATCGCAATTGCGGGCGATTTCAATGTACACAATTCAGGTTGGCTTCGACATTCTGGCCAGACAACACCCGAAGGAGAATATGTTGAGATCTTCGCCGAGTTTAACCAGTTAACTCAACTTGTTGATGAGCCCACTCGGGTTCCAGATATAGAAGGCCATGCGGCCAACACTCTTGACCTATTTCTCACTTCTCATCCCGAAAAATACAGGGTTGTAGTATCATCTCCTCTAGGCAAATCGGACCATTGTGTCATATCGGTAGATTTTTTGTTTTCGTTTTCCGTCACGGTAAAAAAAGATAAAGTCCCTAAAAGAACTGTGTGGCAATATGAGAAAGCCAATTGGGACGGACTGAATAATTTCTTTCGAAATTTCAATTGGTCATTGTGCTTTCTCAACGGAAACGTTGACGCAACAGCTGATATGATATCTAACGTAATTCTCAACGGCATGAGAAATTTTGTTCCTCACAGAACAAAAAGTATCATCCCCAAAGAGAATTCGTGGTTTGATTCATGCTGTAAAGGGGCGATTAGGGATCGTGAAAGTAGTTTTCGTAAATTTAAGGACAACCCTACTGCTAAAAACCGAAATTTGTTCAAACGGGCCAGAAATATCTGTAATGCTCAAATAAAAAAGGCTAAATTTTTACATGACCAAAAAGTAAGGCAAAAAATACTGTTGTGTCCAAAAGGATACCGATAAAGCCAATTTGCTGGCAGCTCGATTTGCTGCCAACTCGACACTTCCTCATAGCATATTGGCTCCACCCGAGCTCGAGTCTGCAAATTCTTTGATGAAGCAGATATTTTTTGGAACTCGCTCGGTTGCGAGAGTCCTTAAAGATCTCAACATACATAAATCCGCTGGTCCAGATGGTACCTACTCCCCGCCGTTATTCTGAAGAGGTGTTCTTCTACGCTGGCAAAACCACTGCGTAAACTTTTCCATCTTTCCTATTCTGCTGGGATTTTTCCGAGCAGATGGAAAACTGCATTTGTCCAGCCGGCCCCTAAAAAGGCGAATCTTCCTCCCCTTCCAATTACCGTCCAATTGCAATAACGTCCCTTCTTTCCAAGGTCATGGAAACGTTGATAAATCGTCAACTTATGAAATATCTTGAAGAACGAAAGCTTCTTAATGACCGTCAGTACGGCTTTCGTAGCAAACGGTCCACTGGTGATTTGATGGCTTATCTCACCGAAAAGTGGAACCAATCTTTACATTGTTTTGGAGAAAGTAGGATTATTGCGCTTGATATTTATAAAGCATTTGATAGAGTTTGGCATCAAGCTCTTTTATCGAAAATGCGTGCTTTTGGTATCGATGAGTCTCTTCTTCGTTGGATTAGAAATTACCTTTCCGACCGTTCAATACAAGTTGTGTTGGATGGCTTCAAGTCTGACACCCACTTCATAAATGCTGGTGTGCCCCAGGGCTCCGTTTTGTCTCCGACTCTCTTCCTCATTTTCATTAATGATCTCTTGTCTGAAACCTCTTATCCGCTTAACTGTTTTGCTGACGGTTTGACCCTCAGCTTTTTATATTCCCTGCTCTTCGGATGTGGAACTGGAACGGTTGCGTATGATAAACTCATTGAATTCTGACCTTGACAGCATGGGGTCTTATGAACCGAGTAGAATTCAATGCTTCGAAAACTCAATGCTGTCTCTTGTCTTCATCCGCCCAAAACTGGAGTATAACTCTCATATCTGGTCTGGTGCTTCTCAAACATCTTTGCGCCTACTTGATAGGGTACAAAATAGACCGTTAAAATTGATAGGTTATGGTTCAATTGTAGAATCGATTGATTCTCTTGAACATCGTCGAAACGTCACCTGTCTCTCTCTCTTTTATCGCTTTTTTTACAAACAGTGCTCTAGTGAAATAACCAGCTGCATTCCTCCCCTGAAACAATTTAGCCGCAACACCCGCCTCGTTAGGAATGCTCATCAGTTTTACCTTGAGCCCAACTTCGGGCGTACAGTCAAGTATAGAGATTCTTATTTTAGTCGCACCACCCGAATGTGGAATGCTCTACCTGACCCTGTTCTTCCCCTACATCACAATTTACAGAGATTCAAGAGCAACGTGCATCGGTGTCTCCTTTCAAATCCTCTCCTATTTTCCTAAATGCTCGCACTGTGTTATATAACATTATAAGGGTAGTCATAACCCCTTGATGTGTGCGCTAGTTATAAAAAAAAAACATGAAACATTCGCGCGCATTTTTGGCTATTATTATTAAAATAAAAAAAAATTGAAGAGGTTGAGCGCAACCCGTTTGCACTTTGTAGTTGTTGGCGGGCACCCTCCAACACCACCATGTTTCTCCCATCCCCAAACAAATCCTGTGCTGATGAATTAAATTCAGCAATTTTCGTGACATGGGGGTATAACTTTTTTGAAAAGGGTGGGTAAATACAACGTGTTTGCACTATGAGGCTATTGTGGGGGACATCCCCTACCCTCACCTACTTTTCTCCACGCCGAAAGAACTCCTGCAAAATTTATAAAATTCATCAAATTCATCAAATTTCAAAAAATGGGGGGGGGGGGGGGGGGGTCTACACCTTTACCTTAACTTTTTTATATTGTTATTCCAATTTCATGTCTATTAATTAATATGTTTATCTTCATATTGTTAAGGTGCAAATGAAAAGAATTTAATTCTTAATGTACTCACTTCTAAAGAATCTAATAATTGAAATCAAAAAAAAATTCTACTTCGTATATGCCAAAATTAAAAAACGCCACAGCACAAGCTAACCAATTTTCCTAAGCGTTTTAAACGAAAATGTTAACTTTTCTAATTCCTATTTGCAGTGATTTCTATTGAGTAGTATCTAATATCATTAAATATGACTGAAAATAATTCTCCTGAGTTTACGCCGGATCCATTGAATACACCCGACGAAGGAAATGCCGAAGAAGTCGCAGTCAATGAACGACAAGAGGTCGAGATCTTTGTGACCGAACTAAAAGCAAAAATTCAAGCAAAATCCCAACTCCGCAATGGCTAGAATAGAAATAGTAATGTACCCATCCGGGCGAAGAGCACTTTGCTCGATTGGACTCGAGTCTCAAAAAGAATAAAGCTTTTGTTAAGAAACTGAAACAATTCACTGCTGCGCAATTGGAAGCACTAACCAAGGAAATGAATGGACTCAATTTCAATCACTTCAATTTGAGTAAGTACATTTATGAGATCTGCGCGGCTTTGTCGGAGGCAGAAATCAAGATGACTGATGTACCAGCTGTTGTAAGCTTATGCTCACAACTTCACCAAACCAACGTTGATTTTGATGCTCAATTTTTAGAAGAGTGGCAAAAGTCTTTGGCCATTAAACCAGGTGAGAGAATATCCAATCCAAGCAAAATGCGCGTCGATTTGAGATTGTTTGCAGAGCTGGTCAGTTCTGGTGTTATTGGCGGCAAACAAGGCTTATCGCTGCTTGGTAGTGTGTTGATGAACATCATCTCCCAAGACAAAGAAGATCACAGCAATTTTTCCATCATACTTTCCTTCTGTCGGCACTGTGGTGAAGAGTATGCAGGCCTTGTGCCGAAGAAAATTGTAATTCTGGCGGAAAAGTACAATATTAAGATTCCAAAGTCGGAGTTCTTACCACCCGATAAGCAACAGATCTTGAGAACACTACTCAAGGAATACTTTAAGAATCTATGCAAGCACTTGGTTTCAGAACAAGCGGATTAGATGACAATGACCAAAACATTCGCCGAATCATGGAGTCCAAGGGAGAAATATCCAACGACAAGAAAGAAAAATGCGAGATGCAGTCAAACTTCGACCAGCTTCTGTCTTCCGCTCAAACTCTGTTGGGTCTGTTGGACGAACCACGGCCCGAACTAGCAAAAGAAACTGAGATCGGCAATCCGGGCACAGTTCTTGAGAGTATACTTGAGGATTCTTCTATGGGTGATCTGGATCCATTGGGCGATCAGGAGACGAAGGCCTTCTACACAGATTTGCCTGATTTAAGGCAGTTCCTTCCAAATTTTTCTGCTCCCAAGCAAGATCTGGGAAGTGTTGAGGAAACAATAGAAATGACTGAGGAATCTCTTGACGTTGATTAGGATGCGGATGTTGACGGTGATGACCCACCATTGTCTACATCCGACCCCTCGAACGAAACCGAAGCTCAAGCAGATGAAAGCAACACAGCAGCGGTTGATGTTACTGAGGCTGTACTTCCCGACAAAATAGGCTCAGCCCTGATGGAAGCCGGACGAATTACGAATGCGGGAACAAACATCAAACAGCAATTTGAACAATTTCTTACAAATCTGAACAACTGTGTCAACAAGGAGCTTCTGGACTCGGCATCAATTGAATTTCTCCTAAACTACAACACCAAGAACAACCGCAAGAAACTGACCAAGTCGATATTTGGAGTTCAACGAACACGATTGGATCTCCTTCCATTCTTGTCGCGCTTCGTGGCCATTGTAAACCTCGTCAACACTGAATTTTTTTTTTTTTTTAATTTTATTAAGAAATACTGATTTAACTCTCTCACGTCTAAGAATTTCAGGTAGCTTATTGAACATACGAGGTGCACTTTGTATCTGTCTGTAAGAAGAAATGTCATCCATCCACTTCCGCGTTTCTTCCTTTTCGAATTACACTCTCACCGAGTGCAGTCAAGTCTAGCTCTCCATAAAAAAAGAAATTTTTTTTATTCCATTAGACTAAAGAACTAATTCCTATATAAAGGAATATAATAAAGCTCCAAACCACCGCCATCAAAACGACAGATAAGCCGAGTGCTTTAATAAATGTGCCGAATAAGAGCCTACAACCTTTTTTTTCGCTTTCATTCGTGATTTATAGCTGAGGTTAGACCACCTTTCCACGAGGCTACTCGCTTAATTGACGTGATCGCTGACACGCGATCACTTCCAAAACGTCGAAGCATCTTTCCTCTGTCACAAGAAAAAAGGTTCCATTCCACGCGGAAGTTCCTACTCCACCTACTTGGAGTTCACCTACCTCAAACTCGGCACCTATAAATCATCCTGCAGTGCACAGGGGAACCCAACGATTGAATGTGCAATTCACTACCCCCAGTCTCCACATCCTAACAAGCTGGACATTATTATTAATTTTGATTCAAATAAAAGAAATGAAAAGGAAGCAACCACATTATCGATTTACAATATATTCATGTATTAAAGATGTTTAATAATTAAGTCTTACCGAACTGCTGCTTTCGATCCACCTCGTTTGCTTGCTTTTACAGAATGGAAAAGATAAGAAACTTAATCCATCATCCAACTAACCTGCAGATGTGTAACTGATCAGTGGCCTTGAATGGTGGACTAAGATAAAACTAATTTCGCACGCGCAGCGAATACAGTGAGTCCGAGGTGGTTCGAAGACCGTTGTTAGTTTACATTCAATTGATTTTTTTATAATGATATTAATTTATATATATAGATAATATGTATACAATCCAAAACATTCCGGGCCCCCTGGAACATGTTTCAGGACGTTGGTAAAATGGCAAGCTTGGTAATAGATCGAGTGCATATTCCATTGCTTGTTTTTAAAGTGGCGACTCGTACTCGTTTGTCTGCACCTGGGCTCACACTCTCAATTCTTCCCAAAAGCCATTTAGTTGGAGGTAGGCTAGGTTCTTTAATGACAACAATATCGCATGGCTTCAGATTGGTTGTCAATTGTTGCCATTTAGGACGTTGTTGGAGAGATGTAAGGTACTCCATATGCCATCTTTTCCAAAACCCTTGGACCATGGATTGCAACTGACCCCAGTGAGTTAAGCGGATGGGCGGTGTGTCTAACAAATTAGACTCTGGAACTGCAGTCAATGGTTCACCTACGAGAAAATGAGCAGGGGTTAGTGGGTTAAGATCGGAATCTGATATGGAACATAGAGGACGAAAATTCAGAATGGCTTCTATTTGGGTGAGGACAGTATACAGCTCCTCAAATGTCAAGATGGTGTTCCCAATCACACGACGTAAATGTAGTTTAACAGAACGCACACCAGACTCCCAGAGTCCACCAAAATGGGGTGCGAATGGTGGAATAAAGTGCCAGGAAACAGCGTTACCGTTGGATATTTTGGAAAAGTAGCAAAAAAAGTAGCACTCGAGAAAAAAAGGTGGCACTTGAAATTAAAAACGAGACAGCACCATATAATGTATGAAAAAATTTCACACATCTCAACGAATTCATAGGTGTTGAAGAAAACACATAACCTTAGCAATCATTTTAAGGTTTATTGCAACGTAAAATAAAAACTAAAAACTTAACAGCTCATTTTTTGTTGATAACTCAACTCAAGTAAATAAATAAAAGTTTGAATAAATAATAAAAAGAGATAAATAATAATTTATTTAAAAGAATTCGTATTACACATTACTTTCTTGTGATGGTTGTTTCCCTATATTTTTTTATAAGAAGCTCATCAGGACTCCATTTAGCTATGTCACATTTGCTTACTAAATTTAAGGAATCCAACATATTTTCGGAAGTTTCAGTTTTCAATCTGTTGGTGAGTTTACTTTTCATCTAAGTTATCTTGGAAAAAACATTCTCAGCGCATGCACTGTTATGAGGCAAGGTTCTTGCAACAAATTCATATACATAAGTCGGAAAATAGGTATTCATTCAAACTATTTTTAATGTTACCCATTTCAAACCAAAAAATTTATATTGTTCGATTACCATTTCCGGACTTATGGTAGAACCACTAAGAACGGAAACTAGTTTAAAATAAGTGAACTCTTATTTCGACTTGATTACTTTGGGGCCTTAATGCCTCCGAATAGAAAGTTTTTCATTTTTGATGTCAAATCGATTAAATATTTCATCCCAAAGTATTTTATAATAGCTTAGAATATTTTTCTTAATTTCAACAAGTTCACTTTCCGTTTATCTTTGACTTACAACACAATTTTCGGCTTCAGAACCAAAGTATATATACGAGGTCTTCCCCTTCCACGATTTCCCTGCAATAATCTTACCCGTCGAGCCGGAGCGTTTGGTTCCATCCGCTATACATGGGCCAACCATCGTAGCCTCACGATGCGTACTCTTCTGGCTAAGCCCATGTCGCGGTACAGCTCATACAGCTCGTTGTTGTATCTTCTTCTCCACACATTGTCTTCGCATACGGGACCAAAGATCATTCGCAGAATTTTTCTTTCGAAACAACCAAAGGTTTACGGCTTTACGGCGCGGAAGCATGGACTTTATCCCGCTTTCGATAAGGTCCATGCTTCCGCGCAGTAAAGCAGGACTGGGATGATTAAGGTCTTAAGGACTATTCACATGAGCACGACTAACGAACGACGAATAAATAAAGAAATGTGATTTTAAGTACCTTACAAGCATAAATTCCTCACGAATTTTTTGGAAACTATGGAAACATATTTCATACTTATTTTTAGGTGGATAAACTTTTATTTTTATTTTATTTATTTATTTGTTACGAATAAACATCTAAGTTATTTGATCTCCGCACTGATATTGTTTTCCGTGTCTATAGCGGATCTTAGGTAGACGAAGTCCTGTACTACCTCGAAGTTATGTCTGTCTATTGTGACGATTTGTCCAATTCGTCGATGTTCTGTGTCCCTGTTTGATGACAGCATATACTTCGTTTTGCCCTCATTAACCATCAAACCCATTTTTGCCGCTTCTGTTTCAATACTCACAAAAGCACCTATGACATCACGCTGCTTTTTCACATTACGTCAATATCGTCTGCGTCTAGGCGAGTAATTGTACCTACAGACTTTTGAAAGATTGTTCCTCTGGTGTTGACGTTTGAGTTTCTTACAATCTGTTCAAGTATGATGTTGAAGAAATCGCATGAAAGTTTGTCGCCTTGCCTAAAACCTTCAGAAACACTTCGACGAAATTCCTCTATATTTCGAGGCAAAACTTCGGCCGCTGATTCGTTGTTTTAAGCTAAGGAGTGACTTACACAGCCTATGTGCCAAATATTCGGGATTCGTTTTTAAATGAGTTTTGTTCAATGTGTGTGTTATGTTGAACTTTAAAACTTTGAGTACTTTGAGTAACTTTTGCACGCATGAAAGATATGAAAAGGTATGGTAAAATGACATGGTGAATTGCTAACTTTAGTTTTACTTGTGGGGAATGCTAAAAAAGTGGCACAGACTGAAAGGTGGTGGCTCGGTGGCACATCCTAAAAAAAAGTGTCAATCTGACACTAAAGTGGCACAGCGGCAACGCTGCCAGGAAATGCTATCTTTCGCCAAATCAGCAGCAATTTGTATGTTGTGAGGTTGTGACATAATCAACTTATGCATATCGTCTAAACAACGACTGGCACCTTTGAAGTTACTACCATTATCGCTATATATATTGGAACATTTACCTCGACGAGAAATAAATCATCGCAAAGCGGCGAGGAAAGCGTCAGTTGTTTAATCACTTACGACTTCTAAGTGCATAGCTTTGGTGGACATACACACAAACAGTGCAATGTAGGCTTTTGAAAGTCTAGGCTTACGTCCCCGAGAGAGTTTCATGGTTAGAGGACCTGCGTAATCACATCCCGTATTGAGAAACGGTTTAGACGGTTGAATTCGCTCTGATGGCAGCTGACCCATGAGTTGTTTGGAAGTTTCCTTTCTCTGCATAAAGCATGGTTTTGCAGCTGTGAACAATCTTCCGAATTAGATTTCGACTCCCTAGTATCCAATACTGTTGTCTCAGGATTGCAAACATCGCAGAGACTCCGATGTGAAGATAATTATTATGAATATCTAGAGCTATTAGAAATGAAACACGATTATTAACAGGTAATAAAATAGGATGTTTTATATTAAAAGTAACTATAGCCTTATTTATTCTTCCTCCCACGCGAAGGATTCCATTACTATCGACAAATGGAGAGTATTTAATGAGCTGTGATTTAAGTGGAAGTTCTTTACTATTTCTCAGATAGTTTATTTCCCTTTGAAATTCAACATTTTGAACGTATTTAATTATGATGTTCTTCGCATTTTGAATTTCGCACACACTAAGGCCCTCAGAGAACGGTGAAAGATTTTTTGTCTGGTATCGAAGTTTTGGTTGAGCCCTGAAAAACCACGCGACGATTCTCAGTAGTCGATACCAAGACGAACATTTATCGATGAGAAGTTGTAGAGGGTTAATTTCAACAGTCACAGCGAGTGTCATTGTTTTCACCGGTTTTTCTTCAAGGCAAGGGTTTGTAATTACACTTATTTCAAGGGATTTTTTTGATTCAGGCCAGAATTGCTTTTGTTTTGAAAGCCATGGTGGACCGTTCCACCAGAGACTAAAATTACTAAGATTAGAGGGAAGTAACCCACGTGAAGCACAGTCTGCAGGATTGAATTCCGACGCGATATGCTGCCAATGTTTTCGCGGAATTGTGTCGAGAATAACCACTGTGCGATTTGCAACAAAGGTGTTCCAACGGCGAGGAGGCGATGATAACTAGTGTAGAACAATCTCGGAGTCACACCAAGCAAAGACACTAGTCACAGGAATGGTCATTGAACTTTTCACGAGAGTAAATAGCTTACAGAGCAGTAAGGCGCCGCACAGCTCCAACCGGGGAATGGTTACTGGGTTTAGGGGGGCCACTTTGGTTTTTGCTATTACTAGTGTCGTTTTGTAGTCACCTGCATTATTTTTGCAGCGAGCGTAGATTACAGCTGCGTAGGCAACCGATGAAGCGTCCGAAAATCCGTGAAGTTCAATGTCGCCTTGTCCGATTAAAGCGATGTTTCTTGGCACTCGGATCTCCTCGAAGCACGAAAGTTTTTTTTTTATAATCTGTCCATCGTTTTGCTAGCGAAGGGGGTAGTTGATCATCTAAACCAAGTTTGAGCTCCGAAGCCCACAATTCCTGGAACAGAATTTTAAAAAGAATAACTGATGGAGCTAAAAACCCTAGGGGATCAAAAATTTGCGCAATCTCGGAGAGAAGTGTCCTCCTGGTCGGAACCGAGCTTTACGAGGAATTCATCCAAAATGAAAAGTGGTCTTCAATTGGGCTCCAGTGCATTCCAAGAACCTTTATTAATGAGCTCGATTGTTCTGGAACGAACTCACACTCCTTTGGAGGAAATCTAGCTATCAGTGGCCAGCAATTGGATGTCCTTTTCCGAAGTTGAAGTTCAGCCTTGGATAATAATTCAACGAGTTCCGATTGAAGACTCAACAGCGTCTCTATCGAATTGGTTCCTGTCATTACGTCGTCTACGTATACATCATTTAAGAGAACCCACGCAGCATTTGGATATAGAATCTTGCAGTCTTCAGCAAGCTGTTTTAAGACCCTTACCGAGAGAAATGGAGCGGAGGCAGTTCCTTAAGTTACGGTCAACAGACGAAAATGTTGGATCTCCTCACCTGAAGATTTCCGCCAAACGATCCTATGAAAATCTGTATGCTGCTCATCGACCCATATTTGTCGGAACATCTTTACTATATCTGCTGTGAAGACAAGCTTATGTTGACGGAAGCGAAGACAAAAAAAAATAAAATAAATAAAATAAATAGGGTGGCGCAACAGAGCGAGGAGCCCCTGGGCCTAGCGCATTTCTCACAACCATCCCTTGTGAGGGAATGGAGGGGACCTACAATTTTCTGCCGGTTCCGAACGGCTAATCGAGAAAGCGCTTTTCATGGCAATGCATACTAACGGAGGACTTGCCAATTCCTCGCGAAAGGCGATACCCGTAGAAAAAACATTTTTGCCTCTGGTGGGATTCGAACTCGAACCTCTGGATTAACAGGCGGACATGCTATCCATCACACCACGGGTACCACAAAACTTCGCTTCGGAAGCGAAGACAAACCCCTAGTAAATCCCGCTGAATAGGAGGACCTACGAGTAACTGCGAGTTTAATGAGCAACCTAACGAATCCTTTACCGAACAGTCAAATACGACTCGTAATTTTGTTGATGAACTTTCCGGTTTGAAGACAGCATGGTGGGGTAGATAAAAATGCTTTCCAGGGGAAGTTTCCAACTCCTCTGGACTAATTCTTTGCATGTGGCCCAATGACAAATACTCTTTCATGAATTCAATATACGATTTATGGAGTTGAGGATTCAATTTGAAACGACGTTCCATATACACCAATCGAGAGATCGTAGAGGTCAACGTATTTCCAAAGTTTGGGCAAGAATGCTTGAATGGAAGTTGAACGACATATCTTCCATCTGCCGAACGAGAAAATGATTTACGAAAATGGATCTCAGCTGGATCATCACAAGCGAGTTGGTCTTTGGACGGAGTTACTTCTTCAAGCTCCCAAAATCTTTGCAAAATAACATCCACATCAACCTTAGAGTGAAACGAAGTGATTAGGATTTCGGTAGGTTCGATAATTACTCCGGATATAACCCAGCCGAATAGAGTACTCTGTGCAACAGGTGTTCCTAACGAGCCTTGAATCTGCTCTCCTTTCAATATACTCCACAATTTATCAGCTCCTAATAAGATTTCCATCGAACCAGGCACATAAAAATATGGATCCACTAGCTCCAAATTCGATAAATGAGACCAACCAGAAATATCAACTGGTTGGGAAGGCAATTGAGAAGTCAACTTTGGTATCACAAACGCGTCTAGAAACACAGAATTTGAGCTGCTTCGAGAACCTAATTGCAAAGATATACACCCTTTTGTAAATCCTGCCTTCGTTTTTGACACCCCAGTAATAGCAATTCGAGCATGTTTCCTATTGAGACCTAGACGCTGTGCAAAGGATTCAACAATGAATGAAACCTGCGACCCCGAATCTAACAAAACCCTGCAGTCTACAAACCTTCCTTGATTATCCTGAACCTTGGCTAAAATGGTTGGTAAGATTGTTTGACGACGGCCAAGTTCGAGCAAATGATTATTTACAGTTGAAGTGTTTGAGTTTAAGGTTGCAAATGCTGTTGATGTAGATGGCCCGACAGGTTCACTGCTAGTGGAGTGGAAGGCTTGGTTGTTTGCGTGAACTAAAGAGTGGTGACGAGAATGACAAACCCGACAGCGAAATGTAGAATGACATCTTAACGCCGAATGACCGATTCTAAGGCAGTTGAAACATAACGATTTAGATTTAGCAAAGTTTCTACGCGCACTTATATCTAACGCAAAGAATTCTGCACACTGAGGTAGTATATGCGGCCCTTGACACTTTGGACATTTTGATTGAGAATTACTTGATTCGACCAAATGGGTTCTTATTTGCTTTTGACGCGATGTTGTGGCTCGGCTTAACGGCTGACACGCTTCGAGTGCATCACATCTCAACTGTAGAGAGTTCAATAGTTCATTAACACAACAGTCATCGCGGGAACCGACCTCTTCTGCCCAAGCTTGTGTTATGTTGTTGTAATATTTCTACTACAACAACACGAAATTAACCTACTAGTAGTAGCCCGTGTAGGACGAGAACCCTAATTCTGGTCGGGGGGCACCCGACAAGGAATGTACTTTTGGATCCATACACATGGATCCAAGATTAATTAAAAAAGGAGAGGGAAAAGGGGATGGTCAGCGGTTAAAGGCGCACTGGGGCCAATTTAAATGAGAGGCGACGAGGCCTACTTAACAGAGATACCATTTGGTATCTCTGAATGTACCTGAGAAAGTAATTAAGATATGTTATTATGTTTAAAGGAACTTACGTCTTTATTTTTCGTGGTAAGAATACTGATTACAGAATATACAAAAAGCTTACAGCAATGCGGTTGTCTAGTTACTGATGATTACTGATACTAACTGACGCCTTATTACTAGTTTCTTAAGCCTATTTATACAAAATTAATTGTCAATGAATTGATATCGATGTTATCGACATCAATTCATTTTTTGCTAAGTCAAGAATTTACTTTAACTGTTTTGCAAGAATTTGTTCTTTGCAAAACCGAATTTCGTCACTGCCCGACTTTCATGAGTGCAATTCAACTCGCCAGCATTAGGTATTTGACCTGTTGTTGCTTTATATTGTGGCCATATGACCCAGCAACTAAGTTATCATTATTCTTTTTACCCTTCTGTTTCGGTTTGGCAACAAACCGATGACCGGGCATTTGTGAATTATTAATGGTCTATCAAGCGTGTTCGTTTGTTTGTTTACAAACGAACCGCTTGATGACCTTGATTCGTATATCTTATTTTTGAATCAGTTTGAGGTGGGTTATGGTTTATTGTGTTGTTTGAGTTTTTTATGAAACTCTTAATGCGTTTCCCATACAAAACAACACCTCCCCCCCTTCAAAACCGCGATTTTTGTTTAGAAGAGACAAAAATTGCCAAGCGAGTGTACCGCCCACATGAGAGTCCGACGAATGTATACAAAAATGTTTACAATTATTATGTTAATATTATCATATGCCAAAATATCTACAGAAGGTACTCTTGACTCAGCATTCCAGACAAAAAATTTGAAAACTCTTAAAGTAATCTTATAAATTAGCAAAAAAAACTATAAAATAATTCTTAATTGTAATCCTCCAGTCAATGTAGTTGTTTCCAGGGAGGGTCGACATGTAGTGGTTTCTAAAAGTTTTTTTTTTTTTTTTTTAATTAGCGTGCACATCAACGGGTTATGACTGCCCTTATAATGTTATAGAACACAGTGCGAGCATTTAGGAAAGTAGGAGAGGGTTTAATAGGAGACACCGATGCACGTTGCTTTTGAATCTTTGTGAATCGTAATGCAGGGGAAATACAGAGCCAGGTAAAGCATTCCACATACGGGTGGTGCGACTAAAGTATGAATCTCTATACTTGACTGTACGTCCGAAGTTTTGGGTTCAAGGTAAAACTGATGAGCATTCCTAGCGAGGCGTGTGTTGCGTCTAAATTTTTTCAGGGGAGGAATGCAACAGGCTATTTCACTAGAGCACTGTTTATGAAAAAAGCGATAAAAAAGAGAGAGGCAGGTGACGTTTCGAGGATGTTCAAGAGAATCAATCGATTCTACGATTGAACTATCACCTATCAATTTTAACGCTCTATTTTGTACCCTATCAAGTAGGCGCAAAGATGTTTGAGATGCACCTGACCAGATATGAGAGTTATACTCCAGTTTTGGGCGGATGAAGGCCTTATCAATTGTAGCCAGATCAGAAGGGATGAACAACTTCCTGCATCGCCTCAAGAAACCTAAGCATTTAGCAGCGTTTTTGGTGACTTCAAATATGTGGTCATTCCAACGAAGATCATCGTTTACACACATACCAAGTACTGACAGCTTTTCGGTTTCTTCGATGCAGGTGCCATTCATGGATAATGGCAATGGGGGAATGTTAAGCTTCAACGACAAGAGACAGCATTGAGTTTTCGAAGCATTGAATTCTACTCTGTTCATTAGACCCCATGCAACAATGCTGTCAAGGTCAGAATTCAATGAGCTTATCATACGCAACCGTTCCAGTTCCACATCCGAAGAGCAGGGACGTGAATTTGGAAACGAATATGAAAAGCTGAGGGTCGAGTCGTCAGCAAAACAGTTAAGTGGATTAGAAGTTTCAGACAAGAGATCATTAATGAAAATGAGGAAGAGAGTCGGAGACAAAACGGAGCCCTGGGGCACACCAGCATTTATGAAGTGGGTATCAGACTTGAAGCCATCCAACACAACTTGTATTGAACGGTCGGAAAGGTAGTTTCTAATCCAACGAAGAAGAGACTCATCGATACCAAAAGCACGCATTTTCGATAAAAGAGCTTGATGCCAAACTCTATCAAATGCTTTATAAATATCAAGCGCAATAATCCTACTTTCTCCAAAACAATGTAAAGATTGGTTCCACTTTTCGGTGAGATAAGCCATCAAATCACCAGTGGACCGTTTGCTACGAGAGCCGTACTGACGGTCATTAAGAAGCTTTCGTTTTTCAAGATATTTCATAAGTTGACGGTTTATCAACGTTTCCATGACCTTGGAAAGAAGGGACGTTAGTGCTATTGGACGGTAATTGGAAGGGGAGGAAGATTCGTCTTTTTAAGGGACCAGCTGGACAAATGCAGTTTTCCATCTGCTCGGAAAAATCCCAGCAGAATAGGAAAGATGGAAAAGTTTACGCAGTGGTTTTGCCAGCATAGAAGAACACCTCTTCAGAATAACGGCGGGGATACCATCTGGACCAGCGGATTTATGTATGTTGAGATCTTTGAGGACTCTCGCAACCGTGCGAGTTCGAAAAAATATCTGCTTCATCAAAGAATTTGCAGACTCGAGCTCAGGTGGAGCCAATATGCTATGAGGAAGTGTCGAGTTGGCAGCAAATTGAGCTGCCAGCAAATTGGCTTTGTCGATGGAGCTGACATACGGAGAGTCATTGAAGACGAGCGTTGGGACCGATGATGTTGTCGAGTTCTTAATGTTCTTGACAAAAGACCAAAAGTTTTTACTTCCTTTTGGAAACAATAGTATTTTTTGCCTTACTTTTTGGTCATGTAAGAACTTAGCCCTTTGTATTTGAGCATTACAGATATTTCTGGCCCGTTTGAACAAATTTCGATTTTCTACAGTAAGGTTATCTTTAAATCTTCGAAAACTACTTTCTCTATCCCTAATCGCCTCTTTACAGCTTGAATCAAACCACGAATTCTCTTTGGGGATGATACTTTTTGTTCTGTGAGGAACAAAATTTCTCATGCCGTTGAGAATTACGTTAGATATCATATCAGCTGTTGCGTCAACGTTTCCGTCGAGAAAGCACAATGACCAATTAAAATTTCGAAAGAAATTATTCAGTCCGTCCCAATTGGCTTTCTCATATTGCCACACAGTTCTTTTAGGGACTTTATCTTTTTTTACCGTGACGGAAAACGAAAAATCTACCGATATGACACAATGGTCCGATTTGCCTAAAGGAGATGATACTGTAACCCTATATTTTTCGGGACGAGAAGTGAGAAATAGGTCAAGAGTGTTGGCCGCATGGCCTTCAATATCTGGAACCCGAGTGGGCTCATCAACAAGTTGAGTTAATTCGTTAAACTCAGCGAAGATCTCAACATATTTTCCTTCGGGTGTTGTCTGGCCAGAATGTCGAAGCCAACCAGAATTGTCTACATTGAAATCGCCCGCAATTGCGATTTCAGTGTGAGGATAAAGGGAGACAATTCTTATTATGGATTCAGATAGCGCATCAAACTCGTTAGAGGTTGAATTGCTATCTAAATTGGGGCTTCTATAGATAAAACAATAATGAATGATTTGCTTACGGACGGTGAATTTTAACCACATGAAATTAAAGTTCGTATTAGAACAGAGGCCGTATTGTGGTAGAAGCTGGTAAGCAATATCATTCCGAATATAAACGGCGAGGCCATCCGAGGGAAAGAATAATGGCACTAAGCTATATCCAGGCAGGTTGAACTCTGAGGGATCAGAATCAACACCCACCTGAGTTTCACTCAGTGCCAAAACAGCTGGCCTGCATTTTGCAGTGTGAGCGTACACAGCAAAGAAATTCGATCGCAACCCCCTAATGTTGCTAAAATCGACCCGAAATTTACCCGACATTACAGTTCACAAAAACACACAAAACAAAATATCGAACGCAGACGCTATCTAAGTATAATCAACAAGTGCATATCTCGTTAGAAAACCAAAACAAATTACTAGCGGTGTTATGCCCAGCCAGCAACTTGATTTGATTCACCAACGGGATCAACAACGTTGATCAACTATCCGCCTAGCAAACCCACAGCCCCATTGCCTGAACACACTGCTTCGATACGATAAGGAAATATCGATAAGAAGAAATGTGTGCAGCCAACAAGACTATGCGAGTGGTGTGGGGGAGGAGAAGATAAGGAGGTATGCACAAGTGTTTGGTCTATTGATGGGCTTTTTTTTAATGCTTTGATTAATTTTTATAGCACAGCGCACTGAATAATTTTTGCACAAGGAATTTTTTTGCACGAGAGTTTTTTTTTTTTTTTTTATTGCGGCGGCACGGATTCATTTTCATTTGTAATTCATTTTGATTTACTTTTTCTTATATCTACTTACATGCTAACAAAAATGTATAAGACTAGCTTATATAATAACTTAATTAACTTACTGAACATAGACGGGTACTCTAAATTATTCAATATCTTACTACTAATGCCTTTCGGCCTTAAGATATCTTATGAATTAAAAACTAGAACTAGTTAAAACTAAGAAAATTTAAAAAAAACTTAGTTTCAAGGATCATTTTTTTGTGTTAAAACTACTCAAAACTAGAGTAGCCACAGTAACTTTTGCCCTTTTTTTTTAATATATTTTTGGATTTTTGTGATTTTTTTGTTTGCCACTGTGCCCACCCCTACCCTAAAACTTACACGCTAAACCTGTGTAAGCCAGCCATTGGCGACTGACTATCATCATCAACATCAATTTGTTGCTCGGACAACCACCAGAACATATCTGACGTTTTAAAAACGTCACGACGATTGCGATCTGAGACCGCCCTACTGAACCGAAGGAGCTCTTCAACGTCTCCGCCTACTGCGGTGACGTCTCGGTTATAAAGGAGCCGTCGTTCCACGGACTTACGGCAGACGTGGTAGATTAGCGGAACCGCCAATCTATCCTGAATCAGCCCTTCCATATCAAAATAGAGGAAAGCCTCCGGAGGGACAAATCCACTGAAGCGTGTTCTTTCCATATACTCTCTGTTGGGGTAATAAGCCCCAAATATCAGGCCATTGGTCGAGGCCATCGCTCTTGCAGTGTGACCACGAGTCAGTTTTATCATGAAGTTGTCGATCCTGTTTATTTGAGCCCCGTTGTAAAGGACCTCATTAGGATAATATTTTTTGTACTCCGACTCTGGTGTTCTGTGCAATCCAAGACAGGTACGCAGACACTGTTTCTTAAACACCCGAATCTTTTCCATTTGAAACGCTGTAACATTGAACCACACAGGGCACCCATAGTCAATCATTGGCCTTATGAGGGCCATGTAGCAAATCACTTTCACTCTGCTATCAAGTTGTCTGCTGTGAAACAGTCGCCTTGTCAGAGCAAAAGCTCCTCTAGCCCTGGCCAGAGCCGCATCCATATGTTTGTTAAAATATAGATACTGATCTAGCCAGATGCCGAGGTACTTGACTACTACTTTGTTTGGCAGTGGGTGGCCATGTAGATCAACGATCACCAGCTTGCGCCAGTTCTTTCTCGTATCCCATGAGGCCCGAGCCAACGGGGTTCTAAACACAATTGTTTCCGATTTCTGAAAGTTGATTTTCAACTTCCAGTCATCGCAATATTGCTGGATCTTATCGAAGTCACGCTGCAAAAGTGTTCTGATGACTTCGATCTTCGGACCTGTTCTGTACGCAATGAGGTCGTCAGCGTACGCTATAGCATGGTTAAGAGAACCAACTAGATCGCCAGTGAAAATGTTAAATAAAATAGGCGAATTCACCGCCCCCTGTTGTAGACCGTTCTGTATTTTAAAAGTTCTGGTAGAAGTTATATTGCAACTTTTCACAACAAACGTTCTACCATGAAGCATGTCATTCAGAATATATAGCAGTGGTTTACTCATGCCATACCTGATCAACTTATAGAAAAGACCGTCTAACCAAACGGTATCGAAAGCCTTCTCCAAGTCAACCAGACATGCACCCGTACATTGTTTTTTAGCTTTGTTCCATTGAATATCTGATACTAGTTTAGACGCGGCATGTATGGTATCATGGCCCGCCTTAAAACCGAACTGATTTTCAGGAATAATATGTTTGTCCTCAGCCCATGTGGACAGAGCTCTATTGAGAACCTTCTCGAATACCTTGCTGATACTCGGAAGAAGACTAATTGACCGGAGATTTGCTGGATTGGAACCATCTTTCCCTTTTTTAAGGAGAGGATGGACCACTGCCGTCTTCCAACGCACTGGATAATATGCATTATTCAGCGCATTGTTGAACAACGTGGTGTATATGTCCACCGCTTCCGAAGGGAGGTTTCGCAGCACAACATTGGGTATGCCGTCGACTCCTGCTGACTTCTTTTTCTTTATTTTGTGAAAGATGTCCACGAGGTCCATCTTAGAAACGAACAGGGTGTTATCCCCGTTTCGTTGGGCGATGACTGCATTTGCAAGTCGGTCGTCATTGAACCTAGTGAAACCAGGATTCTCGGATCGCCAATGCGAGATCTCGTCTCTAAGATAGAAGTGTCCAACGAAGGCACTGTTCTCAAGATCGTAATTCGGGCGAATGCACTCATTCACCTTATATACTCGCTCGAAAACATCACCCACCGTCTCTACCTTCTCTTGAGCTTCTTCCACTATAAAGTGGTCATCATCCAAGATGGCCTCATCCGGATCTATCCCTATTGTCAAAAGTAAGTTTTTGTTCTCTGTCGTCCTTTGGAGTTTAATACCCTGAAGGTCATTTTGATCTTTTCTCCTAAAAATTTTATTTATTTCCGGAAACATACTCGGGTTGTTGGAATGTACAGCCCGAATTTTGTTGTTCCAGAAAAGAGATATAGATATTCTGTAGTTTTCTTTAATTAATTGTTGGAGATTTTTAATCTGTGACTTCAGAGTTCTAATCTCCAAATCGTGTCGGTCAGTAAACCTCCTGTGCAAGAGTTTGAGTCTTGACAGGAGTCTACTTTTTTGTTTTCAAAGTGCGTCTATTGTCGCGTTTCTGTACATGTTTGTAGAGTCATGTTGCCTATATTAAGGAATTGTACTATGGATTGCATCCTCCATACGTTGCAGGTACCCATCGATCTCAACGTTCGACAGATTCCTATTGCATGGCGGTGCAATACCGTTCGAACGAAGTTCCCTTGAGACGGCACCGGAAAAGCGTGGTCACACGTTACCGTAGTTGTAAGAGTGCGTCGGCACGTACTCCTCCAGTTCCACAAGGTCGTTCGGAAGCAGTATGACGGCGGCAAGTCCACAGTGGTCACTGTCTTACTCAACCGTCGTCAAACAATTTTTCGTCCGTCGAAGAATGTCGTCGGTCAGTTTCAGTCTTGAGTCTAAAAGCAATAGATCCAAATAAGAGCCACTTCGAGGATATGAAGGCCTGTCAGTAGCTAGCAGATCGACTTTACACTCAATGCTGTGGAGCCCCAGCCAATTGAATAGTTGGGTCCCCCTTGGATTGGCTAATTGATTTACCCAATCTTGGTGTTTAGCATTGTAATCACCGGCCAAAAGGAAATAGTTTTCTTCTGAGTTCAGTTTCAGAGTTCGAAAAAGTGATTCGAGCTCTGTTATAAAACATGAGGGTTGAGAAGCCTCCGGCGCATAGATCGCGACCACATACAACCGCCTCCCCTGTTGAAGAGGGATGCATACGATACACGCTTCCAGCAACCGGAATCGGCGTACTTCACCACTATATATTACCTTATGAGCAATGCCCTTACGTTAGAAGATCGCAACCCCACCCGCGAAAGTCGAGTTGGGTCGGTCTCTCCTTACGATAATGTAATTGTTATTCGTCAATTTGTGATGCTGGTTTAGTCTAGTTTCGCTAACCATACACACATCTGGACGTTGGTCTTTTAACAACTCAAAGAGGTTGGTTCGTCGTTCTACCCTAACTAGCGAATTCACATTCACGGCTAGGATCTTAAAAGGCCTCTCCGGCAGCGCGCCCGTTAACCTAAAAATTGCGCAAGCGTAGGCATTGCACGGTAGATCACATCTACCCTACGCGCCTGCTCACTTATTTGACGTGATAGATCGCTCATTTGTGCCTGAATGACACGCAGAGCGACCATCACCTCTGACTCCCCAGAAGCTTCCTCTGACACAGATGGCTGTGCGGCCGCTTTCTGGGGAGGCTGTACCGTTTTCCCAGCCCCCAACGCCATTTGGGCGTAGGAGATTCCGGGAACGACGGCCCTTGGAGTCGGTCTGGCTGTTTGCCTTCCCTCATCTTTAGTTGCTGTTGGAGCAGCTTTTTTTGACTTTTTGATTATCTGGTATCGAGGACAGCCCCGATAATTAGCATGGTGTCCATCTCCACCACAAAAAACACACTTCAGCAGGGTCTTGTCTTCGACCCTTGCATCCCCGAGCTTGCACTCTTTGTCATTGTGGTTCTCTCCACACTTAACGCACCTCGACTGCATTTGGCAGTTGAATGCGGCGTGACCAAACCTTTGGCAACGAAGACATTGTAAAATGTCCCCGTGTCTGTTTATTTTTTCCCATCTTACCATCTGGTAGTCTAGGACGGAGATTTTCCTTAGACTCTCCAGACGGCTGCTGGGTGATAGGGTGACGAGGAACATCGGCAATAGCCGCTTCTCCCGTCTTGCCTTGGCCGTGGTGAACGACTTGACCCCGATAAATTCGAGATCGTCGCCCGCCAACCTGCGGAGTTCAGTTAAGAGCTCCTCTGGGTCAGAGGTAGGCTCTATCCCTTTCAATAACATGCATTTTGGTTTCTCCTCTTTGGGAGTATACGTAAAATGTTCGGTGGTTGTCTTTTTCAACAACTCCCGGATGATCTTGTGGTCACCAATGTTTTCACATTGGATCGCATGTCGATCTTGACCTAATCGCTTTATAATGAAATTTTCGCCAATGGCGGACTTACATAGATTTTTCGTTTCTTTAAGTTTCATCTTGAGAGTATTAATTGGGGGCACCCTGTTCTTCTTTGTGGTCTTCTGTGGCTTCTGCTGTTGTTGCGCCAGCTGTTGTTGTTGTGGCTGCTGCTGCTGGCTGCTTCTTCTGCTGCTGGCTGGGGATCGGTGTCGCTGCTTTTTTAGCCGCGGTCCCTCGTGGCTGCTCCTTTGTAGCAGTTTTTTTTTATTATTTACAGCTTTAGCTGCAGTCCCGCGTTGCTGCTAGGCCTGTGTAAATTATGATCGATTCGATCTTTTTGATTCGATCATTCAAAAGTATTGATGATCGAAATCATTCAAGTCCGAATCAATCGATCTCAATCAATCTCGATATTCGATCTCAATTACAAAATTATATCTACCTACTTCCTACTATGTATTTTGATTCGATATTTCATTTCCATTTAGTTTCGATTTCGATCTTTTTGACTCCATCTTTTTCAATCATTTGAATGAGTACGAAAACTTTACGTTACTCTCTCTTTCATGGTGCAGTAAAGGGTGGAGTCATAACTCATAAGCAGTGTAGGAATGATGTTGATGTTGTTGGGTAGATGAGAAATGATTTAAAGGATGTTTGTATGTATGCGCCAAGCATTTCTAGCCGTGTTTGGTGACTTCGGGACATAATGGTATAGCTTATCGGAATAATGTTGAGTAGATGTAGGATACATACACATACACACATGTATGTTTGTTAACATTTTCAGTGCGAGCAATTCTTCAAGTTTGAAAGAGAAATCTTCCCGAGCTAATGTTGCTTCAAAAAATATATTGTTGCCTATGCCTCCACGGCACCAAACCACGCCCACCTACATACTATTTGATTTGGTTCAATTCAAATCGTACAACTACAAACTAAAATGATTGAAATCGAAACAGAACGAGAAAATAAAAATGATTGAATGATCGATCGATTCAAATGATCGAATCATTTAGTAAACCGATACTTGATCGAATCGATCATCAAAAATGATCGATTTACCCAGGCCTAGTTGCTGCACGGGCGCAGTTTCGTTATCAGCTGCCTTTGATGTCGTGGGCTGCTGTTGTTGTTTTACTGCTGCAGTTTTGCGCTGTGGCTTTGGCTGCGAATTTTGTTTGGCCTCGCATTCTGCTTGCCTGCGAGCCATTTGTTTATATTTGATCTCCTCGATCTCCTTTGTAAGCTTCTCAATTGTTTGTGTAAGCAATTGGAGACGCTTATCATCGTCATCATCTACAACTTCTTCATTATCGTCACCTAATGCAGCGAACGAGTTCCCACTGCGGGTGTAACGGCCCTCTCCGCCGTTAGACTCGTAGTCGTAAGTGGAATTTAGACTTTCAGTGCTGGTCGACATCGCATCGTTGTCGACCTCTTTGTCTGCTGCTCCCCATGGCTTTTGCTTTCGCGGGACCATACTCGGCTTCGCTTTCAAGCGCCGCCTTCTTTTAACTGCAGTTGTTACTGCCTCAGATGTTGTTGCGGTTGTTGCCGCTACTTCGTTTGCGGTTGTTGCCGCTGCTGTATTTGTTGTTGTCGTTGCTGTTGATTCCAACTCCAACGTTGTTGATGATGATGGACCGGATAGGTCCATCAAAGTACGAGTTGACTTTTTTTTTTCCCTCTCTTTTTGTTGGGCTATTTTCTTCAACCAGAATATATGAACTTTTAAATTCGCGTCGGGATCGAGATCGTGTTCCTCCACGCCGAAGATTTTTGAAAAAAGTAAACTTTTGTTTATACCACTGCTGGGGGTCGATCCTAGGATCCTCCACACCCACTGAAATGCTCTCAGTTTCAGTTTTAAATTCATTTTTATTAATTCTTTCTTAAAACTACTTATTTGCTAACAAAAATGATTAAACTAGCTTACATAATAACTTAATTAACTTACTGACCCTAGACGGGTACTCTAAATTATACAATAACTTATTTCTAATGCCTTTCGGCCTAAAGATACCATATATCTATTTCACACTAGAACTAATTAATAACTAAGAAAATAAAAAAAAAAAACTTAGTTTCATGGATCATTTCATTTTTTATGTTTTTCTTAAAATTACTTACAACTAATTAAATACTTAAACTACTTAAAACTAGAGCAGCCATAGTAGCTTTTTATATGTATTTTTTTTTTTTTTTTGTTTTTTGTGTTTTTTAAAAAAAAAGCAAAGAATACAATAAATTCTTTGCTTTTTTTTTTATTTCTTACTAAGTTTCTTAATAGAATTTCTTAATATATATTTATAGTAACTCAAGTTTTTATTTTTTTTTTTTTTTTTTAAACATGGTTTTAAAATATTTTTTTTTTTTTTTTTAAATGGTTTTAAGTTTTTAAATGGGTGTCATAAATTTTCAATATAATTTTAGCAATCTTAATATCTTTTAAATGAACTTTTACTTGTATTATGTTTAAGCATTGACGGGGTGTAAGGGTTTGTTTGTGTATGAAATGTTGTGTATACTTTAAGTATTTTAAGTGGAGGTATGTTGTATATCGGTTGAGTGTGTAAAATTGTTTTGGGGCTCACTATCTCCCATCTTTTAAATTTTTTTTTTTATTATATATGGTGGCGCTTTAATTCTTATCCTTATTTTTTTTTTGTTTATGTATTTTTTTTTTTTTTTAGCGCTTTTATTATTATTATTATTATTATTATTTTTTTTTTTTTATTTATATATATGTTTTTTTATTTATTTATTATTATTTTTTTTTTTTTATTATTTTAAATAATAAATTTCCTGGATCGGGAAGTGCTCCTTCTGCGGAACATTTGTGTCCTAAATATACTACTTCTCGTCTGAGAAATTGACATTTCTCTACGTTCAATTTTAAGTTATGTTCTCGCATTCTCTCGAAAATTAACTCCAATTTTCTGTTATGGTCTACCAGATTTTTTCCATAGACGACTATATCATCTAAATAGACAAAGCATTCTAGTCCTTGTAGACCAGTAAGGATATAGTTCATAAGTCTTTGGAATGTCGCTGGAGCTCCTGTGAGTCTAAAAGGCATTCGCTTAAATTCGTAGTGGCCATAGGCCGTACTGAAAGCTGTTTTTTCCCTATCTTCTGGATGGACAAGAACTTGATGGTAACCACTGGCAAGATCCAGTGTTGTGAAATATCTAGCATGACCAAGTTGGTCAAGTATGTCTTCGATACGAGGTAGCGGGAAAGCATCTCCTATCGTGCATTCGTTCACCTTACGGAAGTCGACTACTACCCTCCAACGTACCTCTCCGTCGGGTACTGCCTTTTTGGGTACCACTAAAAGTGGTGAGTTCCAAGGACTTTTTCTGGGTTGGACTATGTCGTTTTCTAACATTTCAGCAAGTTGTTCAATTATTATTCCCCGTTGTTTCTCAGGGAGCCTATACATTTTGGTGTTTATAGGGGCTTGTTCTTGGTTAACTGGGATTTTATGCAGCATGGTTGTAGTGTGAGTGAGTCTGTCACCCGGTAGGAAAAATATGTCATTGTATTTTGAACAAAGGTCTACTATAGATTCTTTTTCTTCTTCGTTTAGGCTATCATCTTTGTTCAATTTGGTTGTTAATTCTTGTATTCTATTGTTTACGATATTATTTTGAGTTATTGTATTATAACATACTACCTCGTCAGTACCAAAATCTTTTCGGTGGGTCTTAATATCTACTACATCGAAATCTTTTAGGGGGGCCATTTCCAGCTCGATATGTGTTATCTTGATTTCATGTTGATGTGTATTTATTATGGGTACTACAACGTGTCTTTTATTGTCTCCTATCAAACAGCTACCCAAGAACACTCCGTCCTCAATTTGTTTGGATAGACAGATCATGGCTTCTTCACTTCTGTACGGTAGTTCTACAGTCATTCTCGATCTAGAGGGAATTTTCAACCCTTCCTTTAGATTGAGTTGAATTTTTTTATTTGCTTTTTGGTTGGTTTTTTATTACTAAATTTATTTCAGAGTTATTCTTTTCAAATATGCTACTGTTTTCGTCTTTCTTTTCTTGGTCAGACTCCCATCTTGGTAAAGATATAAATTTTTGTGTTTGGCTTAATTTGAACTCTAGATCACCTGAGTTAATAGCTTTAAGAGTTTTTAGTTTTGATTGGAATATTTGTCGACATTTATTATAGTCTGGTGTCTCATTGTACTTCAAAGAAGCGACATATTTTATGAACTCCAGAATTGCATTTGGTGTTTGATTGTGGTATAGTTTTTTCAAACTTATAGTAAAATTACCCATAAAGGTTTCTTTTGACTTTTGGACCCTTAAAGGAATTTTAAGAAGATTTTCTTGCTCCCAAGGCAACATCACTCCTGACCACTCGATAAGGTTATATCCAAGGATCTCGAAATCTCCTCGCATGGTGATTACACCTAGGTGAGCATCTCTAGAGGTGTATTGTACCGTGGTGCATTTTCTTAGGATTTGGTTTGAAATTTTCTTGGGTGTAGTGGCTTTCTAAGCCGAAATCTACCAGATATGCTTGAGTGGTATTGTCTTTTTCACAACCTAATAAGATGTTTGTTCCTTTTAAATCTGTATGGGCATAGTTTCTGCCTTGAATGTATTCGTACACATCTAATATCTGTAACGCTAAACGGTAGATGGTATGTTCTGGAATTTTTCTTCCGTTTTCAAAGAAAAGTTTCCAGATATTATCTCCGTACGGTGGCATGACCAAAAAACGATGTAAAACATTATCATAGTCGTGTGATCCAGTACCTACTAGATAGGGTATTCCTAAAGATTTTATATCGTGAAGTTTTTTGAACTGTGTAATGTCCTCTGAATGAGTATTATTCATATAGAAATGCATCTCCACAAAGAGTGTCCCACTATCGTGTGGTTCAATCTTCGCGACGTACTTATAGTCAGATGTTTTCTTTTGTGAGTTTGAGGCTTTACATGCTGAGTATACTTGACCAAAACTTCCTAGACCTATTAGTGGTCCTATTTTCCATGTATTTCTAAATGAATCTGTAATAATTTCTCCATTGGGAATCGGGTTTACCTCCGAGTTCTTGACTTGTAAGCTGACCTCATTTTTTATTGGGTGTTTCACTATCTTAATTGTATTATCTAAATTTGACCTAACTAGTTTATATGCTTGTCCTATTGTATTTATTTCAACATTATTTAAATCTAATCTTTTTTGATTAATTGTATTTAGTATTTTGCAAACTATCTCTTTTAATATGTCCGAGAGCATTTTCATCATAAGAGTTATAAAGTAGAGTAAATATGCTTTAATTGGGTTGAATATTTGCAAGTTAAATTTTTCTTTTGTTTGTAAATATTGCAGGTCTTGCTGCTGTGATTCATTTTCGGAGTTAATTTGTGGGCCTGCAGTGTGCAGTGTCATATTATTTGTTTTGCTTTCGGTTGTATACCGAGTTTTATTTTTATTTTTTGGTTTGTTGATATCGGAGATATCGATAGTCATTATTCTATTTACTTCGTTTTGAAGGTTTCTTCTATCATAAGCCGGCACGTCTCTTTGTCTAAGAATGTGTTTTTTCTGCTCATGCGAAGATACGTTTTGCACATTTTCAGTCATTCTTCCTTTTTGTTTTTCTTCTCTCGTTTTCACTTTGCGAGGTGAACTTTGAGATTGCAAAGCGGAAGTTGAGTTCCAAACATTTAAATTTTTTGAAGATAAGCCTTCAGAGTCGATGTCTAGGCCGGTCGCGTTACAGCGCCGCAAAATACATTGCTCTTCCGGTGAATTGCTTGCAAAATTTAGTTTGGTTGGTTTTGGCTTCCCCTTTTGGTCGTGGTTGTTATGAATTATCTGTTTAATTTCATTCGAGTTGTTCACATGCGAGTGATTCCCCGTGAAACAGCTACCACTGTGCGAAATGGGTAATTCATAATCTTCGGTCATGTTTGAATATCTCAGTGGTACACAATATTCCTTCGAATTTCGTCCAAGAATTGTTGGGAATGTTAATAATCTATTAGGACCTTCTACGTTACAGTATTTTCCTAAGAAATTATACCCTAGAATTCCATCACCAGGGATGGCTAGGTCATTCTCTACGACTTGAAATTGACAAGAGGGGAGCAAGGGAATTTGTATAGTACCAATGCATTCTCCTAGAGTATAACCGATACCACAAGGTGTGTTGATGGTAAGTGTTTTATTGGTATTTACAAAAATCTTACTATCTATCATTCTTTGTTTGAGGAGGCTGACCTCTGAGCCCGTATCTATTAGTAGTCGGGTCAGTTTGTTTTCTCCTAACTCAATTTCGATTTCGATTGAGGGTAGGGAAATTTTCTTTTTTGGTTGCCATAATTTTTTTGTTTCATTGTTTAAAGTCGAGGGAGGGACTTTTCGCCCGACTAACGGGAGTTTCCCGAGTGGTTTCATTGCCACTTAGTCCTAAATGTACATTGGTCGGTCGAATGGGTGTTCCTTCCACACCATTCGCATAGTGCCCCCATATTGTATACTTTAGGCGCGTTCCATTGGGACTTTTAAACTACTTTTTAGTACTTCGCAGTAGACGTTGAATGGAACGCGTTAATTTTTCAAAAAGTAAAATCTAACCTCCAAAATTATATGTCATTGCGGTTGTTGGTTTTTGAATGTCAGTTGTGATTTTATTTGTAATTTAAATAAAAATGGTAATTAATTTTACAACTCACATTGAATAAATCCATTGCAAGAAATCTTAAAACTTTGAAAAGAAAGAAATTTCACACCCGAAAACATTCGCAAAATTATTGTTTTTGAGAAACGTCAAATCAAACAACAACAATTTCTATTTCTTTTTACTGACGCCATCTGGCGTAGACTAGTATCGTAACTACTTCGAAGAACTACTTTGACCACAAGGGAAAAGTAGTTCAAAGCAGCCAGAAGTACTAAGCAGTAGATAAATGTTCCCAAAGGAACGCAGTTTTTGTGTTCATTATTATTAGTATGAACTGAAACATTCTTTTTCTTTAAAAAAAAAAAAAGGAAAACTGTGATGTAGTAGCGAAACCTTTGGTAAAGGTGAATAAGTTCGTAAGATAATACGTTGAAACATGGAGGGTGTCTCATTTAACCATGTTTATTCTCCAAACTGGTCGTATTATCCTACTGGCTGCGCCAATGTTATGTTGTTGTAATATTTCTACTACAACAACACGAAATTAACCTACTAGTAGTGGCCCGTGTAGGACGAGAACCCTAATTCTGGTCGGGGGGCACCCGACAAGCAATGTACTTTTGGATCCATACACATGGATCCAAGATTAATTAAAAAAGGAGAGGGAAAAGGGGATGGTCAGCGGTTAAAGGCGCACTGGGGCCAATTTAAATGAGAGGCGACGAGGCCTACTTAACAGAGATACCATTTGGTATCTCTGAATGTACCTGAGAAAGTAATTAAGATATGTTATTATGTTTAAAGGAACTTACGTCTTTATTTTTCGTGGTAAGAATACTGATTACAGATTATACAAAAAGCTTACAGCAATGCGGTTGTCTAGTTACTGATGATTACTGATATTTACTGACGCCTTATTACTAGTTTCTTAAGCCTATTTATACAAAATTAATTGTCAATGAATTGATATCGATGTTATCGACATCAATTCATTTTTTGCTAAGTCAAGAATTTACTTTAACTGTTTTGCAAGAATTTGTTCTTTGCAAAACCGAATTTCGTCACTGCCCGACTTTCATGAGTGCAATTCAACTCGCCAGCATTAGGTATTTGACCTGTTGTTGCTTTATATTGTGGCCATATGACCCAGCAACTAAGTTATCATTATTCTTTTTACCCTTCTGTTTCGGTTTGGCAGCAAACCGATGACCGGGCATTTGTGAATTATTAATGGTCTATCAAGCGTGTTCGTTTGTTTGTTTACAGACGAACCGCTTGATGACCTTGATTCGTATATTTTATTTTTGAATCAGTTTGAGGTGGGTTATGGTTTATTGTGTTGTTTGAGTTTTTTATGAAACTCCTAATGCGTTTCCCATACAACACAACACTTGTCTAGTTTCACTGTCGAGTTTGTTTACCAGAAGATAAATGATCCACAGATCGCGTCCGGTTTGTTGAATCGAATTAAGCCCGCGCAATACCTCGTCCGCTCGTGTTAATTGTAGGCATCGACAAAAAAGACTGAATATAAAATTGTGCAATCATGTTAACCCGATCGTATCTTTTCTCAAGCCGCTCCCACGCTTCAATGTAATTAGTCTCAGAAATAGGAATTGACTTTACCAAATCAAAAGCAGTGTCTCGCAAAAACGACTTTAGGTAGTGGAACTTTTGAGTTGCTGAAAGATCTGTTTTACAATCTACCATACTTGTAAATGAGTCGCGAAATGTTGGCCATTCTTTATAGTTCCCGGAAAATGGCGGTATTGTTATAGGTTGAAGTTTTACCGACGAATACGAACTTTTTGGTGTCAACTTAAGCAATTCAAGAAACGAAGATTGTTGCTGTGCGAGATGTTCTACGGCTGTCTTACCGGCTTCATCTGCACCAGATAGAGAGCGTCTTTCCCGAATTGATTTAGTAAGACTTGATTGCGTTAGGAAAAACTTTTCTTCGTATGCACCGAGTTCTGTTGTTCAAGGATACCGAACTCCTCATCGTCTGCCTCTGTCACAAGCTGTGTATGCAATAAAGAAAATTCTTCCCATGCTTGTTCTAAACTTTTAACACGTATTTCTAACGTTGTAGATTCATCTATAGTAGCTACAAACTCTGCCGCGCGAGTGAGTCTGCCCTTTGCGATACCACGTTTTTGCTTGATAGAACTCATTTTTAACAAGAGAATTTTTAGAAGTTTATTAAAGAATTTAGATTCTAAATGTTAGTTTTCAAGCAAACGAGGGAAGTATATTTATGAAGAATATATTTATTGTTCAAATACCTTCACACTGAATTAATATCCACACCGGCGAAGGTTACAATGAGTTTTACCAATCGAATGTATTACTGTCCACAATTTTGCTAATTCAGTTTATATTTCATTTGGCTTACGAAGGACCATTTAATGATTTTGATTCAAATAAAAGAAATGAAAAGGAAGCAACCACTTTATCGATTTACAATATATTCATGTATTAAAGATGTATAATAATTAAGTCTTACCGAACTGCTGCTTTCGATCCACCTCGTTTGCTTGTTTTTTACAGAATGAAAAAGATAAGAAGCTTAATCCATCATCCAACTAACCTACAGATGTGTAACTGATCAGTGGCCTTGAATGGTGGACTAAGATAAAATTAATTTAGCACGCGCAGCGAATACAGTGAGTCCGAGGTGGTTCGAAGACAGTTGTTAGTCTACATTCAATTGATTTTTTTATAATGATATTAATTTATATATATTGTAATGAACACCCAACATTTATACCAATTTCCTAATCGAAAACGTTTAACCGAAAACACAACTGGCAACACTATAATGGAATGGTATAAATGACAGGCATTGCTTGTAAGCCAGTGTGTGTGAGTGTAGAGATGCTTGACAGCAAATGTGGAAACCATGGAGAAGAAACTGGAACGTTCTAGATGAGTGTTGTTCTATATAAATAGGCCGCTGACGCAACGAGCAGTCAGTTTTGATTATAGAGTGGTAAAGTTAAGAGTAAATTTTTGTATACAAGTGATAGTGCAAAAGTCGAGTTGAGATCGAATTAAGTATAGATACTGAATAAAAGTGATAGATATAAATTGAAAGGTGAAGTTTTATTCTGCGAACTAAGCGCACGTTACATTGGTGTCAGAAGTGTAAATAAAACTTATTTGATAACAAAAAAAAAAAAAAGAAGAATGAATTTGACTAGTAAAGTGTAAGAAAAAAAAAAAAAAAAAAAATTTAAATACAGTGAAAATGGGTAAGTTGTTGGAAGAGCTCAACTGCACTGAGCTTAAAAGTGAATTGGGTAAGCGAAATCTTTCTAGAGCGGGATCGAAAAGTGAGCTCGTTCTGCGCTTGCGCAACTATTTGGAAAAGCAAGGGGAAGACGCAAACACTTTTGAAGTGGAGGAAGAGGAAGTAAGTGAAAGTGTAGATTTTTCTAGTATGATGAAACTTTTTTTAAAATACAAAAACCTAAAAAGAAATAAATTTCTTTAAGGCATGTTAAATGATCGTGAAGATCAACCTTCAACTCCAAACTTGCGTTTCGCCCAGGTACGGCAATGGGCTCATCAGTTAGATGTTGCCGTACCCTTCTAAGACGCAAACTTTGTTCGGAATACACCGACACTTATAAAATTTACTGCGCTTACACGCAGTGAATTTTATATCCAAGTGAATGAACAAGTCATATTGCACTTGGAAAAAATAAACAAAATGTTTGCCATGGTTTGGCTTCAAATTATAAATTAAACAATAACAAAAATGTTTTGTTATTGTCGTGGTTTTTTTGCCCTGGAGTTGTAATTTGTTTAAAATACAAAAACCTAAAAAGAAATAAATTTCTTTAAGGCATGTTAAATGATCGTGAAGATCAACCTTCAACTCCAAACTTGCGTTTCGCCCAGGTACGGCAATGGGCTCATCAGTTAGATGTTGCCGTACCCTTCTAAGACGCAAACTTTGTTCGGAATACACCGACACTTATAAAATTTACTGCGCTTACACGCAGTGAATTTTATATCCAAGTGAATGAACAAGTCATATTGCACTTGGAAAAAATAAACAAAATGTTTGCCATGGTTTGGCTTCAAATTATAAATTAAACAATAACAAAAATGTTTTGTTATTGTCGTGGTTTTTTTGCCCTGGAGTTGTAATTTGTTTAAAATACAAAAACCTAAAAAGAAATAAATTTCTTTAAGGCATGTTAAATGATCGTGAAGATCAACCTTCAACTCCAAACTTGCGTTTCGCCCAGGTACGGCAATGGGCTCATCAGTTAGATGTTGCCGTACCCTTCTAAGACGCAAACTTTGTTCGGAATACACCGACACTTATAAAATTTACTGCGCTTACACGCAGTGAATTTTATATCCAAGTGAATGAACAAGTCATATTGCACTTGGAAAAAATAAACAAAATGTTTGCCATGGTTTGGCTTCAAATTATAAATTAAACAATAACAAAAATGTTTTGTTATTGTCGTGGTTTTTTTGTCCTGGAGTTGTAATTTGTTTAAAATACAAAAACCTAAAAAGAAATAAATTTCTTTAAGGCATGTTAAATGATCGTGAAGATCAACCTTCAACTCCAAACTTGCGTTTCGCCCAGGTACGGCAATGGGCTCATCAGTTAGATGTTGCCGTACCCTTCTAAGACGCAAACTTTGTTCGGAATACACCGACACTTATAAAATTTACTGCGCTTACACGCAGTGAATTTTATATCCAAGTGAATGAACAAGTCATATTGCACTTGGAAAAAATAAACAAAATGTTTGCCATGGTTTGGCTTCAAATTATAAATTAAACAATAACAAAAATGTTTTGTTATTGTCGTGGTTTTTTTGTCCTGGAGTTGTAATTTGTTTAAAATACAAAAACCTAAAAAGAAATAAATTTCTTTAAGGCATGTTAAATGATCGTGAAGATCAACCTTCAACTCCAAACTTGCGTTTCGCCCAGGTACGGCAATGGGCTCATCAGTTAGATGTTGCCGTACCCTTCTAAGACGCAAACTTTGTTCGCAATACACCGATTCACTGCGTGTAAGCGCAGTAAATTTTATAAGTGTTGGTGTATTCCGAACAAAGTTTGCGTCTTAGAAGGGTACGGCAACATCTAACTGATGAGCCCATTGCCGTACCTGGGCGAAACGCAAGTTTGGAGTTGAAGGTTGATCTTCACGATCATTTAACATGCCTTAAAGAAATTTATTTCTTTTTAGGTTTTTGTATTTTAAACAAATTACAACTCCAGGGCAAAAAAACCACGACAATAACAAAACATTTTTGTTATTGTTTAATTTATAATTTGAAGCCAAACCATGGCAAACATTTTGTTTATTTTTTCCAAGTGCAATATGACTTGTTCATTCACTTGGATATAAAATTCACTGCGTGTAAGCGCAGTAAATTTTATAAGTGTCGGTGTATTCCGAACAAAGTTTGCGTCTTAGAAGGGTACGGCAACATCTAACTGATGAGCCCATTGCCGTACCTGGGCGAAACGCAAGTTTGGAGTTGAAGGTTGATCTTCACGATCATTTAACATGCCTTAAAGAAATTTATTTCTTTTTAGGTTTTTGTATTTTAAACAAATTACAACTCCAGGACAAAAAAACCACGACAATAACAAAACATTTTTGTTATTGTTTAATTTATAATTTGAAGCCAAACCATGGCAAACATTTTGTTTATTTTTTCCAAGTGCAATATGACTTGTTCATTCACTTGGATATAAAATTCACTGCGTGTAAGCGCAGTAAATTTTATAAGTGTCGGTGTATTCCGAACAAAGTTTGCGTCTTAGAAGGGTACGGCAACATCTAACTGATGAGCCCATTGCCGTACCTGGGCGAAACGCAAGTTTGGAGTTGAAGTTTGATCTTCACGATCATTTAACATGCCTAAAAGAAATTTATTTCTTTTTAGGTTTTTGTATTTTAAACAAATTACAACTCCAGGACAAAAAAACCACGACAATAACAAAACATTTTTGTTATTGTTTAATTTATAATGAAACTTTTGTTAGAACAGCGAAACGAGCAAAAGAAGGAACAGCACAATGTTCTCGAACGACTCGAAGTACAACAAAAGAAGCTGGAAGAGCAACGAAATGAGCAAAAGAAAGAACAGCAGAATGTTCTGGAGCAACTTGAAGCACAACGAAACGAACAAAAGAAAGAACAACAGAATATTCTCGAAAGACTTGAGGCGCAACAGAATGTTTTGGAAGGTCAGAAAGACATTCTAGAAGGCAAATTGGGCAACATTAAGAAAAATGTATGTGCCCTTGACGAACGCGTTGAAGGTATGGAAAAACAGCTTTCTGTTGTAGAGAATCGTTTCGAAATCGTAGAAAGCCGATGCGATAAACAGTTCTCTGTTCTGACCAAGGAATTGGACCAGATCTGCAAAATCAAAATTCGAGAATCTACTGGAGAGTTTTCAAAGAAAAAAAAGAAAAAGGAGATGAAACCGCCGACATTTGATGGACAGTCTTCTTGGCCAGTCTACAAGAGACAATTTGAGGCAGCCGCGACAACAAATGGCTGGGATGACGAAGACAAGTACATTGCACTGACTCTTGCTCTTATAGGACCAGCAGCTGAATTACTTCAAACAGTTCCAGCTGGTAAGAGCGGCGATTTCAGCTCTCTCGTGGCAGCTATAGATAAACGCTTTGGAGATAGCCACTTGAAAGAAGTCTTCCGAGTCCAACTCAATAACAGAGTCCAGAAAAGGGGTGAAAGTCTACAGCAGCTCCAAGCAGACGTCGAAAGACTGGTTCATCTGGCATACCCGGATGCTGGAGAGGAAATCTTCAACCAGCTTGCTGTTGAGTCCTTCGTTCGTGCCATTTCTGATATACATCTTCAGAGGTCTGTGCGAACTGCTAGAACACGTACTCTTTCTGAAACTTTAGCATTCGTTTTGACAATTGAAGCCGCAGAACAGGCTTCTCATGGAGTACATCGACTTAGAGAAGCCATAGTCGAAGAATGCTCGTGCCAAAGAGCTGAAATACAGAAGAACCAGCGGAGCGGACTTGCAAGATGTTGGAACTGCAACAAGACCGGGCACTTACAGCGTCAATGCCGACTACCACCAAATAAAGCAGCTTGTCAACATTGTGGAAGCAAGAGATCCAACCCAGAACAAGGTAACAACAACACCAGTGCTGCTTATCAATCCGAGGGGCACAGGCTGGTTTCTTGTATCGATGGCCCCAGAACCACCATCCAGGTCTCTCAGACCAAACGAGACAACAAAAGTCTGACTGTGGAGACTACTATTAACGGGAACAAACATTTGTGGCTACCATCGAAACCGGTGCCACAGCATCCATAGTACGTCGAGACCTGGTAAGGACGATGTGGCTTCATAACACCACTAGCTACCGTCTAAGAACTGCAACGGGAGAAGCAGCAAGAGTATATGGAGAAGTGTGTCTTAAGATCCGACTGGCCGATCTAGTGTTTACTCATCAATTCCTGGTGGCAGATATATGTGACGAGTGCATAATTGGAATCGACTTTATGAAACAGCACGGAGTTATTTTGGATATTGGTAATCAAGTTTTGAAGTACCAAAATAAGGAACGAAAGTACGTCGACACTGAGGACTGTCATCACGGAAGATCTGATTCTGCCTCCTTCTTCTGAAGTGTTCGTTTGGACAAAACTGGAAGGTGAGTTTGGAAGCCTTCGATACCTCATGGTGGAATCAGACCCAGAGTGTTCTTCCCAAAGCGTCATCATTGGGAAAACACTAGTAGCACTGAAAAACAAAATGGTCCCCGTACGATTACTAAACACCAGACCGTACGATGTAAGGTTGAAGAAAGGAGAAGTCGTTGGACGTTGCGAATCGGTTGCAGCAATTACGAAGATCACAGACAAAGCCCCGAGAAAAACTATAACTCCGGAGGAGCTCAAAACCATCAGAGCTAAGATACTGTATTCATCCAACCTTGATCACCAACAAACAAGTATGGCTGAAAATCTTCTACAAGAGTACACTGACATGTTCGCATCGCAAAAGGGACAATATGGTAGGACACAGTTGGTGCAGCATCGCATCAACACAGGAGATGCAAGACCGATTCGTCAACCCGCAAAACGCCTTCCACTGGCCAAACAAGGTGAGGTTGAGGAAATGATAACAGCAATGAAGAAGGACGGTCTTATTGAAAATTCCAAAAGTCCTTGGGCTTCACCAGTGGTGCTAGTGAAAAAGAAAGACGGAAGCACTCGGTTTTGTGTGGACTACCGAAGGCTGAATGATGTGACTAAAAAGGACAGCTATCCCCTGCCGAGAATCAATGATACCCTGGATGCTATGGAGGGAGCCCAGTGGTTCTCGACGATGTACTTGAAAAGTGGATATTGGCAAGTTGACATCCACCCAGATGATCGGGAAAAGACGGCGTTTTCTACAGGTAATGGGCTCTGGCAGTTCAAAGTTATGCCGTTTGGGCTATGTAACGCTCCGGCAACATTCGAGCGTTTGATGGAGTGCGTTCTTCAAGGACTGACGTGGAAAGCTTGCCTAGTCTACTTGGACGATGTCATTGTCTACGGGAAAACATTTGACCAACATTGCAAGAATCTAAAAGCCGTGTTTCAGAGACTTCGAGAGGCTAACCTTAAACTGAATCCAGAAAAATGTGCACTTTTCAAAACCGAAGTTAAGTATTTGGGACACATCATCTCTTCCCAAGGAGTGAAGACTGATCCTGAAAAAGTTGACTCCGTCAAAAATTGGCCAACTACACAGGACAAACATCAACTCCGAAGCTTTCTTGGTCTTGCCACATATTACCGACGTTTTGTTAAGAACTTTGCTGGAGTTGCAAAAAGTTTGCATCAGCTCACCGAAAAAGGGAAGCAGTTCAAATTGTCAGGTGAGTGTGAAAAATCTTTTCAGGAACTCAAATACCGCCTCTGTAACGCTCCAGTGCTGGCACATCCAACACCTGGCAAAACATTCATCATCGACGCAGATGCAAGAAACGTTGGAATCGGGGCGGTACTATCCCAAGTGCATGATGGCGAAGAGAAAGTGGTGGCATATTGCAGTAAGGTCCTCTCGAAGCCTGAAAGAAACTACTGCGTGACCAGAAGGGAACTGCTAGCTCTTATCTTGGCAACAAAGCACTTCCATAAGTACATCAATGGACAGAAATTCCTTCTGCGGACAGACCATGGTGCTCTGAACTGGCTGTTGAACTTCAAAAATCCAGAAGGTCAAGTCGCAAGGTGGATAGAAAGACTGCAGACTTATGATTACCAGATTCAACACCGCAGAGGAAAGCTGCACTCAAACGCCGACGCATTGTCCCGAAGACCTTGCAAAGAGGATTGCAAGCATTGTAGGCGACAAGAAAACAAAGAAAATATTACCGCTCAGCGACTAAGAGCTGACCCCATATGCGGATGGAGCAATGAGGAAGTGAGGACCGCTCAACAGGAGGATCCAGTTATCGAACCCATTCTCGCATGGAAAGAAAATGAAGAGAAACCTGAATGGGGAGACATTTCTGACAGGAGTCCAGTTCTCAAAGCCTATTGGGCACAGTGGGACTCACTATATGTGCGAGAAGGTATCCTCAGGCGAAGATGGGAGTCCGCTGACGGTAAATCATATGTGATGCAGCTGATCGTACCGCAATCGAAAGTCAGTGAAGTTCTTCGGGAGATGCACGACGGACCTTCTGGAGGTCACCTGGGAGTTAAGAAAACAGTGGAGAAGGTGCGACATCGGTTCTACTGGTTACATGCTAGAGATGACGTGGAGAAGTGGTGCCGAACATGTAACAATTGTGCTGCAACCAAAGGACCTGGTAGGAAGATTCAAGGTAAGATGCATCAGTACAACGTTGGATCGCCTTTTGAGAGGATTGCAGTAGATGTGGCTGGGCCTTTTCCAGAGACCAACGCTGGAAACAAGTACATTCTGGTTGTAATGGACTATTTTAGCAAATGGCCTGAGGCGTATGCCATCCCAAATCAAGAAGCCAAAACGGTGGTCGACCAGATTGTGTTTAACTGGGTAAGTAGGTTTGGCGTACCTATGGAACTCCATTCCGACCAAGGGAGGAACTTCGAGTCAAACATCTTCCAAGGAGTGTACGGACTACTTGGCATCAAGAAGACCAGAACCACACCGCTTCATCCACAATCTGATGGGATGGTTGAAAGATTCAACCGGACCTTGAAAGAGCACCTCACCAAGGTCGTAGGCGACTACCAAAGAGACTGGGAAAGGCACGTACCGCTATTCCTGATGGCCTATAGAAGTGCAGTACATAGCTCGACAGGACAAACACCATCTGACATCCTGTTCGGGAAAACCATGCGGCTGCCCAGCGTACTTAAATTTGGATGCCCCACAGAGGAGCCACTGGACACGAACGAGTATGTGGATGACCTCAAAGAGAGACTCGCTGACATCCATAAAAGAACAAGGGAACGGATGAAAACTTACAGCGACCGGATGAAGACACGGTACGACACAAAAGCGACAACTGCAGGATTCCAAGCAGGAGATCGTGTGTGGCTATATAATCCTCATCGTCAAAAGGGATTGTCACCGAAACTTCAGCAGAACTGGGAAGGTTCTTATACTGTTGTCACGAGGATTAACGACGTGGCTTACCGCATCCAAAGAGGATTAAGAGGCAAGTTAAAAGTAGTTCATTGTGACCAGCTGCATCGATATAGTGGCGAGGCTGCAGATGGAATTATTCGGGACGAACAATCTTAAGGAGGGGGCAGTGTAATGAACACCCAACATTTATACCAATTTCCTAATCGAAAACGTTTAACCAAAAACACAACTGGCAACACTATAATGGAATGGTATAAATGACAGGCTGTTGTGCTTTTACTTTATGATAGCACTGAATTACGAATATTAAACAAAACGACCGATTCGTTTGGTGAACAGAATAGAACTCCCCGATCATTCGCGTTTCCAATTGAATCTTGCCGATGACCGAAATGTCCAAGAAGCACTTAGAGGTTGTTCGTCTCTTGTGCCAATTAACATGTTGAAACTTGCTCGCCAAGCATTTTGGTGTTGCCCAATTCTTGTGTCAATTGCAAAGGTGAACCTTTCTTGCGACATCATCAATGGCAATGACTTGTTGAATTGGGGAACACGCTTAATGTTTGGCGACCCAAATGCACACGCAACATTCCTCCACCCTCAGGGAAAGTTTCAATCGGAAACGCGAACATCAGTGTTCCATATTTATTTTCCAAGTATTTATGTATGTAACTTAAAACTAACAGATTATTTCAACTTATAGACTATCTTTTATATTATAACCTTTAACATACACAAACTAACCTATACATTACACAAATTTTAATAATTTTACTGAAATTACAAAGTGAAAAATTATTGAGGTGTATTGACTCAATATTATTGTTTTTATATGTTTTTTTTTTTTACACAAATTTGTCTTTAATCAAATAAATTTAATATTTATTTTAATCTGAAGAGATTTTCAGTTTACACAGATGTATGTTCTTAAATTCTCTTATTTTATAAATTAATAAATATTAATTAAAAGCTTAAATTTGAATTTACATATAATAATGTTGGAGTTTCGTTCAAACTACATTTACTTTTAAACATTTTTTTTTCTTAAGTTAAAATGTTTTAATTTTACAATTTACGAAAATTTGTTGACATATATTATTATTTTATATATATATATAATATATATATATTTTTTTTAGACTTACACGATACAAGAAGGAATTATGGCTTTAAATTTTAAATATAATCTGCAATTTCTCTTTTTTTTTTTCTTTAGTTAGAATGTTTTAGTTCTACAATTTATATAAATTAATTGACATAAATAAACATTTTTCCTCTTTTTTTTTTATTGTGGCATAAAATCTAAAATTTAATTTTAAACATTTTTTTTTTTTCTTTTGATTTTACAATTTATAAAAATTTACTGATAAAAATAATTTTTCTTTAAATCTACATTTACATGGGAAGGAAACCATCATTATATTATAGCAAACAAAAAAAAAACCCAAACGAAACTTAGACACACGCATACGTAGCTCCCTTATTCGACTGGCGAGTTGGTGCTTCAGGTGCTCTTTTAGTTTTGCTGATTCGTTTTGGCTCTTCATCGCTGATTTGTGACGATGGAAAACGTTGATCCATGCATATGACTGTATTGGCAGCTGTTGGTATCGAATTCTTCCTACTCCTGAAGACTGCCACAAACACGATGACTGCAACGGTTATCACTCCCAGGGTCGATAACGAAAGTAGCGAATATCTGTGGAATGATATTTCCCATGCCATGTTTCTCGTATTTCTTTTTTTATTTTTTTTTATTTTTTTTCGCCTGGCAGTTGGCGAGACAGTTTCAACTCATTTAGGACGTAGTCTAGTGTTTTTGGCACTAAATAACTATCCTTAAACAGCTTGGTCAAATCTGATATTTTTTTCACCGTGTTTGAACGAATCAGTTCAAAGGCATCTCCCACCAAGCGTGTGGAGATCAAAGCAACTAGAATCTCTTACACACTAAAAATCCGAGTTTTCACCCTGACAAAGAACCAATACGGTCAAGACACGATTCCAAGACAAAATGTGGTTTCTGTGGTAAGTTCAACCATACTTATGCGGACTGCCGAATAAGAAGAAACACACCATATTGTGAATCGTGTTCCTCCTACGGGCACACTTTAGATGTGTGTCCGAAATCAAGAGTTTTTGCGGTTCAAAGTCAGGTAAAATGTGTTTGGTGTGCTCGGATAGGGCATACCGAAGAAAAATGTTTTGCTAAGACTAACTACTTGGCCAGACAGGAAAAGGGAAACGGGAGAGGGGCCAGCAAAACCAACTAAGCTGTGCCCCTAACAAAACCAAAAGACTGCCTCATAAAATTAAAGAAGTAAAAGGAAATCAGGAACAACCTGATTCAGAAATCGTATTTTGCTCGCAAAAGAAAAATCCGATTTCTGGATGAAAATATATTTGCTCTGACCGTTCCTAAGGTCACTCCGTTACCACCAAAGACCCCTCCTAATTCCTTAATCTCTTTACTACAAATGTTTTTTGTGTTTTTTAAAACACTCAATTTTAGTAAACTGGTGTCGGCTCCTGTATCCACTAAAACTAAAATTTTTCCTGTCTTAGCTAATGACATAGGGAGTTCAACATATACATCGTTCTCCTTGATTGTATTTATTTTTGCTTTGGAAATTATTCCTCTATTTATTAACCCACTCCCAGCAATTAAAAAATTCAAGCCTTTTGATATGATTTCTTTGGCTTCGTTTATGGTTTGTCTTACTTTCGAACTAATGGTCAAAAGTAAAAATTGAATCACTGTAAGCCATTCAACGACTAGAGAATTTATCCTCATTCGTAGGTTACTATATTTTTTAGCTTGTTTTTTGTTTGCTGTCGTACGGTTGCCGAGCGTATTTTGCTCGCAAAAGAAAAATCCGATTTCTGAATCAGGTTGTTCCTGATTTCCTTTTACTTCTTTAATTTTATGAGGCAGTCTTTTGGTTTTGTTAGGGGCACAGCTTAGTTGGTTTTGCTGGCCCCAACTCAACGTAGAGAAATGCAAGTTTCTTTGCAGAGAAGTGGTATACTTGGGCCACATCTGCTCTGAAGACGGCGCGAGACCTGACCCATCGAAGACTAGTTGCGTAACTAGCTACCCACCTCCCAAAAATATCAAGGAAGTTCAGTCTTTTCTGGGATTTGTAAGTTATTACCGTAAGTTTGTACCAAATTTCGCAACTATAGCTTTTCCCATAAACAATCTCCTCCGAAAGAACACACAATTTAGGTGGAGTGACGAATGTCAACGGGCTTTTGAAGATCTAAAAAGGGGAGTAACATCCCCACCGGTTTTGATATACCCTGATTTTACTAAAACATTCATCCTTACGACTGATGCTAGTGGGGAAGCGTTGGGTGCAGTATTGTCACAGGGAAAAGTAGGGGAGGATAGGCCGATCGCTTTTGCTAGTAGATCGTTAAGTCCGAGCGAGAGGAGGTATTCGACCATAGAAAGGGAGCTTTTAGCTGTTGTGTGGGCGACTAAAAATTTCAGAACATATTTGCTAGGGCGACCGTTTATAGTCTACAGTGAACATCAACCACTGAAAGGAGTATTTAACGTGAAAGACCCAACAACTCGTCTTGTTAACTTTCACCACAAACTCTCAGAATACGATTACAAAATTGAGTACAAACCCGGGAAAATAAATACAAATGCGGACGCATTGAGTCGTATTTCTAGGCCTGAAGGTCAGTGTCTGGCAGTAACGAGGTTACAAGCAGCACGGGAACAAGTCAAAAATGCAAATAGTCGAAACTTACAGGGGGATGATAATATCACGGTGGTGAAAGAAGGTCAAGTCGATTCGGTTAAAAAGGGTACTGGGAATTGGACGTTTCTATCCAACCCAGACGAAATCCAAACAATATTAAAAGATTTCCATAACTCGCCACTGGGGGGCCACCAAGGTGGAAAAAAAACCTTCCAGCGCATCAGACGACAATACAGGTGGAAAGGTATGAACAAACAGATACTGGACTATGTAAAAGAGTGCCCAGAGTGTCAGAAAAATAAGAGTTCACTACTTACTAAAATGCCAATGGTTCTGACAGACACCCCATGCCTCCCGTTCGAAAAAGTATACATGGACATGGTCGGTGTACTTCCGTTGACGTATTCTGGTAACAGGTATATTTTGACTTTCCAGGACGACCTGACCAAGTATATGATATGTGTAGCAATTCCTGACGCGGAAGCATCGACTGTTGCAAGAGCTTTTTACGAGGAGATCGTTACAAGGTTCTGTATACCAAAAGTACTAGTCACAGATAATGGAACCAATTTTACTTCGAAACTTTTTTCGGAAACTTGTAAGCTTCTAGGAGTTAAAAAGGTTCACATTACCGCCTATCATCCACAAGCAAATGGCTCGCTGGAACGCAGTCACAGACCCTTAGCGGAATATCTAAGGAGTTTCGTTGACAATGATGACCGGTGCTGGGACCAATGGTTGAGACAGGCGATGCATGTTCACAATAACACCGAGCATTCAGCTACTAAGTTAACACCAACGAAAAGCTTGTATGGTTTTGAATTTGAAATGCCAACTAATTTAAAGGGCAAACCTGCACCCCTTTATAATAGCGAGCATTATCCAAAGCTTCTGAAACATCAGATACAAAAAACATACGAACTAGCGAGGAAAAACTTGGTGGTTGCTAAACAAAAAGCAAAGCAGCAATACGACCGACAGACAAACCCTGTTATGTTTGCTGTTGGAGAAAAAGTTATGCTCAAGAACCCTACTAGGAAAAATAAGTTCTCTCCAATTTGGTTAGGGCCCTATGAGGTGGTGTCCGTTAACTCAGTAAACACCACTATTTTATCCGGTAGGAAAGCCAAAAGGGTGCATAACAATCAACTCAAACGTTTTCACTGTCAGAAATAAATCAATTATCATATTTTTCAATAAATGTCTAATAATCAAATCCTTTTCAAAAGTTTACTTATTCCATAGTAATAATCCAAAGTTTTTCTTTTCAGGTATCAAAATAAATTTTATATTTCTAAGCAAAATTAAATTGTATATTATATTTACATTAAGTATTGTATTTCTTTTAAATTAAAAAAACAAAGGGTAAAAGGAAGGAAACATTCAAAATGTATAGATTTATAATAATTTCATTGGTAGTTATAGGGGTAGATTTGTCTAGACCACCATACGAAATCGAACGTCTTCGGGAGTCACCGGTGTTTTTCGAGACAGTGGGGCGTGCAGTTTTTTACAAGGACACGTGGACGGTATTGACAAAGTTTACACCGTTGGAGTATCCGACCGTATTGGCAGCGACGGAGGACTGCATTGAAAAGGTGGGAAAAATCTGTCAAAATGTTCCTGACAGCCAATACCAGGAGCGTTGCGTGCGGAGGTTGCAACAGCTGGAGCTCAATCTTGACATGCTGAGGCAAGATGGCCAACGTTTAAACGCCATCTTTCAACTCCCCTCTAACCGTCAAAAACGAGCTCTGGACTTCATTGGAAAGTTTTCAAAATGGGCCTTTGGCACTATGGACAGCGAAGACTCACAGAAAGTGTATAGCCGGCTCCTGGTTTTAAAGAAGGATGAAGATGAGACCATCCAAGTTATGAAAAATCAAGTATCGGTTGTGTCCTCGAACTATGAAAAACTTTCTAAGCCTATTACGCAGCTGACAGCCGAAATCGAAAACATAACGGCAGAAACAGAAGGATTGTCCAATGCAATTGGGAAAAGTCTGAGCAACATAGATAACGAAATCAACACGATGCAAATGAAGTTGGATATCAACGAACTTGTTGCACTTATTACGGCAAAGATGATAGAATTGCAACATCGTCAGTTCATTGAGCTATCTATTGTAGATGATCTCTACAAAAATAGACTGCATCCTTTTATCCTAAATGCAAGCAATTTAACTAAGACTTTGCAGGCAGCAGGTGTAAGAAGTGAAGACGTATTTGGGGATTCTACAATACTCCATCAAGCCGCCGACACGTCAGTTTTTCCTAACCAAGGCAGTTACTTTATAAAAATCATCATACCACTGCCGGAAAACTGTCGTTATGAGTTACATAAGGTATATCCAATGCCAGCAGTATACAATAAGGATTGGGATTTAGTAATCGACAACAGATTCTAGTACATCGCTGAATCCGAAAACCACGCACTATTTGGAATACTAAGTCATGATGATTTCGAGAGGTGCGTGCTGGTATCTGAGACAAAGGCAAACTCGACAGTGGCCATTTGCAGCTTCTATGCACCGCTGTTAACATCTGGTTCTAAGCATTGCTTAGTTGAACTTTTACAACATGCTGTTACATCCGAAACTAGTTGTAAATATGTTGCAGTCCCAGCAAACGATGGCGTCCTGCTTAAGATGTCAGCAGCTAACCACTGGTTTTTCAGTTGTAGAAAACCATTGATACTGAACCTAATGTGCGGTGGGATTCGTGAGCAGGCAACTCTTGAGGGGTTGGGAATATTCAAACTTCATCAACCTTGCGACGCCAACACTAAAGAACTGAAATTCTCATACCAACGAAATTTCGCAACACTTGCGGAATACAAGCAGCCTTTGGTTAACCACTCACAGCTCTTGGAGGACCTGAGAGACCCAATTCGAGCCAAAAGCCAACCAACTACGTTGAGTTTTAAACGACTCTCCCTTAGTCTACCAAAAACATTAACTAGCTTCTTGTTATGATCTTCTAAATTCTTAGCATAAATCACTATATCATCAAGATAGACGAAACAGTCAATGCCGTGGAGCCCCGTCAAGATATTATTCATTATTCTTTGAAAAGTGGCGGGTGCTCCTGAAAGTCCAAACGGCATTCGGTTGAACTCATAATGACCGAGACTAGTGCTAAAGGCCGTTTTCTCTCGATCCTTTTTGTCTATGAGGACCTGGTGGTAACCGTTGGCCAAATCAAGAGTAGTGAAATACCGACTATTTCCTAACTGGTCGAGAATATCTTCTATTCTAGGCAGAGGAAAAACATCTTTCACTGACACCTCGTTGAGTTTGCGGAAATCAACTACCACTCTCCACTTCTTTTGTCCGTCAGGTCCTGATTTCTTAGGAACGACCAAAAGTGGAGAATTCCATGGTGATTTACTGGTAGAAATAACTCTATCGTCAAGCATTTTTTTGACTTGTGAGTTTATCTCATCTCTAGCAATTTGAGGTAATCTATACTGTTTTTGATTTATTGGCCCTTGGTCCACTTTCACAGTTATTTTATGGGAAAGAACATCGGTATAGCTTAAAAGGTCATCATCCAAATGAAATATATCATTGTATTGACTACATATTTCTTCTATACTAGCTCTTTCCTCAATACTCATAGAAGGATTTAATTTTAATGCCTTTAGCAATGAATCTATTCTCTTACATGGTAGCTTTGAGCTTTGTATGCTATAGATATTTGGAGACTTATTGTCTAAGATCTTAAATTGATTGAAATTGCTAAATTTTGGAGTAAACTTATCATCAATGTAAAAATTTTTTGTTGTTGAATTCAGGACGGGTACTTGTACTTTTCCGTCCTTCACTTTTAAAACAGTATTGGCCAAATATATGCCTGGGTAGATTTCTTGTGAGTGTACTAGAATTTCAGGGGTTTTTGATGGCACTTTTAAAGTCACAACCATTTGAGTACGTGCTTTTATCTCTCGTTGTTCTAAACGTGCGTTGTTAGCCATGCACTGCAAGCTAATACTTCTCTCAAACGCATGCCTTAGGGGATATTCAGAGACAACCGATTTATTTTTATTTAAAAATTTTAAGGTTTTGGACACTGTATCTATAACGGAATTATTCCAAAGTATATCCCGACCTAGGATACCATCAACTGGAATATCATTTTTATTGTCTATAATGTGCCATTTTGCTATGAATTTTTGGGATGAAAATATTTTTGCTCTGACCGTTCCTAATTCCCGAAGACCTTGCAAAGAGGATTGCAAGCATTGTAGGCGACAAGAAAACAAAGAAAATATTACCGCTCAGCGACTAAGAGCTGACCCCATATGCGGATGGAGCAATGAGGAAGTGAGGACCGCTCAACAGGAGGATCCAGTTATCGAACCCATTCTCGCATGGAAAGAAAATGAAGAGAAACCTGAATGGGGAGACATTTCTGACAGGAGTCCAGTTCTCAAAGCCTATTGGGCACAGTGGGACTCACTATATGTGCAAGAAGGTGTCCTCAGGCGAAGATGGGAGTCCGTTGACGGTAAATCATATGTGATGCAGCTGATCGTACCGCAATCGAAAGTCAGTGAAGTTCTTCGGGAGATGCACGACGGACCTTCTGGAGGTCACCTGGGAGTTAAGAAAACAGTGGAGAAGGTGCGACATCGGTTCTACTGGTTACATGCTAGAGATGACGTGGAGAAGTGGTGCCGAACATGTAACAATTGTGCTGCAACCAAAGGACCTGGTAGGAAGATTCAAGGTAAGATGCATCAGTACAACGTTGGATCGCCTTTTGAGAGGATTGCAGTAGATGTGGCTGGGCCTTTTCCAGAGACCAACGCTGGAAACAAGTACATTCTGGTTGTAATGGACTATTTTAGCAAATGGCCTGAGGCGTATGCCATCCCAAATCAAGAAGCCAAAACGGTGGTCGACCAGATTGTGTTTAACTGGGTAAGTAGGTTTGGCGTACCTATGGAACTCCATTCCGACCAAGGGAGGAACTTCGAGTCAAACATCTTCCAAGGAGTGTACGGACTACTTGGCATCAAGAAGACCAGAACCACACCGCTTCATCCACAATCTGATGGGATGGTTGAAAGATTCAACCGGACCTTGAAAGAGCACCTCACCAAGGTCGTAGGCGACTACCAAAGAGACTGGGAAAGGCACGTACCGCTATTCCTGATGGCCTATAGAAGTGCAGTACATAGCTCGACAGGACAAACACCATCTGACATCCTGTTCGGGAAAACCATGCGGCTGCCCAGCGTACTTAAATTTGGATGCCCCACAGAGGAGCCACTGGACACGAACGAGTATGTGGATGACCTCAAGGAGAGACTCGCTGACATCCATAAAAGAACAAGGGAACGGATGAAAACTTACAGCGACCGGATGAAGACACGGTACGACACAAAAGCGACAACTGCAGGATTCCAAGCAGGAGATCGTGTGTGGCTATATAATCCTCATCGTCAAAAGGGATTGTCACCGAAACTTCAGCAGAACTGGGAAGGTTCTTATACTGTTGTCACGAGGATTAACGACGTGGTTTACCGCATCCAAAGAGGATTAAGAGGCAAGTTAAAAGTAGTTCATTGTGACCAGCTGCATCGATATAGTGGCGAGGCTGCAGATGGAATTATTCGGGACGAACAATCTTAAGGAGGGGGCAGTGTAATGAACACCCAACATTTATACCAATTTCCTAATCGAAAACGTTTAACCAAAAACACAACTGGCAACACTATAATGGAATGGTATAAATGACAGGCATTGCTTGTAAGCCAGTGTGTGTGAGTGTAGAGATGCTTGACAGCAAATGTGGAAACCATGGAGAAGAAACTGGAACGCTCTAGATGAGTGTTGTTCTATATAAATAGGCCGCTGACGCAACGAGCAGTCAGTTTTGATTATAGAGTGATAAAGTTAAGAGTAAATTGTTTAATACAAGTGATAGTGCAAAAGTCGAGTTGAGATCGAATTAAGTATAGATACTGAATAAAAGTGATAGAAATAAATTGAAAGGTGAAGTTTTATTTTGCGAACTAAGCGCACGTTACAATATAGATAACATGTATACAATCCAAAACAATTATACATACGCTAAATACAAGTGGCCTTTCCAATCCAGTGTGTATTAAGTGGAGCTTTCTCAGTGACGACAGCCGCAACCTAATCATTGGATGAATTATTGCTGTTGCTGTCGGAACGAAAACCCTCGCACCGACTTCCCTATGACCGTTCGCGGATAGTCAAAACTACGTCACCAATTCAGTCAAAACGACGTCACCAGTTCTCAATTAATTGAGACCAGTCATCATACCTGCCAGAACAAAACGATAACGATATCCTAAAGATCATCGCCATGAAGCTTTAGCAGATAAGATAAACTTACCTAATTAAATATGAAAGTTTTCTCTTAACTACACAAAAAAAAAAAATAAGAAAAAAACAAAAGTTCAACTAAGTATTCTCTTTAATAATAATCCTAAGCCAGTTCAAATTGAAAAGAGAATTTATATCCCCCCCGTTTAGCTGCGCTTAACAAAATGCAGCACCCAGGCCACAACAAAGCTGATGTGCACACCATCTTTGGAAAGCCGGTAAGTTTTTGCTAAATTGTTTTTTATATTGTTGTTTGTTATATTTTCCTTCCAATTTGAACATTTACCTGATGGATAGAAAGTGAATAAAAATAATTGCCACTCTTAAATCAGTTTGAAAATTCATATATATATATATTGTTCTTACCGCGTAAGTTTAAAGCGATTTTAAGTTAAGAGAAAAGAGATCATTATTAGATAATAGAAAGTTGAAACAATTCAACGAGCGAAAGTAAACAGAATTTATTTCAAAGTAGTTCAAGGTCATTGGAACCATGTATCGCATCTCAAGCTCAGTTTGAATATAGAATCCATCTACATCTACCTATATCCATTAAAAGTTAAAGATTTCTTTTGATTATTCCGTTGCGATAACTTTGTCAATGAGAACTGAATTATAAATAAATATCTGAATATGAAAAATACTCCATACATGGTCGTACACACTTTTTGTACTTTTGAAGATCAGCTGGGATGCAGTGATCGTTTACGGTAGAGTGCTAAAAGGATATGGTGAGGTTTGGTAAAAACAAAACGAGTTATTACTTAAGAGTAACTCGAACTTAAATTAGGGGTTATCGTATAAAATTAGTGGGACGATAACCATGGAGTTTTCAAACTGTATGGACGAAAACGTAGGGTAGGCTACACTGGGAACCCAATAACATCCGGGGATCCCATTTGAACAGGGAAGTAAAAGAGTTTTTGGTGTTTCCTTTTAAGCTTTGGGAAAGATTGTGGGTTATATATATATTATTTTTCGCTTTTTGTTGTTTTCAATTCATGTCGGCATGATAATCAAATGCGGTAGTTCAGTGGCGAACACAAGTACCCACCCCACCGACGAGCAAGCCAATGGGGAAGCAAGCATGCCGAGCCGTGTTCATAAGCTGGACAACTTATTTCATGTTCCTTTGTTTGTTCGGAGATTCCTGTGGATCTGAGTAAACAAACGACCGAGAACAAATTCGCTCATGTGAAATAAGAAGATCAGAAAACCGCTACAAGTTATATCATAGAAATGTGAAAAAAGTGCTTTTTTGATGGTGGGTACATGACGAGATTTCTGGCATTAGCACGTAAATTTCTATTTTTATACACTCTAGAAGAGTTATACCCGGAATTTTTAAAAAATAGTCTTAAGACTTTGTAAAAGTACAAATGCCTCAATGGAAGAAGTTCAAGGCTTTTATACAACTCAAAACATGGTGTAAGACGATTTACTTTGCATAAAATACGAATAGCATGCTTTTGTTTTATAAGTAGAGGCTCAATCTTGTTACGACTAGTTGCACCCCAGCAAACTAAACCATATTGAAGTTTGGATTTAAAAACAGCATATATTAGAATTAAAAGCGACTGCGTTATTACACTGAGAACAAGTATTTATTAATCGGAATCTTTTGCAATTGGGCGAGTGGTATTTTAATGGCATATCCTTGCATACTTTTCTTTTTATGTTTCGTTTTATCACTTATTACCAGTTTATGAAGTTTGAACCAACTACGCAACAATTCAAGGTCATGATTCAGAGACAGAGAAAGATTAACCCTAGATGGTCACACGTCAAAATAATCACACAATGGTCACACGGGGTCATTTTGACCCCAGCGTATATAAACGTTGATAACATTTGCAATTTTCAAAATAATGTCTCCAAATTTTTTTTTAAAATTCCTGAATGTCAAAACTAAATGTTTCAATAATAATTTGTGCATATTTTAATGTTTATTATATCGAAAAAAATGTAGATATTGGGAATAATTTGAAAATCGGAAGACTTCACAAAAAAGGCCTGGGGTCATTTTGACCCCGTGTGACCATCTAGGGTTAAAATAACTTTTATACTGTAGCACAGAGCAGTGTCGTCTGCAAACGCTGTTAATTTTCCTTTAAAAGGTTGTAAGAAAAGTGAGTTTACAAAGATTAAAAACAAAATTGGTCCCAAGACAGAGCCCTGTGGCACACCTATGTTAATAACATTTTTAGTACTCAATATATTATTAATCCTTACTCTTTGACCACGATTTTTGAGATAAAAGCAAACCAATCATGAATAAAGCCTCTGAAACCAGCATTAAATAATTTAGTTAGCAGAATATCATGGTCATCCATATCAAAGGCTTTGGTGATGTCAATGAATAAAGAAGCTGGAATATCAGAATCATTTAAACTATTATATATTTCGCTGCAAAGTTTTAATAAAGCATCCTCAGTAGACCTGCCACTGCGAAAGCCAAACTGTGAATTGCTAAAAAAATGTGTTCTATCTAAGAAAGCTAAATTCTAGATTTGACCCCTTTTTCAAAAACCTTAGCAAAAACTGAAAGCAGGAAAATAGAGCGATAACTATTCAAATTGAAGGTATCATCTTTTTTGTATACTGGAATGACTATTGCTTCTTTGAGTAAGCCAGATAAGACACCCTTTCGTAAGCTTAAATTTAAGATGTACGAAAGAACATCAGAAACAAGAAAAGATATATTTTTTAAAATATTACTCGAGGTATTGTCACACGATTTGGAGTTTGAATTTTGAAGCGATTGAATAATTTTAATTACTTCCAAGGGTGAGAAAAATTCACAAAAAAAAACTCTGGCCTTGAAACGGATCCGATGAATTAGAACTATCACATTGGCAAAAAGAGGAATTATTAATGGCAGTATCACGAATAGTATTAGTAATTCTACTAAAGTGATCATTAAAAGCATTCGCAACTTCGAAAGGATCAGAAATAGACGAATTGTTTATGCGGACAACAGGATCTTCAAACTGCTTGTTTTTGTTTAATATATCGTTAACAACCTCCCACTCTTTTTTAGAGTTGCCCATGCTACGGATTAACCTATTTCTAAAATAAGCATCTCTTTGGATAGGAATTTCATTTTTCAGTTCATTGGATAGCTTATCGTAAGACCTTTTCAGTCTCAAGTTGTTGGGATGTTTTTTTAAACACTTGTAAAGAACATTTTTCTTACGAATTTTTTTCAAAAGCCCAGCAGACATCCATGGTTTTAAAAATTGATTATTTTTCTTTTTTATTTTTTTTTTTTACTATAAAATACTAAATAATAATGTAGTTTTTCAAGAAACAACTGAAAAGCAGTAGATGGATCAAAGGATCGGTATACATCATACCAAAACTCAAATACTAGTGCAGATTTCAGAGCTACGAAATCAATATTTGTTATTTCTTGAAAGTCCATCTGCTTTTTCCTGAGCATAATGTGATCAAGCTGAATAGCTGTTAACAAATGATCATTTATGTTAAGGTCAAAGGTATGGGTTTTGTAAATCGTTGAATTATTTCTGTGTAATCTTATAAAAATATGGTCTAAGCATGAACTTGAATCTTGAAATATACTCATTCATCAAACTGTTCAAGCCAAAAGAAGACATGATTGAAACATAATTATCACTTTCAGATGAGGTAGACATAAGATCAATATTAGAATCACCAACCAAAATTAGATTTTTACATTTAAGGTTTTCGAGAAAACCACAAAATTCTTCCAAAAAGGAATTTACCGAACAAAAATTGAATCTAATTGAATTGACTTATCAAATCAGCACTGTTTAGATTAAATGGCTTAACAATAATGTCAGATGAAAGATCATTTCTATAGAAAACTGTAACTCCTCCAGCAGAAAAAGTATTATTACAAGTGGCAACAAATTTGCAATTAGGTATGAAGAATCTAGAGACTTCATTGTCATAAATCCAAATTTCCGAAAGGAAAATCAGATCAGGTAAATGATCTAAAGATGCCAGATGAGTTAAAAAAGTATCAAAATTGTTCCTTATACTACGTATATTTTGATGAACCATAGAAAACCTGAATAGGAGACATTATTTTGATGATCAATGCAAAGACATTTAAAATTGTTAGAAGAAGAAGGAGAAAAAACTATTTTCAAAAGAATTATGAAGAGGACAAAATGATACGTTATTTACTCTTAAGCTAACCATAATTAAATATGATTATTTTCAAGTTTTAAAAAATCATTAAAACCAACAACTCTGAACTCTGATCACATTTTTCCCTTCTTTTTTTCTTATGAGAACAGACGAATTTCTCATCCAGACAAACTGACACTTATTGTTTTCCTTCAACTGCTTAGCTTTTAAGAGAAGAGATCTAGTGTAGTAAGTTAGTGTGTCATTCATGGGAAAGAGAGTTGGACAAAGAAAGGGAAAATGAGTTCAGCGGCTTTGACGACGAAGATGAAGACCCAAATTTTTAACCAGAAACTGAAATTTTGGAAGCTGATGAAGTTTCAAGTGAAGATAACCAAACCGAACAACATGAAGAAGAGCATCACGTTCCCGTCCCACTTGAAAAGCCGTGTATATAAGGAGAGGCTGTCAAGGGAACTGCGGTGCAGATGACGGTCAGTAGAGTTTTGGCTAACGATCATCCTCCTCCACCTCCAAAAAATCAATCGATATCCTTTACCGGAAAAAAACTACACTTTATTTGTGCTCCTTAAATAAAAAGAGTAACAAGGTACTGTTGCTGTGATTGCTTGAAGCCGATTTGCTTTCAATGTTCGAAGCCATTATGTGTAGGCTGCATCTTTGTATATTAAAACTATAGTAACATCACGGAGGGGAAATCGATGGGATCGCCCGCCACCTTCAGTCTCCCTTAAACGTACTACCTTCTCAATCGGAACAAGTTAATCGTAGAACCCTGCCGACACATAATATATTTTTTTTTTTGCTAGGGGAGCTTCGCTTCGCAAATGTGTTAGCAATATAAAAGCATGATGTGATTTTTAATTCTAAATGATAAAAAGTGCGTTGTTTTGCATTTAGCGTATCATGAATTTGTTTGAAAATCCATAAAAATACCATCCACATACCTAAGTGATAAACCAGCCTTAAATGTTCAGAACCGTTAAATCCTTTAATGGAGACTAAAGGTGGCGATACCAGTGACTTCCCATCCGTGATGTTACTATAGTTTCAATATACAAAGGGCTGCATATGATCTCTTTTCCTTTTTTTCTTAATGCAATAATTGCAAATTTCAACAAAAAAGTAGGTAAATTTATTTGTTATTGATGTTACTTATTTTTATCAATTTTTTTTCTTTTTAAAAAAAAAAAAATAATAACAGTAGACACCCTTAGCTTCGAAAAAGAATAACATAAAATTAAGCAAATGTTTAAAATACAAGCTGTCCGAACGGTGTCTGGTGTAGATACCACCACGTCAGCAGAATTGTTAAATTTAGGTCACGTCGCGTCGGTTGCAGAGGGTTAACTATTCAGTTGCATACAACTCGTTCTGCATTAAAGATCGACGGAATTTTTCCTAATTCGTCGTGGAGATCACATCGCAGTCAGTCACAGGATGCAGACAGAAGTGTTGTGTCTGCGGGCAATTTTGGTGAGCTTCGTGCAAATAAATAAATAAATTTTCATTTTAAAAGAAAAGAAATGAATGCAAGTATTTTTAACTATGCGGAAACTTTGAAAAAAAAAAAAAAAAATTAAGACTATTTACACCAACTGTTGAGAACAGGCAAAGGTTTTTTTTTTTTTAAATGACAAAGATTTTTGAAGGATGAAAGTAAAGAAATATGATTTCTGAAAATCAAAAGCCATTTATAATTTTTGTTTACGTATTTTATATTTGTTTCAAATGGAATTGCTTATCAATTTATGGTGTATATCAAATTTAGATTTAGATAAACTATAAGTGAGGAAAGGTACATATTAAATTGCTATTTGAGCAAACTTAAATCTAATAACTTAGATAAGTCGTAGGCAAAATGATATTCTTACTTTATGATTGTGATAGTTGTCGATTTGACCAATCTGATTGGTTTCTTTGTAGTATATTCATTGTTTTAAGTTTAACTTGTTGGTGCCTAAAAAAATCTATACCTTAATTTTCGCACAAATCTTTTATAGCTTGTAAAATTCGTTTAACATGTCCGACTTTCAGTACGCCAAGATCTTTAAGATCCCGACGTCCTAATGTGAGAAGCTCTTTGCCACGTATATCATTTTTAAGAAAACTTTCCACATATTCTGACATTTGCATTGCTTCGAGCCAAGTGACAACTTCATTAACAGTCTAATAGCACACGGCGTCTTTTGTACATGCGGTTGGCTTAAATGTTTGGGAGACTGACGTCGAACCGCTTCGTAACCGCACCCAAAATGGTTTTGATTTCTTCCGCGCATCATGTAAATTCGATTTTGACTTCCAACTTTAACACATTGCTGTCGACTTGTCAGAGATGCTTCGCAAAGAATTCAAGTGGCACATCCGCAAGAAGAATCAGCTAAACATCGAATCGAAGATCAAAATTGTTCGCTTCATCGGTGAAATGGTAAAATTTGGACTTTGTAAGAAGTTCGACGCTCTTGCATGTTTGAAAATGCTGCTGCGTGACTTTCACCATCATCAAATTGTTATCGCCTTCATTGAAGTTGCGGGGGTGTATCTCTGCAACTGTAAGGATTCCCGCTTGCTGACTAATGTCTTCCTAGATCAGATGATTCGCATGAAGACCAACACTGCTCGTTTTCATTCACGACATGCCGCACAAGTAGAGAGGTCTATTATCTCGTAAAACCGCCAGACTCGGTGAAGATGGAAAAGAAAATCCGTCCACCAATTCACGAGTACATCCGGCACTTGATTTTCGAAGAACTCTGCAAGCAGATCGTAGACAAGTGCATCAAAATGATGCGGCGCATCAATTGGGATGATCCAGACATCAGTGGTTATGCCATCAAAAGCATATCTACTTCGATTTCCTCTGATCAGAGTTTTCGCTGACTTGGTGTCTGGATTGAGCTCATATCAGGAGAAAGCTGTCACTATGGTCATAGATAATGTATTCGAAGACATTCGGGCTGGACTCGAGATTCATTCGCCGAAATTGGCTCAGAGACGCATTGCAATGGCCAAATACCTTGGCGAATTATACAACTACAAGTTGATTGAATCGGCAAATGTTCTTAATACCTTGTTTTCGATTATATCTTTGGGTGTTTCTTCCGAGGAGGGTGTCGTGTCGCCGCTGGATCCGCCTGATAGTCTCTTCCGTCTGAAACTGGCCTGTATTTTGTTAGATACTTGTGGGCAATACTTCACAAGCGCATTGAGCAGGAAAAAGCTAGACTATTTCTTAGTGTTCTTCCAGCACTATTATTGGTACAAGAAGAGCAACCCTATCTTTAGCAAGGAGGATACATCCGATTTGTTTCCCATTTTAGTAGACCACATGTACAAAGATTGTCTAGCGAATGTTAGACCAAAATTTAAGCTCTACAAGAATTAGGAGCAGGCAAAAGAAGCGATTGAGACACTAAAAGCCGAGCTTTATCCTCAGTTAGCAGTTCAAGTCGCCAGCCAAGATGGTTTTGGTGATAGTGCACCCAAAGAGCCCGAACTGGATCCCATTCGTGAGGATAGCGAGTTCGATGAAGCTCTGAGTGATGGTTCATCTGTGTCTGATGAGGACGAGACAAAAGAACGGCGTCGCGATGACGACGAAGACGATATCTCGGGCCTTGAAAATGTTAATCAAAACTGGAATGATGATCTCGTCGAAGATACTCCTGACGAAAGTATTGAAAAGTCCAAGGAAGACCTTGAATTCGAGCAGATGTTCGAGAAAATGGCAGCCGACAGCTACCAAGAGCGTTTGAAAGAAACCATCAAGCCCAACACCAAGGATATCCCCGTACCGATGATGGCAAAGAACAGTAAGAAGTCTTACGAGCAAATACAGGGTAGTAGTTGTAGTGGCAGTAGTGTTAATTCCAACGAGTTTAAAGATAGCGCCGTGCCTTTTGTTTTAATGGTTCGTGGTGGAAAGGGAAAGCAGCAATTCAAAACATTTTTGTAGCTCCATCCGATAGCCACTTGGCCATCAATTTAAAACTTCAAGAACAAAAAATACGAGAAGAAAATGAAAAAGTAAAGAGACTTACTCTTAACATAACCGAACGCATTGAAGAGGAAGACTACCAAGAGTCACTCCTGCAATCACAAAAGAATCAATCTCAGAACTACTCGTTGGTAGTATATCAGAACCGTCCGAAATTCAAACATCAGAAAGGTGCACCGGATGCAGATTTGGTTTCAATTGAGACAAGAGTACTGGCATCGCACAAAGAATACTACATGACGTAGAAACAAGCGAAACCAACCATGTTTCTCTCTTAGGGGAAGACAATAACGAGGAGATCAAATACACTCTTCGAAAGATGAAGTATAAAAAAAAAGTTCTTTACGCAACTGGGTTGCCACTGATTCCGATGAAAAAGTCTTTTGCAAAATTGTTTTAAGAAAATCATTAGTGACACAATCAATGTGTGTCAACAAAAAAAAGTAAAAGCTAGGCCTCATTTGATCTTTTTTGAGAAAAGTGTAGCTTATAAAATCAGAGGAATAAAATCATATGAAGAGAAAAATGATATGAAGAGAAATGAAATAAATGAAATACTGCTTATATTCGGTCCATTTTAAAATACTGTTGTGTAATATGGAATTCTTACTACAACATTCATTCCAATAGAATTGAAAATATTCAAAAAAAGTTTACTCGATTCGTAATATGGAAATTGGGTTGGAACATAGAAACTCCCTCCTACTCTACTAGATGCAAACTTCTTGACCTTCAGTCGCTTGCAAATAGACGAAAGGCCTTCAATTATGTTCATAAGTGATATCTTAAACTATCATATTAAATGCCCATTACTGCTGTCTTTGATTGACATTTACACACTATCTCGCCAGCTAAGAGAACGCAGTCTGCTCCGAGAAAATGAATATAGCGTTAATTATGCACTAAACGAACCTATAGCTATGACTCACCGCGTAAGAGAAACAAACCTCATCTCTGTAAATATTGATTTCAATTTTCATACAAGTAAATTTTAGAATAACATTAAAAACTAACTTACTATTGTACTTTTTAAATTAGCTTTTTGCTAACGTGGATGCGTAACACGTTTAACGCGGATTATTGATTGCATATTTTTCGGCACTGCTCGCAGTTCGTCATTCAGCCTGACGATATAATTGTAGTGAAATATTTTCTTCGGTGGAAGTTTGCATTATTTTCGGAGAAAATCCAATTAAAACTAGTTCTTTGTTCTTTTAAATGCGTTTAATATACAGTAATCCCCGGTTAATTGCGTCACCTTGAATGCACGATTTTCGACGCATTTTACAGAGATACGCAATAACAAAAATCCAGTTTAATTGATTTGCTTTCCCATTTAGAAAAACCACGCTTTGAATTGAAAACGCTATAAAGCGAACTCTAATGTTTCAGCACACAATAATAAATGATTTAAGTCATGTCAATTTGACAATTAATTTGGCGGTGAGCAACAATTCAACTAAACAAGCTTCAGATTTCATTTAAGGTGTGCGCAAAAGGTAACTTCAGTGATTTGTTTTTTTTCGTTCAATTAACCGGGAAATTTTGTTTCAAATTCAATAAAAAGTTTTAATTTTTGGACGATTTAACCGGGAAACGCAATTAAGCGGAATGCATTTAAACGGGAAATTGTGTGTATATTTCTTATGAAATCTTGTTTTTGCCTGGGATTCAGATTTATTAAACGGGTAACGCAACTAAGCGAGGGGTATTTATCCGGGGACTGTGTATTATGTATTTATCCTAGGACTGTATTTGTAATTCATTTCCTAAGAAAAATCACAAGATCTCATTAAATTCTTCTAAATAGTTTTTCAATTTGTCCCGTATGTGTGAAAATCATGTATGAGCTTACAAAATTAATTTCGATTGCTTCATTGAAAGTAGTGTTGTGTTTTCTTTTCTCCTCAAATGAAATAACAGAAAATATTTAATATCTAGTTTTTGACGTGAAGTTTCACTTCTCTCGCGCGGAGAGACTCCACGCACAATTTTTTTTTTTTTTTAATTTAATGTATCCATATGTGTTATATTAAATTGTATTATAACCAACTTTTTACTTACTAACTTATTGTTTATTTCGCAATAAAATAATTCCAACTCGCCACCGATAATAATAAAATTTTGCTGAGTGTGATGTTTGGTCTACATTCAACATTATCATCTGTTTTGTGTTCTGGTTTGCTAGTTTTTTTTGAATAAGTTATGTTTTGCATTGTGCAATATCTGGTTCAACAATTCCACCAAAGATATCCTCTCTACCTAGCTTGGCATTAAAATCTCCTAGAACAATCTTAATGTCATAGCTAGGGCACTGCTCATATGTTTTGTCCAGGAGCTCGTTGAATACGTCTTTGGTGTCTTCGTCCTTTTCCTCTGTGGGGGCATGTGCGCAAATGAGGCTTATGTTGACGAATTTGGCCTTGATGTGTATTTTTGCTATGCGCTCGTTCACATAGTTGAAACTCAAGACTTTTTGCCTGAGTCTAGTTCCAACAACAAATTCACATCCAAACAGACGCTGCTTTTGTTCTCGGTAGCAATCGCCGTAGTAGATATCGCAGTCTTTTAATTTGCTAACTAATTTACTAACTTATTGTTTATTTCGCAATAAAATAATTCCAACTCGCCACCGATAATAATAAAATTTTGATGAGTGTGATGTTTGGTCTACATTCAACATTATCGTCTGTTTTGTGTTCTGGTTTGCTAGTTTTTTTTGAATAAGTTATGTTTTGCATTGTGCAATATCTGGTTCAACAATTCCACCAAAGATATTCTCTCTACCTAGCTTGGCATTAAAATCTCCTAGAACAATCTTAATGTCATAGCTAGGGCACTGCTCATATGTTTTGTCCAGGAGCTCGTTGAATACGTCTTTGGTGTCTTCGTCCTTTTCCTCTGTGGGGGCATGTGCGCAAATGAGGCTTATGTTGACGAATTTGGCCTTGATGTGTATTTTTGCTATGCGCTCGTTCACATAGTTGAAACTCAAGACTTTTTGCCTGAGTCTAGTTCCAACAACAAATCCACATCCAAACAATCGCTGCTTTTGCTCTCGGTAGCAATCGCCGTAGTAGATATCGCAGTCTTTTAATTTGCGTCTACCTGGTCCATCCCATCGCATTTCTTGGATAGCGGTAATATCTGCTTAGTAGCAGTGTAGGGCTTCCGCTAATTGTTCGGCTGCACGTGGTCTATTAAGGGACCTAACATTCCACGTACAGATCCGAAGTTCTTTGTCCGTTTTTCGTTTACTTGGTTCGTCATCAGTAAATCCGTCCGTATCCCAGGCTTGTTGTTGCTTCGCAATTAAATAGCTTTACGTAGCCGGGAAGTCACCCCGACAGCACGACCCCCAACCTGGAGGGCCAGATCCTTGTATAGCTCCAAAGATGGGGAGCCGGATAAACCGTTCCTTATAGGCCTAAGCTCCAAATATGTTGCAGTAGCCCTATAAGGTGTTCAATAAGTAGCTCAAACTGACTGGAACCGTAGACGCCACCGTTGGTTCCATCTAGGGAATTCCTCCGCTGCCGTCTGGATGAAAGAAGAGGTGCTTTATGGGGAACACCTCTTCCCCCCTCTCTCGTTTGCTGCCACCAACAACCTTCCACTAGGGTTGAGACCCAATCTCCAGTTGAGGTATTAGACACCCGATGTTCACCACGTGGAGATGAGAGTAGGAGTTGATAGACAGAGGTGGGTTTTAAGAAAAACCTATTGAACACTAGGGTCCTCTTGGGTGCACTTGTCTACCATTTGACCATGGTGGCTCGGAGGCACAGCCTGAAAAAGAGCAATTTGACACTAAATTAGTACAGCGGTAACGCTGAATGCAAGTGATCCCAAACGGATAAATGAGAAAACGCTTTTCATAGCAGCTCAGCTACTCTCCGAGAACACAGACGCCATTCAGCATTTTCGTAGACAAAGTACGCTTTTGGAGTATTTAGTGGCGGTACTAGTTACTAGACCAAAATGAGCTGTGTGCAAGATTAAATTTGCGGGGCCGCTGAAAAAATAGTTTCAGATTGCAATTTTATTAAAAAATTATATCAAACTGATTTCATACAAACTTAAGGCAATGTTGGATACCAAACTTTTTAGTCATTTTCATTTTGCATGTTCTCACTTCCTGAATACTCAAACGAAGAGTCAAATAATATTTCTTACAACTGATATAGAGTTACAAAAGCTTAGAGCGTTGAAAACAAACCAAAATAATTGTGCTTTCTCGGCGGAAACGTCGATGCATCAGCTGGTATGATATCTAACGTAATTCTTAACGGCATGAGAAACTTTGTTCCTCAGAGAACAAATCGCGATAGAGAAAGAAGTTTCTGAATATTTAAATATGACCCTACAGTGGAAAACCCTGGTTTAATTTGTTCAAATGCTCCAGAAAAATCTGTAATGCTTAACAATAGCGCAAGATTTTACGTGATCAAACATCTTTGATCCAAATCTTTTACTTTTTAGTGAATTATTGGCAAAAAAGAACTGAATTTTTTTTTTATTTTGAATCATAAGTAACCTCATTTCGACTCAACTGAACCTAGTCAGGCAATTGAGTCGAACGAATCCCATTTCAGTTACTTTGTTTGTTGAATGAAATTGTGAGTAATGGAAGACATAATTTGCTGTATTTTATATTTTTAAAACTCGGTGGCTTTTTGCGCCCTTTCGAATTAATACGAGTAAATTTAATTGAATGATTTCGAAATATTGCTTGCTCAGCGTGGTAAAATAGTAAACCGAATTATTAATAATTCGAAATATCTTTGCATTTATTTTAAAAATGAAATAATATACATATATACACACACATACTTATAGAATTTCCTGACTAAGTTTTGACAAAATGGAACGTTTTTTTAATAATCCATGGTTTCTTAAGCAAGCCGTAAAAAGGTGAATAAACACATTTTGGTTATGACAGATTCTTAATCAAGAATCAAAAACAATCCATGACAGCCAAATATCTGATTTAAACCACTGCGAACAAACTGGCCCGTTAAAATCAAAAGTTTTTAATTTTTTGTTTTGGTTTCTCGATCAGTGTGATGTGTGTGAGGATGTACGCGAACATTTATTGTTCTATTAACCCTCTGCGACTGACGTGGTAGTATGACAGACACCATAAAATCAAAAAACTGTTATTTCGCCGTAATTTTTCAAATATCGAAGATACGATTCAACCACGTCAGTTATATAAGGCATGTGTCTGAGAGAAAACCCTCTCAGTGCTATTGTTTTTTTTTTTTTTAATAGTGTCTCCCAAGCAACATGTCAGATGTCAGTACAATTGTATGGCTCAATGTAAATTGATGTTTTTTTTATTTTTTAGATGGCTCACTCAAAAAACAGACCCAAAAGAAAGGGAAAGAGAGTTTGACAAAGAAAGGGAAAATGAGTTCAGCGGCTTTGACGACGAAGATGAAGACCCAAATTTTTAACCAGAAACTGAAATTTTGGAAGCTGATGAAGTTTCAAGTGAAGATAACCAAACCGAACAACATGAAGAAGAGCATCACGTTCCCGTCCCACTTGAAAAGCCGTGTATATAAGGAGAGGCTGTCAAGGGAACTGCGGTGCAGATGACGGTCAGTAGAGTTTTGGCTAACGATCATCCTCCTCCACCTCCAAAAAATCAATCGATATCCTTTACCGGAAAAAAATTACACTTTATTTGTGCTCCTTAAATAAAAAGAGTAACAAGGTACTGTTGCTGTGATTGCTTGAAGCCGATTTGCTTTCAATGTTCGAAGCCATTATGTGTAGGCTGCATCTTTGTATATTAAAACTATAGTAACATCACGGAGGGGAAATCGATGGGATCGCCCGCCACCTTCAGTCTCCCTTAAACGTACTACCTTCTCAATCGGAACAAGTTAATCGTAGAACCCTGCCGACACATAATATATTTTTTTTTTGCTAGGGGAGCTTCGCTTCGCAAATGTGTTAGCAATATAAAAGCATGATGTGATTTTTAATTCTAAATGATAAAAAGTGCGTTGTTTTGCATTTAGCGTATCATGAATTTGTTTGAAAATCCATAAAAATACCATCCACATACCTAAGTGATAAACCAGCCTTAAATGTTCAGAACCGTTAAATCCTTTAATGGAGACTAAAGGTGGCGATACCAGTGACTTCCCGTGATGTTACTATAGTTTCAATATACAAAGGGCTGCATATGATCTCTTTTCCTTTTTTTCTTAATGCAATAATTGCAAATTTCAACAAAAAAGTAGGTAAATTTATTTGTTATTGATGTTACTTATTTTTATCAATTTTTTTTCTTTTTTAAAAAAAAAAATAATAACAGTAGACACCCTTAGCTTCGAAAAAGAATAACATAAAATTAAGCAAATGTTTAAAATACAAGCTGTCCGAACGGTGTCTGGTGTAGATACCACCACGTCAGCAGAATTGTTAAATTTAGGTCACGTCGCGTCGGTTGCAGAGGGTTAACTATTCAGTTGCATACAACTCGTTCTGCATTAAAGATCGACGGAATTTTTCCTAATTCGTCGTGGAGATCACATCGCAGTCAGTCACAGGATGCAGACAGAAGTGTTGTGTCTGCGGGCAATTTTGGTGAGCTTCGTGCAAATAAATAAATAAATTTTCATTTTAAAAGAAAAGAAATGAATGCAAGTATTTTTAACTATGCGGAAACTTTGAAAAAAAAAAAAAAAATTAAGACTATTTACACCAACTGTTGAGAACAGGCAAAGGTTTTTTTTTTTTTAAATGACAAAGATTTTTGAAGGATGAAAGTAAAGAAATATGATTTCTGAAAATCAAAAGCCATTTATAATTTTTGTTTACGTATTTTATATTTGTTTCAAATGGAATTGCTTATCAATTTATGGTGTATATCAAATTTAGATTTAGATAAACTATAAGTGAGGAAAGGTACATATTAAATTGCTATTTGAGCAAACTTAAATCTAATAACTTAGATAAGTCGTAGGCAAAATGATATTCTTACTTTATGATTGTGATAGTTGTCGATTTGACCAATCTGATTGGTTTCTTTGTAGTATATTCATTGTTTTAAGTTTAACTTGTTGGTGCCTAAAAAAATCTATACCTTAATTTTCGCACAAATCTTTTATAGCTTGTAAAATTCGTTTAACATGTCCGACTTTCAGTACGCCAAGATCTTTAAGATCCCGACGTCCTAATGTGAGAAGCTCTTTGCCACGTATATCATTTTTAAGAAAACTTTCCACATATTCTGACATTTGCATTGCTTCGAGCCAAGTGACAACTTCATTAACAGTCCAATAGCACACGGCGTCTTTTGTACATGCGGTTGGCTTAAATGTTTGGGAGACTGACGTCGAACCGCTTCGTAACCGCACCCAAAATGGTTTTGATTTCTTCCGCGCATCAAGCTAAAAAATGATAATTTGAAACAAAAAAAAATATTTTTGTGTGTGTTAATATAATTGAATATTTGTTTACATCTTCATTTGGTAGGGCTGCGTTAAAGTAAGCTCGTATTTTTCCGTCGATGCACTTTAAAACTGAACATTTCCTCAATTCCATTTCCATATTGGCCAAGGCTGCACTGAGCTTAGATTCTAAGTCTTCTCTTAATATTAAGTTGTGACCACGTTCGCGAAGTAGACTGCATGCATCATCATACAACTGTCGTGACGAGTCAATTACTTCCACTAATTTGCTTCTTAGAGTTGGTCCCTCAAGCAGTTTTCCATTTGGATGAATAGATTCTAAGGCATCTGCAGCTCTGCATGCAACGTTATAGAGGTTCTGTTGCAATGATGGGTGTGAAATAATAAGAAACTTGACCCATTTCACTAAAGAGCTAACAGCCTCAATAAAGTTCAGCAACACATAGCATTCTCGGTCCGAGAGAGTGTCTTCAGAACTTGGTGAAGCGTGGTCAGAATTATTCGATGATTGATCTCTTTGAATCGAAATACTATGTTGACGTTGTTTCTCTTGCCATTGCTTTAGTGAAACTTCGAGATTACGATTTCTGCAGAGCATTTGCACTCTATTTTTGTGTAAAATACGTATCATCCCTGGAGGCTGCAACCACGCCTCACCATCTACCTGTATTGGAACTTCTTCGTCGCCAAGAATGTTGATTTGAACACTTTGGCATTGTGCTATTCGATGATGTTGTAAATTAATAAGTCTCGATGCCGCCATTTGAACGGAGCCAAAAACAGCAACCACTTCAAGAATGCGGTCGTCAAAGCTAGGTGCAAGGAAAATATCATCTTTCCTTGTACCTCCCCAAAAATTAGTTCCGCCCATAAAACTAAAAAAAAAAGTTGCATTGAGCCCTGTTGAAAAAGTTTGTTATTATCTACCTGGGAATATTTAGAATTACAATTCCTTGTAACGATGGCAATGGAATTCGAGTTCCATCACATTCGAGTTGCACACGTTGTTCAAGGTTCTTGTAAGTTTTTTGTAAAAGCTGTTTAGAGCCTAAGACTCCATACCACATATAATTTCTCGCTCTTGATCGACACTTCTCAGGATGTTCTTCTCTTTTGTTGTGAAAGTCAAGAGAAATCTTTGCATCAATTCCTATCCCAAAATAGTTATTCATAACACATTTCTCATGATAACCTTCAAGAAGGGTCTCATCAGGGTCCATTAAAGGGCTGACTGCTGCACACAAAGTATCAGCATTAGCAAGGAGACACTTTGAAATAAATCCAGTACCATTTGTAATATCTAGAAATATCATAATTAAAAAAATATTAATAATTATTACTTACTTTTTAAGAACGTGATTCTTACTTGGCCAAGTGGGAAGACGAACTAGAGGATTGATTATAGGAAGCTTTTTGTTTGAATCGTCATTTAGTTCCTTGTCTTTAAGGTTTTGATCTTCCTTTTCTTTAACATCACCATTATCAAAACTAAATAGAGATGAGCCCATAAACAGACTGGACTTTGAACCTTTAAGTGTTGGCATTGCAAGAACTTCATTTGGCTGTTAAAATAAAAAAGTGTTGCTGTAACAATACGCTCTTTTATTGTTGTATAAAAGGTAGAGGATTACATTATACATTATATTGTAACGTACACCCAACATTTAATACTAATTTCCTAAACGAAAAGGATCAACAGAAACCACAAAGTGGCATCACTATAGTGTACATCTAATGGAAGTATGGAAGGCGTTGCTTGCGAGTGAGTGTGTGTGTGTGTGTGTAGAAATATACCAGGAGGGGAATGCCTTACAGCAAACTACTGGAAAGCTTTCGATGTTGTGTTGCGGTAAAATTTACCACAACAAAAACCATCTAACGATAGTTTGTCTCAAAACCTTTCTCTTGATTTTGGTCGCATCTGCATGGTTCTGGGTAAGTTGAGGGAGCCATGGTCCCATCAACTAGTGGCGTACTCACAAAGAACCCTGCATAAGCAACCAACCACTTGCGAGCAGAACGGACGGTTCTGCCAAACTCTCTACCCATCCTCTTCACTTTCTGATTCCTTTTACCTACCCCATGTTTCCACTTGGATTTTCATCGATCGTGTCGAGCCAGCAGGTTGGCTGGAGTTTCGTACGCAACATCGTGTATGTATATTGCGAAAGGACAGAAGGAGTCTATTCCCTATAATCACATTCACAAGCCTTTATTGATACACAATCATCATCATATGTACATGCATGCCTACACTAATCCATACACATCAGTCATCGCATACACAAACCTACACTGTTCAGAAACACTGCATACACACACCTACACTGATACACAAATCATCCATCACACATGTACAACTACATACACACAAATCTGTCATCATCCAAATACAACATCTCTGATACATAAGTCGATCACCACAAAATCATCAATGGCAAAGTACCCAACGAATACACTTTTCAATGGCCGAGTGCCCAACTTTTAACTTAGTATAATTCTAATTTTTACTAATCGCCACTTAAATTTCTTTTGCAAGGAAACCTCATTATTTGACAGTCTTCCATTGTTAAAAAGCTGAACAAAATTCTACCAGACTTAAATTTCAAAAATACTCTTAACCAGTTTTTCCTCCTTCCCTTCAAAACATTCTGCTACGCCTTTTTGTAGAAATTTGTTTGCAGACACGTTCTGCACATAGCTTTTCCGACCACCAATGTAGGTTACCTTTTAGTTGCACAGAATGGTGCATGTTATCGATGCAAAAAAGGGCACTGAACTCTTCCGTCAGCTGTAAGCCGACCATAATCTCCCAAGATCGTAGAAATTTTGTGGCTAAGGGGAATATTGAGAGACAGTAGGGTATTCCAAATAAAACGGTAGTTCTCTCACCCAAAACGCTGATTGGTGCTTAATATCCGTAATGGAACCCACTGCCACTGTGTCTGAATGAACGGCCAAGACAAATCGACGAACATGAGACAGCTTGACAAGAGAGTTGGGGAAGTCACTTCATTGTTACTGCTATTGAACAAGGAGGTTTCTGACAGAAAAAGAAATAAAGGGATTTGAGAAATTTTTGTGAGCAGCCATATTGGTTGAGATTTTTGATTTTCTTTATTTTATAAGTTTCGAGTTACAATGATGGTAGCTTGTTTGAAGAATCAGTGATTTCTTGATAGATATTATCATTTAATTTTTATCGCTTGTGGATAAATGGGTTCTGGCAGAACGGGGTAGCATTAGAATTTCTCGCAAGAGGATATTAAAGAAGTTTCATAGGACACAGAAGACGAATTAGCAACAATTGGCTGGATTTGAAGATAAGTAGAGTGAAATCTGTCTTGTGAATTGTGCGTTAATTTTCCTTGTTGAGTTTTGATTTAATTGTGCATAAATATCTGGTTGAGTTTTGTGCCGCTTATTTCCCGTATTTTTCAAGACAGCACGATAACGGGCTTTTCTTGCTTCATTTGTCTTTGGCGAAACCACTGTTTGCTCTTTGCTTTTATTCCTATTCTAAAAACGTTTCTAACTTTGTGTTTCCGAAAAGATTTTGGTTTTGAATCCTACTTTTTAAGGTTTTCTTAACACCATAAACTGAGCATTGAACAATTTCAGTTTCATACATTCTAAAATAGTCTTTCGTTTTCCACTAAAATTCGTTCACCTTCCTTGTCGTCGTATTTTTCTTTTCTTTACTTTTCAGCAAAGGTTTGAAAACTCCTTTTGAATAAAAATTTTCTGGCGCTCACTTATTTTGTTGGGTCTCGTATTAACAAAAAAAATCTTATCACATAGGTACCCACCCACTTAATCTATCAAATAAAATAATATTACTTACCTACCTCAAATAATCAAAACTTTTCCACCGTAGTATATCTGCTTTTGTAGTAGATATACTACAATGTCTAGCTAGAGAGTAGACGTGTTATTTATGGCGGCAGTTTCAGTCAAGTCTTTTTCTCAAAGTAAAGTCTTATCCAAATAATTTAAACTGTGTTAAGGGTTCTTGAAAAGTGACACTAACTGGTAGTAAACATACCCATGTTCTTAAACATATTAAAACAAAAAAAATAATAATTAAATTATTTTAGAAATTGAACAAACTGAATAAGTTAAAAAAAAAAAAAAAAACGCTAAATTCTCTTAAAATAATATTGTTCAGTTTTTAATCACTAAACGTTGAATAAACTCAGTGGTTGATTATAATTATGTAAGTGTTGTTAACGTCCTTATTGGCCGCAAATAACGAAAAATAAAGTTAAAAATTAAAAATGCATGAAGATAAAATTTTTTAATTTGAAACTTTACTAAAGGCTACGGATTGCAATTTCGGGCAAGGGTAGTTCGCCCATTATTAACGCTCCACGCGTGAACACTGAAGCAAAAAGACAAAAGGGGGGGTTACAAAGTAAGAACAAAAAAGCTATAAATTGAGTGCAAAAAACATACATACATTAAATCAATGACATAAAAATTTTTAAGCGTTACGTTAAGAAAAGAGATTTAAAACTTAAGAGAAAGAACAATAAGTAAAGACTCAAATTATAAAACAGAGAAACTGCTGTCGAAGTGGCTACTATAGTAACATTTGGCTCCTTTGTCGAGTAAATGGCTACCGTGCTCCCCATATTTTGACATATGGCTCCCTAGACATAATGGCTCCCTAAACTAGAACCATAATTTACTACAAAATCAAACGTTTGTTTTTTTTGTTTGTTTGCTATCAAAGTTGAAAATAATGATTACTACTTAAAGATAAGAATCGAAACTGTCTTAACATTGAAACAGTGAATGCGATTTTAATGGCAAAAGAACTGTTAAGCGACGATTACGTTGAAAAGTGGGAGCCATCAAAGACTTCGATCTCAAAATACAAAAAACAACAGTGGAAAACTGGTTATTGTTTAAGTTTTTGCTTTTTTTTCTTTCTTTCAAATGTTCTTTAATAAGATGTACACACTTTATTTAGTTTATGAAGCCTTAACTTTTTATTTACTCAAAAAAGTGATTCTTAAAAAAAATCAGGGTAAAGTGAATTTAGATTTTAGCAGAGTGGGGAAGTAATGACCAAAAAAATTTCAGTTACAACTACTTGTAATTGAAATCTTCCATTACATTTTCCATTACACCCAAAAGATTGAAAAATTCAACTACAAATTACTTTTAATTGAAAAGTGTCTATTTTTTGTAATTCAATTACATAATGTAATTGAAAGCCTAAGTAATTCAAAAAATGTTGCAATGATAACTTTTTTCAGTCATCATTACACAAAAATGTAATTGATCACCTACTTTGCTCTATTACATTTTTAAAACTAAACAAAATTAATGGGTATTCTTTAAAACAATTGTTTTGGAACATTTTTGGCAACTCTTTACAGTACATAATTATTGGTAAAAAACTGTCAGAAAATGAGAGAATAAAGTGCGATTTTGTCATTATCTCGGTCAAAATGTAGATTTTGAAAAAAATTTATAAATATATTTATTTTAGAACACAAAATTTACTTCATTTCTGTATGCTCAGATTTTATGCACAACAAAAAATTACTGAGGTACAGCATGACAAAGTTGTCTTTTCAAAAAAAAAATAAAATAAAATTGAGAATTGAGAGTATGCAAAAATTAAATAAAATACATAAAGCAGTTTTTTGAGGAATTTGCTTTGGTATGATTCCATCTTTGGTAGCTTTAAAGGTCAAAATCGATGGAATGATTAACATCGACCAATTAGTATTCTTGAACGATGTCGCAAAATATATGCAGGTGAAGCTCTCCTATCGTTTTGAACATCTTATTGAATTATCAGAAGAAGCTAGTGATGCGTCGCCTCTGTTTCCCACCATTCAGTTAAAACTAAATGGTAGAAAGTTTTGTCTCCAATGTTTGGGAAGACAGCAGCAGATATTTATAAAATAGTTGATGGATATTGTTGAAAACACCAAACAACCATGCAAATTTCTGGATTGGAAAAGGTATCTAAATCATCACCAGCAACAATAAGTGTTTTTGTCTAAGGTGATAAAGAATCTGATGAAACAAAAGGTATTTGCCTATACTTTTTACATGTTACTTTACTTTGAAAAAATTTCATACATTACTTGAAACTGTAATTGAAAATTTTTATTACTACTATTATTTCGTCATTCTTAGTGCATACTAAGCATGGCTCGTCAACGTCCAAAAAGGCTTCTCAAAATTTGTGAAAATGGTTACTCTTGGACTTTGCGAAACGACAGCACTGTAACGACTCAAATTATAACAGAGAACAAGTTTGATTGTATAGGTCATTCGTCAATATTAAGTAAATTTTCATTAATTGAAATATACAAGGACTCATACGCATCTAATTTATACGGTTGACTAACCTGTTTAATAAGCTTGTAATTGTCCAACGGGTTAAAAATATGTGGTGTATCAGGATTTATACCAAATGCGTGTGTACCAAGGGCTGTGTGTGTGGATTTCTGTTTAATGTACCTATGGTGCTCTTTTATACGACAATGAACTGCTCTCTTAGTCTGCCCAATGCATTTGCGTTGACATATTGGAGAAGTGATCTGGAAAATTCCGCTCTTATTTTCCATTTCTGGTTTGTCTTTTGTTGGGCCAAACGATGCGATGTACGTAATTTTTTGGTATTGGTGTGTACTAAAGTCAAACCAATTAGGTTAAATGATTTACTTAATCGATTCGTGATTTCGGGGACATAGCAAAGGGCAATGCGACGTGTATTTGATTGTGTTGTTGAGAGGTTTTGAGAGAAAAGTGTCGAACGATCATCTCTTTTAACTCTTTGTGTTTGGCTTTTCAATAGACGATCGATCAGCGACTTTTTGAACCCATTTATGTTGGCGATGTTAATGATGCGGTCGTATTCTGTCATATAATTTTGCGCTGATAAGGGTAAGCGAGATAAACGATATGTCATTGAGTTGAAAGCTGCTTGATCTTATGTTGGTATGGACAGAAAGAATCATTGGTTATGTATCGGTCTGTTGTTGTTGTTTTTCGATGCACATCAAATGCAATTCCACGACCTACGTGTTTAATTTTTAAGTCCGAAAATTCTAATGTGTATTCGGTGTCATGTTCTTTTTCATGTGTGAATTTTATACTTGGGTATCGGCTGTTGATGTCTGACAAAATTTTGTCAATGTCTGTAAATTTTACTACAGCAAAAATGTCATCGACATAACGCCACCAAATTCGAGGTAATATTCCGTCTCTTTTTAGTTCAAATTCAAATTTGCACATGAACGCTTCCGCTACAAGTGAAGAGAGGCTGTTACCTTTGTATATTAAACCTATAGCTTTGTATATTAAACCTATAGTAACATCACGGAGGGGAAATCGATGGTAGCGCCACCAACGTCTCCATTAAAGGTTTTAACGGTTCTGAAAATTTAACGCTTGTTGTTCACTTAGTTATGTGGATGGTATTTTTAAGGATGCTTTAATGGTTGTGGATAGTATTTTCAAAAATAATTTAATGTGCTTAAATGATTTTCAAACAATGTCATGATACGCCAAATGCAAAACAACAGACTTTTTATCATTTAGAATTAAAAAGCACATCACGCTTTTATATTGCTAACACATTTACGAAGCAAAGCTCCCCTAGCAAAAAACAATAATATAAATGATGTATTGGCAGCAAGTTGCTAAGGTTCTACGATAAACTTTTTATGATTGAGAAGGTAGTACGTTTAATGGTGACGACAGGGGGCGATACCATCGATTTCCCCTCCGTGATGTTACTATAGTTTTAATATACAAAGGGTTAAACTAACTAGCTCCAATATCGATACTAGCGGCATAAGAAATCCTGGTGGCAACTATTACGCAACCATACTCTCAAGAGGAGAGAGAATGTCTGCTTGCGAATAGACGTACTTTTTGCAGCTCTCAAAATTTTCCGAAATTTTTATCTTTTTTTCAATTTGAAAGTACAAGGAAGTAGTAAAAATAACACTTGCTTAAATTAAATCAACAGTTTACTGTGAAGACATTTAATAAATTCGGTGATACGGGAGTGACATTTTTTTTTGTGACTCCCTTAAGTGCTGTACTGTTTTCTGCTTAACTTGCCCTGTCTCTTGAATATTGTTTTGTTCTCCTGCTCATCACATCATCATCAACACCATCATGCCCAACATTGCAACCACCAGTGGCAGAGCTACAAGAAAAAACAATGCAAATGACAAAATTCACGACGTTCGCAACATTGTTAAGAGCAATTTAAGTGGAAACTGTAGCCCCAAAATCCCTGCTATTTCTGCAACTGACCTACAAATGCGTGGACTTAGTGCATATTCTTCTGCTGGACCGACATCAATAGGATCGAGCGTACTTGAACAAATAAAAGCTCTTTTAAAAGAAACTGAAGACCGTTTATATTGTAAAAGAGATGATCTTGTTAAGAGTCTTGCTTGGCAAAAATCCTCGATCGAACCCTCCAAGTGGGTGCCGGGCGGGCAATGTTCACTACATATACTTATCAGTGTCTGTACGATGTCAGACGGTGACAGCCAAGGTTAGGTTGGATCGCTGGGTGGTTGTGACTTCTCAATAGCACAATCCTTAGAAATCCAATCTCACCATAGATACGAGGTTCCTAGTTTCAGTGGTGGTGTGAGCATTTATAATCCGTGCCGAAGAATTAAAGGTTGGGGGATAATCCAAAAAGTTTCTGGAACTTTGTCAATTCAAAGAAAGATTCGGATGGATACCCAGATAACTTTACATATGGTAATGACACATTGACAAAAACATCCGACATTTGCAACGCTTTTGCTCAAAATTTTTGTAATTCCTTCTCTGATTCTATTGTTGAGATAGATCGTAGTTACTTCGAGTTTCTACGTAAATGTCCTAAAGTTAATTTTAATAATGTTCCAATTATCCTAGAAAGAGTCCTTAACAATATTTCATCTTTGAACGATGATTACTCTGCTGGCCCTGATGGCATCCCTCCAATAATTTTAAAAAAGTGTAAGTCCCAAATTGCATTTCCCCTTAATTATTTGTTCTCATTATCGTTAGATTCTGGTCGATTCCCTTTACTGTGGAAAAGATCTTTTATTACACCTGTATTTTAAAAAAGGTATTAAATCAGATATCCTTAACTATAGACCCATATCTAAGCTTTCGTGTATCCCCAAATTATTTGAACAGCTTGTTTGTGAAAGCTTAACTTTCGATATTAAAAATATAATTTGCAAACAGCAGCATGGTTTTGTACAGAAAAGATCAACAGTAACAAACCTTGTATATTTCCTTCATAAATGTTCAAACGCGCTTGAAAGCGGGCAAGAGTTAGATTGTATATATACTGACTTTTCAAAGGCTTTCGATAAACTATCTCACGATATTATATTGTTTAAACTAAATGCATATGGATTCCCTTCGACCTTCGTTGATTGGATCAGACCAGTACCTTACTGATAGATCATATGTAGTAAAATTTAGAAGCATTCTTTCAGACTCCTTTAAGGCGAACTCAGGAGTACCACAAGGTAGTCACCTTGGTCCTATCCTCTTTATACTAGCCATTAATGATGTTACTTTTAGCTTGTCATCGAGCGAAATTTTGATCTTCGCGGATGATATGAAAATTTTCAAGAAAATAGACTGCGCAGCAGATCGTTTTATTTTACAATCTGATGTTGAAAATTTTGCCACATGGTGCGATAAAAATGGATTGATTCTCAATCCAAGCAAATGTCAAAGTATAACTTTTTCGAAGAAACGTACACCGGCTTTGCATAATTACTCGATTTCTCATCAAATATTATGCAAGGTGTCAAATATTAAGGAGCCGAGGTCCTTTAGTTTACTTTAGCTCCAATTTCGATTTTACATCTGATATCAATTACATTGTTAGTAAAGGAAATTCAATGCTTGGCTTTATTAAAAGATGGGCTAAGGAGTTTACGGACCTCTACGTCACTCTTTCGCTGTATAACTGTCATGTTCGACCCCATCTAGAATATGCTTCTCAAGTATGGTCTCCTTATTATGCAGTCCACAATTCAAGAATAGAAAGTATACAGCGAAGATTTATTAGATTTGCTCTTAAGGGACTTCCTTGGACGGATCCTTATGACCTTCCACCGTATGAGCATCGTATTCAACTTTTGCAGATGCAACTGCTTTCGCATCGCCGAATAAATAATGATTTAGTCTTTATTCACCAGCTCATAACAGGACAAATTGATGCTCCTGACTTGCTCGCATGCATAGGTTTTAACTACCGGGGAGGCTCATACCAACTGCGCAACTTGGAGTTACTTCACTGTCCTTATCATAGAACTAATTATGGATTGAATGAGCCTATTACTCGTATGATAAAAATTTTGAACCTAAACTCAAATCTAGTAGATTTTCATATTAGTAAAACTACGTTAAAGTCCTTAATTCGAACCAGAGCTCCACTCTCTTGACTATGTTTCTTTTTATGTTTCTTATATCTTTATAATTGTCATATTTAATAATTAATTTTACGTTTATATGTAGCTATCTAATTTGTTTTTGTATATGTTTATCAATAATTTTGTAATATTTCTTAGTTCTGTTGTCTTTAGTGTGTTAGACTTAATTTTTGCTTACTAACAACTAACACCTCGCTAAATGATGACAGTGATACATATTTCTAAGTACTTAAGGGTGAAAAAACTCTTGAAGAAAAGATACATTGTTTCACAAGCTTGAAATAAGCTGTTCTGATAGTGAAAAAAAAAATAAACCAATCAATGACGAGCTCTTCTGGATGCTTGGCAGGGTCCAGAATAGACAAGCCCTACCCCGGTACACGGCTCTGCCGGGGCTGACCTTCTCCTTCCGTAGTTACTCGTGGGACTTTTTATGGAATTTTTAAAAACAAACAAACAAACAAACAAACAAACAGACAAAAAAACGATCAAAAAGACAAAAAAAAAAAACTGGGGGGAGGCAACGAAAGTTGTACACATTCTCCGATTTGGCTGCAAAGTCGAAGCAGGAATGTGAGCCAACGGACAAACCTTCCACCAGTGGGATACAAGGTTCGCACACAGGCTCTGAACCAGCTGTAAAGCCAGTTCAGGTCTGTGCAGTAGGAACCAAGAATCCCGACTCTGGCGAGCAGCACAGCCCGCTGGAAACTGGTCAAGAGCAGGCAGCAAAGCTAGTTCTAGCCAGTAAATCGGAGGGCAAACGGACCGCCACTGCTAATAGAGGGGATGAAGTCCCCAATATTAGCTTTGAAAACAATTCGCCTGCTTGGGTGCTACCATCAAGACAGGACGAGGTGAAACCTACAAAGAGGGGAAATGGAGGGGTGATCAACGACTCCGTCTCCACCTTGAATGCCCTTAAAATAAAGGACATGGGGAGGGCCATCCAGACTGGCAGGGTTAGAGAGGCGATTAGCAAACCTACCCCTGCGGGTCGGTACATACCCTCGTCGAGTACAATGAATCCTCCAATTGGTGGAGCGGGAGAGGTGATTAAAAACTCCAGCTCGGCCAAGGGGGGGACTCAGATCTAAAAAACGCCCGCTCAGATACGTCGCCAAGACAGAAGGGTAATTGAAACGGTGGGTGGTAAACCCGCAGTGGAGAGAACCCCGGGTGAGGTTAAAAAATTGAAGTGGGCAAGTAAAATTGCAGATGAGACCAGCCAAGACTCAACGTCGAAGCGAAAAAGGTCGTTTGAGGTTGAAAAACCTCAACCAAAAAAGCCAAGAGTCGGGGTTAGCGTTCCATCGACACTGGTGCCGGGGCAATCCTTTGGTGACGTGGTAAAGGGACAGATTGTTGTCGCGGTCATCGACGGGAGCAATATGGATGGAAACATCTCTGCCGACAGGTGGGCGGATGTCAAGGCTCACCTCGCTTTCAGATTTATACCTGTTACCGAGGCGAATCCGGGACCCCTCCCAAGAATTAGCGACGCTAGCTGGCATCAAAACCGCGTCAAGCTGATCGCCTGCCAAGACCAGAGATCGCTTCATTTATATAAACTTGCTGTAAGCGGTTTAGGTGAGATCTGGCCAGGTGCTAAGCTAGAGGTTGTGGCAAGGGAGGATATCCCAAGCAGACCGAGAGCTCGTGCCTTGGTACCGGCCTTACATGAATCGCGGAAGATGGTTCTCCAGTTGATTAAGTACAGCAACCCGGATCTGCCCACTCACGATTGGACGGTTCCGGTGATTGAAAAAGAGTCGGTGGGTCGTTATCGGTCGGCTCTTGTCATCCTGAATAAGGAGACATTAGAACCCCTGGCGGCACGCGGGGGTGTTATTCAGTACGGCTTTGACAGCCTAGTGCTGAAAATATACAAAAAAGATGAGGACGTTGCAAAGCTTCCAAAGCAAGCGGCTAAATCCGAAGCCAATGAGTCCACTGCGAGCGTCGAATATTTCATCATGGAGACAGACGCGGCAAGTTGCTCTGATTCTTTGGAACAGCCGTCTTGGTCGAAACTGGTCGAAAAGACTACAAAAATAGTGTCTGATCAAGACGCAACTGATAACAAATCGTCCGATAAGGACGACAACGACAAAGGTGGAGTCTTAGACTCCGACGATGAAATGCTTGGGGTTCTCCTTTCTGAGGATGAGTTGCTAGACTCCGCCTCAGATATGGAGGACCTTAATGCTACAGTGTTGGAGATTAAGCTGGATGATTGTAGCAATGCTGCAGATACTCCAGATTAATCTCCAACACTCCATCAAAGCCTCGGCCGGACACCTTCTTCGACTATGCAAGTCCGGCGAGGATATAGTCCTGATCCAAGAACCATGGATTAATAAATCCGTGGTAAAAGGACTCAGGACGAAAGATTATTCTCTGCTGTATGTGACGGAAAAAGGTGAACCAAGATCCTGCATACTGGCAAAGAAAACACTTAACGTATTTTTACTACCTAATTTCAGCAATTGCGACACCACAACAGTAAAACTGCAGACCACCAGTGGGACTTACTGGCTCAGGAGAGACGCTCGAGTGCGTAATAAAAAGCGCAACAAAACTCAAAGCGGCTCTCATAATAGGAAGTGACGTCAACGCACATCACGCAGTATGGGGAAGTACGGACGTAAATGGAAGGGGTGAGTCTCTTTTTAATTTTATACTAAGTACCAACCTTCTTATTTGCAATATCGGTAACGAATCAACCTTTGTCACAAAAAACAGACAAGAGGTTTTAGATGTTACCTTTGCATCTCAATCAATCTATAACAAGATTAAAAATTGGGCTGTATCTAAGGATCACTCCTTTTCTGATCACAGATACATCCAATTTAGTCTAACAGATGACACACCAAAACCCATAGGCTTCCGTAATTATAGGAAAACTGACTGGGTAAAATTCAGGGAAATCTTTAAACATTGTAACAACTACAATGACAAAAGCTTCCCTTCAAACCCCAAGGATCTTGGTAGCAAAGTCGACGATCTAAATAGTGCTCTTAACCATGCCTTGTGTAACTCCTGTCCTCTTACCATAGTAAGAGGGAAGAAGAAACCACACTGGTGGACCAAAGAGCTAGAACCGCTCAAGAAAAGTTGTGCGAAGCTTTTCAATCGAGCCAAATCTTCCAGAAATCCCATAGACTGGGATTTCTATAAGGAAAACTAGGATTTACAAAAAGAGGTTACGAATAAGCAAAAGATCATCTTGGAGAGAATTCTGCAATAAAATTGAAGACTCCTCAGAGGCATCTAGACTTAGGAAAATCCTATCAACGAGTCCAAACACGCCAAGTTCTATAAAAGATGAAAACGGCAACTGAACCAACTCATATGAAGAAACACTAAACTTGCTACTGGATACTCATTCCCCTGGTAGCTCGTTGACAATAACAGACGAGGAGCTTGCCTCGACTCGCAAACCAATCAGGTAAAGGTCTTATCTCTAGAGATATACTGTTATGGGCAATAAACAGCTTTGACCCTTATAAATCACCAGGGCCTGACGGAATCATCCCTGCGGAGCTGCAGCAGGTTTCAGACATCATCATCTATAACTTAGAGATGATCAAGAAAGGATGCATCAGCTACGCCTATATTCCCAAGGCCTGGAGAGAAGCTAGGGTCGTCTTCATACCTAAAGCCGGCAAAAGCTGCCATGTAAATCCAAAAGATTTAAAACCTATTAGTCTATCATCCTTCCTCCTTAAAACTCTGGAAAGACTGATTGACATACACTTAAGACAAGAAATTAGACCTAGTCTGATCTCAACGGCGCAACATGCCTATACAAAAGGTAAATCAGTGGAAACTGCACTTCACTCTCTGGTTTGCACCATTGAAAAATCCCTGCACTACAAAGAATACTCTCTCGTCGTATTCCTAGACATAGAGGGTGCGTTTAACAATGCTAACCATACAGCAATCACTAATGCTCTTGATGGCCTTCTCATAGAAGAACACATCAAGAAAATGATAACAACAATGTTCAGCAGCAGAATCATTAGTTCCGAAATGGGGAACTACAAAACAAGCAGAATGGCCAATAGAGGAACCCCGCAGGGAGGAGTTTTATCTCCCCTACTGTGGAACCTGGTCGTTAACAAATTGTTAATCGACCTAGAGGACGAGGGTTTCAAAACCATAGCCTATGCCGATGATGTAGCAATTGCCGTCTCAGGTAAGCACCCACAAACCCTAGCTAAGCTGCTACACACAGCACTTAACAAGCTTAACAATTGGGCTGTAGATTGTGGTCTGAACATCAATCCACCCAAAACGAAATTAGTTCTTTTTACGAGGAAATACAAAATTCCGGACTTCAGACCCCCAACTATTAAAGGGGTAACTCTCACACTGTCAAATCAGGCTAAATATCTAGGTCTCATTTTTGAGAAAAAACTGAACTGGAAAACCAATATTGAGGAAAGAGTAAATAAAGCCAACGTGGCACTCTTCTCCTGTAAAAAGGCCATTGGCGGGAAATGGGGTTTCTCCCCCCAAATCACCCATTGGCTGTTTACCTCGGTAATTAGACCGATACTCACATACGGGGTCATAGTCTGGTGGACAGCACTAGACAAGATGATCAACTACAACAGGCTGGCCAAAGTTCAAAGAACGGCTAGTCTGTGTATTAGTGGCGCACTGAGGACAACCCCATCGGACGCCCTTAATGTACTACTAGATCTCACACCCCTAGATATCTTCAGCAAACAAGTCGCAGCTAGTTCAGCTACTCGACTCAGAGCTACATCACAGTGAACCAATAATCAAATCGGCCACACTACCATTCTAGATAACTTTAGATTCTTACCGAATCGATCCGACTACACCACCCCTAAGTTGGTGTTTGACAATAATTTCCAAGTAATCATACCTTCAAGAGAAGCTTGGGAAAATGGCACTCTTTTGGAAAATGAAGCAATATACTTTTACACCGATGGTTCAAAAACCAGCGAAGGTGTGGGAAGTGGAATCTACTCAGAAAAACTGAACCTCAGTCTTTTCTTCCGCCTACCCGATCATTGTAGTGTGTTCCAAGTGGAAATTCTGGCGAAGGAGGTGCTGTCTTGGCTCAAAGAAAACGTCATATCTTCCACGGATATTCGAGTCTTCTCAGACAGCCAAGCTGCCCCTAAATCTCTTGCCTTTGTCTCTACAAAATCCATCACGGTCCAAAATTGTCAGATGTCTCTGAGGGAGATGTCAAATCAGTTTAACATTCACCTTTCATGGGTGCCAGGGCACAGGGACATAACAGGCAACTGTATGGCAGACGAACTAGCCAAAAAGGGCACGACCACTTCCCTACGCTCAGAATGGAACAACATAGGTGTACCTATCGCTACATGTAAACTCCTACTTAGACAAGACGCTTCAAGGATAACAAACACCAGATGGACTGAGAGTAACAACTGCCTTGCAACCAAAAAAGTTTGGCCGTGTGTAGACTCAAAACGCTCTAAGAGTTTGTTAGCCCTGAACCGCCTGTATCTAGGTTCTACCATAGGTGTTCTTACGAGACACTGTCTAATAGGGAGACACGTCAAAAGACTTGGTGGTGTGTTTTCCAATGATTTCTGCAGAAGCTGCATGGACGAGGAGGAGGAAGAAACCGTTCAACACCTTCTTTGCTCATGACTTGCTGCACTACTTCATAGGAGGAAAACTCATCTCGGTGAATTCTTCTTCGATGATACTAGCGACTTAGCCTACATAGACCCTAAAAGTCTTTCGAAATACACTAAAAGTTCCGCGTGGTTCGACTAGCAGGTGATTAAACGGCTAGTCTCGTAATGGAAGATTAATAAGTGATCAACTCGTTAATCTTACATCGGGTTTCTGAGATCGGTAGGCGATTAACTTGCTGATCTCTGTGGTATCACAATGGGCCCTTGCGGCCTAAGTGTGTCAGGCAATGTACTCATTGGCTGACAGCCACTTCCACCTAACCTTACCTAAGAGTCTTACAATACAACTCTCTTAGATGCTGCTGAGAAGGAAACTGCTGTTCTTAAATTTAGCAATGAAAAACTTTCCGAACAACTAACTGACCACCAGCGTACTCAGAGACTAAGTGACATTGCATTAAGAGGAATACCGTTCACCCCCAACGAAGACACAAATGCTATCGTAAAAAACATTGCTGCAGCTCTTGATAATCAGCTCTCCCCTCACACTGAATCTTTCCGACCAAAGCCAAAACCAGGATCGCATTTGCAAACAACTCCAATCATCGTACGACTATCTTGCCAAGCAGAACAACGAGCATTTCTATCAGCTTTTCGTCGACATCAAGGTTTAAAACTTTGTGAAATCAATGGGTTGGATAGAGAAAACAAAAATGCAATCTTCGCCAACGAAAGCCTATTAACAAAAAATAATGCTATCTAACGTGATGCATTGAAGCTGAGAAGAGGTGGTAGTCTTTATGGTGTGCGAACTAGGAATGGGTTTGTCTATGTGAAGCGAACTGAGGGAGAATGTCGTATTACCAATTTATGTGAGCTTTGTTGATGTTTGAGTGAATGCAGAGAAAAAGTGTTCCCACTTGGTATGAAGAAACTTTAGTCGCAGCAGTGCTCCCATATCATCATTATTTTTATTTAATTTTTTTTTTGAATTTTATTCATTTTTCTTTTAAAATTGTTTTCATAAATATTTACTTTTATAACATTCTTTTTTTCTCTCTTTCTACTTTTCTTTCATTTTCTTTATTATCTTTTTTATAACTATTATTCTTATTATAAATTAACTTAAACTAGAATTTTTGAGCATTAGTTATTAGTTTTTAGTACTTCGGGTCATTCTTAGAAAATTAGTTAAATGAGTCTGAAAAGTGTGAACAATTATTGCGTTAGTCGTGTTTTGCTTAGCATTTTCACAAGGCAACATTCTGGTTTGAAAATATGTCACCTAAATTCTCAAAGCATACCTGCTAATATTGATGAGTTGCGAAATATTTTCTTAGATGATTTGGTTGATATAATCAAATTTTTATGTTGATTTATTAGGTTATAATATCTTACGTAATGACAGAGTCTCGAAGCGCGCTGGGGGAGTTGCTATTTATTGCAAACTAAACTTAAAGTGTAGAGTGGTTGACTGCTCTAAAAACTCCGAAATAGAATATATTTTAGTTGAAGTGCTTAATTATAACGGAAATTCTTGCTTAATTGGTTGCGTCTATAATCCGCATAAAGGTAATTCCCTGCAGTATTTTTTTGAGCATTTCAGTCTGTTTAGTACTAATTATACCAATATAATAGTTTGTGGGGATTTCAATGTTAACCTTTTGACTGACACATCGATCTCGCAAACATTTAAGACCAACTGCTGGATGGTAGGGCTGGATATTGTTAATGCCTGTTTGCCAACCCACTTTCGTCCTGGGTGTTCAGAAAGTCTTCTTAACCTAATCCTTACCTCAGACTTGGGTTTAGTGAAATTTCAATTAGCTATGTCTTCCAGGAATACCATCATACCATGATCTATTGTTTGCTACATTTGATATCTCTTTTGATTTGCAGTCCCGTCCATCTGAATTTAGCTATCGCGATTTCAATAAAATTAATGAGTCAGCATTATATCTAGATGTTATCAATTCTCCATGGTACCTATGTTGGAATGTGGCTACTGCTAATCATAAGATTGAAGTTTTCCAATCTTTTGTTCAGGATTTATTTAACCGTCATGTACCAATCATAACTAAAAGGGTTAGAAACTCTAAAGCATCGTGGTTTTCGAAACATATTGAAGATTGGATCAAAAAAAGAGACAAATCATACTCCCGTTGGCGCCAAACTCGTAGCAGAATAAACTGGCAAATTTATACCAACCTAAGAAATAAAGTAACCGCCGAGATTCGTAAAGCTAAAGCAAATTTTTTCTCTAGCAAATTAAATCCTACTCATGGTAACTCTCAAATTTGGAAAAAATGTGATTTGGACCCTAATGTCTTAAATAATTATTTTCTTGGTAATAGTCAAAATATAGTTGTACCAAACTCTAATGTGTTAAGCTTGCAAGGCGACGAAGAAGCAACAGAAAATTTTTTTGAGTTCCGGTGTGTATCAGAGTCTGAAGTTTTAAAAGCTATAACTAGTGTAAAATCTAATGCTATAGGGCATGATGGGGTGTCTCTTAAATTTGTAAAACTTATTCTACATCACATTTACTACACTTTTACACACATCATTAATTCTTGTATTACGAGATCCGAATTCCCGGCAATTTGGAAGTTTGCCAAAGTGGTTCCTGTACCAAAAAATACAAATAGAAGCAAGCCTGAAGACTTTAGACCAATAAGTATTATTCCCTGCTTATCGAAAGTTTTCGAAATAGTTATGCGTGATCAAATTAACGATTATATAGGTCAAAATAACCTACTAACATCTCGCCAGTCTGGCTTTCGAATCACAGCTGTACAACGGCTACAGTAAAAATTCTTGATGATTTGAGGTATGATTTTCATCGACACAGCATTTCAATTCTGTGTCTGCTTGATTTTTCGAAAGCTTTTGACAGTGTTGACCACCAGATTCTCCTTAGTAAGCTCAAAATCTATTTCAATTTTAGACGAAGATCTCTGCTTCTGGTCAAAAGCTACTTGGAAGGAAGATCTCAACACGTCTGCTCTGGTGTCTCGTCGTTTATGAAAGTTTTGAGTGGGGTTCCTCAAGGATGCATTTTAGGTCCACTCCTCTTTTCAATTTTTATTAACGATCTACGATCAGATGTTTGTCATGATGTTACAATGGATCTCTATGCAGATGATGCTCAGATAAAGCTTTCAAGACCTATCGGTCTAGTAGAAGATTGTGTTGCTAGGATGAATGAAGATTTAGAGCGCATTGACAACTAGGTTTGTCTTAATAAATTGCATCTCAACCCCCTCAAATCAAAAGCAATAATCATTTCTAAAAACCTTATTGATACTTCCAGCATACATGTATTAATTTTGAAAAACACATATGTAGATGAAGTCAATAATTTAGGTATTTATATCAACCGCACGTTATCATGCGATAACCACATAAGTTTTATTGTCAGGAGAATCTATTGCGGCTCACGGCAGCTTTACATATCAGCCAATGTTATCCCGACTCAAACTAAACTGAGGCTAGTACAAGCTCTCTTCATGCCTCTCATCAATTATTTTGCTGTAGTTTATAGCAATACAGATGCATCTTCTTTTCGGAGACTTGAACTTGCGTTTAACTCATCAGTACGTTTTGTATATGGACTTCGTAAATATGATCACATATCGAGATTTTCATCAAATATCACAGGTTTTTTTATTAAGGCAACACATTAATATAAGAAATTGTATTTTCCTACATAATATAATACAAAACCATCAACCAACCTATCTATTTGAAAGATTAAGTTTCCCCAGCTCAACTCGAACAAAAACAGTGAATATTCCTTATTTTAACTTTTTAAATAGCAAACGCCTATTCTTTGTTCACGCTATCAGATTATGGAATTCACTTCCAATGCCTGTACGCACTTGCATAGCAACCTCTAAGTTCAAAAAAATTTGCATTCTTTTGTTAAAAGTAATCGATCGAACATCTTATTTAACTAAATTGTATTTTTATTCTCTTGCGATTGTAATCTGTATACTTTTTTATATTGTTATTTCAATTTTATGTCTATTAATTAATATATCTTCATATTGTTAGGGTACAAATGAAAAGAATGTAATTCTTAATGTACTCACTTCTATAGAAACTAATAATAATAATAAATGAAATACACAACTCTCTTCTTTGATGCCGAACTGCAAAGTGATAGAAACATGGATGGAAAAAACTACTGAATAATGAGAATCATATTATCAGTTGATCGAATCAGTTATCTTGTTAGAAATTAAGTTCATAACCAAAATGACTTCTTGCCCTTTTTACCAGTGAAAGACCCGATAGCCACAGCGAGGAAAAACGCATCAATTTAACGTTAAGCTCTTAAACATGGTAAAAATGGTTTAATATTTTACACACTTTTAGCACAAAAAAATTGAAAAAAAATATTTCAGGGATACATTACGCACTTTTTACTTTTGTTTTCGATAAATAATATATTCAACTATGATATACAATTTAAATTTAATTGGAATGTTTCCCTAATCAAAAAGTACCGCTATTTTACAAATTTTTTAGTATTCTTATCATAAAACGCTTATTTTTTTTTATTTTTCGGTCAATTTTCTTACAAAGTATAGCTGACAAAAGTGCCGTTATAATGAATATACCTTCTTAAACAAACTCTATGCAAAACATCTAGCAACAATTCATTTTTTAAATATTTTCAAAACAATTTTAACTGAAATGTCAAGTTTGATGTCGATTGGTACAGTGATGGAGCCACTGACTGAGAAAACGTTTTTTGATTCATGTGAGGAATTTTTTCAACTAATAGGAACAGTTATTTTCAAAAAAATTGGTTTTCTTTTGAAAAAATGACTTCTCGCCGCTTTTCCTTAGGCCAGACCACATAGTGCGTCGCCCCAATGTCTTAGCTTTGAATATGCCTGTGATGGAAGGATGTGCTTTCCTTGCTTACGTGGTTCCCATTTTTTACCGGATTTGTTCCATGTGAAATAACGTGGAACATCAGTATATATCAATGTTTTTGCGAATTGGCCAAAAATATTAGGTTTTTGACACGATGTAAAAAATTCAGTTAGTGTCGTTTTTGGAGCCTCAAGCGCTCTTTGGATAACATTTTCTTCAGTGAAGTATACTCGTTGACCGTTTTCTAGATGTATTGCTAGATACTGAACAGAAGGATCTCTTTCGTGTATGGGAAAGCTAAGAATATGCCAAATAGCAAATGGAGCTAATAAATAGTAGCTTATATGAAACGTTTGGAAGTATGATATAACGTCATCTATTGAATCTTACTCAATCCAGTCAACAGATGTCGCCATCTGTTTGAATAGTTTGGAGCTATTAAATAGTAGCTTATATCTTTGTATATTAAAACAATAGTAACATCACGGAGGGGAAATCGATGGTATCGCCCCCTGTCGTCACCATTAAACGTACTACCTTCTCAATCGGAAAAAGTTAATCGTAGAACCCTGTTGTTTTGCATTTGGCGTATCATGACATTGTTTGAAAATCATTTAAGCACATTAAATTATTTTTGAAAATACTATTCACAACCATTAAAGCATCCTTAAAAATACCATCCACATAACTAAGTGAACAACCAGCGTAAAATTTTCAGAACCGTTAAAACCTTTAATGGAGACGTTGGTGGCGCTGCCATCGATTTCCCCTCCGTGATGTTACTATAGGTTTAATATACAAAGATATAGCGTCATCTATTGAATCTTACTCAATCCAGTCAACAGATGTCGCCATCTGTTAGAATAGTTTGGAACTAGCAGATAAATAATTGAGACTGTCAAATAATAGTCAAATAATTTGCAATAAAATAATATTGCGATCATAAATTGAGATGTAAGCTTTCCTATCTTTTAAGTTGGATCAAACTGCACACGTTGTACAAATTTGATTAAAATCGGTTAAGTAGTTTAGGAGTCCATCGCAGACAAACATTGTGACACGTAATTTATATATATTACCGTTCTACTCTTTCAGTCCCATTTGTGGCCTCCTCCGGTGTACCCCAAGGTAGCCCTCTTGGACCCTCATCCTTGCCATTAAAGATGTCGAAAAGATCATCCAATATTCTTCTATCTCACTTTACGCAGATAATGCAAAATTTTTCAAAGTTATCTCCTCTGATCGGGATTCTCTCCTGCTGCAATGCGACCTCGATTCACTCGTCACTTGGTGTAGTAATAATCTCCTTAAATTAAACATTGCCAAATGCGAGTCAATAACTTTTTCTCGAAAAAGTAAAAACCTTCCCCCAGATCCTATCATCTTCAGAACCTTCCCATAAACCGTGCGCAGCTTATTCGTGACTTAGGTGTTCTCTGTGAAGGCAAATTAAATTTTCGTTCTCATATTGACGAAGTCATATCAAGAGCTAATTCTGCCCTTGATTTTATTAAGAGAAGAGTTCCGCAACCCCCTTATCACCAAATCCCTCTATATCGTATATGTTCGTCCTCTTCTAGAGAATGCATCACAGGTGTTGGCTCCATATCAAGTGGTTCACATCTCAAGGATCGAAAGCGTTCTACGTCGTTTTCTACTCTTCGCTCTTCGGGATCTCTACGACGCTAGAAACTCTCTCATCCTGCCTCCTTATCGTTATCGTCTTTCAATTATTAATCTCCACTCCCTACAAGTCCGAAGGGATGTGTTTGACATTATCTTCATTCACCGTCTTCTTACTGGTAGCACTGACTGTTCCCCACTTTTAGACCTTATTTCCTTCAACACTAATCCTTGAAATGTAAGATGGTCCCGCCTTTTTTTGTTCCTGCTCATCGTACATCCTATGGTCTCAACGAACCTTTAACATTTCATGCTACATAAGATTAATTCTGTCCCTTTTCTTTTCGACCTCAATCTTCCAAGTCCCTATCTAATAGTCCTCCTTTTAAACAGATTGTCATCCATGATCCATATAGTTTAATTAAGTTTTTTTTCTTCTTCTTTAGTTTTAATTAGTTTAAGTTTAGTATTGTTTAAGTACTTTTAAGCTGGTAGTAAGCTAATAAATGGGACATAAGCCCCACCAAAATTAAAAATTAAATTAAAATTAAAAGATTGTAAGACTTAAAACCCTCAATTCTAGTAGGCGCATTGATGAAATACTATTTATAAAAGACGTATTGAGCTACCGAATTTATTAGCCCCTTCTTATTATCCATGATACCAATCAAAGCTCCAATGAGAGTATTAAGAGATAGACCTTTTCTATTCCAAACAGGGCATAGAACAAACTATGGCTGTAATGAACCGATTGCAAGATCTATTAAATCTTTTAATGATTTTTTTCAATTTATAAATTTCCATATTTCAATGGGTCAGTTAAAAACCATATATTGTTCAATATATCTTTAATAATAATAGATAATTAAAGTTATCACGGTCAGGCATTGACCCAACCACAAAAAAGTGCAAATCGTTCCCACCGCGAAATTGGAGGCGAGCTAATGCATGGGAATTGCATTTAGCTTACTTAACATTATTGTATGCATATCATGATAGGTTTCTTGAAAGCAGAGTGCAACTACCTAGGGCACTTCTTATTGTACCGTCAACTGATAATAAACTCGTTTCTTTTCATTTAAAACCGAACCTGTGGTTGGTTCGTAGTTATTTTTTTATCTTACAAGGATCGGATCGGAGATCCTTTTCTGGCGCCCGAGCAGGGACCTCACTGCCAAAATTAAAACTTAAGGCTAGGTGGACATTTTTAGCGAACTCAGAACTCATGTAAAAGTGTTTGCTTGTATTAGTAAGTCATTTTATTCTCTTAAAAGTAATCCCTCTTGCCATCGTCGCGTGTGATTTCAAATTCTCCCTCTTTTCTCTCTCTCTTTGGTCTCGGCAACAGCCAGAAACCAGAAACTAGAAAAGAATTACGCACTTGCATCAGCAGAACAAAGGGGTGACAATTATACGAGCATGCGCTGTGGAAGTAGGCTTATAAAAAAAAAACAGATATCATAAGGTACACTGACGAAGATATATATATGTACACAATATGTCCGAATGAACATTTTTTACGATTTCTTGTTTTTGGATGGGTTGAGAATAGAAATATTGTGTCAAGTCAGGAAAGTAAGAAAACCGGTTACTTTTTTTTGTCAGTTTGCTTGCTGAGATAAATACAGATACATAATTACAAATAATGAAGATGTAGGGTCGATATTTCTTATCTGGTGTTTTTGCGGATGTGGAAAACATGATATTTGTGTGATTTGAATGTAGGTCAGTTTCTTGGGTTAGTTTGATCAGCAAAATTAATGAAAAAGGGCATAACTTGTGAGGTAGGAACTTAGATAATACTCATTTTTTATTTTTTTTTTATTTTTATTATTTAGTTTTTTTTTTTTTTTTTTATTATTTAATTTTTATTTATTTTTTTTTATTTTTTTTTACCAATAACTTGTATCCATTTTAATTTCATTTGCAAGAAGATATATTTTAAGAAAATAAAGGAATGGATGTTTTTTGAAAACTGCAATCGAAGAACAAAAAATTCCCTAGACAAATTCAAAATTTTTCAAGTTAAATTTGATTTAAAAAATTTTCCGTTACAATTGAGGATTTCCATAGCCAAGCAAATTGAGATTAAAAGAAGTCATCTTATGAAACGGCCTGTTTTTTGTGGGAGTTCTTAGGATTTTTTTTTCAATGACCAGTAAATAGATAGAACTTTAAATTTACTATAATTTACTAACATATATGGGTGATTCTTATATAACTGTGATTTTTTATGTCTAGTACTGTATTTATTGTTTGGCATGTTTTTTTTTTTTATTAAAAAATAGTAATTATGATGAATTTGGAAGTATTTTACTGCCGACAATGTATATTGAAGCATAAGTATTGATGGATCACGAATAATTTGCTAAATTATATCCAAAATGTCAGTACCGTGGCATGTCTGAATCTCGTTTTTCGAACTAAATACATAAATTTCTATAAATAGTCGTATTATAATCTAAAGTTATGCTTTTATAACTAAAACTTATTGTACATTTCATCAAATTATGCTACAGTTGCATCCCAATATTGACTAGTAGAAAGGAATAATGGTCATTGCTTCATGTACTGGAATTTTCTTCAATTTTTAAATTAAAATATTTCCCGCTTAAGCGCCATCTTTTATTCAGTTTCTGTCGCTCGCTCTAGTCGCATTCTGAAGAATGACTATTTGTGTACAATTCATAGCTGTGTGTTGTTTTTAGACTCGATGTTAAAACAGAAATAATTTGTTGTGTTTTTTAAGAGGTATGTCATAAAATTACCGGTCAGTACCATGGTATTGAAATACAATACAATGTTTTGGTAAATTATACTGAATAATTTTTTAAAAATTAATCGAATTAAAGAATTAATCAAAATTATTCGGCCAATCATTTAAATTACGTGTGAGAATTAAGTTAGGTTGATTATACATCCACGGCACAGACATTTGTCAGTACCGTGGATGTCAGTACCATGGTAAACAAAGCAAATAATATTTAAATGAATATTTCCTTGATGTTTTAATTTATTATCATGTTAAATTGATCTAGTGTTATAAAATTTAAATTTTTATTTGTTAAAAAGTTCAATATATTTCAATATTTAACTGATCTTAAACTTTGTTTTATTCTAAGACTATTATAGAAGTTGTTATCTTAATTCTACTGTTAATAAATTTTAAATATTGTTAAAATCAAAAAAGAAAATACCGTAAATCTGTCTGTATAATTATCAAAATCCTATAATTTATCATTTGTTTCACTATTTTAAGAGATCTAGCCAAATATTCTGAGTATTTCATTTTGATGTCAGCACCGTGGTAGTGAAATTTCTAATTTTTGTTCTAGCTTCCTTTCTATGGCAGTTGTAGCAGAGCTACGTTACAGGCTTAATTTTGAGCATAATAAAAGACCAATAACACCCAGATCACAATTTTTAAAGCATTTTTGATTTCAAAAAATTTTGAGATGTAAAAATCACAGCTATATAAGAATCTTCCATATATCGACTGATAAATATAAATTTTAAACTAAAAATATTAGGTAGAATATGAGTTATAGTTCTCTGAATACCCCGCTTCAAAAAATGAACTTGCACTTCCTCCACGATTCCAACTGGATTGTCGAAAACAAAAAAAAAAGTTATCGTCGTTTTCATCTGCAATCCTAAATGCATGGCATGAATATTATGAAATGAATATATACAAAATTGGACTTTTGGTAAATATTTGAAAAAATAGTTACGAATTTGCGTTGGTTTTTTTGGTTTTTGTTAAAAAAAAGTCGTAAATTTGAGAATATTTGGTTAATAGTAGTTATATGCGCACATAGTAGATTTGCTGAGTGTGCGTTTCAAATTTCAAGTCATTCGGTAAACAAGCTTTTGAGATAGTATAGAGGAAATATCTGTAACTTTGCGAAAAATGAGCCAATCAGGACGTTTTTTTTAAATTTTCGTTTTTAAACACACTTTTAGGATATAAAATCAAAAAAAAATTTTAAGTTATATTTCTATAAGATTTTCAAGTTTTGACTTTAAAATGTTGATTTCCCAAAAACACGTAGCGATCGATTTTTTGGTAGAGGGGTTCAATACAATCATTTTTTACTGAGGGAGAGGGGGTTTATCTCTCCCGGTTTAGGCGGTAGGGGCAATTTTATAAAAATTGACTTCAAAAAAATATGGTAAAAGAACTGGAACATTTACAGATACAAATTATACTTCTTATGAAAGCCAGAAATCTGAACTTTATAATAAAGTTACAGATATTTAAAAAAAAGAACGATTTTTATCAAAAATTGATATCTCAAAAACGGCTCGGCAAAAAAAATTTAAAAAAATCATGGTGGTTTTTTTCAATGGGTACTATGACATAAGAAATTTTAAAAAAATCGGAGATGCAAAGGTCGAACGTTGTCCGATTTGGCGTGGAATGCCCCATATATGTATATGCATAGATAATAATAAATAAAGTCTTTCTCATCACTACAGAATTTAAAACTTCATATCATATACTTGGCCTATCAACACCACCTCCTTGGGTACGTACTTGTTTTTCTCAAAAAAAAAAAGAAAGAATTCTCAAATACAAAAAAAAGTTCTTTCTTTATCAGAAGTAAAGAAGACACTTGTTTGCAATTAAATGCCCATAAACCTCCGGATATGTATTTTCATAGATATACACAAGTACCTACCCACACTTATTAACCCTCAGCTTGCCTTCCCACATGCACAATATGAAACAAAAATAAAATAAATAAAATATATAAATACAAACCAATAACCAAAGAATAGTAGGTACAACCAACAACTTTGAAACAAAGTTAAAAAAATTATTTCGCATAAACCTTACCCAAACGCATATCTTATTCCAAATAAGTTGAATTCAATATGCCTATGTAAGTTATTGACCTATACCTACATACATTTTCATGCCAACCGCGTTATGTCATCAACAAAACAATAGAAGTTCTCAAACACAAAATAACTACCTAGTCAAATACAAAATTTTTAGCTGAAGAAAAAATGAAACACACTCTCATCAAGTTGCGTATACTTGACCAAGGAAATCCATTCTATTAGTGCAGTGGTGCTATTTTCTCACCCATTTTTCCCTTTGTGCGTTTGCCTATGTCCGTTTCTTTCAATCCTTCGTCATTTCAAATTTTTTTTTTACAATGCAAGCTACTGCTACCAGCAAAAAAAAAAAAAAAACAACAGGCACACAGTTTGTAATGACAATGAGAAATGGATAGCACAAAAGATCACAAAATAAGGTCATAGGTATAGAATATAGATGATATGTATGAGGGAATGCATAACGCATAAGATCATCTGAGCGATACTCCTTTTCCAAATCAGAGAGAACAGACCAAAAAAAGAGAAAACGGCGCTAAAATTGGTGGCGGATTTGCTTAGAACTGAAATGCATATGTATATGTTTTTAAGCAAGTTTTTCTAGTAAAAAACCCAAAGTAGACAGTTTTTCTAGAATTAATATTTCAAATTCTGTGACCACAATAGTATATTTTTTTATTGAAACTAATTAAGATTATATCAAAGAAAAATACCAACAAAAAATTGAGGTTCTTTTGGCTTCTCGTTCCTCAGAAATCGTTTGCAAATATGACTTTATTAAAATTGAATTTTAGCGGTTTGGAGAAAAAAATTTTGATTTTGGGCTCGGAGGTTAGTTCAGGAGCTTTATTACCTTCAAAAAAATGTATATATATATGTACTTGAGAACACCCACGCCTTGCCCCATTCTTTATAAGCTAAAAAAAGGCAGTTTCACCAACTTCTCATCATAACACCTGTTTCAAAACACTTAAAACTATTACCAATGATTTTATACGATGCACCAGATATCTATCTACTATTTCCTTTTTATTTCATAAAAAAATATTAATAAACGGCAAAGTTATTAATATAAGAGTATGCTGAAAACCGAAAAATTACAACAAATTGAGGAAGGTTTTTTTCATATAAGGAGACAAAATTTGAAAAAAAAACGCTCGGAGGTTAGTTGCATATATATTTTCTAGTTATAAAACGAAAAAGAAAAAAATAAAAAGTTCATAAATACGGATGCCCCGACCAAAATAGTGAACAAATCGAAATTTTCAATAAAAAAAACAGCTTCCGGTCCCTATTAAAACCGTTAGGGAATAACTTTCAGCATTTGAATGATACACAAATGTTTGTGTGTTTATCATCTTTACAATACATTTTGTTTCATCAAATTATCAAGAAAATTGCAAAAGTTATGAAGCAATAAGTCAACGCACCTTTCAAATTTTAACGAAAAATGCAAGGGACACCTATCCTTAAAGTTACTTAGTGAAGTAGTGTAATCGAATTAAACAATTCAACAAAAGTTATACGAGATACAAAACGGTGAAACGAAAAAGATACACATAAAAAAGAAATTTTTTATTTTATTCTATGAGCCTGAGTAAGAGCGAATATCTGTGAAACGAACAAGATACAAAAAAGGAAATATTTTTTCTCATCCTTTAAAACAGAGTTAAAAGTGATACGGGGTACAAATATCTGTAAAACGAAAAATATACACAAAAGAATTATCTATTATAATAGAATATTATTAGAAAAAAGACACCTTAAGTGCCATTCTAAAAATATTCGAAACACGAATCTGTGGAGCTTTCCACAACTGTGTCAGTGTAAAAGTAAGTAAGTAAAATTCTGCGAAGGGAAAGGGAAGATATCAATCTTCTTCTGTAAAAGGAAAATTCTTGTGTTGTAAATAAATCCCTCTTCTTTGGAATCACTCTTTAACTTACTCTTTAACACGATGGAAGAACTAAAGGTATCCGTTACCAATCTTACGGGGGCTATGAACTCTATCCTCGACCAACTGAGGGGATTTGAAACTCGTGTTGTTCAGCTAGAGCTGAAGAAGTCATTAACTCAATATTAGGGCATTGCCAGTTAGGTTCTATTAACGACAAATTAAAATCAGCTGAGGGAAGTAGAACCAGTGGGGCTAACAATATTCAGTCTCCCTTGGTTGTTGAGCCACTTCGAGGGCCAAGCAATGAAAATGAGCTTAAAGAAATCTCTAAGCTCCCGGATCCTGTTAGAGAAATCCAAGTATTTGATGGGAACCCAGTTCAGTACATCTCATGGATGCACTGTGTAGAAACCGTACTGAAATATTATGAGATAGTTCACTCCAAACCAATATACAGGGCGATCCTTCAGCATATTCGGCAAAAAATACGTGGGAAGGTTAACTCCACCCTCGTATCTTATAACATCTTTGATAACAACTAGGCGGATATTAAAAGAGTACTGTCCCTCCACTACGCAGACAAGAGAGATATACGAACGCTTGAGCATCAACTCAACCAGTTAAAACAGGGTAGTTTGAGTGTTGATGATTTCTACGCCAACGTTAATCACCAATTCTCTTTGATAAATTAATAAGATCCGCACGGAAACTTATTCTTCAGAGACTGCTGATGCTCTCGTGGGAGCGTACCGGGACAGGGTTCTGGACGTATTCGTCAGGGGTCTGAGCGGTGACCTATCGCGGCTTCTAATGGTTCAGAAACCGAAATCTCTCCCTGAAGCATATACTGCTTGCCTAGATATGCAAAATATAAATTTGCGAAACAGTTCGGTGCATGTACAGGCACCAAATATAATTTCTGCGCCTGTTTCCTATGACTTTGGAGCAAGTAGCAAACCTCCTCTACCAGCTAGAAATCCGAACAGATATACGAATAAATTTTCTAATGGTAAGGGTGGATCCATGCAATCTAGGCAATGGCAAAATAGTCGGGGTCCTGGCTATAACAATACATGGGGTCCTAGCTATAATTCTAAGCAGTACCAACACCCAACAGGATCGAAACCCCCAATCAAAATTGAGTTGGGGTCTGAGCAGACTAAAAATGTTAATTATGTGAACAGACCCAACAACCCATTTAAACGGGAAGCGGGTTCCGATAACTACTATGGGAAGAAACAACGTCTTAACCATATGGTTGCGGTCGCACCTGAAATTGAGGAAGAACCAAACCATACGAATAATTCAACAACCTCCGCTGAAGAAAATTTTATGACAGATGCCTCGTTTCCAGCGTACCATATATAGAATATGGTACGCGGGACGGAAAAATTCTTCATTTCCTTGTGGATACCGGTGCGAACAAAAATTTTATTAGGTCGAACTTGGTACCCGTACCACATCCTGATGAAAACCCCTTTCATATTAGTAGTCGAGCGGGAAAGGTCTTGATAAAAAGCAAGATCTCCGGTAAATTCTTTGCATTTGTAGGCTGTGATTTGGAAATAACCTTTTTTATACTTCCAAGTCTTCGACGAAATAGTCGGTGACGACACTCTTATAGACCTCCGCGCAATTATAGATAGGGATAAAAATGAATTAATTATTAATTCAAAAGTAAAAATCCCTTTTAGAAACAAAACTTCAGAAGTGGTCAATAACTTGACCATACTTAACAAAAATATCCCCGAATCATCAATCATCAAGACTTGAATCTATATGTACAAAGTTTGAAGGACTTTTCGGCCCAGTTAATAACGAAAAGATAAAAACAAGCAACCAATCTACACTAAGAGCTATCCCTATAGATATACACCATAGAGAAGAGGTGGAGAAGCAGGTGAGCGAACTTTTAATGGAAGGAATTATTAGACCCTCAAAAAGTCCCTATAATTCCCCCATTTGGGTTGTGCCGAAGAAGGACAAACCAAATGGGGAAAAACAATACAGAATGGTGATAGACTTCAAACGTCTTAACACCGTCACCATTTCGGACACCTATCCCATTCCCGACATAAACAATACACTTGCCAACCTTGGCGATGCTAAGTACTTCACCACCTTGGACCTCACCTCAGGATTCCACCAGATTGCTATGCTCGAAAGAGATATCCCCAAAACGGCATTCTCTACGATGAATGGCAAGTTTGAGTTTCTAAGGCTACCCTTCGGGCTGAAAAATGCCCCAGCCATATTCCAACGGATGATAGACGACATGCTTAAGGACGTCTACATTGACGATATCATAATTTACAGCAAGACAGAAGAAGACCATCTAAAAGATATCGAGACGATTTTCTTAAAACTCCACGAAGCAGGTCTTAAGGTTAACCTCGAAAAGACCCACTTTTTAGACACTAGCGTTGAATTCCTGGGATTTTTGGTAACCTCAGACGGCATCCTCCCTAACCCAGGTAAGGTAAGGGCTATCGAAGCCATTATTCCATCGAATACGTTGAAAGAACTGAAGAGTTTTCTAAGCCTTACGTCTTACTACAGACGATTTATTCAAGACTACGCCAAAATTGCGAAACCTTTAACGAATATGACTCGTGGTGAGTTTTCGCAAGTGAGAGCTAACCAATCCAAGAAAGTTGCCATTAAACTTAGTGATGAAGGATTAAGAGCCTTCCAAACATTAAAAGAACTTCTCACATCAGCAGTAGTGTTAGCCTTTCCTGATTTTGACAAACCTTTTAATTTGACGACAGACGCCTCCGACTATGCTATTGGTGCCGTACTATCCCAGGGTGAACCCGGCAAGGATAGACCAATATCATTTATCTCTCATTCACTAAATAAAACAGAAGAGGGCTATGCAACTAATGAGAAGGAACAACGTGCCATAGTTTGGGCACTTGACAATTTGAGAAATTTCCTATACGGAGATAAGAAGATCAGGATATACACTGATCATCAACCCTTGACTTACACCCTTAGCAACAGAAACTATAACGCAAAGCTCAAACATTGGAAGGCCAGAATGGAGGAGTACAGCTACGAGTTGATTTACACACCTGGTAAATCAAACTTTGTGGCTGATGCTCTCTCGAGGCTTCCAACGCAAGTCAACAACCTTTCAAGTTCAAGCTCCTCTTCCTCTCGAACAGATACAGCTAACACACAGACAAATATGGAAACGGCATTCGAGGGACAAAGTGACATAACAGACAACATAGTGACAGCAACTGCTGATGAAGGATTGCGTGAACTATCTCTCTCTGAAACCGAAGAATAGCGTACCATGCATAGTGCTAATCAGGATAGTACAGATCTAATACCGCATGTTGAAGTTCCACTTTATGTTTTTAGAAACCAACTAGTTTTTAAAACCGCCCACTTTGACATGTGCTGCCATGAGGAACCACATCCCGGGTTCCATTGCTATTATATTTCTTCTAAGGAATTAGATCAAATAAGATTAAGGAAGGTGTTGAGAGAAAACCTTAACCCAAACGTTATAAATGGCATAAAAACTCCCGAGGAATACATCTGGATGCTACAAAACGTATAATTATCTAGAAAATTTCGAAAAATACAAAATAAGGGTAACACAAAGATTAGTTGAGGATGTTGCCAACGAGGAACGAAAGTTTTCTATAATTGAAAACGAGCATCGAAGGGCTCACCGAGCACCAAGAGAAAACAAGGAACAGATCCTCGAAAACTATTATTTTCCGCCAATCATATGGCTAATGTAAGGAAGTACGCTGCTTCTTGTGATGTATGCAAACGTAATAAATATGATAGACATCCTAACAACCCCGAACTGCAAGAAACACCCGTTCCAAGATATCCATGTGAGATAATTCATATGGATATAATGGAAATTCAGGACGTAAAATTTATTACGGTTGTAGACAAGTTTTCAAAATTTTCAAAATTTGTTCACCTGAAGGATAGATCCGCAATTAGTATTAGGTCAAAGATCATAAAAGTAGTACACTTCTTTACAGCTCCTCTCACTCTTGTCACGGACAATGAGAAGGGGTTCCTTAGTCTTATTGTCCTTAATTTAATAAAGAACCTTGGAATAGAATTATATCTCACCCCATCATATAGAAGTGAAGTCAACGGCCAAATAGAACGAGTACACTCCACGATTCTAGAAATATACAGATGCCTCAGAGAAAAATATTAAGATCTAAGCGTCAAAGAACTCGTGTACGTGGCTATCAAGGGCATTAAAATAAAATAAAAATAAGCCCTTATATAGGAAAGAAGTCGTAGCCAAAGATAACAGGGTCACTATTACAACATTGAGTGGCAAAAAGATCCATAAAGCCCACCTCAAAAATATTAAATAACTCACACAAAAAATATTTTCATATTTAAAAAAAAAAAATTTAAAAAAGGGGGCAATGGGACCAAATGGGTCCGAATATTACAAATATGTATAAAAAAATGTTTTGGATTGATCTCTCAAGAAACTAGGGACCGGTTCACTTAAAAAACTACTTAAACGTAGTTGCGGTGGTGTTGGACTTCGTACCCTAGAAGGTTCCTTGTACTCTAAATCTTGTGGCCAAAACGGACTAATACGAACCTTCCGATCCGCAGTGAATACCCCGAAAATTTAATGGAGAGTATTAATAAACAAATGTGTAAAAAGAATGAGTTGAATACTGAAAGTAAAAATAATTTTTTTTCAAAAAATAACAGAAACAAAAAATATAAGATGACATGAAATAAAAAAAAAACTTAAAATGTTTATAAGAACTTGTTAACAATAACTATTATTAAGGAAAATTGTAATTTTACCAAGTAATAAAATTTTGCATATATTACAGATTAATTACTTATTTCAATCCCATGCAGACCCTGCATATTTTCGCTTACAATTCACCGGTGGTTACGATAAAAGAAGGAAACGCTTGGATTTCAAATGGGTACTTCAAGTTGGTACACGTAATTGACTTAGCTGAATATGACGTAATACTAAGAGATTCAGAACAATTGATGGTCAGGTACATCAAAAATGTGGAAAGCAGGTCTATCATAGGCTATCATTTAGGTCAAATTAAGACTCGCCTTGCTGAATTGAAGGATACAAGGGCAAGAAAGACTAGGTCGATAAACTGGAGAGGCACCGCCTGGAAGTGGATAGGCGGTTCTCCTGACGCAACGGACTGGGACAACATTTTAGGAAGACAGACTGACATCGAAAAAAACAACAATCGACAATACTTAGTTAACAAAAAACTTTTCGACGCGACTCAAGAGGTTGCTGACAAACTAAATAAAGCAATAGAAGGTTATAACAATTTCATACAGAAAGGGGAAACCGACAAGATTAGTCAGGACTTACTCAACAAGGTATTTATTTTAAAATAGGGAATAAACGAAATAATAAGAGTTTGCCAAATGGCCAAAAATGGTATCGTGAATAGTAATCTATTGGATTCAGAGGAAATCAATACTATCATTAACGAACTCGAGACGTTGCCTTACCAGAATGTAATAGAAGCAGTCGAATACGGACAACCCTCGATCTATTGCAACGGGACATTGATGCTCTATATATTGCCCTTACCTTAAATTGACCCTAAACCCTTTCAATTGGTGACAGCTCGAGCGGCTATTGAGGAATCGCGACAAATTAACTTAGAAAACGGACATTGTTTATACATTGGAAATAGCTCTGTGTGTCGAGATAGTGACTTGAAAAAGATAAAACAAGACTCATGCATACCTAGGGTACTTAAGGCCGGTGATGCTCTTTGTGACTATAAGACTAACACTGACGACATAATTGAACTAATCAGCGAGAACACGATATTTTTATCGAACTTTAATGGAACCATATTAAATAAAAATGTATCTTTTCCTTTGGAAGGTACCTTACACAAATGGCTAATGAAACTGTGCAAATCAAGGACAAAACGTATCGCAGCAAGGCAGCTACCATCCCGCAAGCACTACCACCCGCGCTGACCAACGTTACCAGCAAAAGGACGATTCCCAATTTGGAACTTGTGCATCGCCTCAGTGCCGAGAATATTGAGCTAACCAACACCTTACATAAAAACCTTAATCAATGAATAACTATATATAGAAGTGACACCGGAGAAAATCGCCACAAGGAGTTCTTATGTCGCTAGTGTCGTCGGAGTCGGAGCTAGTTAATTCACCAACCTTTTTTCAAATTTAGTCCCAAAGGATATTTTTTATTATTGTTTATTACTGTTTCGTTGGTTACCGATGAGGTTGTTAAGATTAAAAATGGTTTTAAAGTGATGATAAGAACTGAGTCATTGAATAATTACATTGAATAAATGCAATCATTCAATGACTGAGTTTATGAATTTGTATATAAGAAGTGTCTAGTTAAGTAGATTATTTCTTTTTTCCGGTGATGTGAAGTTGTATACCGTCATACCCAACTTTTAAAAGTAATTTGTTGGGTAGATTGGTAGATATGTAATTATGTAGTTTATATATGTATATGGGTACTTCATGTAAATACGGTTCCCTAAGTTTGAAAGTTCTCATTAAAAAAGGTCGTAAATGTTCAATTATTTATTAATAAAAATCAAGTCAACAAAAACTACCTTGACACAGTTTTTTACTATCACAGATTATGTACATATAATTTAGAGATTGTTGTCGCTTCTCAATACCATTTTCAGAAATAAATCCCTTAAGGGACATATTTTAAAACCTAAACTGCCAAATTACCCTTATTTCAAAATAGTTTGTGTATGAAATAAGCAAAGCAGAGACAAAAACATAAGCAATACTAAATAGTAACTATTGCTAGGTAACAATCTTCTTATGCCGAGTTTGAGATAGTTGTTCAATTCGGGTGTCAGCTTCTATATATATGTAGTTATTCAATGCCTTTGTAGCAGGTATATCAAAAAAAGAAAACTCAAATTTAAATTTATTCTTTGCATTTACATCAGAAGAACGTCTCTCGGCAAGTACTTTATTAAGACTGACTCGATGTTACAGCAATGTTATAAAAAGAAGAGAAGAGAAGCATATTCTAATACTAATCGATTTGTTACAGTAATATAATACAGTAAGCTAAGTTTATCAAAGATCGTGCGATACTTCTGTTATTTAAGAGAAATCTTAAATGAGTACATACATTCATACATAAGAATATGTGTTTTAAGAAGAAACACTAAAAGCTTTTATTTGACATTTATGTGATTGCATGAGATCGTAGATGGGTTGCCAGGTTTATTATTAATTGGATCATTATATGAGGTGGAATCTCTTACAGCTCGATCATCCTGACATATAAATCGTCCTCGATTTACGATTCCATGCAATTGCATTAACGTTTACATAGTTTGAACATTTTGAGATACACATTACGTGTAGTAAAATTGTTTTTGTATCATTTAACATTTAAAATAAAATAATCGAGTACATCATTATACAGATTGATGTCTTTCTTTGAATTTTACCCTTCATTCGAGATATATTATAAAATTACAGAAAGATTATAACTTAAGACAGAATTTATCATTTACATAAAAATAAATTAACGAAATTAAATATTGACTCATGCAAAACAGGAACATACTTATGTTTGAACGTAAGGCTTCATGTTTTCGGGGCAACATACCCCTTCATACGGAACGCGAGCTATTTGAATGTTTTCAAGGTCTTTTATGAGATAACGATCATTTGGTAATACTTTTTTAATCTCATATGGACCTTTATATTTGGCAATGAATTTTTTGTTTAGCCCAGGAGTATTAACAACGTTTTTAATCAAAACATAATCACCGACTTTATATTGCCAAGGTTTTTTGTGGCGCTTGTCAAAATTAATTTTGTTTCGGTTTTGACTTTCAACAGTTTTTTCGTTTGCTATTTTTCTAAGCTCTTCTAAGTTTCTAGGTTCTTTTACTAATACATTTTCATCTAAGTATTCTTTTAGGCTATCGATGATTTCACCTTTTTGGTGAACACCAAAGAGCAACATACTTGGACAAACACCTATGCTTTTATTTATTGTGTTGTTCAGAGCAAACTCTACTTTTTGCAAGAATTTCAACCAGTTACCTGAATCATCCTGACTTTCTTTCGACAACATAGGTGTAAGACACCTATTTATACGTTCAACCTGCCCGTTGGATTGGGGTGAGCTCGTGGCCACCTTAATGTGTTGAATATTAAATTTTTGACAAAAATCAGAAAAGTCACCTGAAGTAAAGCAAGTACCCCTGTCTGAAATGATGCGGGCTGGCTTACTGTAAGATGCAAAGTAAGATGCAAGACACTGGATTGCTTCTTTAGTAGTGGTGTTTTTGACTGCGTAAAGTTTAGTATATTTTAAAAATCCATCTACTATAACAAGAATATGTCTCTTGTTATTCGTAGCTGAGGGTGGCAGTGGACCATAATGGTCGATGTGGAGAGTTTCGAATGGCTTGTCGCCCTTAGGAATATTGTGTAAGACCGCTTCTTTTTTTCCGTAAGGTGGAGAGAAATGCAAACATTTCAAGCAACTGCTAATGAATTGCTTGATTTTGTGTTTCATATTAGGAAACCAATATGATTTCTTTAAAAAGTCGAAACATTTTTCAACACCAAGGTGACACAAACCTTCATGGTGTGTCTGAATCACATTTCTTTCCATTGAAGCAGGAACATAAAAGAGTATTTGCTTGTTAATTTTTCGGTAGACTAAGCCGTTTATGAGTTCGTAACTAGGGCTCTCCCTTTTTTCAAGCATCTCGACTAATCTTCTTATAGCTGGGTCTTTTTGCTGCGATGCAGCAAGAGCATGCTCAAAAGTCTCAGGCTCAACGATTAAAATGTTGTGACACCGGCTTAAGGCATCGACGTGACCCATTCTTTTACTGTCTCGATGTTCAATGACATAATCGAAGTCCTGGAGCTCCAAAGCCCAACGCGAGATTCTAGGATTTAGGGTTTTTTTATTTAGGGTTTGAGTCAATGACCTGCAGTCAGTGACTATTTTAAACCGGATGCCTGTAACATAAACTCGAAATCTTCGCAGCGCATATATAATGGCAAGAGTTTCCAACTCATAAGAGTGGTATCTTGATTCCTGATCAGTGGATCTTTTGGAAAAGAAGAAAATGGGATGGAGCTTTTTGTCCTCTTGGCGCTGTAGCAGTACCGCACCAAAGCCTAGGCTGCTGGCGTCGCATTGAAGCTCTGTTTCGGCGGTGGGATTATATATGCTCAGAAGAGGAGCACTTAAAAGTGTTTGCTTCAATGTATTGAAAGCTTGTAACTGCTTTTCGCCAAACACAAACTTTGTGTCTTTTCTCATCAAATCGTTGAGAGGTTTTGCCAACAAAGAAAAATCTTTTATGAATTTTCTGAAATAAGAGCATAAGCCCAAGAACGAGTGTAATTTCTTTTCATTTGTAGGTACAGCAAAATCAGCTACAGATTTCAAGCCATCATGATTTGGACCTATTCCATCAGCAGAAACCTCATACCCCAAATACTTTATTTTCTCATACATGAAAATGCACTTGTCCAGACGTAACTGCAAGCTATATTCTGAAACTATATCTAAAACCTCTTTCAAAACCATAAAATGTTCTTCTTTTGTCTCTGTAGCGACAAGTAAATCGTCGATGTAAATTAAAAGTTTGCCAGAGACAATAAGATTTTTAAAGATTTTGTTTATGTAGCGCTGAAACACGGCGGGGGCGTTCTTAAGCCCAAATGGCATACGAAGGTATTCAAATTGCCCCATAGGGGTTACAAAAGATGTTAATTTTATCGAATTTTCGGCCATTTTCACATGATGAAAACCGCTTTTTAGATCAAGCAAAGAAAAGTATTTTTTGTTTCTCAAACGGTCAAGATGATCTTCTATTAACGGTAATGGAAAATTGTCTTTGACTGTGATTTTGTTTAAATGACGGTAATCAACACAAAGTCTAATTTCGCCTGACTTTTTTTTAGTCAATACAATCGGTGATGCAAACGGAGAGTTGCTTTCGCGAATGATATTATTTTTAAGCAAATCATCTAAAACTTTCTGCAATTCAATTTTATGTGCGTATGGAAGACGCCTAGGAACGCAATTGAAAAAACTGTTAGGACTAGTCAAAACTATTTCCATTTCATATCCGTTATCCAAATATTTCGCGTTAGTCATAATACTCCCGAAAACTAAACGTTCTAATTTTAACTTCTCATCAAAAGTCAACTTTTCATTAATTTTTAAGGAACAAGTTTCGTCGCGGTTGTTGCATAGGTCAATTTTTAAAATTTGTTCGTCAAAATTTATATCTTCAAAATCTTCGTTACAACTTTCATCATTAAATTCTATATGTTCACTGGACTCTTCAGCTAACTCGTAGTTATTAATAATACTTAAATTTTCTTGCTCTTTAAACTGAGCTCTTTCGTTTTCATTTGATTTACTATTAAAATTCTCAATCATTAACTTGATATTTGTTTTATGTAAAAAATCTCGACCTAATATAATTGGGTCGTTCATTGTTTTGTCACTTACAACGTAAACACATAAATTAACATAACTATCATAAAATTTTACTTTACATAATAAATTACCTAGTATAACCAGCTTGGAATTATTTATTCCAACAAAACTGCAAGGCGATGGCTGCGGCGACGTAATTAAAAATGGTGGCACGTATTGTTGTTGGATAAAGCTGATTGGACTCCCAGTATCTATCACCGACAAGATGTTCATAACGGCTCCAGAACAATCAGCCTCACGATTCACAGACGTAAGCTCATACTCCAAAACACCATGAAAATCGGACATCAATGTTGCAATCGGGGTTTCTTTTGGAATTTTTCCACTTTGAACGATGAGAACCGTAGAAGTTTGTGGGCAATTGGTGACGATATGCCCTTTTTGTCCACATCGAAAGCAAGAACCTTTTTCTCGGCGGGGCTTAGGACAGTTGTTCGACATGTGACCAGCTTCGTTACAGTTATAGCATCTGGCCTTATTTTCGACACGTGGAGAAGTTTTCGAATAATGTTCAGGCCTATTATAGCCTGACGTCGATGGTTGCGATTCGGACTTCATCTTCTCATATTTGCGTAAAATTCCCTTAAGCTCAGCGATGGTATTTGCGGTTAACATGAGCTGCTTGTTGAATAGGGAATCTGGAATTCCCTTAATGATGTACGCAATCACGTCTTGCTCATCAATCTCAGCAGAAGAAGCAATTTCCTGCATGGCCAACACGTACTGCTGGTAGTTTTCATCTCTACGTTTCTTTCGGCTGCGCAACGTATTGTGGACGTCTGTTGCGGTTGTGTGATGATGAAATTCAGACATCAAAGCAGCTTTGAGTTCTTGCCATGACCGAAACGTCCTTGACCGCAAAAATAATCTAGCCATACCTTTAAGAAGTCGTTTGAAGTAGATAAACGATTCCGACTCAGTTAGGTGATAAGTGACCACAGCGTCCTCGACGTTCTCAAGCCACTTCTTGATAGGGTAGTTATCATCGCCATTGAACGAAGGCAAGGAATCTTCGATGTCACGTGACGAGTGAAGAGCTCGAACATTCTGAGACTCACGGATAGGGCAGCTCATATTGAGTTCAGCCAAACGTCTTTCCAACGCAACGATTTCTTCCTTTTTCCTTACCAATTCGCGAAGCTTCTCTAGACGCTGTGACACAGCATCATCGTCATCTGCAGACTCATTGTCCCCACTAATCTCACCTTCCTCATCAACGTTAGGGAAAAAATTTTCAACCTGATGAGGCTCCATCAATTCAATGGCTTCATTTAAACGAGCCTTAAGCGAAGTCCTTGTACCGTGAGTAGCCAAATTCATCTCGGCTAATTTTTCTTTAAGTTTTTGCACTGTAGCGGTTTGCAAAAAACTCAAAGCACGTGCATTTACGTCCATAATTATAGTTAAAATGACCAAAACTAATTAAAAACAAGCGAATTTTCTAATGGCTAAACATGCAATTTTGACTTTGAACTAAATGTGAGGACTTTATCCCACTTCTGATAAGTTGTAGCAGGTATATCAAAAAAAGAAAACTCAAATTTAAATTTATTCTTTGCATTTACATCAGAAGAACGTCTCTCGGCAAGTACTTTATTAAGACTGACTCGATGTTACAGCAATGTTATAAAAAGAAGAGAAGAGAAGCATATTCTAATACTAATCGATTTGTTACAGTAATATAATACAGTAAGCTAAGTTTATCAAAGATCGTGCGATACTTCTGTTATTTAAGAGAAATCTTAAATGAGTACATACATTCATACATAAGAATATGTGTTTTAAGAAGAAACACTAAAAGCTTTTATTTGACATTTATGTGATTGCATGAGATCGTAGATGGGTTGCCAGGTTTATTATTAATTGGATCATTATATGAGGTGGAATCTCTTACACCTTAATTCTTCTATATTCACAGAAATCCTAATAATTATAGTGATTGTGGGTGTCATTTGCCTATTCTGGAGAAAGGTTTACGGGAAAGTCAACATGCCAGAACTTCGCCTATCCTTTCCAGCACCAAGACCAACTTCAAAAGCCAGTGACACCAGCGGAAGCGCAGGTCATTGCCCGTATTCAACAAGCGATCTGCGGGACGCAGATATTTAAGAGGGCGGCAGTTATCACGGTCAGGCATTGACCCAACCACAAAAAAGTGCATACTTTGCACACGCACCACAATCATCGGCGATCGTTCCCACCGGGAAATTGGAGGCGAGCTAATGCATGGGAACTGCACTTAGCTCACTTAACATTATTGTATGCATATCATGATAGGTTTCTTGAAAGCAAAGTGCAACTACCTAGGGCAATTCTTATTGTACCGTCAACTGATAATAAACTCGTTTTTACCCAATTGAAATATCTCCCTTTTCATTTAAAACCGGACCTGTGGTTGGTCCGTAGTTATTTTTTTATCTTATCTTTTCTTTAATAACTCACATCTTTTATAAACAAACATTTTTAGTTGTAAGAAATTTTTATTTTTAATTACCTACATTAAAAATAAAAATTTCTGTAAGCTAAATAAATATACTGTAAGCTAAGCTTGTTGATGAAATATAAATAAAGCCTCCCCACATAATTTTGGGTAAGGTATAAATGATATTTCCAAATTAAAATCAGAGACCAGGTTTTGAAGTAATGTGAGGGATGATCAACGGACATTTAAGTTATGAGGAATAAGTGCGGGCGTTTTTACATTTAAGAAATAATTGAGAAGCTATTGGATATATTACCCCAAAGTTTTTTACATATGATAAACCTGTATTTCGGTAACATGAAAATTCAAATAAAGTTGTCCGTTTAAATTTACATAATTTTTACCAAAAAAATTTTACCCCAAAGTCAGGATAAGATAGTGCAAAGTATGGGGGTAGAGCTCGCATATTATGTATTTCAATGGTATACAGTGTGAACTCCGCTAATCAAAGCATAGGAAGGCAAGTTAGTTCTAATTGAACCCCTACAGGATTAAGATCTAAATTTGACTCGTAAGTTATCCCGGATAACTTATCCGAATAGAATAAAGATAATATGTTAAAAGTAAAACCGTGCGTATAAGTTTATAATTGGCTACCGTATCAGGACAACCGCATTTCTTGAAAAATAAGGGAGCAATTGTTAGTTGTCACTCTTTGAAAACTAAATTTTTCAGTGCGAAAAATACAAAAATAAGTATATATACCACAACAAGGGAGAAGTATATTTTTTTGACCAAAAAATAAAAAACTTCAGTGCGCAAAAATTAAAAACAACTATCCCACAAGAAGGGAGAAAAATAGAAAAATAATCGTGGGTGAAAAGTTTAAACTGCAAGCTCATGAAAGAAAATAAAAAACCAAATATTAGAATAAAAACCAATATATAATCTGTAATATAAAAAAAGAGAGAATCAAAACAACAAGAAAATATCAGAAACTGTAATGCATCGCGTTCGCGAGTTGTTTTTGCGATTGTAGTTAAATAAAGATTTTTGTTGTAGGTACCTAGCTGTTATAATATGCAAAGCACTTTTAGTCTATTGATTATGTCGTAAAAAAGGCCATATAAAGGAACTCGACATTGAATGGACTTTTATTGAATGAATCGATTATTGGGTTAATTTTAGAAAAAAAACTGAATAAATAAATAAATAAATAGGGTAGCGCAACAGAGCGAGGAGCCCCTGGGCCTAGCGTATTTCTCACAACCATGCATTGTGAGGGAATGAAGGGGACCTACAATTTTCAGCCGGTTCCGAACGGCTAATTGAGAAAGCGCTTTTCATGGCAATGAATTTACTAACAGAGGACTTGCCAATCCCTCGCGAAAGGCGATACCCGTGGAAAAAACATTTTTGCCTCTGCTGGGATTCGAACCTCGAACCTCTCTCTGAGTTAGCAGGAAAGTGCTATTAAATTAGAGGGTGCGATTCGGAGATATGGGTTCTAAACCATCTTCATTGGTTTTTTCAATATATCTCGAGAACGAAGCAAGATTCTAATGAAATTCCACAGGCGTTTTTTGTAGAAATCAAATTTTCGCATCGAAATGTATCTTTTTAAAAATTATAAAAAAAAAAATTTTTATCCAAAATAATAAAACTCCCGACAAAAATAAGGCATTTTTTTTTCAATTTTTGAGTTTTGTCAGTTTTCTTAATGGCATTTTTTTCTGGTTGCAGATAGGTATAAACAATGCTTCTTAAAAAAAAGTTAATAAAATTTCCTATAAAATGCTATATCAGAGAACTTTTTAAGTTTGAAATTCACCGAAATATAGACATTTATCCTTGTTTTTCATCCTTTTTATACTGACTGCAGTTTCTTTATGTGTAGCAAAGTTGAACCAGACCCTAAGTAACTGTTTCCATTATTTTTGCAAATTTATCTTAAAGTACTTTTGCTGGCACAAATACCACCAACACGCAATGCCATCAAACATCATGGTCCAAGAACTTTTTACTGGGTTAGGGTCAAAATACTCGGGTCATAATACTGTTTTTAAAATACTGTTTTGTAGTTATCAAAACACATTTTCAGCATCTCAAAATTAGTAAAGGTACATGGCGATCCTCAGATCAATCAACCGTTAACCAAATTGATCATGTTTAGATAGACGCAAGACACTCTCCCAGTGTGATAGATATCCTCACTTTCCGGAGGGCCAACTTATAGACTACTGGCCCATGCTGTAAAAATTATGGGTCATTTGAACCACCAGGTGACCTATCTAGAACGATATAAGAGCATAAAATAATAAGATTCAGCACTATGCCGTCACTTGTAAGCTGTTCAACTGAGTGCAGGTGAGAATTCGAAAGTACAGGTAGAGTGAGTACATTTTGGTCACATATTTTTGTACGGCATTCTTACCACCGATAGGTCCATGAAAAATAATAAGAAAACGCACAGTGCCGTAAAAAAATGGTGAGCCACAAAGTCGGATTTTTTTTTTATTTTCCGACAATCACCAGGGTAAATTTGGTCATTTGATTTTATACGGCATCTATGTCATACTATTGCAATACTGCTTCTAATCCATTATTCCGCAACGCCGTACAAAAATCATGCGACAAGGGTAACAAATCTAGGGTTGCCACCCCCTCTCTTTCCGTGGTCCAGGGGGTGATTTGAAAAAGTACGGCTTAGGTTCCAAAACATTATCTAGCACTCAAAAGTACTATTAAAAATAATGCCGTAAAAAAATGATTGTTCATTTGAATGTATATCAATAACTATTTTCATTTCATCGTATCCTTGATTTTTATAGCTGTAAAATCATTTGACCCTGTACGGAAACTTTTTTTTTAACATGATATTGTAAAACCCAATTGTTACATAGTATTGCCGTTTAAAAGAAACCGTTCTAAAAAGAATTATAGAGAAATACAAAAACTGAAATTTTGCAAATTATTGTAAAAGTTTAAATATCATAGATTAATGAAATATAGCAGTTTTTTACGTTTTATCCCTTGTTTTAAATAGTATTAACATAGATAAATTAGGAAAAAATGATGCCGTACATTTTTATGCAGACCATATCTTTTAGGCTGATGAAAGTGACGCTACAATTTTAAGGGTACTTTATGGCCATCTGATAGAGTACGGCATTAACATATTTTTGAAGAAAATAATTGATAATATGATAAAATCACTATGACGTCTAACTGAACTGAAACGGTGTGTATATTATGTCCAAGAATTGAAACTGTCAATCCCAGTATCAACAGTTTTATATACTTTTTGGTTTAATATATACTTCAAACATTATTGATACATACATATAATTGATTTGTTTCATGGTAATGATGTGAATAAATAAAACAATAATATTTTAGAAAAATTCTATATATTTAATGATAATAATAAAAAAAAAATTTATTTTTTAGAAAAATTCGATAAATTTATTCAGTAGGAATCATTTGCTGAGTCGTCATCGGAATCAACGTCTTCATCGACGTCCGAATTATCTTCTCTATTATTTTCTGAAACATAAATATGTATTTGTCAAAATCAAAGTCTTACGTACAAATTAAAGATGTAAAGACTTATTTACCTATGACGTCATCATCTTCTTCGCCTGATTCCTCATCCGGTTCCGTTATGTCACAGACTTTTTGGGGGCATTCCTCGCCGTGAAACCAATCGAAATCGTACCGACCGTCATTAACAACCCAACCATAGTTTATTGGAAACAAGATCGACGGTACTTGTTTGTAGGCATTACACCAAATCTGTGCTATGTAGGTACTTCTCTTCAGATGTTTCTCCAACTCCCAGAAACAAGGGGGAAACGATGTTGCTTCCAATCTCATAGCTGTCTTTTTGAAAGCTTCATTACTACTTTTCGGCGTATAAATCCTTTCAAATATGATACACCTTGCTTCGTTTACAGTTTTTCTTGCTTTTACGTTGTAAAAAACGCATACATATTCTTGCAGAACATTAAAAGTTTGTTCCATGAGTAGTGGATCTGCAACAAACGTATTATGCCCCACCACAGTTTATTGTAATCAAGTAAATGAAAAGGTAGATTTCAAACACACATCTACATAATTCAAAAAACTGTAAGCACAAATTCTTAAAATATATTTTTTTCCACTTATTCATTTCTGAAATAAAAGCTCAAATTTTACAGGTGTCTGCTAACTTCAGTGTCATGAGTACTTCTCAAAAATATTGTGTATTTTGGAATTATCAGTGACAAAATAACTATATTTTGGTATAAATCGATAGTATACAAACCATATGTAGTTTGTAACTAGGAACCTAGAATCACGAAAAGACTATGAAAATTAGTACAAATAAACTGCCGTATAAAAAAAATTTCACCTTACATTTCGTTATATGAATTTTTTTTTTTGATTTTTTCTTTTTCAGTTTTTTTTCCCCTTTGGACCAACGAAAATGTACGGCATATGAAAAAATATTATCTATGCATAAAATACTTTCAAAATAAATTTATTTCATGTTGTGTCAAATCACCCCCTGGACCACGGAAAGAGAGGGGGTGGCAACCCTATATTTGTTACCCTTGTCGCATGATTTTTGTACGGCGTTGCGGAATAATGGATTAGAAGCAGTATTGCAATAGTATGACATAGATGCCGTATAAAATCAAATGACCAAATTTACCCTGGTGATTGTCGGAAAATAAAAAAAAAATCCGACTTTGTGGCTCACCATTTTTTTACGGCACTGTGCGTTTTCTTATTATTTTTCATGGACCTATCGGTGGTAAGAATGCCGTACAAAAATATGTGACCAAAATGTACTCACTCTACCTGTACTTTCGAATTCTCACCTGCACTCAGTTGAACAGCTTACAAGTGACGGCATAGTGCTCAATCTTATTATTTTATGCTCTTATATCGTTCTAGATAGGTCACCTGGTGGTTCAAATGACCCATAATTTTTACAGCATTTGCCAGTAGTCTATTAGACTTAGACCACTATTTTGTTGTAGTCAAGGTAAGAATGAGGATAACACGACTCGTGCGCGTCGGAATGATACAATCGCAAAAGATTTCATTACCTTCTTCAATGGAGTGTCCTCCCAACTATCCTTGAATCCAATGTGGCCAAAATTAAGCATTGAGAACCAGTGGCAACAAAACGAAACTCATGATTCAATGAAGAACGCAGGCAGACAAATGCAGCCAAACAAAATGCACGAGATATTTTAGCAAAAATTAACAAGAACTGCTTTGGACCAGCATAACGAGATTTAAAGTGAAAGAAGAAGAGAAGAAAACCCAAAATCTCAAATAAAAAAAGAAGCGACGTAAAAATCTGATCTAATATTAAAAATATTTAATCTTTTCATCGAATTCAAGACCGCGTATGACAGCATTTACAGAGACGAGCTGTACAGAGCCATGCCCAGTTTTGGCATCCGTACAAAACTCGTTCGACCATGTAGGATGACTTTAGAGAATTCACGCTGCTCGTTAAGGAACTCATCGAGACTTTTGACGTCGGAGAGAGCTTCCGGCAATGCAACTAACCACCATTAGATTTCCTTATCATCATTTTTGAAAAAACTGTACATAACTCGAACGTCAGCACCATAGGAATAGTTTTTCAGAAAGTCTAAGCATTAACTCGCTTACTCAGAAAATATTGACGTAATGATAAGAAGGAAGTGGGATGTCATAGGGTATTTTGCGAGTATTGAAACAGAAGCAGCAAAATGTGTTTGATGGTTAGTGAAAGTAAAACGAAGTATATGCTGTCATCAAATAAGGACCGAGAACATTGTAAAATTGGACAAATCGTCATAAAAGACAGTTATGTTTGCTTATTATGACGAGGTATTACAAGACTTCGTTTACCAAGGAAACAACATTAGCGCGGAGATCAAACCGAGTATAACTCTTGCCCACCACTGCTTCTTTGGATTAAAAAGGCAACTGAAAAACAAACCCCTCTCTAAAAAAACCAAGGTAACCCTTTATAAGACCTTAATCTAACCAGTCCTGCTTTACGGCGCGGAAGCGTGGACTCTATCGAAAGCAGATGAGGAAGCCCTTGTTTGTTTAGAAAGAAAAGGACTCTTTGGTCCCGTATGCGAAAACAATTTATGAGCCTTACCGCAACATGGGCATAGCTATAAAAGAGTACGCACCGTGAGGCTACGATGGCTGGGCCATGTAGAGCGGATGGACCCAAACGCTCCTCCTCGACGTGTTTTCGAAAGCACATTGCAGGAAAATCGTGGAAGGGGAAGACCTCGTCTTAAGTGACTCAGTCATACGGCTTATAGTGCAAAACTGGAGAAATTTTCCCCCGAAATCGAAGTCGTTTTCGAAGGATTTTGGTTGATACCCAGGTTCACCTGAACTCTAATACCCACCTGTTGGACATCCCTGCTTATTCGCTATCATACATACCAACTAGCAACTACTACACAATTTAATTTCTTTTTCTTTACTTCTAATTTGTTCTGTCATTCTGACTTTTCCTCTCTTTTGGCTTATTCTGAATTGATACTATCCTGTCTTTTGCGTTACATAATAAATAATTAAATGAATAGGGTGGCGCAGCAACAGAGCGAGGAGCCCCTGGGCCTAACGCAATTCTCACAACCATACCTGGTGAGGGAATGGAGTGGACCTACAATTTTTTGCCGGTTTCGAACGACTAATTGAGAAAGCACTTTTCATGGCAATTAACGGAGGATTATAAAAAACAATATTACACATGAACAATTTTCCCCATTAACAAATAAACAATTTAATAAAAAAAAGCATCAATACAATAAACAATAACAAAAAAAAAAAAAAAATCTCCGGAAAATTTGGCAACTCTATGAAATACTATGGCATTTCATACATTCCAAACCTAACTGATAAGAGAAACCTCAACCATATAATTAAGAGAGAAAATGATACATTCGCTCATAAACCAAACACAACAATTAGACAACTATTCACCAACACAAAAACAAAAATAGAAAAAGAACAACAACATGACATCATTTATAAAATTGGGTGCAATGGAAAGGAGGGGGAGACGTGCAATCTGATCTACATCGGAACAACAAAAAGATCACTAGAGACTAGGTTGATCGAACACAAAGCTGACATCCGCAACAAAAGAGAATCCACTGGGTTATCACAACATTTAATAGAAACTGGACACTCTGCAGACTTTAATAATACAACAATAATGGACAAAGAAAAGAGAACAAACAATAGATACACACTTGAAAGTCTACGTATACAACAAAATATAGACAAAACAATGAATACACAAGAAGATAGAGACAACACAATAGCCAGCTACTCTCTTGCACTAAGAGCGGTGTAATTTCAACATAACTTTTTAAAGTTTTGATTGTTTACTTTCATGTAGTTCATGTATTTTTCTCTGTAAGTTTTGTATTAAATTTTCCGTTTATTTATGTTCAAATTTATGTAAAATAACTCCTTTTTATTATAGAAGAAAAACTCCGTTTAAATCTCTATATATAAATAGGCTAAGGAAAATCTTTGGGTCCCTTTTTCTCTGTTGTTTTCCAACCGATTCTCTTAATTTTTTTTTTGTGGTTTGGTATTGATGAGAAGAAGTGTCATCAATCATTTTTACCTTTGTATAAATGTCCTAATTGCTTAAAATCAACAGGTGTGTTTTACATGTATTTTATATGGGAAAGACATATTTCAGAGCTTTTTTGTTGTTTTCTTATGTACAGTGTGATTGTGCAGTGTGTGTGAGGAGTGTATGTGTAGTGTGTGTGTGTAGTGTGTGTGTGTAGTGTGCGTGAGGAGTGTATGTGTAGTGTGTGTGTGTGCAGTGTGTGTGTGTGTGTGTGCAATATAAATAGGTTGGAGTGAATAATGCATTTACTTTGTTAAAAAAAAAAAAAAAAAAAATAGGGTGGCGCAACAGAGCGAGGAGCCCCTGGGCCTAGCGCATTTCTCACAACCATGCCTTGTGAGGGAATGGAGGGGACCTACAATTTTCTGCCGGTTCCGAACGGCTAATCGAGAAAGCGCTTTTCATGGCAATGAATACTAACGGAGGACTTGCCAATTCCTCGCGAAAGGCGATTTATTTACTTTTTTGCTGTTTCATAAAACCTGCGTATGTGCTTAAATTGAATGACAGATGACAGATGACAGATGACATATGACAGATGACAGCTGGCAGATGACATATGACAGATGACAGATGACATATGACAGATGACAGATGACATGACATATGACAGATGACAGATGACGGATGACAGATGACAGATGACAGAGATGATAGATGATAGATGATAGATGATAGATGATAGATGACAGATGACAGATGACATATGACAGATGACAGATGACAGATGACAGATGATAATGACAGATGACAGATGACAAATGACAGATGACAGATGACAGATGACAGACGGCAGATGACAGATGACAGATGACAGATGACGGATGACAGATGACAGATGACAGATGATAGATCACAGATGACAGATGACAGATGACAGATGACAAATGACAGATGACAAATGACAGATGACAAATGACAGATGACAAATGACAAATGACAGATGACAGATGACAGACGGCAGATGATAGATGACAAATGACAGATGACCTGTGTCTACCTGTCCTAATTGCTTAAAATTAACAGGTATGTTTTACATGTATTTTATATGGAAAAGACATATTTCAGAGCTTTTTTGTTGTATACATTTCATGGTTTGAACATTTACATTGAATAGTAATTTCTTTTTTATTTTGTCCGTTCTATTCTAATTTAATCCCAAGTCCAAAAATGTGCGACATTGTAATTCTGAAAATGCACCGTTCTTCTCTTTCAATTTTATTATAAATTTCTTCTCTCATTTCTTCGCGTTGCTCCAATTCCACTAGAACACGGCACATTTCAATATTCAAATTGTATTTTTCTTTATAGCTTTGTGCTATAAGTTCTTCAAAATAACCAGCTGGTAAATAATTTGATTGCAACACGTTCACGACGGCGGGTACCACCGGTGGCTCGCACAGAGCTGTCTCATCAGCTCAGCCGCCTGTGGGCGAGAAACATGAATTACAGTGCCGGCGTGTGGTCGAATTTCGACCACTTGGCGACCCTAGTAGTTAAAAATAGTGTTATTTATTATATGTAACAAACAACAAAAATCATGTTAGTTCACATCAAAAAAAAAAAAAAAAATTTATAAGTGCAGAATGTTAAATATTTATGTTATCCTCAGATTTAATAAAAATTCCCCTGAAGAAGTCGAGAAATTGCGACGAAACGTAGGGAAAAATATGAAATAAAGTTTCTTATTTGCATATTCAAAAGTAAGTGACCAAAAAAGCCCAATTTAACATAAAAACAAACATAATTAAAACAATTGGTCAAATCGTCATTAATTCAACAAATAAATAAATGTTTTTTAATTTTTTTTAAACAATTGGGGTTGCTTAGCATCAATAAAAGATTTGACTTAAATACATGTCTACTCATATTAAAATCTATCACATCGAATAACGATAGAATAGGAGGACAATAAATATGATCAGCCATTACGTCACGAACAAACATAACTGCGAAGTATTTCCTTCGCGTGTAAAGAGGCAATATTCCAAGTAACTTACATTTTGTGTCATGAGAAGGTATGTCTGTATTCCATCCAAGTCTTTTCACAACGACTCTAGTAAAACGTCTTTGGATTTTTTCTAATCTTAAAGAATGAATTGAGAATGAAGGATTCCATATGGTATTACAATATTCCAATGTTGACCTAACAAATGCAAAATAAATACTTATTAGAGTATGCGGATCTTTGAAATCCTTTGAATCTCGTAAAACAAAGCCCATCATTGAGCTGCTTTTAGCAACTAGAAAATCAAAATGTCTTAAAAAGTTAAGTTTTTGATCAAAAATTACACCAAGAGCTTTTTTAAAAGTTATAATAGAAAGATCCTTACTATCAATATTAGGCGTGTTTTTTTCACAAGACTGTTATATACATAACATCATTTTACATGCAAAGCAAAAACAACATCCCCGACAACCGATGTTATGGATAAAAGGGTGGTTAAGATTTGATCGGGGATAGATTTTTGACGTTTAGTCGAGTATCGAATGAGTTTTTCGACTTTTCATTTTTTAGTGTTAGTGCGTCTAGAGACTTTCATGTATCTCGAACAAAAGCAAAATGGGTGGCAAAGGGTCTGTTCACAAATGTGTAACTAAATAAAATCGTATGACCTATCTTACACTCCGCAATTTAGTTGCTGAAAATTTTTGATTTTTAGAATTTCATTGATTTTAAGAGTTAGATTTATAAATTTATAAAAAGATAGGTACATAATACAACGTAATAGAAATTAAAAAAGGTCTGTTTAGTGAATGAAAGCATTTTTTGCATATTTCTTTTCACATTTTTCTGTAAATATTGAAACTTTTTTCAAAGGTAATTGTTAAGTATGGCATAAAAATGGTTTTATTTTTTTATTACTAATAGTTTAATTCGTTTGAAACAAGTAACAAAATATTTTTTCCAACTCACATATAAATCACAATCTCATATGAATTCAACCCCAGCATGTAAACAGAGTAAAAAAAACACAAGAGAAATTCCTTGTTACCTTTGTGAACGGACCAATTTTTAACATTTCTAAACTAACAAAAAAATTGTTTACCTGCATTAATTTCACTACGAAATATTTTTATTTTCCACTCTAAACAATTGCTTTGGGTTTTTAACAAACATTTTTTGCGTTTTTGTGCGAATTTGGCAAAAAAAAATTCATTTGTTGACTTTTATTGGCTTGACAACTGATAAAGAACACCAACCCACAAATAAAAAAAAGAAGCGTTTTTTTTGGATATCATATTATGTACATAACATCCTTGTGAAAAAAACACGCCTATTATATGTGAAGTTAGCCAACGAACGTCTGCGACAAAAAGTCAAACTTTGACATTTAGATATATTCAGATGAAGTGAGTTCATCTCATACATTAAACAATTTGAGTTAAGAATTTTGTCAGGAATCATTAGAATAGAATTTTGTCAGAAGTCATTAATAAATAGCAAAAAGAGCAGAGGTCCAAGACAACTACCCTGAGGAACACCAGATGTGACATAAATAGGTTTAGAAAGAATATTATTAATACAGACGTACTGAACGCGATCTATTAAATATTGTTCTAACCAGTTGGGAAGATTTGAATGAAACCCAAAATTACCAAGTTTATTGAGTAAAACATCATGATGATAGCCCTTCTCAAGGCCATTTAAAATTTGATTACAAAAAATTGTAAGGTTAGTGGCAGTGGATCTACCAGCTAAAAAAACCATGCTGATCGGAAGAAATTTTCACTTTAAGAATAGGAGTTAGCTTTTGATAAACCAATTTTTCTTTTTCTTTTTAGGAATAATAGGAATTTTACTAATTGGGACGGTAGTTTGAGATCTCTTGTCTGATTCCTGATTTAAAAATAGGTGTTACTGTTGATCGTTTCCAAGTACTTAGAAACTCACCTGTTTCTAGTGATCTAGTAAAGATCATCTGCAAAGGGACTGCAAGAGCTGTTCTACAAGCTTTTAAAATAATTGGAGGAATTCCATCCATATTAGGTTTCGTGTATGATTTGCATTCAAATAAAGCTCATTCTACTTCAGAGCTAGTAAAGCTTATACTACCAATACTTACAGACTCAAATGTTGGACAATTAAGATTGAAATCAGGAATAATTGAAGGACTGTTTAAATAAACAGATTGAAAATTTTCAGCAAATAAGTTACAAATAACAGAAGATGTAATACCATTATAGAACATAACATTGGGAATACCGTTCGATTTCTTCTTATCATTCACAAATTTCCAAAAACCCTTACTATTTGCCTTCAAATTACATTCGATGGAAGATAAGTATTGATTCTATAAAAATATGTTAAGTGTTTCGAACTCTTTTTGCAAGTTTCTATATTGCTTAAAGATTATTTGTTGATCGTTATTAGATCTGCGAAATTGCTTATAAGCTTTATTTTTTCTATTGTTAAGATAAACAATTCTTTTATTAAACCAGACTGGTTTTGAACCATCTAATGCTTTAGGAATATATATAAATAAATAGCATTTTTTAATATTTTTAGAAATGAATCGTAGCACATGTTTAAATTCAAGTTAGCAAATATATTTTTCCAATCAAAAGCATTGAAGAAAGTTAAAATTGCCTCAAAATCAGATTTTCCAAAATTAAAAACAAAATTCGACACTGGTGCACCAGGAGTAAAATAATTATAAAATTCTAAGTTAAAACAAAATGCGACATGATGGATTGTATTAGGAAAGAGAAGACTCATAGAATTTCTAATGCTTACATTCAATTCGGAATCACTGAAAACTAGATCTAGAATATTATTGAATGAGTTATGAAAATAGTTTATCTGTCTAAGCAAAAATCGTGCAAAAGTATCAATTAATTCACAATCATGATTAAAAATTACATTAAAAGGAATTAATATTTTTTCATCTGGATCATATATCCATTTTACATTAGGCAAATTAAAATCACCTATAAGAAACTATAAGAAAAATTTCACTATTAGAATTGAATCTTATATTTAGTACTAATTGGTCGATGTCAGGGGCACCAGCTGCAGCTGGTATGGGCAGTTCGACTCTAGTGCAGTAAAATGAAGTACGCACAGCTGCCAGCACTCCACCTCCTTTGTCACAATCTAGTACTTCATAGTTTCGGTCCTTTCGGAAAACAGCATATTGACTACTGTAAAACATTTCAGCATCAGCGAAGTCTCAGTGAACACAATTATATCGTATTGAAAAGCAGATGAAAATAGAAGAACTTGTTGTATTTTAGTACGTAGTCCTCCGGTGTTTTGATAATATATAAGAAAATCATTCATGTTTGTTTAGGCGAGGGTTCTCGCATTTGCTTATGTTTGGTATTGCTGTATCCCTAGATCTTGGTTTTTTTTTTTTGAATGTATTGAAAAGGTCGTAATTTAGTTCCAATAGGTCATATATTTTCCTGGTACATCGCATCATTATACTCCACCGGAACTCCAATTTCAAAATAATGAACTTAATATAAGCTTCAGAGCTACCAAGTTTAATTAATTTAAAACATGATACAGCCTTTGGGCTTATGTGAAGTGCTGTGGCTAAGTGATTTGCAATAGTTTCCGGATCAACAGACGGTCTGAAACTTCCAAGGTAAAACCACTTCAATTTTCTCACAACATCGTTTTGCAAACAGTCACTGGAGCCTATGACAGCTCTAAGGATTTTTTCGATCCAGTGGCGTAGATAGCTCATTTTTTTAAAAGATTTAATAATTAAAAAAAAAACAAATAGGTAATAAGATTTCATTGAATTTATTATGTATGCCATAAGAAATTGTGTATTTCTTAAAGATAATAAAATATGCGCATTAATTTGAATGTGAACTAATATAAATATTGATGTAATAATATTATATTATAAATATAATAATATTAATTTAAGAAATTTATCATAGAATAAAATCCTTTTAACTCTGTCCTTTTTATTGTTATTAAAATTGACATATTTTTAAGAATCTCACTTCGTTGGTCACGCTTCTTTGTGTTGATTTCGCTCTCTTTAAATAGGAGAAATTTCTTTCGGGAGTTGACGTTGAAACGGGCAGTCTTTTGTCGGTTAACTATTCTCTTACGTTTAACGTCAATATCAAGGACTTCAACAATTTTTTTTTTTGCTTCTGCAAACACTTTCGAAAATGAGTCATCTTCTGCCCGTTTAATTTTTAGTTGATCCCTCAAATCTTTGGCGAGATTCATAGCTTGGACCAAGTACAAATTCACTCTATGAATCTCACGACTTATTGACCACGAGAGTTGGTAAACCATACTTTTAACCTTTAAGCTAATCAAAAAAAAAAAAAACTCGAAATCAATAGCGTTTTTTAAGTTCCTTGCGTCAATTTTCAATGTTCTTATTTGGTCAAGAGTCTCGAACACAAACGGAAATAGCTTCTCACAATCTTTAACTGCTTTATATTTTGAGATCCATCGTGTCAGATTCAGCCTTTTTAATGTCTTTTTTTGTGGAGATTGAAATAATTGTCTACTGCTTCAATTGTGGTTAGGCAGTCTCTGATGGCTGGTATTTTGCTGGAAACAGATACAGCTAGGATTCAAAGAATGTGCTGCACATTGAACGTACAGAGCATCCGAAGCAAATTGTTGGCGAATAATTGCCTGATCGTGCAAAATCGATATAAAAAATTAAATTCAAAAGATTAGGTAATTTGCCGGAATAATAATTTCTTTCAGATGAAATTGGCTTTGTATTTTCCCTGTAGAATGAAAGTATAGAATGTACAATCCTGTGAGTACTAATAAGACTTAATTCACGTTGGAAGTAGCTACTAAATTTCACATTGTGTTTCTTTAACTTTTTTTGGTTCATGACTAGTTATGTCGAACAATTATCGATCCCAATGGGGAGGGGGGAGGGGGGAATATATCCCCTTGACCCCCCTCCTATCTACGCCACTGGTGTGATCTAACATTTGAATTGTTGAAAGCAAAAAGATTCAAATCGTTAACAGCCGTACCAGCAACAACATCCACATTACCAGCTTCAGTTCCAACAGAAATAGCAACAGGAACATCAGCTCTAGCAACACTTGAGACATTGAAATCAACAGCAACACTATCAGCAGCAATTGTAGCATCAGAAGCAGCATTTACAATATGAACACTACTGTCTTGGGTGATACTACTTTCTAGCACCAAACTACCTTCCATTAGCCTTGAAGTGGGAACACTTTTTTTTGTATTTACAGTAGCATCACTGGTATTAGCTTCTCTCACAACTGCATTAACAAGAGATCGTGATTCGGCAAATAACCTTGAATTTTTGTTAATGGTAGACATAACATCAGAATCAATCGGCGTATTTACAATCGATTCAACTTTGTTCTTGTTTTGTGGGACTGTCGATTGTATATGTATATCCATCTACCTCTACGATGAAAATGCTTTGCTATTTTGTTGAGATTCAGTTTGATTGCACACTTAGATTTTGTCGATGGTATGTCTTTATCTAAACGTGCAGCAAGCATGAAACACGAAGCAAAACATTAAATTTTAAATTATATAGGTAGAACGTATTTTCCCTTCCTAATTGTGATGTTGTTACACATTTATGAAACTATACTTTCTGTGGAACGAATTATTTAGAAAATAAGTAATTCGTTCCACAGAATTGAAAAGCTTCTAGACATCATTTTCTTCCCGGTTCAAAAAAGCGCTCTTTTATTTGTGAAGGTAAATGACTATACGATTTGGAGTGTTCATGATGTTACTATAAGTAATACGTACAATGGTGCAGAACACCAAAAGATATCAATTATTCTTTGTTCTTAAAGCAATATACTTAAAGAAAGGGAAATAAGATGTTTATATATCTCATGGTCAACAAAAAACATATGAGATTTCAGGTTGACACGGGAGCAACGTGCTCAATAATTGGTGATTATGGCTATGATGAGCTAGGTAGACCTGTGTGTATGAAAACATCAAAGGTACTTAAAGCTTATGGTGGTGTAAGTGTCCCTGTTAGGGCAGTTATTCACGTGAACGTTGCGATGAAGGGTAAAGAGGCTCTACTGCCACTTTTAGTAGCTAATAGTTCAACCGGGGAAAATATTTTGGGTCTCGATTGGTTTGATGCGCTAAAATTAGTCATTGGCACAGATGATGTCGAAGTGAACAATCTGTCAACAGATTCTGTGGAAAAACTACAAGCTGAGGCAAAACTGCTTTGCGAAAAGTACAAAGCAGTGTTTAGTAGCTCTTTAGGATGCAGTAAGCTGTTTAAAGCTAATATTTCGTTGAAAGATTGTTATCAGCCAAAATATTTAAAGTATCGCCCGCTGCCGTTCTCACAAAAATCCGCAGTAAAAGCCGAACTATATCGGTTGGAAAAACTGAGTATTTTGAAACCAATTCGTACATGTCAATGGGCGTCTCCAATCGTAGTGGTGCCAAAGCCCAACGGATCAGTCCGCATATGTGGTGACTATAAGGCATCCGTTAATCCGCAATTGGAGGTACACGGGTATCGATTTCCGAGATTTGAAGAGCTGTGCCATCAACTTCATGGCTGTCAATACTTTACAAAGATTGACCTATCGGCCGCATATTTGCAAATCCCACTCGAAGATGAGTCTAAACAGCTTTTCGTAATTAACACTGAATTCGGTCTTTATCAAGTACAGAAACTACCTTTTGGGGCATCATGTTCAACTGCTATATTTCAGCAGTATATCGATCAGTTGTTGGCTGGCTTGGAGTGTTGCGGAGCTTATGTAGATGACATTATCATCTCAGTAAGGAACAACGAGGAACATCTTCGGAACCTTGAAACTTTTCTTGGGCGGCTAGGGCAACATGGTCTTACCTGCAAGATTGAGAAATTGCCCAACTAGCCGCACCACTTAATTTCCTTTGGGGGAGAGACCAGGAGTTTGTATGGGGAATAGCGCAGAAGACTGCTTTCGAGAAACTCAAAAGTAAGATGGTGAATGTATCTCGTTTGGTACATTTTTCGGAAGACTATCCTATAACCTTAGCCACTGACGCTTCTTCGTACGGTATCGGAGCCGTAATTTCACACATATTTCCCGACGGATCGGAACACCCTACTGCCTTTGCATCGAAAACACTAAACGATAGCCAGAAGAGATACAGCCAAATAGAAAAAGAGGCGCTATCCATAATATTTGGAATACGCAAGTTCCATCAATATCTATATGGACGCGAATTCGAATTAATAACAGACCAAAAACCTTTGATCACAATTTTTCATCCAAATAAAAAACTGCCGGAAATGACCATCCACAGATTGCAGAGGTACGCAATCATTCTCATGAGCTACAACTACAAAATACGATACCGCCCCACCGAACAGCACAGCAACGCTGACTGCTTGTCTAGATTGCCGATGGGTCCTGATAAGGAATTCGACGATGAAGAGGACGACTTAGCAGTCCAAACAGTTTACAATACGGTATTGGAAGAGTTCCCAATCACAAGTAAAACTGTCGCCGAAGCCTCTATTAAAGACAGAATCTTACAGAAGGTGATGGACTATATTCAGCACGGTTGGCCTGCAAAAATTAATCATAACAGCGAGGATTATCATGCTATTTTGCCTTATTTCAGAAGAAAATTATGTCTTTGTGTGTGTACTAACGTTATTCTCTTACAGTCCGAACAAACAAGAGTGGTGATTCCGCCCGAGTTGCAAAAAAGGGTTCTTTCTATGCTACACAATGGCCACTGGGGTGTGAGCCGAATGAAGCAAATGTCACGTCGATATTGTTGGTGGTCCGGCATTGACCAGGATATCGAGAAGATCGTTGCAGGTTGCAGATCTTGTCAGCTGCACTCAAGCCGTTCGGCCAGGGAGTATAGTAGTTGGCCGACTCCAAACTCTGCTTTAGACAGGGTACACCTCGACTATGCAGGTCCTTTCCTGGGCAAGATGTGGCTTATTGTAGTGGACGCATTTTCCAAATTCCCCTGGGTAATTAAGATGAACTCTTCAACATCATTTGCAACTATCGCTGCACTCAAGTCAATTTTCGCGTTGGAAGGATTACCAAAAACACTTGTCAGTGACAACGGGACACAATTTGTGTCCACTGAATTTCAAAACTTCTGTGCAGCGCATTCAATACAACATTTGACGTCGGCTCCATTCAATCCAGAGTCTAACGGGGCCGCAGAAAGAATGGTTCGAACATTCAAGACGTCTCTCAAGAAAATTTTGGAAGATGGTGATAACGCTGACATTGCACTTCAAACGTTTTTGTCAACTTACCGGGCCTCACCAAATGAGACGGGGAAATCTCCAGCCGAATACCTTCATGGAAGGCAGCATCGAACAATTTTATCAGCTATGTTACCAGACGTTAATCATGCTACGAAAACCGATCCGACTAGTAAGTTTAAGCCAGGGGATACAGTCTTTGCCCGGGAATATATGAAGAGTAATCGATGGGTAGAAGCTGAAGTATTGAAGACTTTGGGGCGTCGAATGTATCTTGTCGCAACTGTAAATGGATCCATGAGGAGGCATCAAAATCAGTTGCGCAAAATTTCCGCAGACACCAACCCAAGTACTCTTTGCAGTTATTCTTATTTAACTAATCCGTTTCTTCTTCAAGGAAGCCAATCTGAATCGTGCCGAAATACCTTGCAAGGTCAGGCTCTCCTGAGAAGCGCGACGGGCCCATGAGCAGCCACCTCCCTATGCAACCAGCAGGCTCACCTAAACTGTCATCGGAGGTCCCAGAAGTGCGAAGGTCAAGCCGATGGAAGAAAGCCCCGGTGAGATTTGCTTGCGAATAAGAAGGAGGGAATGAAGCACAGGTTGACCGATATAATTGACAACCGGCTGACAGCTTAATAGATGAGTTTCTGTCACTTCTACTTTAGCCGCCAACTTGAATAGACCTTCACAAACTTGTATAACTAAATTATAATTATTAAGTATATGCTTTAAATTGAATTAATAAAGTACATTAAAAGTAATACTGAAAATTATAACAGTTCTGTTTCGATGAACAAATCACGAGCAAAAAAAAAATACATCCTTGCCCTTGACATTTGGGTAAAAGTATAAAAAGAGTACACCTGTACACGATACACGTTTAAAAGAGATTGGTCCAGAAGTCCTACTTTATTGACAATTTCAAGAAAGACATTTAAAACTAAATCATTTGTATCTTCTCTCTTCGTAATTTAATGAAAAGAAAGTTAAAGAATTGTTCAGCGGAACTCGAGAATTTCCACTCAAATGAATAATTTCCCTTAAGTGTAAATTTCACAATGCATGTGTCTGCAACATATGAACACTGTTTTCTAATAAAGCGAAAAATTTCTGCATTCTTTATTTGTTTCAATTGTAAGTATAAAATTTATACTCATCTAGCTGGTCTGCATCCAATGGTGACTGATGTGGTGTGTGCAACGATCTCGATCCAAGTGAAGTGAACGATAAAAACACTGGCTAACATTACCAGTTCTTACATTCACGTATATTAATGCATTGTTGTTGTGATTTGTGGAAGCTAATACAAAAGCTATCAGTGTGCATGTGCACTCACCACATCATTGACTATTGCACATAATGACAAAACTTCAAAGATCAAACTGATTGATAACACTCATTACAAGAAAAGGTTTTTGGTGAGAAGTTAAGCACAAAGCAAAAAGAAAAAATGGGCACGACTGGGTCGCACGAACTTGCGATTGTGTTCTAAATACGATATCAAAATCTAAAGGCTGAGTTAAAGGTTTTGGTATTAGCTCTTCATAATATATTTTGTGGTACAGGGTTGCCAACTACACATTAATTATGGAAATTGAATTAAATCACGCAAAATAATGAAAAAATTAAATTAAATATTCCAAAGGTTTCAAGCAAAAATCTAAAAACGCCATTCTTTTGCAATCGCTAATACACATGAATGATGAAAATTTAATCAAAATCGTTGGAGCAGTTTTCCCAAAAAACTGTTTTTTATTTTTCACTTTTTTTTAAAAACTGTTTTTTAAAAGTCGAGTATGCAAAGTTTTAGATCTTAACAGGAGTTATTTTGACAAAAAATTTGAAAAAAATAAAAGTTATGGTTTCGAAGTTACTTTCAAAAATCAAAATTTTTTAAAAAAATTTATAAAAATTTCCAAAACTAAGTTTTTTTAAATATTGATATGCAGTCTTTCTTTAACTGCTTACGACTTCTTAAATCCAAAATTTCGTCAAGATCGTGTCAGCCATTAACGAGAAAGTCGATTTAAAAAAAACGGTACTATGGGAGGTACCGTTTTTAGGCCTTTTCCAAAATTTTTTTTTACATCATAAGAAAAACAATCTTTAATTAATCCTTCACACAAAATTTTATCGAAATCGTTGTTGCCGTTTTCGAGAAAAATAAGTATTATCATATCGGTTGTATGGCAGGTACCGTTATTTCAAGACCTAGAGACCCAATTCCAAAAACCCCTCTGTAGGATGCTCCACAGACCCTAACTGCAAATTTTGAAGAAAATCGGTCCATTGGTTCAGGCTGTAGATCCATATACAGACAGACAGACACACAGACAGACAGACAGACAGACAGAATTGCAGGACCCACTTTTTTCGTATTCTCTATCATCGTAATGTCATGTTGGATTGTTATCTCAAAATTTTTTTTCTGCACGATTGCAAGACTTGCCTTATGGTACCTATAATCGCAAGTAAAAAAGAGAGTGTGAACTTCATTATTAAATTCCAACAATTAAATTATACAATTGTAAGCGATTAAGTAATGAATTGATTAAATGCATTGAATAGAATGTTTCGAATTCAAATTAATTAAGTCTAAGAAGTAAATATAAAGGATTTAAAGTTAGGTTGTTGAATCTCAAACAAACATGTTTATGTTTACTAATTTTTTGCCAGTAATCAAAAAAAAAAAAAAAAACTTTACTAATCTTTTCATTTATCAGTAATCAAGAAAAAAATTTGCTAACCTTAAACAAGCTTCCACAACTGATCCGACGGCTTGCTGCTGGTGAGCTGTTCAAAAACTTCATATGCTCTGGATCAAGACTCAAAAGATTTGGATTGAAACCAGAATGACGTCTGTCCTTTTCTTTTCCGAATTCCTGGACTGTGGAGCTTGGAGAATGGCTAGAGTGCCTTCGAAGATCAAATGGCGTATTAACTGATAACCTGCAACTTTCTCCATACAACGGCGTTGGTGGTCGGACTACCACACTTATCTGCGGGTGTTTAGGAATGTCATCATCAAACGATTCTTTTTTACATGATGCGTCAAATGTTATTCGCTTTACGTCTTGATTACTGCCATTTGGTGGTTTCAATAATTGCTTTGGTGAAAATTTTTTCAATGTTTCTGTATCAGATAGGTCAAAATGTGACCCTTCAGCTAGAACTTCAGTAGAATTAGGGGAAAGATCCTTATGGTTTGATTCAGTTGTATTTGAATGTGTTGGTTGAACGCTGTTGGCTTGTGAAACTCGGCGCTGAAAAAAAATTCAAAAAGTTCTTTATTAGTAGAGTTTTTTGTATTTTGTGCGAAAGGAAACTCAAACCTTGAAACTTTTGCTAGCAATATCGTTTCCTTCTACAAACTGAGCAAGACTGCAGTAACGAGGAGGTTCTCGCATTTTTTGATCATCACAACGATTATCTATTTCAAATACTATGTTTTCGAAGCCAAACTGCTGATGGCTCTCTTCAAAACTATCAGATCGATTATTTATCGGCGTAGTTGAAACGCTATTTTGCAATTTAGTGAGTTTTGAAGTTCTCTTTTGGTCACTGCACAATGTCGTTGTATCTTCTGTTATCGTATTATCTTGGAGTGCACCTATTATATCATTACCCAAAACTGAACTAATATCATCCATAATGCTTTCGCCTACGACTTCTTCTGTTTCTTCACTTGTTTCCGGAGAGTCGATGTGTGTAAATGTCTCAGATTCCAGATTCTTGCAAAAATATTTTAATATAAAAGATAAATAACATTTTACAAAAAAATAGTGAAATAAGTATATATTATTAAATAAAGTTTAAGAAAACCCTCTGTAACTTAGTAAAAGTACTTGGCCACACCATGCGACAGACGTTGGGTTCATGACTATGCATCTTATGCTCCTCTGCATCTTTAGTGAAGGTGGTAAACAACTTGAGTTTTCGCGCTTTCTCTCTCTCTCTTTCCTTCTTTTTTGTTTTTCTTTCTCTATCAACCGCCTAGCAATCAGATAACAAAAATGGAAACAAATAATCATCATCAAATCAAGCTGTGCAGTTCTGCTGGTTAACGCCTGCAGAAACTGAACAAAATAAACATCATCTACGATATACATACATACATAAAAATGAAAAGATTCTTCCGAAATGTGCATTTGAGGAAATATGAAAAATGTTTTTACTGTTAAAAGTTTTTGCTAATTTTTTATTTATTAGATAAAAAACACGTGGACTATCTCAACTACAAATCTCATCATCTATATTTTGAATACTTTTTTCACTCATCCACTCACTTTGCATCGACTTTTGGGATGCATATGAAATTATAAGTAAAATTAGTATATCTAGCCTAACCTCTAACCTTCAAGTTATCGTAAGCGACATTTTTTATGAAATTGAGTGCATCAGTTCGATAATAATTTATTCAGTTACGCGTCCATCTATATCATTAGTTTTTCAATAAAGCTTTAAAATACTAAACTACCGAGAGAACAAAATTTATCGTAAGCGACATACAAACATTCTGTTAATAGCAAAATCATCGCAAGTGACACGGATTGATATTGGTATTGGCATAAATGATAACAACTTCGCCTTGATTGCGAACAATGTTTTTTTATATGTGTTCACATGCAAAGCAATTGTGCTTTAAGAGAGTGGGCGTCGAGAGTGCTAGAATTTTGGAAGAGAGAGCTATGCTCTCTTTGATCATTACTGAAACGTAATGAACTGGAATTGTAAAAATTTATTTATTTTTTTATTTTATTTTATTTCATGAATGCTTAACAACTGTAAGATATAATATCTTATAAGCTAATCATAAGCTAATTTAACAAACTAAAGAGCAAGATTAAAAGTTAGTAAAATTGGAGCAAATTATGAAACAGATTTAAATTGAAATTTTTGATTATTTACATTTGTATTAGTACGAAAGTGGTTTATTAATAGTCTTTTAATTCTTGTTGCGTTTTGAATTTCCTTAATATGTCGTGGTAATGAGTTCCAAAGACAAACGGAATTTACGAAAAACTGACGCTGAGATGTTAAACACGAACAACGAGGATGAATCAATTGACGAGACCTTGTCGAGACCGCGAATTTAATTCTCTCAAAGCAGTATTGTGGTTTGTGGTTGTGGTTGGCGCAAAATCATAACGTCAGAGAGCAAAACTAGACACCTAAGTTGAGGAAACTTTTCCAAGGTCATACCCAGCAAGTGTTGGGAAAAACCGGGTAATCTATCAGACCTACTCAAACCATAGACATAACGTAAGGTACTGTAGAAGACGACATTGAGTTTACACATGCTAGCAAAACTGCATTTGCAAAATATTTCACAGCCGTATGTCAGAATGGGAATTATCAGAGTCTTAGCAAGAAGAAAACGAGTTTTAAGTGGTGAGAAGCTCTTAGTTACCCATAAAGAACGTAAAACCCTACAAACTTTGCCAGCAATAACATTAATGTGGTTGTCCCAGATCAATGAGTGGTTAAAAATTACTCCGAGATTTTTCGCAGTATCCACAAAGTCGATTTGGGCATCTTTCAACATAATCGGAGAAAAATAATCAAGATTTAGGTTTTCCTTCGATATATCGATACATTTTGATTTCTTTGGGTTTAACATTCGACTGTTTAACTTTGACCGTTTTGAGATTTTTTCTAGGTCTTTGCTGACAAAAGACTCCATGCTCTATGAGCCGAATAGGGCAGCTAAAGTACAATTGAACATCGTCAGCATATAAATGAGTAGAACATTGGTCAAATAGAGACGGAAGCTCGTTAACGTAAATAGAAAACAGTAAAGAACCAAGTATAGAAACTTGAGAAACACCGCTAATATTTGAGAAAACTGGACAAGCTATCACCGACTTGCACTGCTTGTTTCCTATCAGTCAAATATGAATAAATCATTTTTGCCGCACTTGGAGAAAAGAAAGAAAGTTATGCTAAAGCTTATTACATAAGATATCATGGTTATCAGAGTTGAAGGCCTTTGAGAAATCGAGCAAAACCAAGAACGTTATCTCATCTTTATCTAATGCATGTCTAATGTCATCAGTAACGTTAAGAAGCGCTGTAATACAACTGTGTTTTTTCCGAAAACCAGATTACTTCGGCGTTAGCATCGAGTTAGTTGTTAGATGATTATTGATTTGTTTTTGAAGCATTCGTTCAAAGACTTTCGACAGAAATGGTAACACAGAGATAGGACGAAATTCCACACCTTTGGCATTTTTGGGAATTGGAATGACTTTGGCAATCTTCCACAGGTTCGGATAGACTCCTGAATTCAAGATAGTATTAAATACAAATGTTATATAAGGCTGTACTTTTGGCAGAATCATACTCAAAAACTTAGGGTGAACATTATCTAACCCGACAGCATTTGATTTGATTGAAAGCAACTCTCAATTACGTGATCACAATCAGCTGCACGAAAACCAAAACCTATACGGCCCAACTGATCTGGAAATGAAAAAGGATTCGTGGTATTCGAAGATCGAGCAAGTGCTGATGGCTGAGAAACAAATTTTTATTGAAGCTGTTGGGATCAATATCGATTGTCATTCCATTTCTTGACTTGCCAATACCAACTCTTCGTAAATTTTTCCACAATTGTGGTCCACTAAGGGAAGCACTGAGCTGAGGAGATAAAAGTTTCGATTTTTCTTTACGTATTTCTGCTACTACTCTATTGCGCAGTGAGCAAAAAGCTCGTCGCAACTCTGGCAACCGGTAACGCTTCCAAATGTTGTAAGCAGTGTCTCGTTGTTGAGTTAAGAGCCTTATATTGCGAGTAAACCAAGGTTTTAAGTTTTGTCTTTGGGTAATGGTCTTAATTGGGACATGTGTATCAAAAAGGCTATTTATATTCTGAGTCAAGAACTCTATCTGCTCATTAGAGGAGTGCAAGTAAAAAATTTGGTCCCAATTAATCCTTCATGAATGCTCTTCTAAACGTAGATGGTTAATGCCATGAAAATTTCGGTATGATATTCGCTGGGAAGGAGTGTAATCAAAGCTAAAGGTATATGTTAAGAAGATTAAGTCATGCCTAGGAAAAGCAGAGGCAGAAAGCTGATCATATAGAGCTACGTTCTTTATGTCACTTACCAGAAACAAGTTTAATAGTGAAGCATCCCCACCAGAATAATGAGCAGGTGTCCTTGTGTTAACAGACCTTAGATTAAATGTCAACGTATTATGTGTAAGAACATTGGGGTACAAGATATTGCAATTAAGGTCTCCACATAAGATGATGTTAGGAGAATTGACTGAAAGTTCCTTTAAAAGAGTGAATAGTGGTGAGGAATCTATGTTCCTGTTTGGTCTATAGATTACTTCTAAAAGCATATTACCGTCATTGCCTACCAGCTCAACGAACAGATACTCAATGCTACTCTCCGCCTCAGATGATAACTTAAGATGGCATTTTACGCTAGCTCTTACATAGAAAGCCACCCAACACGATTCATTCTATTCAAACGAAAAGTCTGGTAACCTTCTAATTTGCAAATCTCGTCACTTAACTCATCCTTCAGCCAAGTTTCAGTAATGCAGATTACATCAACATCAGAGTTTACAAAAATGTATCGAAATTCGTCTATTTTCGGAAGCAAGCTTTGAAATGACAAACCCGGAGACCGCATTTTTGCTTACAAAGGATTCTAACCATCGAACGTAAGGAATTTCTACTAATCATACCGCAGGCAACAAGTAGAAAACGATATAAGAGAAGAAGAAGAAGAAAATAGTAGAAGAAAAAAGAAATTAATTCCGATATAAACATGTATGTAAGTAATTTATAATTGAGAAAAAAAAAAACAAAAGCTTGTAAAAGAAGAATATAAATTAAAGTTATATAAAAAAAAGAAATTAAGTAATAAATAAATAAATAATAAACAAAAAACTTGATTAGCATAAAAATGAAATGTAATGTAATTAAATATCATTGTAGATATCTGATCTGGCAACGTCCTCGAGTCCCTTGATGCAGTCAACACGCACAGCTGTGTAGTCATTTTGACGTTTTACATAAACCACTCCTCTCGCAGTATTAACGGTGGTTAATTGTTTTCTTTTTTTTAATGCAAGCGCCCGTTGTAAAATGTTTTTATTTTGCTGTGATAAGCTTTCATGTATATATATGGCAGATGATGCGAGGTATAGGAACTATCGGAAACAAAGTGAATATCATTTAGGCAGAGTGGTTTGTTTTTATTTTTTTTCCGGTAATTCGCAATCGAAGTCAAAACAAAGTTTTTGTCATAAGGTGAATTGAACCTAATCATTATCGCGGAATTTGGCGAATTTTGTTTACGACGGGTGCGATAAATATTAGTGAGAGATGGTGGCTTAATGTCAATGGTGTTACAAATGAGATTAAAAATGGATTTAAAATTTTCATTTGGCAAGATCGGAATGCCAAACATGAATGCATCTGTTGCAACGATACGATTTTCGTAAGTGTTCATATCTTGTTTTAGTTTGCCTACTTCCTCAACGACGTGTTCAAAGTTAGTGATACCCTGGATGCCATGGAGGGAGCCCAGTGGTTCTCGACGCTGGACTTGAAGAGTGGATATTGGCAATTTGACATCCACCCTGATGATCGGGAAAAGACAGCGTTTTCTACAGGTAATGGGCTCTGGCAGTTCAAAGTTATGTCGTTTGGGCTATGCAACGCTCCGGCAACATTCGAGCGTTTGATGGAGTGCGTTCTTCAAGGACTGACGTGGAAAGCTTGCCTAGTCTACTTGGACGATGTTATTGTTTACGGGAAAACATTTGACCAACATTGCAAGAATCTAAAAGCCGTGTTTCAGAGACTTCGAGAGGCTAACCTTAAACTGAATCCAGAAAAATGTGCACTTTTCAAAACCGAAGTTAAGTATTTGGGACACATCATCTCTTCCCAAGGAGTGAAGACTGATCCTGAAAAAGTTGACTCCGTCAAAAATTGGCTAACACCACAGGACAAACATCTACTCCGAAGCTTTCTTGGTCTTGCCGCATATTACCGACGTTTTGTTAAGAACTTTGCTGGAGTTGCAAAGAGGTTGCATCATCTTACTGAAAAAGGGAAGCAGTTTAAATGGTCAGGTGAGTGTGAGAAATCTTTCCAGGAACTCAAATACCGCCTCTGTAACGCTCCAGTGCTGGCACATCCAACACCTGGCAAAACATTCATCATCGACGCAGATGCAAGCAACGTTGGAATCGGGGCGGTACTATCCCAAGTGCATGATGGTGAGGAGAAAGTGGTGGCATATTACAGCAAGGTCCTCTCGAAGCCCGAAAGAAACTACTGTGTGACCAGAAGGGAACTGCTAGCTCTTATCTTGGCAACAAAGCACTTCCATAAGTACATCTATGGACAGAAATTCCTTCTGCGGACAGACCATGGTGCTCTGAACTGGCTGTTGAACTTCAAAAATCCAGAAGGTCAAGTCGCAAAGTGGATAGAAAGACTGCAGACCTATGACTAGCAGATCCAACACCGCAGAGGAAAGCTGCACTCAAACGCCGACGCATTATCCCGAAGACTTTGCAAAGTGGATTGCAAGCATTGTAGGCGGCAAGAAGACAAAGAAATTATACCGCTCAGCGACTAAGAGCTGACCCCATAAGCGGATGGAGCAATGAGGAAGTGAGGACTGCTCAACAGGAGGATCCAGATATCGAAACCATTCTCGCATGGGAAGAAAATGGAATGAAACCTGAATGGGGAGATATTTCTGACAGGAGTCCAGTTCTCAAAGCCTATTGGGCACAGTGGTAGTCACTATATGTGCAAGAAGGTGTTCTCAGGCGAAAATGGGAATCCGCTGACGGCAAATCATGCAGCTGATCGTACCGCAATCGAAAGTCAGTGAAGTTCTTCGTTAGATGCATGACGGACCTTCTGGGGGCCACCTGGGAGTTAACAAAACACTGGAGAAGGTGCGATATCGGTTCTACTGGTTGCATGCTAGAGATGACGTGGAGAAGTGGTGCCGAACATGTGCAGCACACTTGCTACCAAAGAACCTGGTAGAAAGATTCCAGGTAAGATGCATCAGTACAATTTTGGATCACCTTTTGAGAGGATTGCAGTAGATGTGGCTGGGCCTTTTCCAGAAACCAATGCTGGAAACAAGTACATTCTGGTTGTAATGGACTATTTTAGCAAGTGGCCTGAGGCGTATGCCATCCCAAATCAAGAACCCAAAACGTTGGTCAACCAGATTGTGTTTAACTGGGTGAGAAGGTTTGGCGTACCTATGGAACTCCATTCCGACCAAGGGAGGAACTTCAAGTCAAAGATCTTCCAAGGAGTGTGCGGACTACTTGGCATCGAGAAGACGAGAACCACACCGCTTCATCCACAATCTGATGGGATGGTTGAAAGATTCAACCGGACTTTGAAAGAACACCTCACCAAGGTCGTAGGCGACTACTAAAGATACTGGGATAGGCACGTACCGCTATTCCTGGTGGCCTATAGAAGTGCGGTACATAGCTCGACAGGACAAACACCATCTGAAATTATGTTCTGGAAAACCATACGGCTGCCCAGCGAACTTAAATTTGGATGCCCCACAGAGGAGCCACAGGACACGAACGAGTATGTGGACGACCTAAAGGAGAGATTCGTTGACATTCATTAAAGAACCAGGGCACGGATGAAAGCCGTATGAAGACACGGTACGACACAAAAGCGACAACGGCAGGATTCCAAGCAGGAGATCGTGTGTGGCTTTATAGTCCTCATCGTCAAAGGGGATTGTCACCGAAACTTCAGCAAAACTGGGAAGGTCATTATACTGTTGTCACGAGGATTAACGACGTGGCTTACGCATCCAAAGAGGACTAAGAGGCAAATTAAAAGTAGTTCATTGTGACCGACTGCATAGTTCATTGGCGAGACTGCAGACGGAATTATTCGGGACGAACAATCTTAAGGAGGGGCAGTGTAATGTACACCCAACATTTATTACTAATTTCCTTATCGAAAATGTTCAACCGAAAACACAAGCGGCAACACTATAATCTACATACATCTAATAGAAGGCAGTGCTTGTGAGACGGTGTGTGTGTGTAGAAATATACCTGGAGGGGAAATGCTTGGCAGCAAAATACTGGAAGACTCTCGATGTGGATGTGGAAATTACTGGAAAGCTCTAGATGTAATGTTTTTCTATATAAATAGGTCACTGATGCAACCAGAAGTCAGTTTTGATTATAGAGTGATAATGTTAAGATTGAGTTAATGTGATTATTGGTCGAGTTGAGGTCGAATAAAGTAGATATCGAATAAAAGTAGTAGAATTAAATTGAAAAGAAAAGTTTTATTATTGCGAACTAAGCGCACGTTACAATATTTTCCAAATGATTCTTCGATATGCGCAGAACAAAAATTTAAAAAAGTTGAGTTTAATTTTTAACAAGTTTAACAAGACCTTCGAGAGCAAAATTAGCATTTTTCTTTCTTATATTAAAAAACTACCAGCGGTACCATCTCATTACTGTCGAAACAAAAGTAACTGACTATACCCCAACAATTTTTCAACCTTTCTACCCTTTATAAAATATTTAGCCAAAAATTGGAAACAGAAAAGTCTGATTCCTCAATAATTTCGCAAAGAGTGTTTCGATTTAAGTTCAAGAATGATTACCATAATAGGGTTTCACTTGCCTAAAAAAGACAAACGCACATTTTGGAGACATAGGAACGAGACATATACCGCAACGAGTACAATTATGACTGCAGATGAAAAATTATCGCATCCTATGAGTAGACGTGTCTTCCCTCTCTGTCAGACAAGTATGAATTTAACATGTTGTGTCTATTTCCTTTTTTCATCAGCACAATAAATAAATTATGTTATTTTCTCACAAAAATTCAATTTTTACTTTTTTTTATTTTATCGTAAACACCAAAATTTGATCTGTGACTAGTATGTAGTGAGCACCAAATGTATCGTAAACGCCAAAAAGTGAAAAACAACAAAAATCTGACAACTGCGGGATTCTGTTTACAACCATTTAGATGCAAAAAAGAAAACATGGGCACGGCTGGTTCGCACGAACTTGCGATTGTGTTCTAAATACGATGTCAAAATCTTAAGGCTAAGTTAAGGGTTTTGGTATTCACTCTTCATAATATATTTTGTGGCACAGGCCTGCCAACTACACATAAATAATGAAACTGAATTAAATCACGCAAAATAATGAAAAAATTAAATTAAATATTCCAAAGGTTTCAAGCAAAAATCTAAAAAAGCCATTCTTTTGCAATTGTTAATACATATGTATGATGAAAATTTAATCAAAATCGTCGGACCAGTTTTTTTTCAAAACACGGTTTTTTATTTTTCACTTTTTTTGAAAAACTGGTATTTAAAATTCAAGTATACAAAATTTTAGATTTTGTTAAGAGCTGTTTTGACAAACAAATTTGAAAAAATAAAAATAAATAAATAGGGTGGCGCAACAGAGCGAGGAGCCCCTGGGCCTAGCGCATTTCTCACAACCATGCCTTGTGAGGGAATGGAGGGGACCTACAATTTTCTGCCGGTTCAGAAAGCGCTTTTCATGGCAATGAATACTAACGGAGGACTTGCCAATTCCTCGCGAAAGGCGATACCCGTGGAAAAAACATTTTTGCCTCTGCTGGGATTCGAACTCGAACCTCTGGATTAACAGGCGGACATTCTATCCATCACACCACGGGTATCACAAAACAAATTTGAAAAAAACAAAGTTACAATTTTGCAGTTTTATCCAAAAGTCAAAATTTTTTAAAAAATTCATAAAAATTTCCAAAACTAAATTTTTTTAAATATTGATATGCAGTCTTTCTTTAACAGTTACATTTTAAATCCAAAATTTCGTCAAGATCGTGTCCGCCATTAACGAGAAAGTCGGTTTTGAAAAAAACGGTACTATGAGAGGTACCGTTTTTAGAATTTTTCCAAAAATTTTATTAACATCATAAGGAAAACAATTCAAAATTGATCATTCACACAAAATTTTATCGAAATCGTTGGAGCCGTTCACGTGAAAAATAAGTATTATCATATCGGTTGTATGGCAGGTACCGTTATTTCAAGACCTAGAAATTCAATTCCAAAAACCCCTTTGTAAGCTGCCCCACAGAGCTTAACTGCAAATTTTAAAGAAAATCGGCCAAGCGGGTGGATGGGCGTTGTACTATTCGGGTAGGCTCTGACTGGTGCCAACTTGGCGGCGCCCAGATGCTGCAACTCATAGTACACATCAATTTTGCTTACTAAACCTCCAAGCGGTATCCACTGGGACCTGGGATGCTCCGTCCAGAGCTGACCTGCTAAACTAGTAAGTGCGAGTGTTGACAAAGGAATGCGAAACAAAAGAATTGTGATCAACACTATAATTGCTCTGCGAACAATGACTGACTTCACGAATCTCAGTGGTCTACGAGAGCTTTCGTGTAAATGTACCAGCGGATGAATTCGAAGGACAGAATCAACGGTGGACTTCAGCAGCCAAAAAAGCAGAAACCCCTGAAGGAGCTACTCCAACATATTTGGTTTAAAGGTATTTCAGGGTCTTTCAACACTAGGACAGGGTATTGAAGTAGAGATGGTGGCGGATGAGCTCCTGGTGAGCCAACGGCAGCACTCACATCCCTGCAGCAGGGTACTGACACTGGATATTCCAACCCTTTATGTCCGAAGGGATCCAAAAGGACCTGGCCCTCCAGGTTGGGGGTTGTGCGTAGGGTTAACTACCCAACCACGTAAACGAAAGGCCCGTTCCGAAACAACAAACAGCCTCGGATAACGATAATGATTTCAAAGTTGACGACCCAAGCAAACGAAAAAAGGACAATGACCTCCGGATCTGCACGTGGAACGTAAGATCTCTTAACGGACTTCGTGCCACTGGAGAATTAGCGGACGCCCTGAACTGCTGCAAAGCAGACATAACCGCCATCCAAGAAGTGCGATGGAGTGGACCGGGCATAAAGAAGATAAATAACTATGACATCTACTATGGCGACTGCTACAGACAACAGAAAAGACGCTTATTTGGGTGCGGATTTGTCGTTAGAGGAAGACTCAGGGATAAGGTGATTAGCCAAAATCCAGTCAATGAGCGTGTAATGACTATCCGCATCAGGGCTAAATTCGCCAACATTAGCCTTATATGCGCCCACGCCCCTACAGAAGAGAAAGACGACGATTCCAAAGACTGTTTCTACGAACTCCTCGAAGAAACGTATGAGCAGTGCCCTAGACACGACGTGAAAATCGTTCTTGGTGATTTTAACGCAAAGCTAGGGAAGGAGGACATCTTTCGAAACACAATCGGTAAAGCTCCATGACAAAACCTCCGAAAACGGACTGAGGCTAATCGATTTTGCTACGGGGCTAAGTCTTGTTGTAAGTAGTACACCCTTCTCGCATCTCAAAATTCATAAAGGTACATGGCGATCACCAGATCAATTAACCGTCAACCAAATTGACCATGTTGCGATCGACGCAAGGCACTCTTCCAGTATGCTAGATGTCCGAAGTTTCCGAGGGGCCAACTTTGACTCGGACCAATACCTTGTTGTGGCCAAGGTACGAATGAGGATATCGTGTTCACGACCTGCACGAACTAACGCTGCGAAGAGATATGACGTCCGAAAGCTACAATCGCAAGAGATTGCCAATGCCTTTTCCAATCGAGTGTCCCTTCAATTATCCTTAAATCCCATGCCGCCATCATTAAGCATTGAAGACCAGTGGCAGCAATGCCAAGAAACCATCAGAACCGATGCCTCTGAGGTTCTGGGTTTCACTCGGCCACCAAAACGAGACCCATGGTTCAATGAAGAATGCAGGCAGGCAAATGCAGCCAAACAAAAAGCACGACAAATGCTGATGCAAAAACGAGCAAGGGCTGCTTACGATCAGTATAACGAGATCTACAAGGAGAAAAGAAGGGGAGAACACCGACTTCTCAAAAAGAAAAAGAAGCAGCATGAAAAGCGCTCGTTTGAGGAAATAAAGAGGTGCCATGACAGGAACGAGATTCGGAAGTTTTACGAAAAGGTAAAAAGATCCTGCCAGGGTGGCAAACCCCGAACGCAAGCCTGTAAGGACCAGTAGGGAAACATAGTTATAGAGTCACAGTCACTACTGAGGATCTGGAAAGATCATTTCTGCAGACTGCTTAACGGTGTGAGGACACGAATTCCGCTGTCAGGCAGATTGCCCCATTCAGCTTGGACGATAGATCAAGAATGCCGTACTCCCGACCTAGAAAAAGTTAAGCTTGCCATATGCAAACTTAAATCAAATAAGACTGAAGGTGCAGATGGCCTTGATGTCGAACTTTACAAGGCAGCTGAAGACCAGTTGGAAAGGAGTATGCATCAGCTGATCTGCATGATATGGTCGGAAGAAAGCATGCCCGATGAATGGAACCTCAGTATCGTATGCCCGATCCTAAAGAAGGGAGACCCTCACAACTGCGCCAATTATAGAGGGATAAGCCTCCTTAACGTCGCTTATAAGATCTTGTTTACTGTAATAACTTCTGAAACCCGACGTCAACAACTTGATAGGTCATTGTCAATGTGGATTTAGACCAGAGAAGTCCACAATAGACCAAATTTTCACATTACGGCAGATCTTGGAAAAAACCCGAGAACATATTATCGATATTCACCATCTCTTTATCGATTTCAAGGCCGCGTATGACAGTATTTACAGAGACGGGCTGTACGTAGCCATGTCTAGTTTTTCCAAAAAAAATTTTTATATCATTAGAATATTTATTCAGAAATAATCTTTCAAGTAAAATTTTATCAAAATCGTTAGAGCCGTTCTCGAGATTTAAGGAAATCTGACGAAAGTGTCGATGCGGAACCCTCCAAAAATCCAAAAAAAAAAATGGTCGACAAAAAAAAATTTTTACGAGAGGAGGGGTAGGCTTAAAATTCTAAAAAAGATATTAAAAATCAAGTAATACGCTAACAACCAACAGCCGTATTTATAGTCGCATTTTAAACTCCGCGAAACTTTAAAACACGCTTATTCATTGATTAAAACAAAAATCGTTTTTATAATAATTTTTCGTCATTGAATAAGGGCTGAGTAGCTTGAAAGCAGAAATGCGTGTTTTAAGCATGTTTTAGCGCATAAATGTCATTTATTTTGAGTATTGGGTTGTCATACTGTAATTTATTTGCAACTTTTTGCATATTAAAAATTGCTTTTCGAAATGTACGCAAACCACATTAATTTCATAAATAATTTGCATGTGGTAAATGTTTTTTTCAAATAAAGAAGTAGAAAGCAAAAAGTCTACTTAAAAAGATTTGGTCAGATGGAGCTGAAGGAATCAATATTTAGGCAGGAATATGCGTCCCTTATAATATTACAGAAAGAAATGGGATACACACGAACACTTTATGACGCTTTTCCTGAACGTCTTGACATACAAAGCTGAAATATATGTTTGTTTTGTAATGTTCAAAAAAGAGATCCAAAGATCTTCGCAAAAAAGCAATATCATACAACTTTCCGACACAATTGCTTCTAGAAACGAAAACAGCAAGACAAAAAGATCACAACAATAATTAAACAAAATCATTTAGTTTCCTTTTTACTTGCTGCATTTCTTGGCACGAGTACGATAACTTTAGCGACAAGAAATAATAACGGGTTTTGGTGGAGGGGTTCAATACAATCATTTTTTACTATAGGACGGGGGGGGGGGTCTATCTCCCCCCGTTTAGGCGGTAGGGGCAATTTTATAAAAATTGACTTAAAAACTAAAAAAAAATATTGTAGAACAACGGGAAAACTTACAGATACAAATTATACTTTTTATGAAAGCCAGAAATCTGCACTTTAAAATAAATTTTAAATAAAGTGGTTTCAATTTATAGTTTTTGCAATAACTGACTTCAAAGTCAAAATTTAGGAAAAAAAATTTGAAAAAATCACTTTGAGTATTATGTTTCTCGTGATTACAAATGCCAATAAAAAAAAAATTTGGTGTAGTTAGTTGCTTCAATAAATTTTTTATCAAACCCTGTAAACTACTTTTTTCTATGTCTTATAGTTTTTGAGATAATTGAAAAATAGTAAAACTATTGAAGTATGCAATATTTTCAAAAAATTATGGAAATACGTACGAATTTACAATAATGTTTGGAAATAGACAAGTGAAAGTATAAAAATTCATCAGGCAGGTACTTATGTGCAATTAATTTCCGTATGCAACAACTTTCCGCATGGCCCGCTTCGCGGGGGCTCATTATTTTAACCCTTTTTCCGCAGGGTTAAGCTGCTCATGCTAAATATGAAAATAGCAATTGTTTTTCTAACTGCAAATTATTTGATCGAACTGAAAAAAGTATAAAAGTATAAAAATTCATCAGACAGGTGCTTTTGTGCAATTAATTTCCGTATGCAACAACTTTCCGCATGGCCCGCTTCGCGGGGGCTCATTATTTTAACCCTTTTTCCGCAGGGTTAAGCTGCTCATGCTAAATATGAAAATAGCAATTGTTTTTCTAACTGCAAATTATTTGATCGAGCTGAAAAAAGTATAAAAGTATAAAAATTCATCAGACAGGTGCTTATGTGCAATTAATTTCCGTATGCAACAGCTTTCCGCATGGACCGCTTCGCGGGGCTCATTATTTTACCCTTTTTCCGCAGGGTTAAGCTGTTCATGCTAAATATGAAAATAGCAATTAATTTCCGTATGCAACAGCTTTCCGCATGGCCCGCTTCGCGGGGCTCATTATTTTAACCCTTTTCCCGCAGGGTTAAGCTGCTCATGCTAAATATGAAAATAGCAATTAATTTCCGTATGCAACAGCTTTCCGCATGGCCCGCTTCGCGGGGCTCATTATTTTAACCCTTTTTCCGCAGGGTTAAGCTGCTCATGCCAAATATGAAAATAGCAATTAATTTCCGTATGCAACAGCTTTCCGCAGGGTTAAGCTGATCATGCTAAATATGAAAATAGCAATTGTTTTTCTAACTGCAAGTTATTTGATTGAACTGAAAAAAAATTTGTTGCTATTTTCATATTTAGCATGAGCAGCTTAACCCTGCGGAAAAAGGGTTTAAATAATGAGCCCCCGCGAAGTGGGCCATGCGGAAAGTTGTTGCATACGGAAATTAATTGCACAAAAGCACCTGTCTCATGAATTTTTATACTTTTATACTTTTTTCAGTTCGATCAAATAATTTGCAGTTAGAAAAACAATTGCTATTTTCATATTAAGCATGAGCAGCTTAACCCTGCGGAAAAAGGGTTAAAATAATGAGCCCCCGCGAAGCGGGCCATGCGGAAAGTTGTTGCATACGGAAATTAATTGAACAAAAGCACCTGTCTGATGAATTTTTATACTTTTATACTTTTTTCAGTTCGATCAAATAATTTGCAGTTAGAAAAACAATTGCTATTTTCATATTAAGCATGAGCAGCTTAACCCTGCGGAAAAAGGGTTAAAATAATGAGCCCCCGCGAAGCGGGCCATGCGGAAAGTTGTTGCATACGGAAATTAATTGAACAAAAGCACCTGTCTGATGAATTTTTATACTTTTATACTTTTTTCAGTTCGATCAAATAATTTGCAGTTAGAAAAACAATTGCTATTTTCATATTTAGCATGAGCAGCTTAACCCTGCGGAAAAAGGGTTAAAATAATGAGCCCCCGCGAAGCGGGCCATGCGGAAAGTTGTTGCATAAGGAAATTAATTGCACAAAAGCACCTGTCTGATGAATTTTTATACTTTTATACTTTTTTCAGTTCGATCAAATAATTTGCAGTTAGAAAAACAATTGCTATTTTCATATTAAGCATGAGCAGCTTAACCCTGCGGAAAAAGGGTTAAAATAATGAGCCCCCGCGAAGCGGGCCATGCGGAAAGTTGTTGCATACGGAAATTAATTGCACAAAAGCACCTGTCTCATGAATTTTTATACTTTTATACTTTTTTCAGTTCGATCAAATAATTTGCAGTTAGAAAAACAATTGCTATTTTCATTTTTAGCATGAGCAGCTTAACCCTGCGGAAAAAGGGTTAAAATAATGAGCCCCGCGAAGCGGGCCATGCGGAAAGTTGTTGCATACGGAAATTAATTGTACAAAAGCACCTGTCTGATGAATTTTTATACTTTTATACTTTTTTCAGTTCGATCAAATAATTTGCAGTTAGAAAAACAATTGCTATTTTCATATTTAGCATGAGCAGCTTAACCCTGTGGAAAAAGGTTTAAAATAATGAGCCCCCGCGAAGCGGGCCATGCGGAAAGTTGTTGCATAAGGAAAATAACTGCACAAAAGCACCTGTCTGATGAATTTTTATACTTTTATACTTTTTTCAGTTCGATCAAATAATTTGCAGTTAGAAAAACAATTGCTATTTTCATATTTAGCCCTGTTCACACTGTACAATTGGTTGGACAAACCTAGGTTTGACAAACCAATGCTTGATAGTGTGAACTCTTCATACGACCGCTTGTCCAATTTGTTGGATGGTTTTCAAAAATTTTTGAAAATCTAGAAGTTGGATGGAATGGAAGGGTATGTGACATAAAGTTGGACGACAAGCTTGATAGGTGTGAACGAAAACTACATCAGACCATCCAACTTCCATCAAACGAAGTCTGTCCAACTAATTGTACAGTGTGAACTGGGCTTTTAGCATGATCAGCTTAACCCTGCTGAAAAAGGGTTAAAATAATGAGCCCCCGCGAAGCGTGCCATGCGGAAAGTTGTTACATACGGAAATTAATTGCACATAAGTACCTGCCTGATGAATTTTTATACTTTCACTAGTCTATTTCCTAACTTTATTGTAAATTCGTACGTATTTCCATAATTTTTTGAAAATATTGCATACTTCAATAGTTTTACTATTTTTCAATTATCTCAAAAACTATAAGACATAGAAAAAAGTAGTTTACAGCGTTTGATAAAAAATTTATTGAAGCAACTAACTAAATCAATTTTTTTTATTGGCATTTGTAATCACGGGAAACATAATACTTAAAGTGATTTTTTAAAATTTTTTTTCCTAAATTTTGATTTTGAAGTCAGTTATTTCAAAAACTATAAATTGAAACCACTTTATTTAAAATTTATTTTAAAGTGCAGATTTCTGGCTTTCATAAAAAGTATAAGTTGTATCTGTAAGTTTTCCCGTTGTTCTACAATATACTTTTTTAGATTTTAAGTCAATTTTTATAAAATTGCCCCTACCGCCTAAACGGGGGGAGATAGATCCCCCCCCCCCCCCCCCGTCCTATAGTAAAAAATGTTGTATTGAACCCCTCCACCAAAACCCGTTATTATTTTTTGTCGCCAAAGTTATCGTACTCTCCCCCATTTCTTATTTTAAATTTACATTTTAGGAGCTTTCTTTGCACAGAACGAAAATGTAAACAAAAACAAATTTCTCTTGTCAGTTTCAAGTCAACCATTGAGAAACCAAAATTAGAGAGTTTCTTTATGATTTTGAGGAATGATTAACTACAATAGGCGAAAAAAATAATTATAAATAAGGATTTTTTATTTACTGGTTAAAGTCTTAATTAGCTCTTATTCACTGCATAACTATTATGCGTTTTAAGACTGTTTTAGCGAAATCTAATAAATACGGCTGCAAGTGTTTAACTGTTTTTTAAAGTGAATACTATGTTTTTTAATTTTTGTATTCTGAGTATAATTAACAAAATATTTACTGCATTTTGCTGGAACTTTTTTGCAACTAATCAATGCCCCTATTAGCTTTAAGTCGAACGATGACAACAGAAAATTAAGACGTTTCTTGGTTTTCGAGAAATAAAAAAAAAATGGGTACGACTGGGTCGCAAGACCTTGCGATTCTGTGCTAAATACGATATCAAAATCTTAAGGTTGAGTACAAGATGTAAGTATTAGCTCTTCATAATATTTGTGGTACAGGGTTGCCAACTACACATTGATTGTGAAAATTGAACTAAACACGCAATATTGAAAAAATTTTATTAAATATTCAAAAGTATTCAAGCAAAAATCTAAAAGCGTCATTCTTTTGCAATTGCTAATATATATAAATGCTAAAAAATTTATTAAAATCGTTGGATCAGTTTAGGAAAAACAACTAACGTCTTCTAATGAACAATTTCGTAAGCATCGTGCAGGCCATTAACGAGAAAGTCGGGTTCGATGAAAGCTGTACGTTCTTAAACGTTTCCGAAATTTTTTTCTTACATCATAAACAAACTTGGAAAACAAGTAAACAATAATCTTTAATACTTATAAAATTCTATCGAAATCATTTTAGCCGTTTTTGAGAAAAATAAGTATTATCATATCGGTTGTATGGCAGGTACTGTCATTTCAAGATCTAGAGACTCAATTCCAAAAAATCCTATGTAGGCTGCCTCACAGGCCCTAACTGCAAATTTTGAAGAAAATTGCTCCAGGGGTTCAAGCTGTAGATCCATATACAGACAGACAGAACTGCAAGACCCACTTTTGTCGTATTCTCTATTATCGAATATCTTGTTTAATAGTGGAGGACCGTAAGCTTTTTACCTAGGAGTCCAGGGCCAGTCCATGGATTTTCATCAAATTTTCCGAAATATGTTTTGAATGGCGTATAGAAAAAAGTTAAAAAAAAAAAAAATTCACCGCTCTCAATTTTTTAATTAATTATTAAATTTTAGAATTTTAATTTATTTATGTAGGGTGTTTTAGATACGGCTTTCCAAAGGCTCAGGATGGATAGGTTTGGTCAAGACAAAAAAAAAATTTTATGGGAGGGGGGTCTATATCCCTCCGTGTAGGCGCGAGCGGCAATTATTTTGGAGTATTCCTGATGAGATGCAAGCCCAATAACTGTAAAAACTCCAACTACCTAGTATGACCTTATGAAAAGTAGCTCCAAAATTGGATTCTTATATTTTAATGCATCTATTTTCTGCATATTATATTGCAGCTTTTTCTAAAGTTTTCTTTTTTCCGAAGAGGAATAGTGTATTTAAAACGAATCATGAATGAAGTTGCTGAACCGATTGACTGCATCGAGAGTTTGGGCAGGGTAGCCTGCTCTGAAGATTAAAACTATATATATCTCATTTTGTCTACATTTAATTAACAACTATTTCTATTAAATTCCTACTTAGATTAAATACTTACTTACCTAAGACGAGGTCTTCCCCTTCCGCGATTTCCCTGCAATGTGATTTCGAACACCCGACGAGCCGGAGCGTTTGGGTCCATCCGCTCTACATGGCCCAACCATCGTAGCCTCGCTATGCGTACTCTTCTGGCTATGCCCATGTCGCGGTACAGCTCATACAGCTCGTTGTTGTATCTTCTTCTCCACATATTGTCTTCGCATACGGGACCAAAGATCATTCGGAGAATTTTTCTTTCGAAACGACCAAGAGTTTCCTCATCCGCTTTCGATAAGGTCCATGCTTCCGCGCCGTACAGCAGGACTGGGATGATTAAGGTCTTATACAAGGTCACCTTGGTTTTTCTAGAGAGGGTTTTGTTTCTCAATTGCCTTCTTAACCCAAAGAAGCAACGGTTGGCAAGAGTTATTCTCCGTTTGATTTCCGCACTGATGTTGTTGTCCGTGTCTACAGCGGATCCTAGGTAGACGAAGTCCTGTACTACCTCGAAGTTATGTCTGTCTATTGTGACGTTTTGTCCAATTCGTCGATGTTCTGTGTCCTTGTTTGATGACAGCATATACTTCGTTTTGCCCTCATTAACCATCAAACCCATTTTTGCCGCTTCTGTTTCAATACTCGCAAAAGCACCTATGACATCACGCTTTTTTCTTCCCATTACGTCAATATCGTCTGCATAGGCGAGTAATTGTACAGACTTTTGAAAGATTGTTCCTCTGGTGTTGACGTTGGAGTTTCTTACAATCCTTTCAAGTATGATGTTGAAGAAATCGCATGACAGCTTGTCGCCTTGCCCAAAAACATTTTTTGACATCAAAGGTCTCGGTGAGTTCCTTACCGACCTTGACGGAGCAGCGTGAATTCTCCAAAGTCATCCTGCATAGTCGTACGAGCTTTGCAGGGATGCCGAAACTAGACATGGCTCTGTACAGCTCGTCTCTGTTAATGCTGTCATACGCGGCCTTGAAATCGATAAAGAGGTGGTGAATATCGATATTATGTTCTCGGGTTTTTTCCAAGATCTGCCGTAATGTGAAAATTTGGTCTATTGTGGACTTCTCTGGTCTAAAACCACATTGATAAGGACCTATCAAGTTGTTGACGTGGGGTTTCAGACGTTCACATATTACAGCAGACAAGATCTTATAAGCGACGTTAAGGAGGCTTATCCCTCTGTAATTGGCGCAATTGTGAGGGTCCCCCTTCTTAAGGATCGGGCATACGATACTGAGGTTCCATTCATCGGGCATGCTTTCTTCCGACCATATCATGCAGATCAGCTGGTGCATGCTCCTTTCCAACTGATCTCCAGCTGCCTTGAAAAGTTCGGCATCAAGGCCATCTGCACCTGCAGTCTTAGATTAAATAATATATTTAAATTACTATTTTAATAAATTAATACTTTTTAAATTCATTTCCTCTTTATTCCTGATTATTTTTATGTCGATCTAGAATCTAGATTATTGTTAGCAATGGCTAGTTATAATCTGCGCACCATGGTTAAGGTGTTGAGTTGTCATCAAATTGGCCTTCGAGTGTGCCACATTAATGCACAAAGTTTAATTTGTAAAATCGATGAGTTTCGTTATACATTCGAAGATTCAAGGGTTGACGTGGTTTGCGTATCCGAAACTTGGCTTAATGTTTTGCAAAACGACCAGGTGTGCTCACTTGCGGGTTATAAGTTGTATCGTTCAGATAGAGTTCGCTGCAGAGGTGGTAGTGTTGCTATGTATGTGAGGGAAGGGATAAAATGCAGACCCAAAATCTCTTCTTTGAAGGATAGTAAAATGGAGTATTTTTTTGTTGAGTTAACTAAAGATAGTGAAAAGCTTCTTATAGGTACCATATACAGACCAAACAGAAACATTGGCATCTCTCCACTTATTTCTACCTTAGAACAAATTTCAGTTTATTATCCAAATATTATTCTTCGTGGAGATTTAAATTGCAACCTTTTTGATGATAATAACTTTCTGACCGAATTTCTTTCTCTTAATCTTTACTCCGTAAACACATGTACTGCCACCAATTTCTCTAATTTTGACCCGACCTTGTTAGATATATTCCTTGTTACCGATCAAAGCAAAGTTATTCTTTACGATCAGCCATCTGCGCCAGCTTTTTCAAAGCCTGATTTAATTTTTTTAACTTTCGATTTTCAAGTCGAGATTCATAGTTTCACTTGAAATGGATCTCAGAAGCATAAACTGGAATAATAGCATGGACATTCAATCTCCGTGTGAGTAGGAAGATTTTCTGAATAGTAGGGTGAATAGACTATTTGAGAACCATGTACCTTTAAAAACCAAAAGCTGCGATCCACACAACAAATCTTGGTTCACAAATGACATTCGTTCTTTGATTCGGGAACGTGCCTCAGCATATAAACGATGGAAAATTATTCGTCTTCATAGTTTTCACCAACAATATACTACATTGCGCAACAAAACTATTCGAAAAATTCGTAATGCAAAAGCCTCTATATTCTACTCACTTCAATACGTCTTAAGGAAGTAAGAAAATTTTGCAAAAATTGAAAAATGTCTTGTGGGTTGCCTGAAGACATAGACAGCAACGCTTTAAACAAATCTTTCCTTTCTAACCCAATTATTAACCTCAATTCTTCAGACCCCCTGCAATATTTTGAAGAGATTTTGTCAACGCGTAACTCAAACTCAAATTCGTTTACGTTTTCTCCTATAACTGAGGAGGATGTGGTAGAAACGCTCCTTTCTATCAAGTCCAATGCTATAGGACTTGGTAACATGCACCCCTCATTTTTGAAAATTATCTTACCAACGCTCTTGCCCTTCATCACTCATGCATTTAATTCCTAATAAATACAAAATGAGTTCCCAACACAATGGAAAAGGGCAAAAGTCTTACCCATTCCAAAAACTTCAAAGGAGATGATTTTAGGCCAATTTCAATATTGCCATTTCTGTCAAAGGTTTTTGAGAAAATAATGCAAAATCAAATGAGTGAGTTTCTTAATGTATTCAATTTGTTAACCCCTAAACAATCAGGCTTTCGAAAGAAAAACAGCTGCATTACAGCTTTGCTAAGTGTCTCGGAAGATATAAGGAAAAGCTATAGACGAGGATTGTGTCACATTTTCAATACTCTTCGATTTCTCGAAAGCGTTCGACATGGTGAATCACGTGGTACTTTGTGAAAAACTCTCCCGTGATTTTAGCTTTTCTTCCTGCGCAGTCAGGCTCTTATTTTCTTATCTTACTGATAGAGTGCAAGGGGTTGAAGTTAACAAAACTCTTTCCAGTTTTTTACCTGTCGTTAGGGGTGTCCCACAAGGTTCGATTCTTGGCCCGTTGCTTTTCTCAATATATGTTAACGAGCTTCCTACAATAGTAAGACAATGTTCGATACGCATGTATGCTGATGACACCCAACTCTATTTGAGCTGCCCATTGCGGCTTAAACTTGATTGAACGTTGGTCGGCTAAAAACTGCTTGCTTTTGAACCCAAAAAAAAAATCAAAGTGTCTCGTAATCTCAAAAAGCAAAATAGATGTGTCTTACTTTCCAGAAATACTTTTAAATAACTGTCCCATTGCCTACGTTGATTCAGCTTAAAATTTAGGGGTTGTCTTTAACCGCAGCCTTACGGGGACACACCACATAAACAACACAATTGGAAAATCGTATGGTGTCCTAAGCATGCTATGGTCAACGCAGCACTTTATTCCTTTAAAAATTAGAATTCTGCTTGTGAAAACGTTGATTCTGCCTCTACTCACTTACGGTTGTGAGATCTATTGTAAGTTAGACTTCGAGAGTAAAAGGAAATTAACGGTTGCATTTAATAGCGCAATAAGATATATTTACGGGCTGCGACGTTACGATAGAGTTTCGCAGTATGCATCACAACTTCTGGGGATGTCTTTTGAAAATTTCATAATATTTCGCACTATTACCTTGTTTTCTGACATACTTCTAACTCGTCAACCTATGGATCTTTACAACGAATTAAACTTTTTTAACTCTTATAGATGTCGAGAGCTCGTAAATCCGCGGTTTCAGTGTTTGATATCCGAACGTCAGTTTTTCGTCAACTCCATTAGAATTTGGAATTCATTGCCGCGAAAAATAAAAAGTATAAATGACACAAAACAAATAGGAACAAATACTTCAGTAATGTATAGATTAAGTAGTGTTTCCATCTCTTCCTTTCTCTTTTTTTTTTTGTTTGTTTAAATATGAAAATGTAAAACTTGAATTAAATCGATTATGTAGCAATTGTACAATTTAAAAGCTACACTACAAATAAGATATTGTATCTTACAATGTAAGCTAATCATGAAATAAATAAAATACTAAATTATCTTAACTTAATTGGCTCGAAAAACGTAAGTAAAAACATTTCTATTTCTCTATTCCTAGAGTTTTTCTCCTTTACATAGAACTGGTAAATATACCTACTAAAATGTTTAATGCACCTGTTTTTATGGAATCTGTTATAATTCTTAACAGGTTGTGGCATACATTTACTATTCACCAAACAGACTTTAATGTTTTGTTTTTTCAAGATTGATTTCTTTAAGCACTACCTACATTATGTTTACATTTTTTCAATAACTCCATAAAAGGTATTAAATATTTGCGTAAATCTGTCTTTCATCAATTGCAAAATGTATTTTAAAGTAGTCAAACTGTTTCCCAAAGCAAAGTTATGCAATGTGACAATTTGTTCTATATTGGTGCAGGTAGTTTACCTTGAAAAAAAGAAGAAACACAAAATCATATGGCTATGTCTCAAACCAACAATATACGTAATTACCAATCTCTCCAGCCGCGCCGCGAAAACAGAAAATAAAGTCGAGTGCAATATTAATCAGTGCTGCGAAAGTGTACACCACGTCGAGCAAATCCTTATTTATAAAACATTTTCCAACCCGTATTAGTTACTACTTGCTTATGTCAAATTTTTCATCAAAAAAATAACACATCTGTAGCTCTGGTTACTATAAAAGTAAACAAATCGCAGCTGACTTCAAGGCTATGGCCCAATCACTCCGTCACGCGTTCGACTTCAGCGGCCACAACTGACAACTCGATTAAAACACATGTACTCTTACGGGAAATGGCCCATACGCAACGTACGTGGCGTCCGTGGCGGCGTTGAGATTAAAACATTTTTAATATCAACGCACTTAACGACTTTGACATTTTCTATTGGTATTTTTTGTTGGTTGGTAGACACACATGCTCACACACATGGTGCTCTGTGTGACAAAAGCCCATTAACGCGACGGATTCATTGGGCCATCCAAAATTTTCACATATTTTAAAGTTGAAGTTGAAGTTGAAGTGTGACGGAGTGATTGGGCCATAGCCTTCATTGTGCACGTTCAACGCATTAAGTTTTTTCAGATAATCTTACTTCTTTCGGACTCTGATTGGCCAGAGTTTCAGTTTTTCTTTTGATACGTGACTTCTGACCAATTAGAGGTTGAAAAAAGTTAGATTACCTGAAAAACTAAATTGCGTTGAACCCGAGTATTATGATTTATTTTTTTTTGTGGTTGGCGGAAATTTTTCTAAAATGGATAGTAAACAAAACAAGAAATAATAGTTTTCATTTATTTTTTTATTTATCTTGTAGCTAAGGCGGAAAAAGAATTAAAATTATTCACAAAACCAAAATAATTTTCCACTTTTCCTCCAAAAAATTATCCTCAAAACGACATTTAGACCTTAATACGACCTTAATCCTCCTTTAATACTCTTACGAACCAGTATTAGCTTAATCCGCCTCTAATACTGGTGTATTTTTTTTTTATAAATAAGGTTTGGAGTATTAGAGGAGTATTAAGTTCGTAGTAACCTTAATCCGCCAATAATACGGGTTTATAAATAAGGCTGTAAGTGCGTTACCTGTCCATCGTCTCCTCCCCCACATCACTCTCGCAGTCCCAGTGACTGCACACATTTCTTTGATTTGATAATCTCTTATCTTATCTAGGCAGTGTGTGCAGTCAATGAGGCTGTGCGATTGTTAGGCGGATAGTCAATCAACGGTGTTGATCCCGTTGTGGTGAGCTAAAGTCAAGTTGCTAGCTGGTTATAACACCGCTAATAATTTGATTTGGTTTTCTAATAGGATATACACTTGTTGATTCGACTTTGTTAGCGTCTACGTTTGATATTTTGTTTTATGTGTTTTTGTGAATTGTAATGTCGGGTAAATTTCAGGTCGATTTTAGCAACATTAAGGGGCTAAGATCGAATTACGCTCACACTGCAAAATGCAGGCCAGCTGTTTTGGCACTGAGTGAAACACAGGTGGGTGTTGATTCTGATCCCTCAGAGTTCAACCTGCCTGGGTATAGCTTAGTGCCATTATTCTTTTATTCTCATGGCCTCGCCGTTTATGTTCGAAATGATATTGCTTACCAGCTTCTAACACAATACGGCCTTTGTTCTAATACGAACTTTAATTTCATGTATTTAAAATTCACCGTCCGTAAGCAAATTATTCACCATTGTTAAATTTATAGAAGCCCTAATGTAGATAGTTTGATGCTCTATCTCCATAAATAGAATAATAATAAGAATTGTTTCCTTTTATCCTCACACTGAAATCGCAATTGCGGGCGATTTCAATGTACACATTAACTAACTCAACTTATTGATGAGCCCACTCGGGTTCCAGATATTGAAGGCCATGCGGCCAACACTCTTGACTTATTTCTCACTTCACATCCCGAAAAATACATGGTTGTAGTCTCATCTCCTCTTGGCAAATCGGACCATTATGCAATATCGGTAGATTTTTCGTTCTCCGTCACGGTAAAAAAACATAAAGTCCCTAAAAGAACTGTGTGGCAATACGAGAAAGGAAATTGGGACGGCCTGAATAATTTCTTTCGAAATTTTAATTGGTCATTGTGCTTTCTCGACGCAAACGTTGATGCATCAGCTGATATGATATCTAACGTAATTCTCAACGGCACGGCAAGAGAAGTTTTGTTCCTCACAGAACAAAAAGTATCATCCCTAAAGAGAATTCGTGGTTGGATTCAAGCTGTAAAGAGGCGATTAGGGATCGAGAAAGTAGTTTTCGTAAATTTAAAGACAACCCTACTGCAGAAAACCGAAATTTGTTCAAACGGGACAGAAATGTCTGTAATGCTCAAATACAAAGGGCTAAGTTTTTACATGACCAAAAAGTAAGGCAAAAAATACTACTGTGTCCAAAAGGAAGTAAAAACTTTTGGTTTTTTGTCAAGAACATTAAGAACTCGACCACGTCATCGGTCCCAACGCTCGTCTTCAATGACTTTCCGTATGTCAGCTCCATCGACAAAGCCAATTTGCTGGCAGCTCAATTTGCTGCCAACTCGACACTTCCTCATAGCATATTGGCTCCACCTGAGCTCGAGTCTGCAAATTCTTTGATGAAGCAGATATTTTTTCGAACTCGCTCGGTTGCGAGAGTCCTCAAAGATCTCAACATACATAAATCCGCTGGTCCAGATGGTATCCCCGCCGTTATTCTGAAGAGGTGTTCTTCTACGCTGGCAAAACCACTGCGTAAACTTTTCCATCTTTCCTATTCTGCTGCGATTTTTCCGAGCAGATGGAAATCTACATTTGTCCAGCCGGTCTCTAAAAATGGCGAATCTTCCTCCCCTTCCAATTACCGTCCAATTGCACTAACGTCCCATCTTTCCAAGGTCATGGAAACGTTGATAAACCGTCAACTTATGGAATATCTTGGAGAACGAAAGCTTCTTAATGACCGTCAGTACGGCTTTCGTAGCAAACGGTCCATTGGTGATTTGATGGCTTATCTCACCGAAAAGTGGAACCAATCTTTACATTGTTTTGGAGAAAGTAGGATTATTGCGCTTGATATTTCTAAAGCATTTGATAGAGTTTGGCATCAGGCTCTTTTATCGAAAATGCGTGCTTTTGGTATCGATGAGTCTCTTCTTCGTTCGATTAGAAATTACCTATCCGACCGTTCAATACAAGTTGTGTTGGATGGCTTCAAGTCTGATACCCACTTCATAAATGCTGGTGTGCCCCAGGGCTCCGTTTTGTCTCCGACTCTCTTCCTCATTTTCATTAATGATCTCTTGTCTGAAACCTCTTATCCGCTTAACTGTTTTGCTGACGACTCGACCCTCAGCTTTTCATATTCGTTTCCAAATTCACGTCCCTGCTTTTCGGATGTGGAACTGGAATGGTTGCGTATGATAAGCTCATTGAATTCTGACCTTGACAGCATTGTTTCATGGGATCTTATGAACCGAGCCGAATTCAATACTTCGAAAACTCAATGCTGTCTGTTGTCGTTGAAGCTTAACATTCTCCCATTGCCATTATCCATGAATGGTACCTGCATCAAAGTAACCGAAAACCTGTCAGTACTTGGTATGTGTGTAAACGATGATCTTCGTTGGAACGACCACATATTTGAATTCGCCAAAAACGCTGCTAAATGCTTAGGTTTCTTTAGACGATACCGGAAGTTCTTCACCCCTTCTGATCTGGCTACAATTTATATGGCCTTCATCCGCCCAAAACTGGATTAAAACTCCCATATCTGGGGGTCAATTCCCGATCTGTGAAGCTGTGAAGTGAAAAAAAAAATATTATTTCAGTTTTCATACAGTTATTTCATTTTATCACTTCACGAACCCACTCTAAGCGATTCCGGATCTAAAAAGTACTAAAACGTTCTAAATGATAAATTATGACAGTTTTCTCTCATTTTCAATTTTCATTTTCAAATTTTCATTTCAATTGGATTCCAATTGGATTTTTCATCGTTTGAGTTTTGCGGCCATTTTTCATAATTGAATTTTTCACCGACTATACGGCAATGAAAAAAAAATTTATCATATGAAAAAAAATTTACATTTGAGGTTGAATTTTCACTAATCGAGAATCGAATTTTCGGTGAAGCTGTGAACATCTTTGCACCTGCTTGATAGGGTACAAAATAGAGCATTAAAATTGATAGGTGATAGTTCAATTGTAGAATCGATTGATTCTCTTGAACATCGTCGAAACGTTACCTGTCTCACTCTCTTTTATCGGTTTTTCTATAAACAGTGCTCTAGTGAAATAGCCAGTTGCATTCCTCCCCTGAAACAATTTAGCCGCAGCAACACCCGCCTTGCTAGGAATGCTCATCAGTTTTACCTTTAGCCCAACTTTGGGCGTACAGTCAAGTATAGAGATTAATATTTTAGTCGCAGCACCCGAATGTGGAATGTTATATATACAGATTTCAAAACCAGATTGAAATCCGAAAACAAAGTGGTGTTACTAATTTCGCTGACATAACTTTAGATTCAGCTAAATACGTGTATCACAGATAGATCTGGTATCACAAAAGCAAGAATGGAAATAAATGGAATCTGCGTGGCGAGAGGTTTTCCCTCTCGTTCTTTCTTCTTCTAAGGTTCGCGTTCCGCAGTCCAACTATGAACTTGTTTTTTTTCAGTGCAGACGTGAAGCGTCTTCATAACTTAGATAATAAATAATTTCATCTTTTTATGTGTATGAATCCATTTCTATCCATCCACTTTTGTCGCGGAAAAATCGAAATCGATGAAAATCCTGTTTAAAAGAAACAAAGGGCGAAAAACTGTTTTTGAACTATACGGTTCACCTGTAACAGCAAACAGACGCTAAGCTGAAGTAAAGAAAAGAGAGAGAGAGAGAGAGAGAGAGAGAGAGAGAGAGAGAGAGAGAGAGAGAGAGAGAGAGAGAGAGAGAGAGAGAGAGAGAGAGAGAGAGAGAGAGAGAGAGAGAGAGAGAGAGAGAGAGAGAGAGAGAGAGAGAGAGAGAGAGAAAAGCGCAATACAGTACGTTTCAGAAGAACTATACACTTCGTTGAGTACGTGTGCAACGCTAAAGGGTACACGTTGGCTGCAATCCTTGATATAGAAGGGGCCTTCAACAACGTTTAATATAGTGCTATTCGCATGGCATTAAGTTCTATAAATATCGAGCCAACGCTAACAAATTGGATCGACTCCAAACGAAAATAGTAAAAGCAGAAATGGGTGCAAGCACAATAAAAGTCAAAACTGGTAGAGGTATACCTCAAGGAGGAGTGTTATCCCCGCTACTCTGGCTCCTAGTAGTTAACCAAATCCTGGTTAAACTTGACATGAGTGGAATAAAAGCCGTAGTCTATGACTTCGGGAAAATCCACAACAACCTTTTGTGAACTCCTTCAGGCAGCTCTAAACAAGCTCATCAGCTGGGCAAAAAACTGTGGGCTAAATGTTAACCCTACAAAAACAGAACTTGTTCTGTTTACGAGAAAACGTAACATTCCAGATATACTTCCACCCACCATTAAAGGTATACCAATAAACTTATCTGGCACGGCAAAATATCTCGGAATTGTCCTTGATCGTAAACTTAACTGGAAAGAAAATTTAAGAGAAAGAGAAAGGAAAGCTCAAATCGCTTTCTACACTTGTAGTAGAATTTTTGGGAAAAATGGGGACCTGGGGTTCGATTCCCGAACTGTGAAGCTGTGAAGCGAAGCTTAATATCACAGCTTCACGACGAATTCGATTCTCGTAAACGTAACATTCCAGATTAGATATACTTCCACCCACCATTAATGGTATACCAATAAACTTATCTGGCACAGCAAAATATCTCGGAATTGTCCTTGATCGTAAACTTAACTGAAAAGAAAATTTGAAAGAAAGATAAAGGAAAGCTCAAATCGCTTTCTACACTTGTAGCAGAATTTTTTTGAAAAATGGGGACCTGGGGTTCGATTCCCGAACTGAAATGAAGCTTAATATCACAGCTTCACGACGAATTCGATTCTCGTTCTGTAAAAAAATGAAAACTTACTTCAAAATCTCTTCACATGAAAAATTATTTATCACAAACGATTTGGTTGTGAAGTGTTCTGAATTTGAAAATATAAAATTAAAAACACGGGGGCAAAAGGTTTCAACAGCTCGAAAATTGTTTTCAACTGAAATCATAGCCTTAAATTATAATAATTAGGAAATATTTGATTGTAGAGTTTCAAAATTTATCTGCATTGTTTGGTAAGAATATACGTACAACGTAATTGGTTTTTCGAATATGAAAATGAATCTCTCCAAATTATTAAACTCGGATGTGGGCTATGTACGTAAATCTTAAGTAAAGTTAATTAAATAATACTAAAATAAATAAATAAATAGGGTGGCGCTACAGAGCGAGGAGCCCCTGGGCCTAGCGCATTTCTCACAACCATCCCATTCCTCGCGAAAGGCGATACCCGTAGAAAAAACATTTTTGCCTCTGTTGGGATTCGAACTCGAAGCTATAGATTAACAGGCGGACATGCTATCCATCACACCACGGGTACCACAAATTAAATAATACTGCTAAGCAGAAAATTAACCAGGATAATGCAAGTTTATTTGGAGTGCATGTCTAAAAGTTTTTTAAAAAGTTAGATGCCCGCTTCAGTTCCTCTATCATAATAAATAGGGAATAGGCTCTAAGACTTATTTGTTTCTGCAGCTTCAGGATGCTGATTTATCCAATACTGTTTTTAGTTTTTGTGAACTACAACAACTTAATATTTCTAATGCTGACATTCGACACGGAAAATTACCTTATACTAAAGTTGGGAGTTCTAAGATTCCACAATTTCAATATATAAGATAAAATTGCAAGGAACGCAAGTTTATAACAGTGCACTTTTTCAATGCTCCCAGTAGCAAAAAATCAAAAAAAAAGTCACGACGTCTTCTATTAATTTATCTTTGAATTATTATTTCCGACATTATTTGTGAAAATTTAATTTTCCAGATCCAAAAATATCAAAAAAGACGGATACTTTATACAATTTGTTATTTAGAACGCTTTAGTACTTATTGTAATAATGAGAAGACACTTGTTGTATAATTAGTAGTTCTTTATTCTGCAACAGTCCGATTACAAGTGACCTACAATAGTCAGTGGGCGGTGTGTGTCAAAGTAACAAATGGTTTTTTTTTTTTTTTTTTTAATAAGGTTATTCAATGTTTACAATGAGAAATTTGAGTTGGAAATTTACTTTGCATTTATACAATAGTAATACTCTTAATAATGTACTAATACTCAAATAATATATATTTTTTTTTTTAACATCTGCCTTATAGAATTAATAAACCAATAGAAATACATAGAAATACATTTTGTTTTTATATGATTTTATTCCCAAGTGCCAAGCTCAGGTTTGTATGCTTCCCTGGCGTAAGAATTTTTCGTTCCGCCTTAATGTTACCCCATCTTCGTTTTCCACCCAAAATGAGCGAGGAGAAGGATGCTTGGTTACTATTTTACTTTTAACCCAATGCTTATTGCTTCTTAACCACACATTATCACCTTCCTGAAAACTTGGCTTGTTACGTGCTGTTTAATCATAGTTTTTGATATTTCCCTTTGATTTTGTGTCTAACACTTCCTTAAATTCCCTATACTTCCAAACTTCAGATTCATCTACTATTCCCGGTAGTAAAGTTCGTTGCTTTATTCCTATTAATATTTCCGCTGGAGACCTGTTACTATTTTTTATAGGCGAATTATTGTACTCAAGCAGCAAAAGCCATAACTCCTGTTTCGAATCATCCCCCTTCTTCAATAAGTTTTTTGCTATTTGCACTGATTTTTCCGCTAACCCATTCGACTGTGGATAATTGGGACTTGTAGTTTTTATTTCAAAATCGTACGTGCTTGCGAACTCCCACAACGTAAGTGACCCAAATGGTTGGTTATCTGCTATTATCTCATTAGGAAACCCATGCTTAGCGAAAATAGATTTTAATTTATCTACTACTTCAATAGCTGATTTATTTTTAAGATGTGCAATATTAATATATTTTGAAAAATAATCAGTAACTACGAGATAATTTCTGGATTTATATTCGAAAATATCCATGCAAATCTTAAAAAACGGTATTTCTGGCACCTTATGCACCATTAACGGCTTTTTTGTATTCATATTTCTATATTTTTGACAAATTTCACACCTAGCTACTTTATTTTCAATTGCGCTTGATATGCCTGGTTAATACAATATAGTTCTAGCTTTGGCTTTTGTTTTTTGTATTCTTAAATGTGGGACATGCAGTTTATCTAAAATTTCAGGTCTCATTTTAGAGGTACCAAAATTTTATTGTTCAAAAATATAATCTCGTCCTGTAAATAAATATCATTTCTTGATTTCCAATATATTTTTAGATTCTCTTGTAATTCATTCTTATTTTTTGGCCAACCTGATTTTAAAATATTTTTAAGTTCTTTTAGGCATGTGTCTTTTTCAGTCTGCTCTATAAATTTATTCATCATATTCTTGGATATATTTAGGCTATGTACCACTAAATCTAAATCTTGCAATTCTGAACTCGTATTCAAATTTGTATTTCAGTAGGTAAATTCTCATTCTTTGTAGTTTTGCGTTCGGTATGTTTGAAATTTCTTTATTAAAAACTCCTAGTAGTGGTTTATTTATTACCTGAAAATGGAACTTTTTGCAAGCAAAAACTATTGCAAGTAGTTCCTTTTCGATTTGTGCATATCGTTCTTCCGACTCTGATAAGCTTCGTGACGCAAAATAAACAGGTCTGTTTTCTTGGAGCAGGCAAGCACCTAGTCCATATTTCGAAGCATCCGCTTGAATCACTATCGGTTTGTTTTCATTGAATGGAACTTTATAAGATCTTTTATATGCCCTAAGCATTTGCTGTGTACGTCTAAAAATTTGAACACTCTATCTTTTTTCAAAAGTTCTCTCAAAGGTTTTTCTATACTTGATAGGTTTGGGATATGCTCTCTTACAAAATTTATGATTCCCATCAGCTTTAAAAGGTCATTTTTATTTTTTGGGTCGCTAATGTCTTGTACGGCTTTAATTCTCTCCTTATCTATTGAAATACCAACATCTGAAATTTCATAACCAAGAAATTTAACTATTTTTTGTTTATATTGCATTTTGCTTGCGTTGAATTTGATATTATGCTCCCTTGCTCTTTTCAACACTCTCTTTACTATTCTGTCATGCTCTTCTTCTGTCTCAGCGGCTATAGGAAGTCATCAATAAAAATGAAAACTCCCTCTATTCCTGAAAACATCTCCTCGTTCAGTTCTTGAAATAATTCCGGAGCTATACAAACACCTAGTGGTAAACGCAAATATCTGAAACAACCAAATGGTGTGCTAAATGTGAAATTCTGATTTGTTTCTGAATCTAAATGGATTTGAAAGTAACCATCCTTTAAGTCAAATATTGAAAAAACTCTCTTGTTGTTTCCTAATTTTGCTATGATTTCCTGGAATGTTGGTATTGGATGTTTTAATGGTTTGATGGCAGCGTTTAAGTCTTTTGGGTCCAAGCAAATACGCACAGAACTATCAGCTTTCTCAACAACAACTATATTAGAAATCCAATTTGATGCATTGTCCACTTGTTTTAAAACACCTAATTCTACCAACCTACTCAATTCTTTCTTTAGTGGTGTTCTTACTGTCATTGGCACCTTGCGAGCAGCTTTTGCTACCGGCACCACATAGTCTTTCATTTCTATTTTAATATTTTTCGCATAACAGCCTAAGCCTTGAAATACATCTTTATTTTTAGTAATAAAATCTTTTTCCTTTTCATTCCCACTTGAACCACTTTCACTAATATCGTTTTTCATTGACGAAAAGAGTTGCTCCTTTTGTGAAAAGATCTACTCTTTTTCCATTTTTAATGTTTCTTTAAAAAAAAGAGTAGTTCTGGAGTTACTCTAAACGCCAAAGATCTACTCCCAATCGGTTGGGAGATCTACTCTGAAAATTACACACACATGCAAAAACATCTGTTGTATCAAACGTCAAATGGAAAAAAATTGTTGTGAAATTTGTTTGGTGATTATTAAAATTATTATTATAATTAAAAAAGAAAAAAGAAAGTAATTGAATTATGAGTGCAGAAATATGTAAATAATTTTGAATTTGTTAGTTCGCTGCATTATTTGTTGTCATCAGAGATAAGAAATTAATTAGATGGCAAACTTCACACACACATTGAAACTGCCTACAGGCTGATTTACCGAAAATCACCTCTACTACTTTGAATGCTATTATACGGTGAAATTTGTTTCACGAAACAACTTCGAATTCTTCTTTGTTCTGTCATTCCGTGTCGCAAGTGTAATTACACGATGAAATCCAGTGTCATGAAACTAGTTTCACATTTCTCTTTATTTTTCATTCGGTGTTTTTATTTTTGGGGAAAAATAGTTATCTAGCAGTGCCTGGTTGCTTTAAAACCTCTTTTATTGGCAATTGAAAAACAAAAAAGTCATTATTATTAGTATTATTTTTTATTTTTGAACCAAATGAAACAGAATAAACAGAAACACGAACAAAGACAAAGGGGGCGTTCGAGAATCGTATCCGTTGTTTACGCTGTTGTTGTTTACGTGTTAAACTTTTAACAGATTCACACACCCATTTCAACTAAAAAGCTATCTAAAGGTGTCCGAGTATTTTTGGTATACCTTTCTAATCAAGTGATCAGCTGATAGAAAATTTATTTTTATTTCTTTTCATGTTGATTTTTTGTTTTGGTGTGCATTTATTTCAGCATAAGAGTCTTTTAAAACTCATGGGAAATCGAAAAAAATAAGTTATAATCGTCTAGCAATGATATTTTAAATGTTTTTCTATTTTCAAATATCGAATTTTAATATTTCACTGCTGTTGCCTGCAGCAATCTGGAAAAAGATATCTGGATCGTTCAAAAAGGTATCCAAGATACGGCTATCCGAGATAGGCTATCCAATAGGTTCTCGAACCCACCCAAAGAGAAACGTCAAAGCTGTTTCACGAAACCATAACCCATGCGACACACGGTAGCACATTGTCCATCTCTGTTTTTCGAACTTTCGTTCTCTTTTGCACTTATGGTGTTCGAACAGTTTCATGGAACAAATTTCACCGTATAATAGCAGTCTTTGAGTACAGCTTCCAGTCCACACACAAAATCTGACTACTACCACTTTGCCTACAGCAAATTTCACTACTACCACTTTGAGTACAGCTTTCACGTATTCACAGACAGAGGATGAGATTACAAAAACAACAATGTAGACAAATGGTTGTTGCGGGGCAAGAGAAGTAAAGGATTGCCATCTAATTAATTTCTTATCTCTGGTTGTCATCTTCTTCGTCGTCATCCCTTTCCGATCCATCTATCATCTACATGGAGTGTAAAAAAAAGATATGCAAGTGGGCGCATTCACTGCTTTAGTAACTACGTAATCAAGTCATTAGAAACAACTGCGAAATGAGTTGAAAATTTTTCACCCCACGTAATGTTAAAATTTCAGATATAAAGTTAATTTAGAATCATTTCGACGTTTCACAATCGGCTGTACGGAAAAAATACGAAAGATTACAAACAAAAAAGGATTTACTGCGTTTGTAGTTCAATTTTGCATTCACAAAACTAATTGAATTTTAACTACATAGTGACTACAGAAGTGAATGCACCCAATGCTATTCCTGACAATTGTCACCAATACTACGACAAAACTGTTGAAAAATGTTTCATTAAAAAGAGTAGTTCTGCATTTGAGAGTAGTTCTTTTGGATTTCAATGAAAAACGCTATTAGATTAACCAAGTATAATCGTTTTATTAATTTAAGCTCTAAGCATATTTTCAATCCTAATTTACTATATATTGCAATAAAGGATGTTGTAGCTCTCTTAATTACCTTTACAATGGTTTTTTATAAGCTGTGATAGCATGAAAATTGAAGGAGTTATGGTTCAAAAACTCTTTGATTTAAAATAAAAAAACATTAGATGCTCCCCTTATTTGCACAACAGCTCACTTATTTTATGTGCAAAAGGCTTTTAATAGTACTCATTTTACTACTACCTACTTAATTTAGAGCTTATTTCAAGCACTACAAAAAATCCTCTTGTATTAGAATGCATAAAATGCATCTGCTCGCCGCTAAATGGCATTGACCACAACGATTAAATTTTAGGCAAAATAAAAAATGGATTTGATCTTTTATATCTAGCTTAATATTGTTCTTCGAATACTTTATAAAAAAAAAATTGTTCATTGTTTTACCTGCTACAATTTTGTTTTTTATAAAATGTTCGATAAAACGTATAGTTTTGGAGATATTTGCAATAAAATTGCAAATTTTCATTTGCTAATAACTTGAAAAGTATTGATTTTAATGAAAAACTTTATATTTGATTTTTTGCTTAGAATTAGGCCTTCTATCGATATCCGAGGTTATTTTGAAATTTTGAAAATTCGCCATCGAAAAGAGGTGGCAACCACCCCCAGGGTGGTGGCGGTGTTCAAATCATTTACGCTTTTGAAGTTTAGGGTAAGATGAGCCTAATTCCAAAATTTCATGCAAATCGGTTCACAGTAAAAAAATTCGGGCCTAAAATGGTTCATTAACTGCACTACTTGTCTTTGTTGCATCTCCTAGTGTTGATTCTGCGTGGCTTCTTCAGTCCTGCATAGCTCTATGGCTTTATCCAGATCAAGTTTCTCCATCTTCAAAAGCTTTTTCTGTACGGCTTTGTTACACGTGCCCATTACGATTCTGTCTCTAATCATTCGATTTTCTTGGGTTTCAAACCCACATTTACGCACTAATCTTTTTAAATCCATCAGAAAACTATCAAACGGTTCGTCTTGTGCTTGGTTGCGATTAAAGAATATAAATCTCTCATACACTTAATTTTTCTTTGGCTTGCAAAAGTCTTCAAACGCTTTAATGACTTCCGTGAACTTAGACTTTTGTTCGGTAGACAAATTAAATGAACTGTACACTTCTATAGCATTTGGTCCGATTGCATTTAGGAACGTGGCAATACACACGGGTTCAGTTTTTCCCTCTATACCAGTTTTTCCCTCTATACCTGTTTCGAATATCGTATAGTTTTGCCAAAACACTCTCCAGCTTTCTGCTACATTCGAACAATCAAGATTGAGCTCTTCTACCCTTTTGATGTACTCCATTGTAGAGTTGTTACTATCGTTTGTTATATATATATATATATTTTCTCGCTTTTGGCGGGCGACCACGCGGTTTTTTTTTTAGCACTGGTCCCTTTGATGTGTTGAGCTTTAATACTCCCATTCACACTATAAATGCACTTATAACCTGCTTTTAACTTTTATTTCTTTCTGGCTATTATTATTTTTTTATTTCTGATCGTTGACTTGATTTTTATTGTATTAAATATACCGGCTGCGCCATGTAATAATGAGAAGACACTTGTTGTATAATTAGTAGTTCTTTATTCTGCAACAGTCTGATTACAAGTGACCTACAATAGGCAGTGGGTGTGGTGTGTCAAAGTGACATATGGGGTGTGGAACATAAGAAGTAAGGTGTGTTCGTTTCATATACATACTACACTTATTTTGAAAGCTGTTTATCATTTTGGGTTCGAAAATCGCTTAAGGAAAGTTTATGAAATGATAAAATGAAAAGTCTCTGTGAAAACTGAATGATATTTTTTTTATCACTTCACAGCTTCACAGATCGGGAATCGACCCCCTGGTGATGTATATATGTATGTATGTATGTAAATTGTTTTTATTTTAACTAAAATCTCAAATATATACAAAGATTTTCATTTACCTTGTTTTTAAATATTGTTAAAATTTCAAACTTACGACAATGACCTTAAGAGATGTTTATATACATCTATAATAAGACCAATCCTCACATATGCCTGTCTAGTCTGGTGGCCATCAGTAGAGAAGGTTTCAAACCTTAAGACCATGACCAAAATTCAAAGGCTTGCATGCATTGGCTCAACTAGTGCCATGAGAAAAGCACCAACTGCAGCTCTGGAAACCTTCCTGTCGCTAGCCCCCCCTAGATCTCTTTACTAAGGACATGGCGGCTCAAAGCGCATTACGACTCGAACAATCCAACAATTTGTAACGGATCTTGATGTTCCTTCTTTACGAATTGGCTTCTTTGAAATTGGTGTACTGCCATATATCAGTCTTCTTTTCGATCCACAGGACTCCCAAAAAAAAAACAAAGTGACCGTCAAAGAAGGTTGTCCAGTCGGCAGAGTGCTAGTAGGCATGCTTGCAATTGCCGAATTGCTAACTCGTCGGTGGGGTAGGTCGTTGCAAACGCCACTGGACTGCCGTACCACTATTACACACATATTCCTGTTGCCAACGCAATCGCTAATCTTTAAATTTCGGAACCGGAAGATGATATTGGTTACCTAGTAAAACCCTCCCATCATTCAATACACTTTGTGTAAGAACTCCGTGGTTACCACTCTACTCTAATTGTTGTGATAACTCCTTACTCAAAGTCTGAAAAGTCTAAGTTGCGATCACAGCATAGCCAGTAAAATTAATCACTAAGCTTCACTCAACTGAGCACCGTAAAAAGACTTTATTCCAATTGCATGATTTAATCATGCAATGATGATTAAAGACTCAAAATAACATAAAGCAGTTTGTACATTCAGTACAATGGCCTTATTATTAATAAAAAAAAAAAAAAAACGATTTTTAATAAATACTCTTCACTTTTCTGAAAGTTGCAAAGGAAAAGAAAGCACAAGGCACTTATTGGGGTTTTGTCACCCAATCTATTTCCGTACTCAGATCACCTTCCACTTGTTGTAACTTTCCAACGGATTGTACTGATGAGAGAACTTGAACAACTTGTCATTATTGCCAAGACTCTATTTGAATCCCTCAAAAGCATTGACTTATAAGCAGCGACTAGACATCAATCTTCAAGAACACCAAAATGCAGACTTTATCTCTTTGAAAAATATTGTGAAAGTATCTTATCCTCACCAAAAGAGGAGTGAAAAAAGTAATAGAAAAGGTAACGAGCTTCGGAAAATCTTGTTTGCATGGTTGAGGAAGTGCCGAAGATCTTCTCATGGGTTTTTTAAAAATAACTACATTGAAGCTAACAAAATGTTTAAAGAACTATGCAAAACAAAAAAAAAGAAAATATGAGGAACGTCAAGCCTTTAAACTTGCAAATAGCCAAAAATTCAAGTGAATTTTGGAAACTGGTCTTTGAATTAAATGGCAAAAGATTTGCTGTACCCAAAAATCTGAATGCAACTGTGCTACCCTCCCACTTCAAGGATTTACTAAATCCCATTACGTCACCAAAAATTTTACACTATGCGTCACCTCGATTTAGACAACAAAAATGTTTAAAGAACTATACAAAACAAAAAAAAGAAAATATGAGGAACGTCAAGCCTTTAGACTTGCAAATAGCCAAAAATTCAAGTGAATTTTGGAAACTGGTCTTTGAATTAAATGGCAAAAGATTTGCTGTACCCAAAAATCTGAATGCAACTGTCCTACCCTCCCACTTCAAGGATTTACTAAATCCCATTACGTCACCAAAAATTTTACACTATGCGTCACCTCGATTTAGACTCTATCTTCACTCTAAGTGAACTAGAAGAAATGTTGGGATGTCTAAAGGATGGAAAAGCTGCTGGTTCGAAAGGTTTTCCAGTTGAGCTGTGTAAATACGGAACTGTAGCACTTAAAGATCGCCTGGTTACACTTTTCAATAAAATTATGGAAGGAGATATAGTAGTAAAAGAATTTCAGGATGCAATTATATTCCCAAACCACAAAAAAGGATCAGTGATGGAAGCTTCGAACTACCGTGGAATCTCATTTCTTAGCGCAACGTATAAGATTTTTACAACGATGTTACATAAGCGGCTCTTAACCTGGATAGAAGCTGGGAAAGTTTTAAAAGAATTGCAAGCTGGCTTTAGATCAGGCTATTCCACCATTGATAATATTTTCATTCTAAGAAGTTTAGCGGAGAGCTTTAGCACGCAAAGTAGAAAACTGTATGTTTTTTTCGTCGACCTAAAAGCTGCTTTCGACACAATTAATCGGGGAGCCTTATTTTATAAGTTGTATTGCTTAGAAGTATCACTCAAATTCGGTCGTGTGCGAGAGTTGTACAAAGGGACTCAGTCGGCAGTAAGGAATGTTGCGTAACTTTCAGAATGGTTCGAAACATCAACTGAAGTGAGGCAAGGATTTACATTCAGCCCGACTTTGTTTGCGATTTTCATCAATGGCCTCGTTGACCACCTTCCTGGTGGCGTTGATTTCGCAGGAGAATGTATCAAAGCATTATTATTTGCGGACGATATAGTGATGTTTGCTTATTCCCCAGAAACTCTGCAACTCATGATAACCTGATTATACCACTATTGCAGTTTATGGAACTTAATTGTGAACACACAAAAGTCAAAAGTTAAAAAAGAGAAATTAAAGAAATTTGAGCATGGAAAAACAATTGACAGAAAAACTGCATAAAGCAAAAACTGCCATCAATTTATCGTGGAAAAGATGTTTTATGAACGGTAACATTGCGAATAGCAGCTAATTCAAAGTATTTGAAGCGGTAGCTGAAAGTTGTCAAGTGTGGGATTGCAAATAGTATAACACTGTAGAAAAACTCTTAACACACTATGTAAAGAAAATATTTCGCCTACTTTCGAATACGCCGAATTACGTTCTCATGTAATAAACAGGACTATCTCCTCTTTACATCAAAATATTGAAACTGCAAGCTGACTATCTTCTGAATGTCATCAAGATGCCGGAGTCCTGTTCGGTTAGGAAGGTGGTTCTTAAAGCTATTCAGGAGAATAAAAGCTTTTGCAGAGAGTGGTCAAGACTAGCGAAAAGTTGTATTCTCAATTTCACTTTACACATTGAAAACATATCGAATTGTAAGGCTATCCTGTACGAAGTATTATCGAAGATGGACAAGAAGTTTAGAGCCGAATATGTGCAAGAAGCTTCAAATTCCCTATATAGGCGAATATACAGCAGGCTAAACCATAATCTGGAAGGAAGAAACTATTTCCGTGACGAGAATAGTATAAGCGCAATCTCGACAAATGACCAGACTTCGCAGTGAATTACTCAACCTTAACTTCATACCACACAGACCAGATTTACCGTTGGAGTGCAGTATCTGTAACTTAAGGGAAAGGGAAGACATTTTTCATTTCGTAGGGAAGTGTCCAACTCTAAGAGAATTCAGAAGAAGCGTCCTTGGAAGTGACTTTTTGTCTGAAGAAGAAGTTCTTATAGAACTTAATGAGATGAATGTAGGCAAATTGTATAAACTATGGTCGCCCAATGGTCGAAATTCGACCACACGCCGGCACTGTAATTCATGTTTCTCGCCCACAGGCGGCTCAGCTGATCAGACAGTTCTGTGCGAGCCACCGGTGGTACACGCCGTCGTGAACGTGTTGCAATCAAATTATTTACCAGCTGGTTATTTTGAAGAACTTATAGCACAAAGCTATAAAGAAAAATACAATTTGAATATTGAAATGTGCCGTGTTCTAGTGGAATTGGAGCAACGCGAAGAAATGAGAGAAGACATTTATAATAAAATTGAAAAAGAAGAACGGTGCATTTTCAGAATTACAATGTCGCACATTTTTGGACTTGGTATTAAATTATAATAGAACCGACAAAATAAAAAAGAAATGACTCTTCAATGTAAATGTTCAAACCATGAAATGTATACAACAAAAAAGCTCTGAAATATGTCTTTCCCATACAAAATATGTACATGTAAAACACACCTGTTGATTTTAAGCAATTAGGACAGGTAGACACAGGTCATCTGTCATCTGTCATCTGTCATCTGTCATCTGTCATCTGTCATCTGTCATCTGTCATCTGTCATCTGTCATCTGTCATCTGTCATCTGTCATCTGTCATCTGTCATCTGTCATCTGTCATCTGTCATCTGTCATCTGTCATCTGTCATCTGTCATCTGTCATCTGTCATATTGCCGTCTGTCAACTGCCGTCTGTCAGCTGTCATCTGTCATCTGTCATCTGTCATCTGTCATCTGTCATCTGTCATCTGTCAGGGAGCGGGTCGAAATGCTGTATTTTAAAATGCTGTATGGTCAAAATACTGTATTATACTGTATGTTTATAATACTGTATGGTTAATATACTGTAATTCAAAATACTGTATTTCAAAATACTGTATGATCAAAATACTGTAGTTCAAAATTCTGTATGCCAAATTGCTGTATATGAGCAAAACACTGTATCTCAAAAATCTGTCTGTAAAAATACTGTATTTTTGCATAATTCCATTCTTAAACTTCCATTCCTTTACTTGTTTTCCCTATCGATACATTAATTTTGAAGCAAAATAACATTTAATATTTAACATTTAAATTTGCACAAACCTTTAAACATCTACTGAATGCATGAACGCGTGCTAGTTTTGACAGATTAATTTGTCTGTTGCAATTGCTCATGCAGTTGTTGATTGTGATCAAAACAATTCATTTTAACATGTGAGAGAGATACATACATATAATCAAGAAGGAGAAAGTGAAGTAGAGAAAAAAGACGAAGATATCAGTTCTTGTTTTAATTAATTCAAAGACTAATGAATTATCATAGGTACATGTAATTGTTCAAGGAAGTATATTAGATTATTATGGTAAAGAAAAATTGTTGTTGTTTTCAAAATTCTGTATTTGAAATTGCTGTAATTAGGCTGAAAAATAAAAATTGTTTTGAGAATGTAAAAAAGTGCCGGCACTTTTTTACATTCTCAAAACAATTTTTATTTTTCAGCCTAATTACAGCAATTTCAAATACAGTATTTTGAGATACAGTATTTTGAGATACAGTAATTTGACTTACAGTAATTTGACCATACAGTATTTTGAACATACAGTATTTTGAAATACAGTATTTTGAGGTACAGTATTTTAAATACAGTATTATGACCCATACAGTATTTTGACCCTAACCCCATCTTTTTTTTTTTTTTTTTTTATTACTTTTATTATTTCTTAACATGATTTAACAATAGTATCTGCGAAGCCTAAGCTTGTCTGCAGAAGTCATCTGTCATCTGTCATCTGTCATCTGTCATCTGTCATCTGTCATCTGTCATCTGTCATCTGTTATCTGTCATCTGTCATCTGTCATCTGTCATCTGTCATCTGTCATCTGTCATCTGTCATCTGTCATCTGTCATCTGTCATCTGTCATCTGTCATCTGTCATCTGCCATCTGTCATCTGTCATCTGTCATCTGTCATCTGTCATCTGTCATCTGTCATCTGTCATCTGTCATCAGTCATCTGTCATCTGTCATCTGTCATCTGTCATCTGTCATCTGTCATCTGTCATCTGTCATCTGTCATCTGTCATCTGTCATCTGTCATCTGTCATTCAATATAATGCCGTTTTCGTTTGGGAAAAAAGAGTACCCTAAGGGTACTCTTTTTGCTGTCAGAGTGACGTTGTGTTCGTTTGGCTGCTCTCAGGGTAATCTGAAATTACCCTCAGAGCAAGTTTTGCTACTCTAGAAATTTTTTCAGAGTAAACTCACACCAACATAAATGACATTTCTCGTTTGTCATTCTTGGCATCTCATTTCGAATTTTGTGTTCAACGGGCGAATTTATATTTATTGTAAATAAAATTAAATTAAAGTTTAAAATGAATCCTTTAAGTCAATAGCTGCTTCCATAGTTTTAAATTATTTTAATAATTTGTTTATAGTAACGGTATCAACGCGTGCGTTCACAAACCTATCGGTTTTGGTTTGCATAACTTGTCCATGCTGTTTTTGTTGTTGTCCGAGCTCAAAAAAATTCTTATTGCCTTAAATTACCTTTGTATAAATTCAATCTGGACATTTATGAAGTTTATTACGTATCTTTTTTAGTTATAAATTCTTTTTGTCAGTTTACTCCATTCAAAAAATGTTTACTTAATTGCTCATGAAATACGCAAAGATATGTTTCTGAACGTAGTCAATTGCATTGAAAGCAAACTATAATGTCAAACGCACACATACATTGACAAAAACGGAGTACTCTTATTTCATGTTCGTTTGAATTGTCAAAACTCAGGGTACTCTAAAAAAAGGGTACTCTAGTTTTACCAAACGAAAACGGCATAAGCAGGTTTTATGAAACAGCAACAAAGTAAATGCATTGTTCACTCCAACCTATTTATATTGCACACACACACACACACACACACACTGCACACACACACACTACACATACACTCCTCACACACACTACACACACACACTACACATACACTCCTCACACACACTGCACAAACACACTGTACATAAGAAAACAACAAAAAAGATCTGAAATATGTCTTTCCCATATAAAATACATGTAATACACACCTGTTGATTTTAAGCAATTAGGACATTTAGACAAAGAAATGAAATGAAAATGAGAAAATGAATGAAATGAAAAAAAAAAGAAATTTATAATAAAATTGATTGATGACACTTGTTCTCATCAATACCAAACCACCAAAAAAAAAATATTAAGAGAATCGGTTGGAAAACAACAGAGAAAAATGGGCAAGACTGGGTCGCACGAACTTGCGATTGTGTTCTAAATACGATATCAAAATCTAAAGGCTGAGTTAAAGGTTTCGGTATTGGCTCTTCATAATATATTTTGTGGTACAGGGTTGCCAACTACACATTAATTATGGAAATTGAATTAAATCACGCAAAATAATGAAAAAATTAAATTAAATATTCGAAAGGGTTCAAGCAAAAATCTAAAAACGCCATTCTTTTGCAATCGCTAATACACATGAATGATGAAAATTTAATCAAAATCGTTGGAGCAGTTTTCCCAAAAAACGGTTTTTTATTTTTCACTTTTTTTTTAAAACTGTTTTTTAAAAGTCGAGTATGCAAAGTTCTAGATCTTAACAGGAGTTATTTTGAGAAAAAATTTGAAAAAAATCAAAGTTATAGTTTCGAAATTACTTTCAAAAATCAAAATTTTTAAAAAAATTTTATAAAAATTTCCAAAACTAAGTTTTTTTAAATATTGATATGCAGTCTTTACTTCTTAAATCAAAAATTTCGTTAAGATCGTGTCAGCCATTAACGAGAAAGTCGGTTTTTAAAAAAACGGTACTATGGGAGGTACCGTTTTTAGGCCTTTTCCAAAAATTTTTTTTACATCATAAGAAAAACAAGCCTAAATTAATCCTTAACAAAAAATTTTATCGAAATCGTTGGAGCCGTTTTCGAGAAAAATAAGTATTATCATATCGGTTGTATGGCAGGTACCGTTATTTCAAGACCTAGAGACCCAATTCCAAAAACACCTCTGTAGAATGCTCCACAGACCCTAACTGCAAATTTTGAAGAAAATCGGTCCATTGGTTCAGGCTGTAGTTCCATATACAGACAGACATACAGACATACAGACAGACAGACAGAATTGCAGGACCCACTTTTTTCGTATTCTCTATCATCGTAATGTCATGTTTAATTGTTATCTCAAAAATTTTTTTCTGCACGAATGCAAGACTTGCCTTATAGTACCTATAATCGCAAGTAAAAAGGGACCCAAAGATTTTCCTTAGCCTATTTATATATAGATTTTGCAAAATCGCACTAAGGTACAGAGAAAGAATAATGAATGAAGACTTCTGAAAACTAACTTTTTTTTCTTTAATTTTTATACATGTATATTTTTCTTTTTAATCAAATCAAATTGTGATAACCTAGCTTAATATTCCAAGATATAACCTTTATGTCAATCTGGCAGACGGCAAAAAATGCCATGTCGTAATGAATTTGTAAAAACACTTATTGTAAAAAAAAAATCTAATTGTTAGTTTAATAAAATTTGTATCTGTCTATCTATCTACAAAAAAATAATTTGGGGTTCAAATTTGAGCCCATACAAATTGGAAATCAGGCATATTAGGCCATAGAGTCATCATGAACCATACAGATATAGACATTCAAACAGATTTAACCCCCCCCCCCCCCCCCCGCGCATATTGACTTTAATCCAGTAGCCCTTACAGTCTTTTCGACAAGAGAAAGCTGGGAGGAAAACAGGGTTATAAAAGAAAATCACATTTCCGTCTTCACAGATAGTTCCAAAACGAACGAAGGAGTAGGGTCAGGTATCTTCTGAGGTTACCCAACCATGAATAGGTCAATAAAGCTTGCCGACTTCTGCAGTGTCTTTCAAGCAGAAGTACTCGCAGTGTGCGAAGCTGCAAAGCACCTAGCTACGCAAAACTTGATCAACAAAAATATTTACTTCTTCATAGACAGTCAGGCATTCATTAAAGCTATCTTCATCCATTATCACAAAATCTGGAATAGTAGACAGCTGTCGCAGTAAACTTAGACTGCTCAGCGAAAGAAACACAGTAAGTTTAACCTGGGTTCCAAGACATCGTGGCATAATCGGTAATGAAATGGCGGATAAGCTGGCTAAAATCGGGTCAGCACTCGAATCCAGCGAAACGAACACCTCAGTTCTAAGGCCTCTTGAGCAAGAAAAAAACAGAATCAAACATAATTTTCTGAAAACCGCCAATGACAGGTGGTCATCTTTAGAAACATGCCGCGTCTCCAGAAACCTATGGCCATATATTTCCAAGAAAAAAACTGAATTTCTACTCCAGCTTAGCAGACCTCGGCTCTCTCTGTTGATTTGCACTCTCACGGGCCACAACTCTTTGGGTACCCACATGATGAGCATGGGCAATAGCACATCCGACTTATGTAGAGCATGCCAAGATGAGGAGGCAGAGGAAGGATCATTCCACTTCCTCTGTGAGTGCCCTAGCTTGGCCCACACCAGGAAAAAAGCCCTCGGAGAATACTTCTTCGACGAACTGGGCGACATCTCTAACCTCCCATTGAGGAACGTCCTGAAATTTAGTCAGGGCCTTAAATGGTTCAGTGGGGGTCCCTACCCCAATAAATCAATCACCAGCCCAACCCTCTCTCTACCTCTCCAATCCTTCCACCTCCTCAACCTCTGTTTTTTCCGGGGAGCACAATGGATCCTTGAGATCCGAGTGAGGTGCTGCCACTTGAGGCTGTAACCCCTATGCAACCTAACCTAACCTATCTTTAATAATTTTTTTTTTATATTTTTGATTTTGAAATCAATTGAAAATATACTAAAAAAAACAAATTGCTATTTTTCTATGATCATTTCTGGCGTTAAACAAAAGCTTTGCAGAAAAAACATTCCATTTGATCCCAAGCTTATCAGTAAAAATAGTCAACTCAAATTTGAAGCACGAAGTACCTTGTTGATTATTTGTTGTTGATTATTTGTTAATAACCATTTTTTGTGAGGTGCTTCTAAACATTCTTTTGCCTTCTGGATAGGGTTCAAAACAGAACTTTTAATGTGATAGTGCAATTGTAGACTTTAGTCGGTGCAGGGAATTAACTTCACGGGCACTACCTTCACATGGGAAATAACTTCACCTCATGTGGGAAATAATGTCACTTTTTTGTGGTGAAGATATTTCCTACTGAAGATGGGAAATAACCTCACTTTTTCGTGGGAACGGATTCCACTTTTATGTGAAGCTATGTTTTGGAAAAAAACTTATACATTTCGTTGCAGTGCAGATCTGTTTTTGAAAATATGTATACAGGATGTCCCGTAATTCGTGTTACATATTTCGGGATATTATTCTTGGTCGTATTCCAAGAAAAAAATTGTTCTACAGTAAAGTCCGTTTCTTAACTTTGACATCACTTTTTGACATTTCAAAAAAAGGCTATCTTTGGTGTACCTTGACCTGTGTTAAATTCGATTTCTCTGTCAATACTGATGGTAGAGTCCTAATTTTAGACTTAATTTTTTGGAGAAATGATAATCTTTAAAACTGTATTTAAATTGGACTTCTATAGGCTTAGGGTTGCAAGATCTGTTTTTGAAATATGTTAAATAAATTTATATGTATTTCAAAAGCAAATTTTTCGTTTTTGTGTATCTTGTCGTTTTAGTGCTTTATTCAAGGAAGTAATGAAAAATTCGCGCGAATACATATAAATTTATTTAACATATTTCAGAAACAGATATTTCATTTAATATATAAAATGAGTGCCATCCAATAATATACAGTGAAAGATCTGTTTTTGAAAATATGTTCATTATTTTAATTGACGTTCTTAGCTACGCATATTCGCAGCTTAGTAGCCTTATGTTGGACTTACATGCATCTGCTTATTTTGTAAAACTTTTTTTGTTTGAAATAAACCGCCCAAAAGCTATAATTTCTCTTTTGTTGAATGTCTACAATCTTCAAACTGCAGGTGGGAAATAACTTCACACAAATTTCAGGTGAAGTTATTTCCCACCTACTGTGAGAAATATCTTCACCACAAAAAAGTGAAATTATTTCCCACTTGAGGTGAAGTTATTTCCCATGTGAAGGTAGTACCCGTGAAGTTAGTTGATTTGCACTCTCACGGGCCACAACTCTTTGGGTACCCACATGATGAGCATGGGCAATAGCACATCCGACTTATGTAGAGCATGCCAAGATGAGGAGGCAGAGGAAGGATCATTCCACTTCCTCTGTGAGTGCCCTAGCTTGGCCCACACCAGGAAAAAAGCCCTCGGAGAATACTTCTTCGACGAACTGGGCGACATCTCTAACCTCCCATTGAGGAACGTCCTGAAATTTAGTCAGGGCTTTAAATGGTTCAGTGGGGGTCCCTACCACAATAAATCAATCACCAGCCCAACCCTCTCTCTACCTCTCCAATCCTTCCACCTCCTCAACCTCTGTTTTTTCCGGGGAGCACAATGGATCCTTGAGATCCGAGTGAGGTGCTGCCACTTGAGGCTGTAACCCCTATGCAACCTAACCTAACCTATCTTTAATAATTTTTTTTTTATATTTTTGATAAAATATAAAAAACATAAATGACATTTCTCGTTTGTCATTCTTGGCATCTCATTTCGAATTTTGTGTTCAACGGGCGAATTTATATTTATTGTAAATAAAATTAAATTAAAGTTTAAAATGAATCCTTTAAGTCAATAGCTGCTTCCATAGTTTTAAATTATTTTAATAATTTGTTTATAGTAACGGTATCAACGCGTGCGTTCACAAACCTATCGGTTTTGGTTCGCATAACTTGTCCATGCTGTTTTTGTTGTTGTCCGAGCTCAAAAAAATTCTTATTGCCTTAAATTACCTTTGTATAAATTCAATCTGGACATTTATGAAGTTTATTACGTATCTTTTTTAGTTATAAATTCTTTTTGTCAGTTTACTCCATTCAAAAAATGTTTACTTAATTGCTCATGAAATACGCAAAGATATGTTTCTGAACGTAGTCAATTGCATTGAAAGCAAACTATAATGTCAAACGCACACATACATTGACAAAAACGGAGTACTCTTATTTCATGTTCGTTTGAATTGTCAAAACTCAGGGTACTCTAAAAAAAGGGTACTCTAGTTTTACCAAACGAAAACGGCATAAGCAGGTTTTATGAAACAGCAACAAAGTAAATGCATTATTTACTCCAACCTATTTATATTGCACACACACACACACACACACACACTGAAATATGTCTTTCCCATATAAAATACATGTAATACACACCTGTTGATTTTAAGCAATTAGGACATTTAGACAAAGAAATGAAATGAAAATGAGAAAATGAATGAAATGAAAAAAAAAAGAAATTTATAATAAAATTGATTGATGACACTTGTTCTCATCAATACCAAACCACCAAAAAAAAAATATTAAGAGAATCGGTTGGAAAACAACAGAGAAAAATGGGCAAGACTGGGTCGCACGAACTTGCGATTGTGTTCTAAATACGATATCAAAATCTAAAGGCTGAGTTAAAGGTTTCGGTATTGGCTCTTCATAATATATTTTGTGGTACAGGGTTGCCAACTACACATTAATTATGGAAATTGAATTAAATCACGCAAAATAATGAAAAAATTAAATTAAATATTCGAAAGGGTTCAAGCAAAAATCTAAAAACGCCATTCTTTTGCAATCGCTAATACACATGAATGATGAAAATTTAATCAAAATCGTTGGAGCATTTTTCCCAAAAAACGGTTTTTTATTTTTCACTTTTTTTTTAAAACTGTTTTTTAAAAGTCGAGTATGCAAAGTTCTAGATCTTAATAGGAGTTATTTTGAGAAAAAATTTGAAAAAAATCAAAGTTATAGTTTCGAAATTACTTTCAAAAATCAAAATTTTTAAAAAAATTTTATAAAAATTTCCAAAACTAAGTTTTTTTAAATATTGATATGCAGTCTTTCTTTAACAGCTTACGACTTCTTAAATCAAAAATTTCGTTAAGATCGTGTCAGCCATTAACGAGAAAGTCGGTTTTTAAAAAAACGGTACTATGGGAGGTACCGTTTTTAGGCCTTTTCCAAAAAATTTTTTTTACATCATAAGAAAAACAAGCCTAAATTAATCCTTAACAAAAAATTTTATCGAAATCGTTGGAGCCGTTTTCGAGAAAAATAAGTATTATCATATCGGTTGTATGGCAGGTACCGTTATTTCAAGACCTAGAGACCCAATTCCAAAAACACCTCTGTAGAATGCTCCACAGACCCTAACTGCAAATTTTGAAGAAAATCGGTCCATTGGTTCAGGCTGTAGTTCCATATACAGACAGACATACAGACATACAGACAGACAGACAGAATTGCAGGACCCACTTTTTTCGTATTCTCTATCATCGTAATGTCATGTTTAATTGTTATCTCAAAAATTTTTTTCTGCACGAATGCAAGACTTGCCTTATAGTACCTATAATCGCAAGTAAAAAGGGACCCAAAGATTTTCCTTAGCCTATTTATATATAGATTTTGCAAAATCGCACTAAGGTACAGAGAAAGAATAATTAATGAAGACTTCTGAAAACTAACTTTTTTTTCTTTAATTTTTATACATGTATATTTTTCTTTTTAATCAAATCAAATTGTGATAACCTAGCTTAATATTCCAAGATATAACCTTTATGTCAATCTGGCAGACGGCAAAAAATGCCATGTCGTAATGAATTTGTAAAAACACTTATTGTAAAAAAAAAATCTAATTGTTAGTTTAATAAAATTTGTATCTGTCTATCTATCTACAAAAAAATAATTTGGGGTTCAAATTTGAGCCCATACAAATTGGAAATCAGGCATATTAGGCCATAGAGTCATCATGAACCATACAGATATAGACATTCAAACAGATTTAACCCCCCCCCCCCCCCGCGCATATTGACTTTAATCCAGTAGCCCTTACAGTCTTTTCGACAAGAGAAAGCTGGGAGGAAAACAGGGTTATAAAAGAAAATCACATTTCCGTCTTCACAGATAGTTCCAAAACGAACGAAGGAGTAGGGTCAGGTATCTTCTGAGGTTACCCAACCATGAATAGGTCAATAAAGCTTGCCGACTTCTGCAGTGTCTTTCAAGCAGAAGTACTCGCAGTGTGCGAAGCTGCAAAGCACCTAGCTACGCAAAACTTGATCAACAAAAATATTTACTTCTTCATAGACAGTCAGGCGGTCATTAAAGCTATCTTCATCCATTATCACAAAATCTGGAATAGTAGACAGCTGTCGCAGTAAACTTAGACTGCTCAGCGAAAGAAACACAGTAAGTTTAACCTGGGTTCCAAGACATCGTGGCATAATCGGTAATGAAATGGCGGATAAGCTGGCTAAAATCGGGTCAGCACTCGAATCCAGCGAAACGAACACCTCAGTTCTAAGGCCTCTTGAGCAAGAAAAAAACAGAATCAAACATAATTTTCTGAAAACCGCCAATGACAGGTGGTCATCTTTAGAAACATGCCGCGTCTCCAGAAACCTATGGCCATATATTTCCAAGAAAAAAACTGAATTTCTACTCCAGCTTAGCAGACCTCGGCTCTCTCTGTTGATTTGCACTCTCACGGGCCACAACTCTTTGGGTACCCACATGATGAGCATGGGCAATAGCACATCCGACTTATGTAGAGCATGCCAAGATGAGGAGGCAGAGGAAGGATCATTCCACTTCCTCTGTGAGTGCCCTAGCTTGGCCCACACCAGGAAAAAAGCCCTCGGAGAATACTTCTTCGACGAACTGGGCGACATCTCTAACCTCCCATTGAGGAACGTCCTGAAATTTAGTCAGGGCCTTAAATGGTTCAGTGGGGGTCCCTACCCCAATAAATCAATCACCAGCCCAACCCTCTCTCTACCTCTCCAATCCTTCCACCTCCTCAACCTCTGTTTTTTCCGGGGAGCACAATGGATCCTTGAGATCCGAGTGAGGTGCTGCCACTTGAGGCTGTAACCCCTATGCAACCTAACCTAACCTATCTTTAATAATTTTTTTTTTATATTTTTGATTTTGAAATCAATTGAAAATATACTAAAAAAAAACAAATTGCTATTTTTCTATGATCATTTCTGGCGTTAAACAAAAGCTTTGCAGAAAAAACATTCCATTTGATCCCAAGCTTATCAGTAAAAATAGTCAACTCAAATTTGAAGCACGAAGTACCTTGTTGATTATTTGTTGTTGATTATTTGTTAATAACCATTTTTTGTGAGGTGCTTCTAAACATTCTTTTGCCTTCTGGATAGGGTTCAAAACAGAACTTTTAATGTGATAGTGCAATTGTAGACTTTAGTCGGTGCAGGGAATTAACTTCACGGGCACTACCTTCACATGGGAAATAACTTCACCTCATGTGGGAAATAATGTCACTTTTTTGTGGTGAAGATATTTCCTACCGAAGATGGGAAATAACCTCACTTTTTCGTGGGAACGGATTCCACTTTTATGTGAAGCTATGTTTTGGAAAAAAACTTATACATTTCGTTGCAGTGCAGATCTGTTTTTGAAAATATGTATACAGGATGTCCCGTAATTCGTGTTACATATTTCGGGATATTATTCTTGGTCGTATTCCAAGAAAAAAATTGTTCTACAGTAAAGTCCGTTTCTTAACTTTGACATCACTTTTTGACATTTCAAAAAAAGGCTATCTTTGGTGTACCTTGACCTGTGTTAAATTCGATTTCTCTGTCAATACTGATGGTAGAGTCCTAATTTTAGACTTAATTTTTTGGAGAAATGATAATCTTTAAAACTGTATTTAAATTGGACTTCTATAGGCTTAGGGTTGCAAGATCTGTTTTTGAAATATGTTAAATAAATTTATATGTATTTCAAAAGCAAATTTTTCGTTTTTGTGTATCTTGTCGTTTTAGTGCTTTATTCAAGGAAGTAATGAAAAATTCGCGCGAATACATATAAATTTATTTAACATATTTCAGAAACAGATATTTCATTTAATATATAAAATGAGTGCCATCCAATAATATACAGTGAAAGATCTGTTTTTGAAAATATGTTCATTATTTTAATTGACGTTCTTAGCTACGCATATTCGCAGCTTAGTAGCCTTATGTTGGACTTACATGCATCTGCTTATTTTGTAAAACTTTTTTTGTTTGAAATAAACCGCCCAAAAGCTATAATTTCTCTTTTGTTGAATGTCTACAATCTTCAAACTGCAGGTGGGAAATAACTTCACACAAATTTCAGGTGAAGTTATTTCCCACCTACTGTGAGAAATATCTTCACCACAAAAAAGTGAAATTATTTCCCACTTGAGGTGAAGTTATTTCCCATGTGAAGGTAGTACCCGTGAAGTTAGTTGATTTGCACTCTCACGGGCCACAACTCTTTGGGTACCCACATGATGAGCATGGGCAATAGCACATCCGACTTATGTAGAGCATGCCAAGATGAGGAGGCAGAGGAAGGATCATTCCACTTCCTCTGTGAGTGCCCTAGCTTGGCCCACACCAGGAAAAAAGCCCTCGGAGAATACTTCTTCGACGAACTGGGCGACATCTCTAACCTCCCATTGAGGAACGTCCTGAAATTTAGTCAGGGCTTTAAATGGTTCAGTGGGGGTCCCTACCACAATAAATCAATCACCAGCCCAACCCTCTCTCTACCTCTCCAATCCTTCCACCTCCTCAACCTCTGTTTTTTCCGGGGAGCACAATGGATCCTTGAGATCCGAGTGAGGTGCTGCCACTTGAGGCTGTAACCCCTATGCAACCTAACCTAACCTATCTTTAATAATTTTTTTTTTATATTTTTGATAAAATATAAAAAACATAAATGACATTTCTCGTTTGTCATTCTTGGCATCTCATTTCGAATTTTGTGTTCAACGGGCGAATTTATATTTATTGTAAATAAAATTAAATTAAAGTTTAAAATGAATCCTTTAAGTCAATAGCTGCTTCCATAGTTTTAAATTATTTTAATAATTTGTTTATAGTAACGGTATCAACGCGTGCGTTCACAAACCTATCGGTTTTGGTTCGCATAACTTGTCCATGCTGTTTTTGTTGTTGTCCGAGCTCAAAAAAATTCTTATTGCCTTAAATTAATTTGTATAAATTCAATCTGGACATTTATGAAGTTTATTACGTATCTTTTTTAGTTATAAATTCTTTTTGTCAGTTTACTCCATTCAAAAAATGTTTACTTAATTGCTCATGAAATACGCAAAGATATGTTTCTGAACGTAGTCAATTGCATTGAAAGCAAACTATAATGTCAAACGCACACATACATTGACAAAAACGGAGTACTCTTATTTCATGTTCGTTTGAATTGTCAAAACTCAGGGTACTCTAAAAAAAGGGTACTCTAGTTTTACCAAACGAAAACGGCATAAGCAGGTTTTATGAAACAGCAACAAAGTAAATGCATTATTCACTCCAACCTATTTATATTGCACACACACACACACACACACACACTGAAATATGTCTTTCCCATATAAAATACATGCAATACACACCTGTTGATTTTAAGCAATTAGGACATTTAGACAAAGAAATGAAATGAAAATGAGAAAATGAATGAAATGAAAAAAAAAAAGAAATTTATAATAAAATTGATTGATGACACTTGTTCTCATCAATACCAAACCACCAAAAAAAAAATATTAAGAGAATCGGTTGGAAAACAACAGAGAAAAATGGGCAAGACTGGGTCGCACGAACTTGCGATTGTGTTCTAAATACGATATCAAAATCTAAAGGCTGAGTTAAAGGTTTCGGTATTGGCTCTTCATAATATATTTTGTGGTACAGGGTTGCCAACTACACATTAATTATGGAAATTGAATTAAATCACGCAAAATAATGAAAAAATTAAATTAAATATTCGAAAGGGTTCAAGCAAAAATCTAAAAACGCCATTCTTTTGCAATCGCTAATACACATGAATGATGAAAATTTAATCAAAATCGTTGGAGCATTTTTCCCAAAAAACGGTTTTTTATTTTTCACTTTTTTTTTAAAACTGTTTTTTAAAAGTCGAGTATGCAAAGTTCTAGATCTTAATAGGAGTTATTTTGAGAAAAAATTTGAAAAAAATCAAAGTTATAGTTTCGAAATTACTTTCAAAAATCAAAATTTTTAAAAAAATTTTATAAAAATTTCCAAAACTAAGTTTTTTTAAATATTGATATGCAGTCTTTCTTTAACAGCTTACGACTTCTTAAATCAAAAATTTCGTTAAGATCGTGTCAGCCATTAACGAGAAAGTCGGTTTTTAAAAAAACGGTACTATGGGAGGTACCGTTTTTAGGCCTTTTCCAAAAATTTTTTTTACATCATAAGAAAAACAAGCCTAAATTAATCCTTAACAAAAAATTTTATCGAAATCGTTGGAGCCGTTTTCGAGAAAAATAAGTATTATCATATCGGTTGTATGGCAGGTACCGTTATTTCAAGACCTAGAGACCCAATTCCAAAAACCCCTCTGTAGGATGCTCCACAGGCCCTAACTGCAAATTTTGAAGAAAATCGGTCCATTGGTTCAGGCTGTAGTTCCATATACAGACAGACATACAGACAGACAGAATTGCAGGACCCACTTTTTTCGTATTCTCTATCATCGTAATGTCATGTTTAATTGTTATCTCAAAAATTTTTTTCTGCACGAATGCAAGACTTGCCTTATAGTACCTATAATCGCAAGTAAAAAGGGACCCAAAGATTTTCCTTAGCCTATTTATATATAGATTTTGCAAAATCGCACTAAGGTACAGAGAAAGAATAATTAATGAAGACTTCTGAAAACTAACTTTTTTTTCTTTAATTTTTATACATGTATATTTTTCTTTTTAATCAAATCAAATTGTGATAACCTAGCTTAATATTCCAAGATATAACCTTTATGTCAATCTGGCAGACGGCAAAAAATGCCATGTCGTAATGAATTTGTAAAAACACTTATTGTAAAAAAAAAATCTAATTGTTAGTTTAATAAAATTTGTATCTGTCTATCTATCTACAAAAAAATAATTTGGGGTTCAAATTTGAGCCCATACAAATTGGAAATCAGGCATATTAGGCCATAGAATCATCATGAACCATACAGATATAGACATTCAAACAGATTTACCCCCCCCCCCCCCCCGCGCATATTGACTTTAATCCAGTAGCCCTTACAGTCTTTTCGACAAGAGAAAGCTGGGAGGAAAACAGGGTTATAAAAGAAAATCACATTTCCGTCTTCACAGATAGTTCCAAAACGAACGAAGGAGTAGGGTCAGGTATCTTCTGAGGTTACCCAACCATGAATAGGTCAATAAAGCTTGCCGACTTCTGCAGTGTCTTTCAAGCAGAAGTACTCGCAGTGTGCGAAGCTGCAAAGCACCTAGCTACGCAAAACTTGATCAACAAAAATATTGACTTCTTCATAGACAGTCAGGCGGTCATTAAAGCTATCTTCATCCATTATCACAAAATCTGGAATAGTAGACAGCTGTCGCAGTAAACTTAGACTGCTCAGCGAAAGAAACACAGTAAGTTTAACCTGGGTTCCAAGACATCGTGGCATAATCGGTAATGAAATGGCGGATAAGCTGGCTAAAATCGGGTCAGCACTCGAATCCAGCGAAACGAACACCTCAGTTCTAAGGCCTCTTGAGCAAGAAAAAAACAGAATCAAACATAATTTTCTGAAAACCGCCAATGACAGGTGGTCATCTTTAGAAACATGCCGCGTCTCCAGAAACCTATGGCCATATATTTCCAAGAAAAAAACTGAATTTCTACTCCAGCTTAGCAGACCTCGGCTCTCTCTGTTGATTTGCACTCTCACGGGCCACAACTCTTTGGGTACCCACATGATGAGCATGGGCAATAGCACATCCGACTTATGTAGAGCATGCCAAGATGAGGAGGCAGAGGAAGGATCATTCCACTTCCTCTGTGAGTGCCCTAGCTTGGCCCACACCAGGAAAAAAGCCCTCGGAGAATACTTCTTCGACGAACTGGGCGACATCTCTAACCTCCCATTGAGGAACGTCCTGAAATTTAGTCAGGGCTTTAAATGGTTCAGTGGGGGTCCCTACCCCAATAAATCAATCACCAGCCCAACCCTCTCTCTACCTCTCCAATCCTTCCACCTCCTCAACCTCTGTTTTTTCCGGGGAGCACAATGGATCCTTGAGATCCGAGTGAGGTGCTGCCACTTGAGGCTGTAACCCCTATGCAACCTAACCTAACCTATCTTTAATAATTTTTTTTTTATATTTTTGATTTTGAAATCAATTGAAAATATACTAAAAAAAACAAATTGCTATTTTTCTATGATCATTTCTGGCGTTAAACAAAAGCTTTGCAGAAAAAACATTCCATTTGATCCCAAGCTTATCAGTAAAAATAGTCAACTCAAATTTGAAGCACGAAGTACCTTGTTGATTATTTGTTGTTGATTATTTGTTAATAACCATTTTTCGTGAGGTGCTTCTAAACATTCTTTTGCCTTCTGGATAGGGTTCAAAACAGAACTTTTAATGTGATAGTGCAATTGTAGACTTTAGTCGGTGCAGGGAATTAACTTCACGGGCACTACCTTCACATGGGAAATAACTTCACCTCATGTGGGAAATAATGTCACTTTTTTGTGGTGAAGATATTTCCTACTGAAGATGGGAAATAACCTCACTTTTTCGTGGGAACGGATTCCACTTTTATGTGAAGCTATGTTTTGGAAAAAAAACTTATACATTTCGTTGCAGTGCAGATCTGTTTTTGAAAATATGTATACAGGATGTCCCGTAATTCGTGTTACATATTTCGGGATATTATTCTTGGTCGTATTCCAAGAAAAAAATTGTTCTACAGTAAAGTCCGTTTCTTAACTTTGACATCACTTTTTGACATTTCAAAAAAAGGCTATCTTTGGTGTACCTTGACCTGTGTTAAATTCGATTTCTCTGTCAATACTGATGGTAGAGTCCTAATTTTAGACTTAATTTTTTGGAGAAATGATAATCTTTAAAACTGTATTTAAATTGGACTTCTATAGGCTTAGGGTTGCAAGATCTGTTTTTGAAATATGTTAAATAAATTTATATGTATTTCAAAAGCAAATTTTTCGTTTTTGTGTATCTTGTCGTTTTAGTGCTTTATTCAAGGAAGTAATGAAAAATTCGCGCGAATACATATAAATTTATTTAACATATTTCAGAAACAGATATTTCATTTAATATATAAAATGAGTGCCATCCAATAATATACAGTGAAAGATCTGTTTTTGAAAATATGTTCATTATTTTAATTGACGTTCTTAGCTACGCATATTCGCAGCTTAGTAGCCTTATGTTGGACTTACATGCATCTGCTTATTTTGTAAAACTTTTTTTGTTTGAAATAAACCGCCCAAAAGCTATAATTTCTCTTTTGTTGAATGTCTACAATCTTCAAACTGCAGGTGGGAAATAACTTCACACAAATTTCAGGTGAAGTTATTTCCCACCTACTGTGAGAAATATCTTCACCACAAAAAAGTGAAATTATTTCCCACTTGAGGTGAAGTTATTTCCCATGTGAAGGTAGTACCCGTGAAGTTAGTTCCCTGCACCACTTTAGTCCGGGTGACGCGGCGGTCAACAGAGTAATTCAAGGTTTTAACCCTGCAAGGCACCCAGTTCCATATGTGGAACATTGACTTTAATCGTTCCTATAGCTGCAAACCTAGAAGTAGCGACAACTTTTGACATCATGATTGAAACTACAGACATTTAGCAATGTTAAAATACGAAACTTTACATAAGGGTGTCAATCGTATTACAGTTTAGTGTATAAGGTGTGAAAAAACGCTAGTTGTTTGTGTGAATTAAAAAATAAAAAAAAAAAATAGTAAATGAACAGTTTCGACTACGAAAAAAATACTGTGTGATACTGTGTGATGTAACGAAGTATATATTTTACAACGGTAAGTTGTTTTTGATATTACATTAGTAAACGTATAAGTATATCGTATGTTTATGGATGTTCCACATACGGTACGATGAGCTTTATACTCCTGTTCTGTAAGTATCACATCGATAACATTGACTGAGGAACGGTGGAGATGGGAGCTAAACGCTACATAATTCTTAGAATTTCGTTCAAGTTTTCACCGTATATCGTCTGATTTTAATTTTTTTTAAGTCCCAGGTATGTCAAGGTATGATCTTCATGGTTCCACGGAAACGGGATTGGGAACGAAAAGTTAGAAACTACTTGACCGATTTAAAAAAAAATTTCAACTTTAGGATGTTACATTATTCCTCAGACATATAAATTATATTTCATCCCCGTATTCCCACGGGAACGGAAGGAATGAGAATGGAAACTTTGAAACTAAAGACTTCAGCAACACCCGGCGCCTCAGCAAGTATGATTTTGGAATATATAAAAAAGTACAATAAAAGTATAAGTAACAGTCACTTCATTTTGAATAAGTTGCAATTGAAAAAAAGTAATTGGAACTATTTCCAAAACAATTCGATTGTATGTAATAGTTCAATACCAAAAAGTATAATAAAGGCTCAGTGCACCATATGTGAAACGAAAATAAAAAGTGGATTTTTTCGTAAACTACGGCTTTATTTCACTTAATACAACGTATATTTTTTTTCACGCAAAAAAATTGAGCCTTTTGGGGTTAAATAACTATGTGAATGAATTAAAAATTTACCTGTAATATATCACCTAACTGAAAGGGACGATATGAGTCATTGTTTTTATCTAAAATTTCGGAGCCAACGCTACACTCCTCGTTACTAATAGCTGACAGAGCATCGCTAGGTTCTCCTAGTTGATCATCTGATGATGATTGATCCTTGATCAAAAAGAAGAAGAAATAAAATTGGAAAAAAAAATGTTGCTGTTAATCGTGAGAATATTACTAATAATAAGAAACATACTTGAACATCAGTATCAATGATTGACATGCTTTCACCTACATATACATTGCAATCTTTTGTAGGGAATACTACTTGCGGTACCTTAAGAGTATTGACACTATATCGTCTATCGGCACTATCAGTTTGATTTTCTTCTTGGAGTTTCTTATTACATTCATTGCTAAATTCATTCCTAAGAACAAAATCAATTGTTTCGCCATTCTGGATTTTGTTCGCAAGAAGCTCTCGAGTTCGGTACAAATTTCTTTCAAAAACTTCTACCGGTCGGTATTCCGAAAGCGGATCGATCATTATTTGTTCTTCTGAAATCAATGGAACACTTAGAAAATCAGACTTTTGAATGTCCTTAACTGAAGTTTCAGTGGAATGAAGAAGACCTGATTTACAAATCTCCACGTTTGTTGTTTGTTCTGTACCCAATTCGCACTCCAATGGATAGCTAATGCTCGCCTCAGCTTCCCGTAAAACTATTTCAGGTACTCCCGAGCTTCGACGACTATCTGCGAATTGTTGTGGAACAGGTAAACTGATTGTGTTGAAAAAGTTTTCATCTAAAGAATCCCTTCGGTTGTCCGGTAATGGAGACAAGTAAGTCAGTTGAGTCGTTGACATCGTTGGCGAAATTACATTTATTGGTGGAATAAGATGTGCAGACAAAGGTGAAGTGTCGACTGAAGAAGTTCGTACTCTCATTGCTTCGAAAGGGGTGATCGAAAGCTTCCTTTGGTATCTCTTAGGCCTACCAGGTTCGGAATGCTCAATAACTTTGTAAATCGCACGTTTGACACTGTTTGCACGACATTGCAAAACCTCTCTCCCGTCAGAGGCGAAGCTTCGGCTATTTCTGCGCTCCTTCGTATTAAATTGATTTTTTTCGGTCTTTTCCAAAGAAGAGCTTGTAACCCTGCGATTAAAATAAATATAAAAAAAAAAATAACTA